>OY730193.1:64667618-65400118 GCA_963422505.1 Pseudognaphalium luteoalbum
AATTGCACTTTGAACTTAGCCAATAAAACCTTTTCGATAGATCTTATGCCTGTTGAAATTGGAAGTTTCGACGTCATCATCGTTATGGATTGGTTGTCAAAACACCGAGCTAAAATTGTCTGTTATGACAAGATCGTTCGCATCCCTCTCGCCGTCGGTAGAACCTTGATCATACAGGGGGAGACTGGTGGGACGAGACTAAATATCATATCTTGTCTGAAAACCTGAAAATTTCTCAAAAAGGGTTATCCTGCAATCCTCGCACACGTCGCAGAGAAAAAGTCGGAGGAGAAGCGACTTGAGGATGTGCCAATCGTTAGAGACTTTCCCGAAGTCTTTCCGAAAAAACTACCTGGTTTACCTCCACCTAGACAGGTTGAGTTCTCGATCAATCTTGTGCCGGGTGCCACACCGGTAGCCCGAGCACCATACCGCCTAGCCCCATCCGAACTTCAGGAGCTGTCCACCCAATTACAGGAACTCCTGGACAGAGGATTCATTAGACCGAGTTCTTCACCTTGGGGAGCTCCGGTCTTATTCGTGAAAAAGAAAGATGGTTCTTTCCGAATGTGTATCGACTACCGAGAGTTGAACAAGCTAACTGTCAAGAACCGGTATCCACTTCCTCGCATCGATGACCTGTTTGACCAACTTCAAGGGTCGAGTATTAATTCAAAGATCGATCTTCGGTTAGGTTATCATCAACTTCGAGTTCACGACACCGATATCCCGAAAACTGCCTTCCGAACTCGTTACGGGCATTATGAATTTCAGGTGATGCCCTTCGGGTTAACAAACGCACCAGCTGTATTCATGGACCTTATGAATCGGGTGTGCAAACCTTACCTCGACAAGTTTATCATTGTCTTTATCGATGACATCCTCATCTATTCGCGCAACGAGCAAGAACACGTGCAACACCTCAAAACCATCCTAGAGCTACTCAAACACGAGGAGTTATATGCCAAATTCTCCAAGTGTGAGTTCTGGATACAATCCGTTCAATTCCTTGGACATGTTGTCAATAGTCAAGGAATCCACGTCGATCCTTCAAAAATCGAAGCTATCAAAGACTGGCAAGCGCCAACTACTCCAACCGAGGTACGCCAATTTCTGGGATTGGCCGGTTATTATCGTCGGTTCATCGAAAATTTCTCCAAAATAGCTCAACCACTCACGACACTGACTCAGAAGGAAAAGAAGTTCAATTGGACTGATAAACAAAAGTCAGCATTCCAGCTATTAAAACTCAAGCTTTGCAGTGCTCCTATTCTATCCTTACCCGAAGTCACCGACGACTTCGTGGTATACTGCGATGCATCCCACCAAGGTCTCGGTTGTGTGTTGATGCAACGAGACAAGGTCATTGCTTACGCTTCCCAACAACTCAAAGTTCATGAGAAGAACTACACGACTCACGACCTCTAGCTAGGGGCCGTGGTGTTCGCTATCAAAAACTGGAGACACTACCTCTATGGTACCCGAAGTACCATGTTCACCGATCACAAAAGTCTCCAACACATCTTCGACCAAAAAGACCTTAATATGCGACAACGTCGTTGGGTCGAGTTGCTCACCGATTATGACTGCGAAATCAAATACCACCCAGGCAAGGCAAATGTTGTTGCCGATGCCCTCAGTCGAAAGGAACGGCCAAAACCACTTCGGGTTCGAGCCCTCAGTATGACCATTCATAATGATCTCACCATTCAGATTCATACCGCTCAACTCGAAGCTTTGAAACCCGAAAATGTCAAAAGCGAAGCTTACGAGGCATCGATAAACAATTCGAAGTCAAACCTAATGGGGTTAGGTACTTCTCGAATCGAATCTGGTTGCCTAGTTTTGGGAACCTGCGAGACTTGGTGATGGATGAAGCTCACAAGTCTAAATATTCTATCCACCAGGGATCCGACAAAATGTATCACGACATCAAGGAATTCTATTGGTGGCCAAACATGAAAGCCAAAATCGCCACATATGTCAGCAAGTGCCTTACTTGCTCGAAAGTCAAAACCGAACGTCAAAAACCTTCTGGTTTACTTCAACAGCCTGGCATTCCGGAGTGGAAATGGGAACAAATTGCCATGGATTTCATAACCAAACTGCCCAAGTCATCGAGCGATTATGACACCATTTGGGTGATCGTTGATCGACTCACTAAATCTACCCATTTCCTGGCAATCAAGGAAACTGATAAAATGGAACGCCTTTCACAAATCTATGTCAACAAAGTTGTCACTCGACACGGTGTTCCAACCTCGATTATCTCTGAAAGGGACGCTCGTTTCACATCTCACTTTTGGCAATCACTTCAAAAATCGTTGGGAACCCGTCTTGATATGAGTACCGCATACCATCCTCAAACCGATGGCCAAAGTGAACGAACTATTCAGACACTAGAAGACATGCTACGAGCTTGCGTAGTTGACTTCGGTATAAACTTGGAAAGACACCTGCCATTGTGCGAATTTTCCTACAATAACAACTATTATGCCAGCATTAAAGCTGCACCATTCGAGGCACTGTACGGCCGTAAGTGCCGATCACCGATCTGTTGGACCGAAGTGGGAGACAGCCAACTCACTGGTCCTGAACTCATACACGAAACCACTGAGAAAATCTTCGAAATCCGGAACCGACTCAAAGTCGCACGTGATCGTCAGAAAAGTTATGCTGACGTGAGACGCAAACCACTCGAATTCTAGGTTGGGGATCGAGTACTCCTGAAAGTATCGCCTTGGAAGGGCGTAATCCGATTCGGAAAACGCGGGAAGTTAAATCCCAGATACATTGGGCCTTTTGAAATCCTCGAGAGGATAGGCCCCGTGGCATATCGACTGCAGCTGCCAGCCGAGTTCAGCAACACGCACCCTACTTTTCATATTTCTACCCTAAAGAAATGTCTGTCTGATGAGACACTCATCATCCCACTCGACGAGATTCGCGTGGATGACAAACTCCATTTTGTTGAAGAACCTACTGAAATCATGGACCGTGAGGTCAAACAACTCAAACAAAGTCGTATTCCCATCGTTAAGGTCAAGTGGAATTCGCGGCGTGGTCTGGAATTCACTTGGGAATGGGAAGACCAAATGCGAATCAAGTATCCTCAGTTATTCACTGAATCTACATTAAACGCAACATCGAGCAAAATTTCAGGACGAAATTCTCCTAACAGAGGGAGAATGTAACACCCGCCAAATTAGAATAGTAATTAGCGCCTAATTCTCTGTTAATACATGTAATTAGTTCTGTGTTAGGCTAACTAATGTATCTATATATATATTGTTGAATATATACAAATATGCTATTTGATTAAATCGTACGCTCTTTAAATCGAATACAATTCTGTTCAAGTAATTACGGACGTTGGTGAACAATTTCATTAAATAATAAGACATTATTTAATAACAATATTATAACCAAAAATATTATTTTGATAATATTCCCGACATATTCTGTATTATACGAATAAACGCTTACGCGATTAAATGATAAACGCGCAAACAGCCGAAATAAAGTTAAATTGTATTTTATGACACCATTATTAAATATTATTGATAAAACATTCGTATTTTAAAACTCACAATTAGACGTGTATTAATGTACTTAAAAAGTTTAAACAATTCGGTGAACGAACACCGCATGGAGCGCGATTGCAGGAGCCGTGAAAGTGGGGCTTCCAACAAAACCCCACCTTCCCCCTCTTTCCTCCTCATTTCCCTCCACCACTTTCTCCCTCCTCCTCTATTTTTCTCTCATTTCACCTCCAAACCACTAACACCAAAATCCTCCAAATTACACCAACAAACGACCCTTGTTTTCATCGCTCGTTTGAAGAAAAAGAACTACCTCGCAATGATCTACATTTCCATCTTTTCGGATTCTCGATTCACCACTTTGTAAGTTCCGACAAAAACTCGAAACCTTTCGATTTCAAGTGTTTTTAAGTTTTAGTTGTTTCTTTAAGCTTAAAATGTCCATATAAGGGTTGGGTAAAAGAATCAGACCAAACGGAAACCGAAAAGCTCATTTTTGGCTCAAAAATCCGTCAACAGCCTTTAGTGTCGCAACGATGACTGCAGTATAGCGTCACTTCATGCGTCACTTAAGTGAAGCATCGAGTGTCGCTAAAAGCCCTAATCTTGCATCACTTGCATAAGTGCCACATAAAACCTCTTTTTCCCGACACTTACCTCCGTCACTTGTCTAGTGACGCCTAGAACCCTTATCCGACACTTACAATCGACACTACCTTAGTGACGCCTCAGTATGCGTCACTTCCATAAGTGACGCCCTGAACTCAGAATTTCACATCTTATGCGACACTTCCTAAATGCTGCCCAAGCTACCTTAGTGACGCCTAAGTATGCGTCACTTCCATAAGTGACGCATAAAACAGAAGGTTTCAAACTATTTTTACACTAAGTGTGGAACTTATACAACCTCGAATCTTTATACAATATGACTCCTAAAACATTGTAAGACATGTTTTTCAAGTATAAACACTTCGAATCAATATGATAAGATCAAGATTATTATTACAAACAAACACCAACGGGCCGTACACATTTTCAAACACTTAGACAATCAACCAAATTGTAATCATTTGGACATTCTAGTTGGACAAACAACTACAAGGTAGTCTTATTAGATTTTTTCACATGTTTATAACCATCGCGTGTCGTGGACACCCTTAGGTTACAAATCTTTGGAATTCTATTATTGGCTAATCAATCTCAATTATTAAGATAAACTCTTCAGGCTCAGATGAGTCTCATGGCCCCTCTTTTTATTGTTTTACTAGGGGTGTGATACATTGCTCTGTTTTTAACACATGAACGCGAGTACATATACTACATGAGTTGTTTTCAACTAATCAAATCAAAGTCCTCCGTCAGTATAGTCTGATAAAACGAAAGTAGCTTGAATATTAGTATATCATACCATATAGGATTGACCCACCTCGTCCGGGTTAGTCGCGCAAACCTCTGCAACGGATGTACTAATATTTGGGAAAACGAGTGTAGATTAGGCACTTGTGGAGGCACCTCGCTCGGAATTCTCTATATGGGACCCGACCCTCGAGTTAAGCTCAGACTATGCGCTCATGGTTGTATACGCTATCAATATCATTTGCTGGATGCAAATCAACATTTAAATCTTGCGGTTCACACACTATTATTTGATATCTAAACCTGTGAGCTCACCAGCGTTAGCTGACCAATTCTAGCATGTATCACAGGTACTCAGCAGTAGATTTGGACTGCCCATCAGGATGCATATTAGCTCGAGTCTCCATGCAAACTTCAGAGATTTCATTGCATTATTAGATTTTGTATAACTAATTATGTATTTAAATCTCTTATATTACGAACACGAGCTATGTACGGGTTCAAAATGTTGTAAACCTTTTAATATCAATATATTTTGTTAAAACGACACATATAGAGTCGTTTGCTATATATCTGTGTGCTTTGATTATTGATTAGTAACACCCAAATCTTGCTTCCGCTAAACAATGAATTTGGGGAAACAGAAGGTTTCAAACTATTTTTACACTAAGTGTGGAACTTATACAACCTCGAATCTTTATACAATATGACTCCTAAAACATTGTAAGACATGTTTTTCAAGTATCAACACTGCGAATCAATAAGATAACATCAAGATTATTATTACAAACAAACACCAACGGGCCGTACACATTTTCAAACACTTAGATAATCAACTAAATTGTAATCATTTTGACCTTCTAGTTGGACAAACAACTACAAGGTAGTCTTATTAGATGCCTTCACATGTTTATAACCATCGCGTGTCGTAGACACCCTCAGGTTACAAGTCTTTGGACTTCGATTATTGGCTAATCAATCTCAGTTTATTAAGATAAACTCTTCAGGCTCAGATGAGTCTCATGGCCCCTCTTTTTAATGTTTTACTAGGAGTGTGATACATTGCTCTGTTTTTAACACATGAACGCGGGTACATATACTACATGAGTTGTTTTCAACTAATCAAATCAAAGTCCTCCGTCAGTATAGTCTGGTAATACGAAAGTAGCGTGAATATTAGTATATGGTACCATATAGGATTGACCCACCTCGTCCGGGTTAGTCGCGCTAACCTCTGCAACTGACGTACTAATATTTGGGAAAACGAGTGTAGATTAGGCACTCGTGGAGGCACCTAGCTCGGAATTCTCTATATGGGACCCGACCCTCGAGTTAAGCTCAGACTATGCGCTCATGGTTGTATACGCTATCTGTATCATTTGCTGGATGCAAATCAACATTTAAATCTTGCGGTTCACATACTATTATTTGATATCTAAACCTGTGAGCTCACCAGTGTTAGCTGACCCATTTTAGCATGTATCACAGGTACTCAGCAGTAGATTTGGACTGCCCATCAGGATGCATATTAGCTCGAGTCTCCATGCAAACTTTAGAGATTTCATTGAATTATTAGATTTTGTATAACTAATTATGTATTTAAATCTCTTATATTATGAACACGAGCTATGTACGGGTTCAAACTATTGTAAACCTTTTAATACCAATATATTTTGTTAAAACGACGCAAATAGAGTCGTTTGCTATATATCTGTGTGCTTTGATTATTGATTAGTAACACCCAAATCTTGCTTCCGCTAAACAATGAATTTGGGGGTGTTACACCAATGTACATCCTAGTATTAATATCCTAGATTAATTTCTAAGGTCCTACTAATAATGATTACGAATCCTAAATGTATTTATTGTAGCTAGTTACTTGTTACGTTATAATCAATTTAAGAAACGCGTAATTTTTCACGGAACAATTAAAATTAATTCTTTGTCTTTTAAAAATTATTTGTCTGACGTGGACTTGTTGAATGTACATGTTTCGGCTAAAAGCTTAACATTGTACGTTCTTGTTGTCGCGCATGTGTTTTCAGGCAAAAATTTTAAAAACGTTTTTCTTTTGAAAGGAATCTTTCAAAATTTTATTATATTACTAAAATATGCTCATTTAAAGTCGCGAGCTTCGACCTTTTTCGGAAGGAATTGTTTTAAGATTCGTTCTGATCCCTTCATAGGGAAAGGGTCGAAATTTGCTCCCTTAAGCGAACGTTTTTCAGCACAAAACATTTTGCAATTTCCAAAATGACATTATAAACTAAATAGAAATGATGATTCTCTAATCCCAGGACTTCTCATTCGTCATATCCTAAATTGACAAGATCACCAATTAACTTATTGTACGCTTTCCTTACCTTTTTAGGGTTTGACAAACCGACTCGTGGCCCTTGGTCTTTGTAATTAAGATCGTGAGTGAGTTTATTCATGACTTCCAAAAATGCATTCTCTTCCTGTGAATCAGGGTCTCCGGTTGTAGACTTAACTATCCTACAGAGTTCACTGATTGTGGATTTTTGTACGGAAGTGAAGGGGTATTTGGTAAAGGCAAAGATTCGAGTAAGCTCGATGTGAAGGTTTTTTCTTTTTGCGAAGAAAACTGCGTTGATTCTTTCCTTGGTGGAATCAGGAAAAATGTCTCGTAATTTTGAGATCAGGTAGGAGGCGGGGTCAACAAAGAAAGGAATTTTACCAGGAATGACGATAGAAATCATCGGATCTTGTTCTTCCCAGAACTCAAGTTTGTTGATCATTGCGGCGACATTGTGATTGATTAATATTATAGATGTTGGAAGAAAATCCATGTCAGCAAGTGATTTAAAAAGTAGATCTAAATCTGCTATAAACTTTAGTTCTTGGTCTCTGAAATTTGTGGAACTGCTTTCGCATTCATGACTTGACAGGCGAAGAAGGAATTCTACTTGTTTTTCTAATGTGGCAATCGTTTCTCGTTGTTCGTAGGAATACAGGAGGTTGGCATAGGTTAACTGCCCGATGAATGCTTTATAGACATCTACCCTACGGGAAGGATTGAAAGAAGCACCGAGGTGGCGTTCTTCAAAACAAGGTTGTTTCGGCTCGACTGATGGAGCCTTATCCACCACTCGATAAATGGTGTATTGGCGTTTATGTGAAATGAATGGAAAGATGGCGTCATTCTGAGAATCGGGCATGGTTTGAGTATACACCGATGTTTCAGGAATGAGGGTGATTAAGTCACAAGATTTCGGAGGTTTTTCTTCAGAATTATCTTCGGGAAAATAATTGAAGTGGGAAGAATTTGGTAAACTAGATAGGTGTAAAGTTGGCGAGTGATCTTCTGGAGATGATGCAAGGTCAGGTAACTGGTCCGTGTCATCAAAATCTAGGCAATGTTTTGGAATTGAAAGTGAGGTCCTATATTCTTCTTGGGTGTCGGAGATTTCCTTAGTTTTAGAGGAAGAAGGTGAAAAGAAATCAGATCCTAACTCTTTTTCTAAGTAGTCAAAGAATTCCGTATCATCCATTGAAATGAGGCAAGAATTGGGTTTTCGAGTTGTCATTTTAATGCTATCCTAACTAACTAATACTTAATTAATACTAATTACTTAAATTAACTTTCGAAAGATTTCTAAGAAGATTTCAATCGGAAGGGTCTCCTAAATATTACTACTTAAGGCGTCTTTGAATCGTACGTTTGTGATTCCCCGGCAGCGGCGCCAAAAACTTGTTGCACCCGCAACCGTCGGTTCAGCGTCGTTGTGATTTCTGATGGTGGTGCGGGCGCATCAGGGGTTTTAATATTTATATTTAGCTGGGCTTAAATTATATGTACTACCTACTCTGGTTAGTAAGCGGTAAGTATGACCTAAGATCGTTCTATGAATCCAAACGTGTGGGTGATTAAAGTTGGTGCTTTCGGTAGGGAAATATTCAGGATGGAACAAAGTAGGTAGGTTTCGGGGTTTTAAACTAAAGACAAATAATTAAAGTGCAGGAAAGTAAATTGCAGGAATTTAAAGTGCAGGAAAACAGGTAAAGATAAATATGTGATTGCTGCGACTTCGATAATTAAACAGGAACAATGCTAAGTGTAATGATTTAAACTATTAGGTGTAAACTCAAGAACCCTACCAACTAAATTTCCCTTTGGCATGTCACTAGGAACTAGGTTATCGTGATTCTGATTGGAGCAATACGCAAACTTCCAATACTTATCTAGTTGAAAGATAAACAACCTATCTTGGCTTAACGCCAAGGTGCATGAATCAGTAGCGTATCATCTCATAGGTCTGACCTTTCTTAACCCCTAAAATAGTTTAGTATTTCATTAGCATGCAGATTAATAACTTTGTATGTTTTGACCGCTGATTATGTAAGACTTAGTGTTTTAAGGATTCTAGGTCACTAGGATGTTATTCTTACTCCTACGTCTTGTTTTGTGCATTAAGGCTTGGTTACTTCAACTTATGACTTGAGTTCTCCTTTTCAAACAGTTATACATCCCTGGATTATTCGCAGTTTATAAAACGTGTTTCATATGCAGACCATGCCTTTCAGTAATCGGACAGTGTACTTTACATGGTAGTTCAACTGCTTCTTACATCAGACATGCGGTCAGGAGTAATTGATGGTTAACGTGACACTCTAAGCTAACTAAATGTAAAGCAATGCAGAAATGTAAACCTAATATGTACAACGAGTGGGTTCACTGTGTCTTACTTGTTGCATCTCATGGGCACAGATAACTACTTACCATAATTAAGGTTGATCAAGTCCTAATTACTAGGTTGCAGTCACGTGGATAACTAGAAAGGGTACTCCATAAATTAGACTCAAGTTCATAAAGTCTTAACGATACAAAGGTCATTAATTCCTATTTTATCTGAACGCGTTTTCGAACATCATTTCATTGTGCATTGACTTTCGTAGGATATACCAGTTAGTTGTGAAGTTGTATTATCCTTTCGGAATTCCAAATGTTAAACCAGAGCTGATTCCAGTGATGTAACTACCTTTGGTCGTTTATCGACTTCCATACATTTGTACTCCGTGTAAAACGTTTCCAGTACTATATCAGATAAACTGTCGAATAGGGGCCGTTACATCACTTCTACAATTGTCGTACACTTAATTGTATAATGTCATCCTTACTTATAATTATCTACATCATCAACAATCACAATAATAAACTACTCGCATTTCATGGCAATAGACAAATCACATACAAGGCAACAATACATAATTAAAGTATGAAATAGAGCAAGTATGATAAAGGTTTTGATATCACCCGGAAATAAATGCGTAGCAGCGCATTATTATGATTGAAAACTCGTTCACACGTACAAAGATGAATCTCCAAACTCCTAACATTCGCTCTAACCTCTATGTTAATCCGTAGATTAATTACAATAATCCTAGACTAAAATATAAGAGAATTTTAGAGTGAGAAAGTGGAAATGGAAGAGTGAGAGTGTAAGTATGAGTGTGAATATGAGAGTGTGTTGAAATGAGAGCTAGGCGCTGCTATTTATAGGAGAGGCTTGGCTCAAGTTAGCATCCCAAAGCTCACAATAGCAAAAGGTGGAAAAGGTGGTGGCACCAGGTACGGAAAGGTGAACAAGGTGGTGGCACCAGGTACGAAAAGGTGAAAAAGGTGGTGGCACCAGGTACGAAAAGGACAAAAAAAGCGCAATCCATGCGGGTGAGTGGAGGCCGGCAGTGGCTAGGTGGCTGCCGGCGGTGGTGGGGTGGCTGGCCGGCGGCGGCTGGCACCCCCCCGCACCTGTTTGTCGCCTGTTACCTCGTTTCTCGATTCGTGCGTGTTTTCTTCGTTATGCGTCCGTTTGCGTTGATTCTTTATGCGTTGGATTTGTAATTCAAAAATGAAGCTTTTGATAAAAAGAAATCCCAAAAATATATCTCTGAAGTTTAGATGTGTCATACGAATCATTTGGATCTTCTGGTGTACGTAGAATCTTCATTCTTCGTCCGTTTTAGTTGATTCTTCTTCTGTTGGATTCCTAATTTGAAAACGAACATCTTGGATGAGATATATGTTGGTGATGGGCTCTTTTGTCTCGAATTCTCGTTTTGATGTCTTGAATCTTCAAACGTGCGTGGAATCTTCGTTTTCTATCCGTTTTGCTTGATTTTCATCGTGCAACCTTGTTTTTACCATCTTGACATAAGACTACTGATTTGTATTGATTTTGAGTTAAAGTGCCAAGAATCGTTCCAAAATGAGAGAGATATCGGTAGTAAAAATGTGACCAATGCTCCTAGTTCCAAGTTATGCGTAGTACAGTTCGCCTCATTTTTCTTGAGCTGTGTGGAAGCATTCGTAATTACTTTATTCTTCTGCATCAGATGGCAGCCCAATCCCTAGTGTGACGCATCACAATATACCACAATCTGTTCCTTCAGGCAATGATATGATTGGCGCATTGCACAGTTTCTCCTTCAGCGTTTGGGATGCCTTCTCCTTTTCAATATCCCAAATGAATTCCTTCATCTTTTGGGTCAGTTCTGTCAAGGGCTTGGCGATCTCTAAGAAATTTTCTATGGACCTTTGATTGTATACAGCAAATCCTAGAAATTGACGGATTTCCGTAGGGGTCCTCGGGACTTTCCATTTCTCAATCGTCTCGATTTTAGTTGGATCCACATGGATCCCTTCTATGTTCACCATAAGACCGAGAAAGTGTACTTCTCTGTTCCAAAACTCACACTTAGAGAATTTGGAGTACAACTTCTCTTCCTTGAGTGGTTGCAACACTTGCCCTAAATGTTGCTCGTGATCCTCTTTACTACGCGAGTAGACTAGTATGTCATCGATAAAAATCACAAATTTATCCAAGTATGCTCTGCAAACTCTGTTCATTAAGTTCATGAATGCCGCAGGAGCATTGGTTAGGCTGAAGGGCATAAGCATAAACTCATAATGTCCATATCGTGTCTGGAACACCGTTTTGGGTATAACTTCTTTGTGAATCCATAATTGGTGATAACCTGACTGTAGGTCGAGTTTAGAGAAATAGGAGGCACCTTGCAGCTGATCGAATATATCGTCGATTCAAGGAAGCGGGTACCTATTCTTAGTTGTTAATTTGTTCAGTACTCTATAATCAATGTACATTCATGAGGATCCGTCCTTTTTATTAACGATAGAACAGGAGCACCCCATGGTGATGAGCTGAGGCGAATAAATCCCTTATCGGAGAGTTCTTGGAGTTAGTTAGACAACTCCTGCAACTCTAAAGGGGATATTCTATATGGGGCTCGTGCCACGGGTGCAGTTCGGGGCACAAGATCGATTTGGAATTTGACTTGTCTGGGCGGGGAAGGCCAGACAAGTCTTCGCGGAAAGACTTCCAGAAAATTCTACATAAAGGGGTACATCCTCAAGTTGGTTCGCCTCCTGCTTCTACTCGGTTAAGGGTGCGAGGATTACATGGTACTCTTTTCTTAGGTATTTTCGGGTTTTTATAAAGGAAACAATGTTCAAGCTCAGCTTACGTCTCTCCTTGTAGGATCAAAGTTCTACCGGTAACAAGGGGAATACAAATGATTTTCTCAAAACAAGTAATTTCGGCACGGTGCTTGGATAACCAATCCATGCCTACTATGATATCAATGCTTTCGATTTCGACAGGTATGAAGTCTATGGGGAAAAGTTCGTTGCAAGTACGTCTTGCATTAGAAATTAGTTGGAAACCAAATCATTGATTTAAAAAGTAGACATAACAATGTCTAAGTCATGTTTTATTAAAAATTTGTTGAAAGATTTATGTTTGTGAAAAATCCATGGAAAATGTCCGATGAAGATTTGGTTGAAACCGTTTCCAACACATTGTACATGTTTAGTAGAATTTCTACTAATCTTAAGTGAGTTCTATTTTGCACACTAGTTTTAATCGCAAGGCAACGACTTTGCCTCTGGTCTCCATCACCGGAAGATGGGTAGTTTCTATGGTTTCACTAAGACCCTGTTGGTCCTCATAGATCTGTACATCTCGGCCTTGTGCCAGTCACACCTAGCCTAAATGGGTTTCATGTTTTTCTAACTTCTTAGTATCTATTCTATTCTCGTGGTGGCGTAGCCTAGCAGCTAGTACCGGGAAGGTATGGTGAGTGAGTTCATGTGCGTGCAGAGAGATTTGCGTGTAGAAAGCTTCTTCGTCCTCTGTAAGAATCTATATTCCTTCTTCTATTCTCCAAGCCTCAAGAGTTGCGGGTAATTAATTCCATTGACGGACATCTGACCGACGACGGGTCCAAGTGGTTGGAGTATCAGTAATAGTGTAGATAGTGTAAGGTCTAGTTCAAGGTGAACTGTCAGTAATTCTAGTCGTGTATAACTCACGCGATTCATAGGTCTTCGAAAAGAGTGGGAGGAAGAGTGTGAAATAGAAGAAGTAGATGTAACGTGCCTAGGTGACGAGTTCTCGTGTTGGTCCAGTTTTGTTGGTTCATCCTCAAGCGGAACCTCCTCAAGTGGTTCCTTTTTATTGGATAGATTCTCCTCCTCGGTACTGGGTGGGTTGTCGCAAGGGCGACATGGTGATGTAACCATAATCATCGGTTGATATGGCAGCGTGGAATGAGGATTGCAACAAGGTAAGACTACAAGTAGAAGATTTAGTTCCTAGGATGATTAGTGACGTGTCCTGGCGCGACTGCCGATAAGCAGTGTGGGAAAATGATGTGTAGTTCCCAATCTTCGGATCTTTAGGTTCGAATCACAGGTTAAACGTGCATAATATTGTCTAACGAATTTATGTATGCGGTAGTAGAATGTGATATAATCTAAGCAAGAGTAAGTAAAACTATTACTTTACTATCAATTAGGAACGATTACTATATCATCGAATCTTTGTCGAACATAGACAGAACGAACAGTCACAAATCAAGACACAACCACTGTATACATACAGTAGCTATAGCAACACCCCAAGTGTTGCTATCCTGTACTTAGTGTCGGTTACAAAGATCATAAGATTTGACTAACACCTTAAACAAGCTACTTTGACATTATGCACTAACATGTTAACCTCGAAATGATAAGACTAAAATGGAGGAATACTTAGTTACTAACAGTGCTACATGGATGCCTACGATATGCAATGCACACAAACAATGTTTGCTTTTCATAGGTTTAAACAGGAAAGAAAATCGAACATAATCATAGTACACCTACTCCGTGTCTCGCATAATCTTACCTAAATTAAACATAGGTGATCAGGCTATGTCTAATTGAGGTCTAATAATGCAACACACGGGTTAGTTATACTAGTTATATGCTCGGTTTAGTTAAACTGGTAATACTTTTGGTGTTTTAAGAAAATATTATTTAAAAATGTTGGTTATAGTTGGGGTTTTCGTTTGGAAAAACCGGCATTCTCTATAACCTTAGGCTCTGATACCAAACCTGTCACACCTCGCTAAAGCGGAAACACGAGATGTAACAGCACTGGGTAACAATGCATAAGATATAGTAGCAACACCATACATAATTTAGAGAAAATATTACACATTACTACAAGTTTCAACCACAGTTCGAAAAGAAATTATAATAAGCTCTTAAAGTTTCCAAAAGAGAGTCATAGTTTCAAAATAAAGCAAACGCGTGTGAACATGCATCCATGCTAATGTACTCCTAGAGTGCATCTTACTGTCGTTCTCCTGAAAAGCATGATAAAACAACAGGTCAACTATGGACATAGTTGGTGAGTTCACAGGTTTAATGTTACACAATTAACTGAACGAAAAGTTTTGCTCCTAAGAGACATAAATAAAATGATTGGTTGTAATAGTTGCGAATATGAAAGGTAATATACAAGAGTGTTAATGCAATTGAGGCCACTACTAAACCGATTCAACCGACACATGCCCCAAGCTCCATGTTCTATCGCTAACATGAGTAAGGTGATACTATGCACTCACGAACAGTGTGAGTGAGGAGTGGTTTCCCCCTAAATAGCGCTATCCATAAATATCAACGGCTCGTCTGGCTCTCGGACGAGTTAATAAGTAGTGTAAACTGTATTTCCGGGGACTTTAGCACGATAGTACTCAAGCATAACAATAGTATATACCAATTCGCATAAATAGTATAGCAAAAGTTCAACAAGTTCATAAAGAGTACAACCAATTTAGTTAAAGTTCGAGATCATGCTTTTCACCCCAAAATAATAAAACAAGTAAAAAGGGGCTGTGAATACTCACTATTGAGTGTAAGAGTAAACGATGAATGTAGCGCGCGTGCTTGTCGGGTATGACTCCTATCCAAGACCTATGAACATGAGGTTTCTAATTAGTTTCTTGGTAATTTAGGTTTGATAGGATTGCTTAGCTAAATATTTAGATTACAAAGTGCCAAAATGGTTTGTTTGCTTGGAAGTTTGTTAATGTCCAATAATTACGTTGAGTATAATAATGAATATACAAGTATATAATGTCTCGCAATTGTTTATGTCCAAATTTCATAATGTTTTGAGTGTTAGAACTTTGGTTCCTCCCAAATTATGATTAACAACACACAAATTGATAAATACATCATTAGACACCCGAACCCCTTATGGTTATCATTCATTCCAAAAATAGTAAGTTTCCCGTTTTCAAAATCGGGACCGATTATTGTTGACTCGGTCAAACCTTCTCGGTTTTACCCGAGACTTTTACTCAATCCTTAAACATATTTATGGGTCAAAAAGAGTTAGTCTTTCCTTAAGTAACAAGTCCGCAAGTGTCGGTCTTTAACTTTTACCAAAATCAGTCCATATTCTTATTTCCAGAAAATTACCTCAGTTGGTTTAATTTATTAAAAATACTTATGGTCCGAAATAAAATAAGGCAAAAATCACAGATCATCTTCAATATGTTATCTATCTACTGTAATTTTTCCATGGATTGTAGTCAAGTCCAAGTATTTATTATTTTTACTTTTACCAACTGAGGTCAGATCTGAACACATGCATGCAATTATTATTTTTGTACAACATTTTCAAGGAATCAATAAAAGTGGTCTTCTTGAAAGTTGTAGCCAATGAAAATTTTAAACTTTTGGCGTTGGTTTCAAGTTATTTGGAGTTGTAATGCTCCAGTTATGATTAAAACATTGAGATCAAAGTTTCTGCCTTAATCTAACAGATTATACATCTCTATTCACAAAAATTATAAAAAATATCAAATGAACTCATAAAAACATGAGGCTTATGTGGTTGGAAAGTTAACTTCCAGAACTTGATTCTAGACTATAAAAACGTCCATTTTCATGAAGAAATGATTTTTATAAAAATCGTTGAAGTGGAAGAAGCCTTCTGGACAGAAAGTTGTAAACTCATGTTTGAGTGTTTCATTCAAAGTAATGAACACCAAACATGAAATAAGGTAGATTATCATCTTTTGATCTTTAAATCCATGTTTTAACACATGCATGGTGTTGAAATACATCCATGATATATTAGAGATGATTATTAACATAAAAATTCAAGATTTAACATAAAGATGAACAAGATTTCAACAATATCACAACAATAATCGATTTTCACTTGATTTTTGGTTTGATCATGGATTACTCTTTCTTTTAACACATTAAGATGTGAAAAGAGTTAATCTACAAATATCAAGGTTTGCATGAGAATTTTAGCCATGAGAGAGGCATAAAATCCGAATTTTTGAAGAAAATAAGCAAGAAAGTAGTAGCCTAACATATGTAAATGATGTTGCTTACCTTTTAGGATTTGTTTGATGGATTAAGACCTTCAAACACTTGGATTTATCTTTGAAAATGGCTGAGAATTAGAGAGGATTTGGAGAGGGTTTGTGTGTGTTTTTGAGAGAGAAAAGTGAAGAGTGTGTGTGTGTGTTTTGGGAAAATGGAAGTAGTAATGAGGTGTATAGGGAATAAAAATGATTTTGAATTGGAAAAGAGGGTAGGTGGTGGGGTGAACGAATTTTTGGGGCCTCATAGGGCTGGAAATGTTTAAAAAAAATTGGTTTCCAGACTGTGTTGCGTTCTGTGTTCGTTTACTCGTAAATTCGTTAATACGTTAAATCGCGTAACGTTTTCTTTTGTCGTTTAAATTCACGATATGTTTGGGATTATTTTTTTATTTAAGTATTATTAAAATACTTTATTTTAAGTTGTAAAAATATTTATTGATGTTCGTTTGGTTGCCGAATTCGATTCACGCATTTTCTTTGCGTTTGAGACGTTTTAGCCAAAACGTCTAAGTTTTTCATGTATTATTTAAACAAAATAATAATATATGATAAATAACTTCTAAAAATAGATTTAAGTTATTAATAGAAATATTTTCACTAATGTTCGTGTTAAGTCGGGTACCGTCCGATTGAATTTACTTGTAGTGTCACCGAAAATTCAGTTTTTGTGATTCGATGAGGATTTTGTGAAGACATAAAGAGATAGGTTTTTCTTTATTTTATTGGCACTTAGTAACCTAATTTGGCATGTTAGAGGGAATTTACAGTTCACCAAGCAGTCTCTAAGACGTTTTATGACTTTGATAAGCCTACGGAGTCATAACCTAGGATTTTCACTAGGATTTAAGGAATGCTGTAAGCGTAATTTGAGATTCGAGTGCAGTAATGACCTGAGATATTTTTTTTTTTTTGACGGTTGTCACAAATAAAATTACAAATTAACCATTAATAGACTTATATTTATAAAATTATATCTTATTACCTTTATCCACAAGACATAACTGTAAATTGAAAAAATAATCTTTTTATTTATTAGGAACTAATTATTCACAAAAGTGAACATTCCAATATCATAGACAGTTCAAGACGATTACCGATATTATGATCCACATAAATTAATTAGAAATAGATTTTTGAGCAAACTTTATTTATTATTAATGTGAACAATATCTAAAGTGTACCATTATATAATATACTGAAGAACTTAAGTAAAACACATAACACTGCATCTTTTAATTTCAAGGTAGAGGTTACTAAATGATGTATCTTTTCGAAACATATAACATGCACTTGAGTTAAAATTCTGACAAATATCAAACATCCTTTAAAGATACTAGTGGTTCCAGATCTGTACTTACATACAACAGAGGATCCCTTAGTATAATTAAAATAAGTTTGAGACTATTGGCAAAACTAAAGGAAACGAGTCTATACTCACGTACAACAGAGTTATCTGTTAGTTTCACTAATAACTATATTTGCAACTATTTGTCATCTGTAAAGAAATGCATAATAACAGTGTATGGCAGTACCGTCATTCATCAATTAAGACATATATCATACATTATATAACAGTTCACAAAAGATATGACACGCAAAATTAGAATTTCTTAATTGCTCAGAAATCTAAGAATAATTTGCCTACCAGTATATCATATAATGAATCTGAATAGACTTTAGTTGTATAAAGAGCACGAGTTATTATAATTAGATAAATATAATAACGAGCACGAGTTCTTATCACTTATATAAAGAGCACGAGTTATTATCAGTGGATATAGGTGTATAATTAGATAAATATAAGTAAACTCCTAGTTAAGTATGTAATTCTAATGAAACTTATAGGAATCTACTAACACATCAATCTTAGCACTTAGGTTTATTATTCTTAAGCTCATTCTCCTAATGTACTATAATTTCTCAAGTTTTTACAGCTAAAACTTAAAGCTTTTCTAAAAGAACTTAGGTTGTTCTTTTATTGGAGGCGATTCCCCTCAAGTAACAAGCAAATGAATGCCATATGCCCTTTTTTTTAATAAAAACATAAAAAGTACTACTTACTATTACAAAAAAAAATACCCTTGGAAGACTAATCACTCTGGATTTCTCATTCTGTTAAGTTGAACCAACATCTCAAATCGAGCTCTGTCGAACGCCTTCGTGTATAAGTTTGCTAAGTTATCCAATGATGGAACCTTAACTAACTTTATCAAATTTTTCTCAGCACATTCTCTAATAAAATGATGTCGAATATCAATGTGCTTAGTTTTACTGTGCTTCACCGGATTGTTGGTGATCGACATTGTTGATTCGTTATCAATCATCATAGGAGTATTGGTTATGTTTAACCCGTAATCCCGCAGTTAATGTTGGATCCAAAGAACTTGAGAGCAACAGCTGCCAGCTACAACATACTCAGCTTCACATGTAGAAATGGCTACCAAGCTTTGCTTCTTGCACTGCCAGGATACTAATCTACCTCCTAAGAATTGACATCCTCTGGTTGTAGATTTCCTATTCTGATTGCATCCTCCATAATCCGAATTAGTGTAAGCTATGAGATCTAAGTCTCCATCAGTCGGATACCAAAGTCCCAGCTTCGGTTTCCCTTTGAGGTAACTAAAGATCCGTTTCACAGCTTGCATATGTGACTCTTTCGGATTAGCCTGATATCTTACGCATATACAAACAGCAAACATAATGTCAGGCCTAGAGGCAGTTAGATACATTAGTGATCCGATCATAGCCCTATAAAGAATAGGATCCAAATCCTGATCACTCGATGTATCAGGACCAAGTCCATGATTTACTGAATTATTAGAGCGAACCCTAGCGGTTGTGAAACATACACCAATTCTTCTACTTTGCCATACAAGAAGGCACTCTTAACATCCAACTGATAAACTTTTATCTCTTTGAATGAGGCAAATGCTAAGAAGACCCTAATTGCTTCAATCCTAGCAACTGGTGCAAACACTTCGTTGTAATCTATACCCTCTTGTTGATTAAACCCTTGAACCACTAGACGGGCTTTATTGCGAGTAATGACTCCCCGATCATCTCTCTTACACTTTAATACCCATCTAGTTCCAATAGGATACTCTCCTTTTGGAAGGTCAACCAACTCCCATACTTGTAGTTTTGAAGACTGTAACAGTTCTTCTTGCATAGCTTTGACCCACGAGCTTTCTTTTAGTGCCATTTGCACATTTTTAAGCTCAACTTGTGAGATAAAGCATGAATATAGACATTGATTAGAAACCCTTGTCTCTTTCATAGCAGTATACAAGCTTTCTAAATCTTCAGATGTACTAGCTTTAGATTGAGTCCTAGTTTGAACAGGAGTATTAATGTCACCGATGGTGTTTTCAACGGGATGATTCTTACTCATTCTAGTAACCAGTATAGGGTCAACTATTAGCTCATCTCCTAAGTTAGTATCAATCTCTTCTAATGAAGGCATATCTTTTGAACCAGCTGAAGATAACCTTAAATGTTTCAAAGAAGTAAGTACATCATCAAACTTTGTTTGAAGATCATCCTCAGTATCTTCTGTTTCTTGATATTTATCCTTTGAAGGTTGTTGTGACCCACTTGAAGAAGCTTCATTTGAGTCATCATTTGTCCTGATTCAAGTTTTCGAAACACTCAATATTGGAGAAGGACCATTGTCTGACTCTTCATACAATAAGTACTCAGATATCTCTGAATCACTGACAAAGTCACTTATGGGAACTTTAAATGACTGAAAGAGATCTGAATAGTCAAATTGCCAATCTAATCCCTTATGTACAGTAGGTACATAGCTCGTAATTTCAATGTTATAAACTATTTCTAGTCGTCTCGTGACTTTATTGAAAACTCTTTTATTAGGCGAATTAGGCACATAACCTAGGAAAAATCCTTCGTCAGCCTTTTCTCCAAATTTAGCTTGATTTCCTGTTTTCAATATCGTACATGCAACTCCAAAGGGTTCAAATCCCTTCAGATTAGGTTTCTTATTGTTCAATAATTCATAACAAGTCTTGTTACGCTTTTTGACCGTAAGAACCCTATTTAGAACATGACATGATGTATTCACCGCTTCTGCCTAAAAGATGACCTGAAGCTTTGAATCTGCAAGCATTGTTCTAGCAGCTTCAATCAACGTTCGATTTTTCCTTTCAACAACATCGTTCTGTTGAGGTTCATACGGTGCACTGAATTGATGTTGTATCCCTTTTCTTAAGCAATAGATATTCAACGTTGAGTTCTTGAATTCCGTTCCGTTATCACTAAGAATACGCTTTACTCTCGTTTTATAGACATTCTCTACTAGATCTAAAAACTCCATTAAAATTCCAGGAGTTTCATCCTTAGATCCCAAAAAGAATACCCATGAGAATCTAGAGTAATCATCTGTGATAACTAAACAATACCACTTGCCACCTAGACTTCTTTTGCTAATATGGCCAAAGAGGTCCATGTGTAGCAATTCAAATGGCGGGGAAATTGAGTTTTCAATCTTAGACCTGTGTGGTTTCTTGTGCTGTTTTCCTTTTAGGCAAGGAATACACTTGTCTTCAGACTCGAAACGTTTATGTGGTACACCTAGAACTAATCCATTCTTGGTTATGTAGTTCATTTTTCGAAAGTTCAGATGTGCCATTCTCCTATGCCATAAAAGTGTGTCTGCTTCTGAAGCCTTGGATAGTAAACATGTTGACACCATTGAAGAGTTAGAAACACCCATGTTTATAGCATAGATGTCCTTATTCCTTGGTGCCCTCATCAATATCCATTCTTCAGGAATTGTGAAGCTTGGCTTCAGAACTAAAGCCTCCTTTTCATTAAAATGAACTAGATGACCTTTATCGCAGAATTGGGAAACACTCACTAGGTTATGAGTTAGTTCTTCAACATAATTCACATCCTCTAGAGTCAAAGTTCCATTTGAAACTTTTCCTTTCCCAGTAATTACTCCTCCTTTGTCTCCTGCAAAATTAACTTTTTGCTTGAAACCTTCTTTGAAGTCCTTCAGTAGACTTCGTTCTCCTGTCATGTGCCTTGAGCATCCACTGTCTACATACCACCAGCTATCCTTGTTCACAGTCTGCTCCTACACATAACAAATTGTACACAATTAGTTTTCAAGAGGGACCCAAGCCATTACGGTCTTGGTTTGTCCCTGATCAACTACAATCTGAACCTCCTTAAAGTAACTATAACTATTCCCATCGGGAGTCTTGGTAACTTTCACAGGAGTTTGAGATTGTTGATGATCTGTAGTCTTAGGCCTATGAGGAGAGTGAGTAGAAAACCTCCTAGGCACAAACTTAGTTCCTTGTGCACTTGAAGTAGAACCATTTTCAAACTGACTATGGTTTCTACTGGGGTCCTAAACCTCGAAGGTGTCTTATCTCTTGGCTTATTGAAAGTATTTTCATTCAGAGTATAAGGCCTTTTAGATTTAGGTGGAGAGACACTATGACTACCATCTCTCTTCAGAATATTTACAGGTTTGTTGCCTAATCCCGGTTTGGAGCCTAACCTGTCTACAATTGAACTAGAAGTGGTCGGTGTCTTTTCAGTATTCACTAACTTATGTGATGCTTCCAACTTCTTATTTGGACAACAAGAAGCCACATATCCTTTTTGGTGACATTTGAAGCAGGACATCTGTTTCCGTGACTTACCAACTTTTGCATACGCAGTCGGCGTCTTAGGCACTAAAGGATCAATAACATGTTCTTTATTAATCACTTCATCAGTCTTAGTATCATTAATTACTCCACCCGGTACAAACTTTACTTTAGTGTGAGTAATTTTCTTACTATCATCAGATGAAGGATTCTTAACAACATTCTTCTATGCCTCTGACTGTTCAGGTTTAGATATTGGTTCTACAGAACATACTTCAGTCATCTCAGTATCTTCTGGAAGCCTAGTGTAATTTGAATTGAAAGGAGGAGGTGTCTCATTGTAAACTAATCCTAACTTATCCTTTACACTTCGTTGAGCATCAAGCATCTTATCCATCTCAGTGGTTCTGTAAGTTTCTATTTTCGGTTTTGCTCAACTAGCTTCAATTTACAATCAGCTAACTCTTTCTCCTTATTAGCAATTGTTTGATTTAAGTCTTTTAGATTCATATAGAGACCATCTATGATAATAGCTTTTTCATTAATGATATCTCTAAGTGCAATCCTATCAGAAGCATCAGACTTAATTTTATCTTTTAAGTCCTGTTTATCGTCACTTAACATACGCACATCAATCTTAGCTAGTTCAAGTTCAGATCTAACAGTCTTATTAGATTCAGTCAATATGCTAACTTGAGAAGACAGGTTTTTGTTTGCTACAGTTAAAACACTAACCTGTGACTACAAATCAGTAACTAAGTAACAGACATCAGCAAGAGTAAGAATATCAATACATACCCTTTTCTTGTCTGTTTGAATTTCAGCCATGCGTGCTACAAAGTCTTCAGGATTCATATTTTCAGTTGAATCCATATACAGCACGTCTTCATCACTTGATTTCACTTCAACCTCAGGCACCTTTACATCACACTCTGCACCAGTAGGCATGTAGGATGTAGACTCATCAATCTCAGCCATGAAAGCTTCCTCAGACTGAGCTTTCCATTCATAAGAGCCATCCAACTGTTTCACGACCAAGGCTTTAGAAGCAAGAGTGCTTCCCGAACCTTGTTTTCCATTGCCAGCTTCTACCTTAGGTTTTAGGCATTCTCAAGCAAAGTGTCCATAACCCTGACAGTTAAAACACTTGATCTTGGTCTTATCAAACCCTGACAGATTGCCAACTACCTTTCTACCAATTTTCTTCAAGAAATTATTTACTCTTCTCGACAACATAGCAAGTTGATCCTGAAGTTCTATTTCTTCAAGATAATCAGGGTCTATCTGATCATAATCTTCATCAAACATAATTGGATCATTGATTTTACCCTGAATATAGTTTTCATACGAAACTACAAAGGAAGCAAGAACAGATAATTGTTGTTCAGCAGATTTTACACTCATAGGCATCTTTTGATGCTCCTGAGGTAACTTCTCATTTGGTTTTCCCTTTGCTTCACTACCAGATGATGTAATGAGACACAACTCATCAGTAATCATTTCACCCTTTCCATCAGCATTACCAACAAACAAAGCAGTGGTCGAGCTCGAGGAAGCAGTAGAGATAGTAGATTTCCCGTGATATAGTCTCGGATCCTGAGCCTGATCGGAATCAGTATCTCTAGTCTTCTTGGTGAAATCATAACCTCTGAGCTTATCAATAGCCTGCTCTAAGGTCATAGTTGCATACCTCTCATCATTGTCTTTAAGCATTATGCCATGCATTTCCCACTTAGACGGTAAACCCTCAATAAACTTGTCGGTTTTCTCAGTCTCAGTAGTTACAATTTCATGGTCATCTAGCTCACTCAGCAAATGGTAGTACCTTGTGGTATAAGCATCAAGATCTTCTCCTTTCAAAGCTTTGAACACAGTAAACTGCTTTTTCAGGAGATTCCTCTTGCCTGCTTTAACTTGTGGACTACCTTCACACCTCTTCTCAAGAGCTGTCCACAAAGTTCTAGTAGTTTGGAAGGACTTCAGTTGATGATTAAGTTCCTTAGGAAGACTCATCTTGATTGAAGAATGAGCCTTGTTCTCAATCTCAAATTCCTTCTTCTGTGCTTCACTCATTTGTTGATAAGTGAGAACCACAATAGCATTCTCAATAGTTTGTGTAGGTGCCGTGTATCCATTCTTGATACACATCCAGATAGATAGATCATCGAATCTACAGTAAGATTCAAACCTATCCCTCCAGCTATAATAATCCTCAACTCTTAACAATTTAGGTGGAACATTAGATTTTCCAATCTCGTGTTCCATCTCAATCATTGTGCTAAGGTCAGACATCGTGAAGTTTAAAAGTCAAACTGTATTTGCGAATTCAGAAAAACTCGAATCGCAGAAACTCAATTCAACTCGCAATCTCAACTCGTCTCGCAAAACTCTGTTCGCAAGTCTTAGTTCGGATCGCAATGATGTCAATTTGCAAGTGATTCTCGGTTCACAAGAGATCTTGGTTCGACTCGCAGAACTCAGTTCAACTCGCAAGTTCAACTCGGTTCGCAGACAATGCTGAAACCCTAATCTCAGTTCGCGAAACGGCTGAAAAACCCGAAAATGAAAATTTTAGGTATTTTTTACGTTAAAATCAATAGATTTCTACTGTAAACAATCCTAAAAACATTCAGAGAGTGATTTTGATTGATTTTACACACTAATGTACGTCAAAACAACCCTAAATCACACGCGATTAACCCAAAAACTTTTAACTTACTCGTGTTTAGCCCGAAAGCTTTGATACCAATTGTAAGTCCCTAGTTCTAGGATCGATAACTTCGTTATCTATAGTATTAAGGCGCGGAATTCCTCAATACACGTTATCTTACTATAACGAATAAGTTCGCATTTAGGTTAACGATAACTTAGTTTTAAACGATAAAACGTCAAAGCCTAGCCTTTAGGTTTAAGTTTTTCTCTGGATTGAATTCGCAAGGTGTTAAAACAAAATTGCAAAAGTTCTATCGTTTTCACGTAATGAAAACATATATATATATATATATATATATATATATATATATATATATATCGTCTCAACTCGCAGCCGCTGGGCCTGCGAGTTGACTCGACTCGCTATGCAGCCCAAGCCCAATCATGAACTTGACTCGCCACAGCTTAGATTCTACTACGAGTTCAGATCTCATCTCACCTCGCAATGCCTTGCGACTTGAGATCTCGACTCGCAGAAAACGTATTTGTTAAATACAAAATTTCATCTACTATTAATAACAAAAATTCATTTACAAATCAAAACCAATGTATCAACCTAATAACAATTATACTAGTCATATTACAAGCTAGATCTGTTGTCATAAACTATGTCTCAACACGTTAGTTACCTATCTATAAATCTATGTAATTCGACCGAATGTAACAATTCCTAGCATCTTTTGTAACTTTAGGTTCTGTAACCTTTTGTAAACTCCGCATTCTGTAATTATTTGAACTTTATATCGTGAAATGATTACTAACCCTAATGTATTATCTTACTCTATTGATTTTCATGTTGTATATTACCTTATTATATACAAAAGTGTTATATCAAAATCATGTGCAAACGTCTCACTCATCCCTTCCTTGTTTATCCAGCACCATGCCTCCAAAAAGACACACGTACGGCGATGTTGAATTCGCTGAACTCATTGCCTAGAGTGTGACTCAAGCCTTAGCTGCCCGACAGCCAAGTTCTAGCAGCGAAGACACACTGAATACCAACCCAGCAGCCAAACCCTGTTCGTACAAGGACTTCCTCAACTGCAAACTCTTGTACTTCAAGGGCACTGAAGGGGCCATCGGACTGATAAGATGGTTCGAAAGGATGGAATCTGTCTTCCGTATCAGCAATTATACGGAGGATACCAAGGTTAAGTTCTCCACCTGCACCTTTCAGGACGGTGCTCTCACTTGGTGGAATTCATATGCCAATTCTGTAGGCATCGACACTGCTTATCTACTTCCCTGGGAGGATCTAAAAAAGATGCTCACGGAGGAGTACTCTCCCAATGAAGAACTCCAGAAATTGGAGGACGAGTTCTGGCACTTATCAGTTCAGGGAACCGACATCATTGGTTATACCACGAGGTTCCAACAACTTGCTCTGCTTTGACCATCTATGGTAGACCCCGAGCACAAACGCATCCAGAGGTACATCCGCGGTCTCCCGGAAAACATCCAGGGGAACGTCGCCTCATCCAAGCCAACCACTACTGAAAGTGCTATCTGGCTAGCACATGAACTCATGGCAATGGTTGTCAGCCGTGAGAAATCCAATACATCCTCCTCCAACAACAACAAACGCAAACCTTTTGAACACCACAACAACTAGAACAAGAAATCCAACACCATCTAAGTTTACAACACCAATTCTGAACCCAAACGTGCTTACACCGGGGACAGGCCATATTGTTCCAAGTGCAACTACCACCACGACGGTCCATGCAGTACTCCCTGCAACAACTGCAGGAGGTACGGGCACTTGACCCGAGATTGCCGAGCCCCCAAATCCAACAACAACACCTCTCGCAACAATTCCAACCAACCCAAATCCTGCTTTGGGTGTGGAGAAACAGGACACTTCAAGAACGAATGTCCTAAAAACAAGAACAAGGGCAACAACAACAACAACAACGCAAGGGGAAGAGCGTTCGTACTCAATTCTGGGGATGCCTGTCAGGACCCAAATGTGGTCACGGGTATGTTCCTCCTCAACAACTTATCTGCTTCTATTCTGTTTGATACTGGTGCCGATAGAAGCTTTATTTCTGATGAGTTTTGCCCTTTACTTGATATCTCACCTATTGCTCTAGATGTTAAGTACACCGTAGAACTTGCAAATGGTAAACTCATAGAAACCGATAGTGTGATACCTAATTGCACTCTGAACCTAGCCAACGAAATCTTTTCAATCGATCTTATGCCTGTTGAAATTGGAAGTTTCGACGTCATCATTGGTATGGACTGGTTGTCCAAACACTGCGCTGAAATCATTTGTTACGATAAACTCGTTCGTATTCCTCTCGCCATCGGTAGAACCTTGGTCATACAGGGGGAGACCGGTGGTACGAGACTAAACATCATATCTTGCTTGAAAACTCAGAAATTCCTAAGAAAAGGTTATTCGGCAATCCTCGCACACATCATGGAGAAACAGTCGGAGGAGAAGCGACTTGAGGATGTGCCCATCGTTCGAGACTTTCCAGAAGTCTTTCCCGAAGAACTGCCTGGTCTGCCACCACCAAGACAGGTTGAATTCTCAATTGACCTCGTGCCAGGTGCTGCGCCTGTGGCCCGAGCACCATACCGATTAGCCCCATCCGAACTTCAGGAGCTGTCCACCCAGTTACAGGAACTCCTAGATAGAGGATTCATTCGACCGAGTTCTTCACCTTGGGGAGCTCCGGTCTTATTCGTGAAAAAGAAAGACGGTTCTTTCCGAATGTGAATCGACTACCGAGAGTTGAACAAATTGACCATCAAGAACCGATATCCACTCCCTCGCATCGATGACCTGTTTGACCAACTACAAGGGTCAAGTATTTATTCAAAGATCGATCTTCGGTCAGGTTATCATCAACTTCGAGTTCGCGACACCGATATCCCGAAAACTGCTTTCCGAACTCGTTACGAGCATTATGAATTTCAAGTAATGCCATTCGGTCTAACCTACACACCGGCTGTATTCATGGATCTTATGAATCGGGTGTGCAAACCATATCTCGACAAGTTTATCATTGTCTTCATTGACGACATTCTCATATACTCGCGAAACGAACAAGAACACGCGCAACACCTCATAACCGTCCTAGAACTACTCAGACACGAGGAGTTATATGCCAAGTTCTCCAAGTGTGAGTTCTGGATACAGTCCATTCAATTCCTTGGACATGTTGTTAATAGTCAAGGAATCCATGTCGATCCATCGAAAATCAAGGCCATCAAGTGCTGGCAAGCAACAACATCTCCAACCGAAGTACGTCAATTCTTGGGTCTTGCCGGATACTATCGGTGATTTATTGAAAATTTTTCGAAAATAGCCCAACCACTCACAACCCTGACTCAGAAAGACAAAAAGTTTGATTGGACTGACAAACAAGAGTCGGCATTTCAACTTCTGAAACAAAAGCTTTGCAGTGCTCCAATTCTATCCTTACCCGAAGGCACCGATGACTTCGTGGTATACTGCGATGCTTCTCATCAAGGTCTCGGTTGCGTGCTGATGCAACGAGACAAAGTTATTGCTTATGCTTCACGACAGCTCAAATTTCATGAAAAGAACTACACCACCCACGATCTCGAGCTAGGAGCTGTCGTCTTTGCCCTCAAAATATGGAGACATTACCTCTATGGCACTAAGTGCACAATCTTTACCGACCACAAAAGTCTCCAACACATATTCGATCAGAAGGATCTCAACATGAGACAATGCCGGTGGGTCGAATTGCTTACCGACTACGATTGTGAGATCAAATACCATCCGGGCAAAGCAAATGTTGTTGCCGATGCCCTTAGTCGAAAAGAACGAACGAAACCACTTCGAGTCCGAGCCCTCAGCATGACTATTCACAATGATCTAAACATTCAGATTCTCACTGCTCAACTTGAAGCTCTGAAACCCGATAATATCAAAAACGAAGCCTTGCGAGGCATGGAGAAACAGTTCGAAATCAAGCCTAACGGGATTAGGTATTTCTCAAACCGAATCTGGTTACCCAGTTTTGGAAATCTACGAGACTTGGTAATGGATGAAGCTCACAAGTCCAAATATTCTATTCATCCTAGATCTGACAAAATGTATCACGGCATCAAGGAATTTTGTCAAAGAGATTGCGGTCTACTTATACATATGTGACACCCGTCAAATTAGGACTAGTAAATTAGTGCCTAATCAATTATAATACATGTGATTAGTTCTGTGTTAGGCTAATTAATGTATCAAGTAATATATATTGTTGAATATATACAATCATGCGATTTGATTAAATCGTACAAGTTTCACATCGAATGTAATTCGGTTCAATTAATACGGACGTTGGTGAACAATTTTATTAAATAATATAATATTATTTAATAAACGCAATTATATCCAAAATATTATTTAGATAATATTTCAATTCAAATTCGTATCGTACAAACAACGACTACACGATTAGATTATTAAACGCGCAAACAAATCGAAACAAGTTAAAGTTATATTTTTTAACGCAACCATTAAGTATTTGGTAAAATACTTCAACAAAAATATTGGGTAATTATTCATATTTTAAAACGTATATTTAAACGTATAAAATAAACATTTAACGTTTAAACGAATGTGAGAACGAACACCGCACGAAGCACGATTGCGGGGACTGAAAAAGGTGAGGCTTTCACCTACACCCACCTCTCTTTCCCTCTTTCTTTCATTCTCATTTCAACAAAAACACACACACACCACAAAAACACTCTCAAACCCATCACCACCAAATTTTCGGATCTAGCATAACCGACAACAAAAGTTACATTTTCAGAATCACCATCAAGAGAAAAACAAGATTAACAAAGGCACCACCCTCGTTTTCTTCCTCGTTTGTCTCGATTTGCAATTGTAAGAAATTCTCTAAATATTTAGATCTACTCATTTTGGTGTATTATTTCGGTGTTATAATGTTTACACAACTTAGTATTGTCTAAATGTATGAGGAAAGCACGATTTTGAAGCCTAAAAATGAGTTAGATTTGGGTTTTGGGTTGAAAAATCGCGACAGCCGTTGCGTTCTGGGCTGGTGTTCATCTTTGCGACACAAGCCTTGTGTTGCGGAACACAAGCCTTGTGTTGCGGAACACAAGCATTGTGTCGCATTTAGTGTCGCAAAACATAAGACACAAGCATTGTGTCGCATTTAGTGTCGCATTAAGTTGCATATCATAAGACACAAGCCTTGTGTTGCGGAACACAAGCATTGTGTCGCATATTGTGTCGCAGACATGAGACACAAGCCTTGTGTTGCAGAACACAAGCCTTGTGTTGCGAAACACAAGGGTTATGTCGCATTTAGTGTCGCAGTAACCCAAAAACAGAAGCCAAAAACATTCTAAGTGTTTAAAAATCACTTTTCAATAACCAAACCAAATATGATACGATTAATACGCAAAAATGGATAAATCAAAGTATAATAATAATAGTTAAGGTTATTATTATAAATCTGTCACCAACGGGTCGTACACGTTTTCAAAACACAAACCAAATAATCAACCAAATCGTAGTAATTTGGACATACATAGTTGTGTGACAACTACAAAGGTAGTCCTTTGAGATACCGACTCCCGTTTATAACCATCGCGTGTCGTGGACACCCTCAGGTTACAAGTCTTCGGACATCGATACTCGGCTAGTCAATCAAAGTTTATTTAGACAAAACTTCTCAGGCTCAGGTGAGTCTCATGGCCCCTATTTTACTGTTTTTCAATCAGGGGTGTGATATTATTGCTCGTTTTGTTTTACAAGTTGAACGCAAGTACAAATCAAAATCAAATACTACATGAGTTACTTCAACTAATCAATTTAAAGCCCTCCATAGCATAGTCTGGTAATACGTAGTAGCGTGAATGTTAGTATATGATATCATATAGGATTGACAATCCTCGTTCGGGTTAGCACGCACTAACTGGTCAAACGGACGTATTAGCATTTGGGAAGACGAGTGTGGATTAGGCACTCGTAGGAGGCATTCAAGTTGGGTTTCCTTTATTGGACCTGACACTCAAGTTAAGCTCAGACTATGTGCTCATGGCTGTATAACTTTTATTTTGCTTAATTGCTTTATAAATTCAATTATAAATCTTGCGGTTCATACAATTATGTGTTGACATACAAACCTGTGAGCTCACCAGCGTTTCGCTGACCCATTTTAGCATGTATCACAGGTGACCAGCAGTAGGTTGGATTGCACAATCAAGATCAATTAGCTCGAGTCAGCATGCAAACAATCAGAGATTTAGCTGCATTATTATATTTTGTATAGATTAATTATGTACTTAAATCTCTCAATTTCTACTGAGCTAATGTAACTCTATTTTTGATGTAAACTTTGGTTTTTATTAATACAAATGTTAAACGACGCACATAGTGGTCGTTCATTATATCTTTGTGCTTGTGATATTTGATTAGTAACACCCAATGTATGCTTCCGCTAAACAGTAAATTTGGGGGTGTTACAGATTGGTATCAGAGCCTAAGGTTATAGTGAACTAGGTTGCATTTAGTGGGCCTAGACTATGACCGTTAGGCCTTATTAAGTATGATTAGGTTCAGTGACTACATGATATTGGTTTAATTTAACATAACCTGATCAACTATGTACAATTAAAAGAATATGATGTGAGACCTGAAAAGAGTCATGACTGAACAGTATACATTAGTTGACTCTGACCACGAGAGAAACCGGGACTCAAACATGTGTGTGTTAGACACTTTAGGCTATTATGTGATATATGTATATATACATAGATAGGCCTCTCTCCTGCTCAATATCTTAGGCTATATTATATATGTATTATATGGATATAGGCCTCATTGTTTCTAACGCTTTATCTCAGAATGGCAAACACACCACCCAATTCATCACGCTCTCATCCGTATGAATCACGAAACCCAAGAGTGGCTAGGAGGGACCCCAGGTCGCCTCGGACTAGCCCATATCCTGCTCACCTTACTCTACCGAATTTAGCCGCTAGAGTACACCACCACGAGCAACGACTTAACGCTATGAATATCGAACTCCAAGAAACCAACGAAAATGAGAGACTCACTTCACTCGAACAAATCAACCAAGTCTCCGAAGATCACGAAAATACCATCAACCACATGGACACCCTTGACAACCGTCTGGGTGAAACCATCGAAACTATGGAGGTTGTTAACAACCAAGTTGTTGGCAACCGAAATGAAATTTCCGTCCTACAGTCAAGGCTGAATCAGTGCGAGAAACGTCTAAGGGAAACCGAAGACGCCCTCCAAATGGTTAGCAGACTTGCAGAATCTGTAGACCATCTCACCGCACTGCTGCCACAACTCAATCTACGACAGGATTAGCTAGGGCTAAATCTGTACTTTATCATGTTTTCGTAGGACCTATGTAATTCGACCGGATGTAACAATTCCCGGCACTTTTGAAAACCTTCTAAGTTAGTAACTTTTGAAACTCATAACTCGAAATTGTCTATGATCGTTTAACATCGTAATATCAATCAGCAATTTCTCTCGACTATTTTACATTGTTAGTTTTCACCGTGTGATGTTGTATATTACCACTTAAATATATATACATCTATATACATCTATTAAATTATAATTCCGGTACAACTTCTCATGAACCTCTTGTTTCTTTCTTGAAGAATCATGCCGCCAAAGAAGAAAAGTTACAGTGATTCCGAACTTGCTGCTATCGTATCCCGAGCAGTGGCCGATGCTTTGGCTGCACGGGATTCACCTCGAAACTCCCAAAGTAATGACGAAACCCCAGTCATTACCCCTGTCATCAAACCTTGTTCCTACAAGGATTTTCTCAGCTGTAAACCACTTTACTTCAAAGGCACGGAAGGTGCCATTGGTCTGATCCGATGGATTGAAAGTATGGAATCCGTCTTCAACCTCTGCAACTGTGCTGAGGAAAACAAGGTCAAATTCTCTGCCTACACCTTTCAGGAAGGTGCACTTACATGGAGGAACACCCACGCCAATTCTGTAGGCATCGAAATAGCAAACCAACTTCCCTGGGCTGAATTGAAGAAAAAGTTAAGGGAAAAATACTGCCCCGAAGAAGAACTGCATCGGTTGGAGGAAGAGTTCTGGCACCTGACTATGCAGGGAACTGACATTGCTGGATATACCACCAAATTCCAGCAATTTGCGCTGTTATGCCCGGGTTTGGTTGATCCGGAGGAGAAGAGTATCAAAAGATACATCTTCGACCTCCCGGAAAATATCCAGGGGAACGTCGCTTCATCCAAGCCAACCACTACTGAAAGTTCTATCCGGCTAGCACATGAACTCATGGCAATGGTTGTCAGCCGTGAGAAATCCAATACATCCTCCTCCAACAACAACAAACGCAAACCTTTTGAACACCACAACAACCAGAACAAGAAATCCAACACCATCTAAGTTTACAACACCAATTCTGAACCCAAACGTGCTTACACCGGGGACAGGCCATATTGTTCCAAGTGCAACTACCACCACGACGGTCCATGCAGTACTCCCTGCAACAACTGCAGGAGGTACGGGCACTTGACCCGAGATTGCCGAGCCCCCAAATCCAACAACAACACCTCTCGCAACAATTCCAACCAACCCAAATCCTGCTTTGGGTGTGGAGAAACAGGACACTTCAAGAACGAATGTCCTAAAAACAAGAACAAGGGCAACAACAACAACAACAACGCAAGGGGAAGAGCGTTCGTACTCAATTCTGGGGATGCCTGTCAGGACCCAAATGTGGTCACGGGTATGTTCCTCCTCAACAACTTATCTGCTTCTATTCTGTTTGATACTGGTGCCGATAGAAGCTTTATTTCTGATGAGTTTTGCCCTTTACTTGATATCTCACCTATTGCTCTAGATGTTAAGTACACCGTAGAACTTGCAAATGGTAAACTCATAGAAACCGATAGTGTGATACATAATTGCACTCTGAACCTAGCCAACGAAATCTTTTCAATCGATCTTATGCCTGTTGAAATTGGAAGTTTCGACGTCATCATTGGTATGGACTGGTTGTCCAAACACCGCGCTGAAATCATTTGTTACGATAAACTCGTTCGTATTCCTCTCGCCGTCGGTAGAACCTTGGTCATACAGGGGGAGACCGGTGGGACGAGACTAAACATCATATCTTGCTTGAAAACTCAGAAATTCCTGAGAAAAGGTTATCCGGCAATCCTCGCACATATCATGGAGAAACAGTCGGAGGAGAAGCGACTTGAGGATGTGCCCATCGTTCGAGACTTTCCAGAAGTCTTTCCCGAAGAACTGCCTGGTCTGCCACCGCCAAGACAGGTTGAATTCTCAATTGACCTCGTGCCAGGTGCTGCGCCTGTGGCCCGAGCACCATACCGATTAGCCCCATCTGAACTTCAGGAGCTGTCCACCCAGTTACAGGAACTCCTGGATAGAGGTTTCACTCGACCGAGTTCTTCACCTTGGGGAGCTCCGGTCTTATTCGTGAAAAAGAAAGACGGTTCTTTCCGAATGTGTATCGACTACCGAGAGTTGAACAAATTGACCATCAAGAACCGATATCCACTCCCTCGCATCGATGACCTGTTTGACCAACTACAAGGGTCAAGTATTTATTCAAAGATCGATCTTCGGTCAAGTTATCATCAACTTCGAGTTCGTGACACCGATATCCCGAAAACTGCTTTCCGAACTCGTTACGGGCATTATGAATTTCAAGTAATGCCATTCGGTCTAACCAACGCACCGGCTGTATTCATGGATCTTATGAATCGGGTGTGCAAACCATATCTCGACAAGTTTGTCATTGTCTTCATTGACGACATTCTCATATACTCGCGAAACGAATAAGAACACGCGCAACACCTCAAAACCGTCCTAGAACTACTCAGACACGAGGAGTTATATGCCAAATTCTCCAAGTGTGAGTTCTGGATACAATCCATTCAATTCCTTGGACATGTTGTTAATAGTCAAGGAATCCATGTCGATCCATCGAAAATCGAGGCCATCAAGCGCTGGCAAGCACCAACATCTCCAACCGAAGTACGTCAATTCTTGGGTCTTGCCGGATACTATCAGTGATTTATTGAAAATTTTTCGAAAATAGCCCAACCACTCACAACCCTGACTCAGAAAGACAAAAAGTTTGATTGGACTGACAAACAAGAGTCGGCATTTCAACTTCTGAAACAAAAGCTTTGCAGTGCTCCAATTCTATCCTTACCCGAAGGCACCGATGACTTCGTGGTATACTGCGATGCTTCTCATCAAGGTCTCGGTTGCGTGCTGATGCAACGAGACAAAGTTATTGCTTATGCTTCACGACAGCTCAAAATTCATGAAAAGAACTATACCACCAACGATCTCGAGCTTGGAGTGTCGTCTTTGCCCTCAAAATCTGGAGACATTACCTCTATGGCACTAAGTGCACAATCTTTACCGACCACAAAAGTAGACCGCAATCTCTTTGACAACGTCGGTGGGTCGAATTGCTTACCGACTACGATTGTGAGATCAAATACCATCCGGGCAAAGCAAATTTCGTTGCCGATGCCCTCATTCGAAAAGAACGAACGAAACCACTTCGAGTCCGAGCCCTCAGCATGACTATTCACAATGATCTAAACATTCAGATTCTCACTGCTCAACTTGAAGCTCTGAAACCCGATAATATCAAAAACGAAGCCTTGCGAGGCATGGACAAACAATTCGAAATCAAGCCTAACGGGATTAGGTATTTCTCAAACCGAATCTGGTTACCCAGTTTTGGAAATCTACGAGACTTGGTAATGGATGAAGCTCACAAGTCCAAATATTCTATTCATCCTGGATCTGACAAAATGTATCACGGCATCAAGGAATTTTGTCAAAGAGATTGCGGTCTACTTATACATATGTGACACCCGTCAAATTAGGACTAGTAAATTAGTGCCTAATCAGTTATAATACATGTGATTAGTTCTGTGTTAGGCTAATTAATGTATCAAGTAATATATATTGTTGAATATATACAATCATGCGATTTGATTAAATCGTACAAGTTTCACATCGAATGCAATTCGGTTCAATTAATACGGATGTTGGTGAACAATTTTATTAAATAATATAATATTATTTAATAAATGCAATTATATCCAAAATATTATTTAGATAATATTTCAATTCAAATTCGTATCGTACAAACAAGGACTACACGATTAGATTATTAAACGCGCAAACAAATCGAAACAAGTTAAAGTTATATTTTATAACGCAACTATTAAGTATTTGGTAAAATACTTCAACAAAAATATTGGGTAATTATTCATATTTTAAAACGTATATTTAAACGTATAAAATAAACATTTAATGTTTAAACGAATGTGAGAACGAACACCGCACGAAGCACGATTGCGGGGACTGAAAAAGGTGAGGCTTTCACCTACACCCACCTCTCTTTCCCTCTTTCTTTCATTCTCATTTCAACAAAAACACACACACACCACAAAAACACTCTCAAACCCATCACCACCAAATTTTCGGATCTAGCATAACCGACAACAAAAGTTACATTTTCGGAATCACCATCAAGAGAGAAACAAGATTAACAAAGGCACCACCCTCGTTTTCTTCCTCGTTTGTCTCGATTTGCAATTGTAAGAAATTCTCTAAATATTTAGATCTACTCATTTTGGTGTATTATTTCGGTGTTATAATGTTTACACAACTTAGTATTGTCTAAATGTATGAGGAAAGCACGATTTTGCAGCCTAAAAATGAGTTAGATTTGGGTTTTGGGTTGAAAAATCGCGACAGCCGCTGCGTTCTGGGCTGGTGTTCATCTTTGCGACACAAGCCTTGTGTTGCGGAACACAAGCCTTGTGTTGCGGAACACAAGCATTGTGTCGCATTTAGTGTCGCAAAACATAAGACACAAGCATTGTGTCGCATTAAGTTGCATATCATAAGACACAAGCCTTGTGTTGCGGAACACAAGCATTGTGTCGCATATTGTGTCGCAGACATGAGACACAAGCCTTGTGTTGCAGAACACAAGCCTTGTGTTGCGAAACACAAGGGTTATGTCGCATTTAGTGTCGCAGTAACCCAAAAACAGAAGCCAAAAACATTCTAAGTGTTTAAAAATCACTTTTCAATAACCAAACCAAATATGATACGATTAATACGCAAAAATGGATAAATCAAAGTATAATAATAATAGTTAAGGTTATTATTATAAATCTGTCACCAACGGGTCGTACACGTTTTCAAAACACAAACCAAATAATCAACCAAATCGTAGTAATTTGGACATACATAGTTGTGTGACAACTACAAAGGTAGTCCTTTGAGATACCGACTCCCGTTTATAACCATCGCGTGTCGTGGACACCCTCAGGTTACAAGTCTTCGGACATCGATACTCGGCTAGTCAATCAAAGTTTATTTAGACAAAACTTCTCAGGCTCAGGTGAGTCTCATGGCCCCTATTTTACTGTTTTTCAATCAGGGGTGTGATATTATTGCTCGTTTTGTTTTACAAGTTGAACGCAAGTACAAATCAAAATCAAATACTACATGAGTTACTTCAACTAATCAATTTAAAGCCCTCCATAGCATAGTCTGGTAATACGTAGTAGCGTGAATGTTAGTATATGATATCATATAGGATTGACAATCCTCGTCCGGGTTAGCACGCACTAACTGGTCAAACGGACGTATTAGCATTTGGGAAGACGAGTGTGGATTAGGCACTCGTAGGAGGCATTCAAGTTGGGTTTCCTTAATTGGACCTGACACTCAAGTTAAGCTCAGACTATGTGCTCATGGCTGTATAACTTTTATTTTGCTTAATTGCTTTATAAATTCAATTATAAATCTTGCGGTTCATACAATTATGTGTTGACATACAAACCTGTGAGCTCACTAGCGTTTCGCTGACCCATTTTAGCATGTATCACAGGTGACCAGCAGTAGGTTGGATTGCACAATCAAGATCAATTAGCTCGAGTCAGCATGCAAACAATCAGAGATTTAGCTGCATTATTATATTTTGTATAGATTAATTATGTACTTAAATCTCTCAATTTCCACCGAGTTAATGTAACTCTATTTTTGATGTAAACTTTGGTTTTTATTAATACAAATGTAAAATGACGCATATAGTGGTCGTTCATTATATCTTTGTGCTTGTGATATTTGATTAGTAACACCCAATGTATGCTTCCGCTAAACATTAAATTTGGGGGTGTTACAACATAGGATTATAAGTTCAAAGTCGTGGTTAGTACAAGATATACGGTACAAGTTTGGAATATTTAATTTCTTTATTAAGTTTGTTATACTTTATTTTCTTCATCAGTGATCATTACATAGAGCCTACAAAGTTTGAGATTCAAGAGATGGTTAACATATTGATTTGAGGGGAAGCTTATTGACAAAGTGTTTAATCATCAGGATATCTTCATGCATTGTTTGAGGAAAAAGGTTTCATTACTACTGCTAGTTGTATATTACTACTACTAGTGTAATTTTCTAATGCTCAAATTCATTATTCTTATTATGCGTCATGGAGGGTAATTTGAGACATTAGAAGATTGGATTAGTGGTGTACTATATAGCATGTGGTTGTAATACTTCAAGTTGCTTATCTTCTGGAAGATCCCTATTGGATTATGACAAAAAGGGGAAGAATCATTAAAGATCAAGATTTGCAGCTTATTATGCATGACATGGGATGTTTACAAGAAATCAAGAATTAAGGGGAAGTTTATGCGAGAAGATGTTTATTTTGTCATCATCAAATAGGGGAAGATTGTAAGGACTTTAAGATTTGATGATACAAAATATTTAAAGATGAGGGACTAAAATTGAAGATTGTTAAATTAGTTTCCTTATACAATTAGGGTTTCTTGTAAACCTAGTATCTCTAGTATATAAAGAGATATTGGGCATAGGAAAAAGTGTGCATAGAAAAGATGTAGACGTCTAGAGTTTTGTTTTAGCCCTAAGGTTAAGATATCTTTGATATCTTTAATCCTTGTTATAGGTAGATAACACGTTTTATACTGATCATATAGAATTGGGGCTTGGTTTGATTGTATTGAATAATATATGTTGAAATCTTGTTATGATAACATTGATTCATTCTTATTCCGCTGCATATTATTATTTTTGTTATCATTGATCCTAGATTAGATCTAAACAATCTGAGCTTGATCGTCATTAAGTTTTCACAAACGAACGCATAACGAAGGAGATACGCACGAATCAAGAAATGAGACGAAAGACGGCGAACCGGGGCGGGGGAGAGGGAGCCGCCGCCGGCCACTATGGTGGTGGCGCCGGCTGGCCTGTACCCTTTTCCCATGCGCTTTTTCGGCTTGCCCGTACTCGCAGGGTACACGTGCTAGGCCTTTTCCGCAACTTTAGGGTACACGTGCTAGACCTTTACGCTCTTTAGGGTACATGTGCTAGCAACTTTCCCACCTTTTGCTAACATGTGCCCAAAGTTGCTAGAATGCACCAATTTTCCCCTATAAATAGGGAGCCCATGGTTCATTTGAAGACACACCTCAAAATACACTTCCACTCATCTTTTCACACACTTACACCTTCCATATCTTTCTCATTTCTCTAGTTTTACTTTCTAAATTAGTATAAGTTTAGAAAGTGTTGTTAGAATAAAACGAAAGCAAGGAGCGTGCTTGGAGTTATTCTTATTAATTCAAGTCTATTCCTTCTCGCGCATTTATATCGGTTATTTCTATACTTATCTATCTTAATTAAATATGTATACTTTAATTATGCTAGAGATAGTTTGTGCCATGATTAGCGAGTAGATTACTATTGTATTTGTTGTGATGTAATTAGCATAAATAATTATGGGATGAACCTAAATATGTCGTGAAGTAATATGACGGCCCCTATTCGACCGTTTACCTGATATAGTACTGGAAACGCTGTTAAGCGGAGTACAAATGTATGGAAGTCGGTAAACGACCAAAGTTAGTTGTATTATGGATCGACATTATAAAAACGGAAAATTTATGAATGGACTTATCTTGTGATTTTAAACATAAAACTTATATTCGCCTTTCGATTAACAAACATGATTGTAACCTTGTAAAGAGGAGTCGCGAACCTTAATACTCGGTCAATAATTATCTGTGTCAAAACTACGGCTTATTTGTAACGTCATGCAATCATCATAACATGAAATGTGATTACGTGGAATTCCCATGAGTAGAGTACACCTCCAATCACAATGTACTTATCATGAAAACATTGCGAAGCAATTAAATTCACAATGGAAACATCGGTAAACATTTAAATACGTTGTGAACTACTGTAGTATTTTCCGATATGGTCTGGGTTTAACTTTATGCAAAAGCCGTCAGCAATTTAATTAGATTAGGTTAGATTAGATTAGAGTAGGTAGGCTATAGGCTAAATAATCATTCACGAAAACCTAGGGATTTGTTAATTTTATTAAAAAAGGCAAGTTTAAAATCCAATTTAAAATGATATATTTCTTTAAACCGTGAAACCTAAAGTAAGGCACGCAAGAAACCTAAACGCTTTCCCTCGTTTACCATGCTTGAGTTTCACTAATAGAAATTAATCAAATAAGTCCGAACATATTTTCTAAGTTAGTTGTTTGCCGGATTTATAGTTCTTGTGGTATCAAGAATGGTTAGACTTGTTAGGGACTTGCTACTCTTTTCCTTCGCCCATGAGCAAATGCGTTCAATAACAAGGGCCACTGACTCCCTCGCAGGAGAGTGTGGAGAGTTGAGCATTGTCTGTCTGATCAGAATCATGATACCCTAGTTCCTCGTGACATATCAGTTGATAACCGACTGATAAGGAATCTGTGGGTTATATCAGAAGCTATCGAATCCAGTAAACACTCCTAATTTAGATAAACGTTTCCTCTAAGAACTCATCATCCCATATTATGAGCTAATGACATCACAACAAATACTACTTTCCATAATCTGATTTATTATTACCTTTAATTCTCTTTATTTAGTTTATTAGTTAACTGAACCAAAACCCCCAACGCACTTTTATAAAAACCTATACTAGAAAGTAACGACTGATTGGATCATCTGCGTTTCAATTCAGTTTCTCTTTAAGAATGACTCTAGGTCATACTTACCATGTACTAGCCTTTGGTTCAGTAGTAATAAGTCACGCTTAGACCCCAGCATTTACAAATTTAAAACACCCACCGATAGACGTTGTGATCACTCGCGTTTGCGACAGTCGGACACCCATTAACGTTCCTACCTTTTCGGTTTCTTCACGCGATCCCTTTGTAAGAACCCGGCACTTTCGAAAACTCTTGTAATTTATTCTCTTACATGTTATGTTGTTTATCTAGCTTGATTATGTCCATATAAAGTAATAAAACTCATTTTCTAAACATTTGTAAAAAAGGTCTGTTTTGACCATTTTATAGATCCAACACTTCGTGTTACTCCCGACACAAACTAATGATTTTTGCAAACTTTATAAACTAATCTAAGACTTGTGTAAAAGTTTCGGGTCAAACCGAAGTCGTTTGACCACAAACCCGACACTTTTTGTTGTGGACAGCCTGTTATGTCGCAGAAGGGCTGGACCTTCTGCGACACAAGCCCTTATGTCGCAAAACCATTACCTATGTCGCATATAGCGACAAAATGTGACTATGTCGCAACACCTTCGGATGTCGCATATAGCGACACAACACCCTATGTCGCATTAAATTGCGGATGTCGCACATAGCGAGACAATGACTTATGTCGCAGTCATGACCAGCGACACAACAGCCTATGTCGCACTAGAACTACAATGTTGCATCTAGCGACACAAAGCCTTATGTCGCACCCAGTGTTGCACAAATCAGAACCTTGAAAACACAGATTTTTACTAAGTGTCAAGACTTGAAATTTTATTACCTGTGTTACCCAAATGCATATTTTAAGTGCGTTTTTCACTAAAGCAATATAGTAGAAATAAAAAAATTTCACCCAGCCAGGGGCTCTGCCCCTTGGACCCCGCCAGGGGTTGCCACCCCTGGAACCCCGCTAATCAGGGGCGCTGCCCCCGAACCCCTGTCAGCTAGGAATCTAAAATACTCTTCACACTAAGCATTGAACACTTACTACCACAAAACCTTATACGATGATACTCGTACCCGCTATACATATACTTTGATAAGCATACAACAAACATGATGATAATAATACTTTGACAATATTTATTACCACTGTCACCAACGGGCCGTACATATTTCCAAACACACAATCAAACAAACCAATGTATTTAGACATAACTAGTTGGATGAACAACTAACATAGGTAATCTTTTGAGATACCAACTCACGTATTAACTAACGCGCATCTTGGACGCCTTCAGGTTACAGTCTTCGGACATCATTGCTTGGCAGCAATGCACGTTTATCGTATAAACGCATCAGACTCAGGTGAGTCTCATAGCCCCGCATTTTACTGTTCTGGGGTGGGAACACATGCTCAGATTTATTTTACACATGAACACAAGTACAAAACTCGATATATTGACTGCATGAGTTGTTTTACTAATCATAAAGTCCTCCATCACATAGTTTGTTAGTATGGATTTAGCGTGAATGTTCGTGTATGGTACCATATGGGATTGACAATCCCTGTCAAGGGTAGTCGCGCTACCATGACTGTGATGTCATACGGGCACATTATCATTTGTTCACACGAGTTTAGATTAGACATTCGCTCGGAGGCACCTTGCTCATGTCCTTAAAGGTGGATCCTGACCCCTCAGTTAAGCTCAAATTATGGATTCATGGCAGTAATATACATATTTATTTGATTAAATTCAAACATATCATTAAATCTTGTGGTTCATACATTGTGATTTATCATTTACACCTGTGAGCTCACCAGCTTTTAGCTGACCTTTTAACATGTATTCTCAGGTACACAGCAATAGTAGGACTACTCATGAATTATATAGCTCGAGTCGCATGCAAACACGAACATCAAGAGATTTTTCTGCATTATTATATTTTGTATAAGTAGTATTGCCATAGAATTTTTCAGATCAGGATACCGAGCTTATGTAATCCTCACAACTATTGTAAACTTTTATTAAAATCAATGTATTTTGTTAAAACGACGCATATAGAGTCGTTCACTTTATCTTATGTGCTTCTGATTATTGATTAGTAGCACCCCAAGTATGCTTCCGCCAAACAATAAATTTGGGGATGTTACAAATTCTGGCGTAGTATGCAGTAACGAGGATCAAAGATCACAAGGGAGGTGGCATGGATCATTTTTTATGAGGTACATTATATGCGTGATAGAGAGAGGTGTGGTTGGGAATAGAGTATTGTTATGGCTGGTGTAAATCTATCCGGCAATCTTTTCAAACTTCTCACAAGCATAATCTTGATTTAAATTTTCTAATATATTTTATATGGTTTAATAGAATTTAAAGGTGGCAATTTCGACCCATGTGCTTAAAAATGGGCTGATCTGGTATGTATACCTAAGTTGTTCCTTGGGGATTTGTATATGAGGATATAGCATTACTCAGTAGGTTATACTTGACCTGCAAATTGTGTACCTTAATGAGATAGGCATTTTTTTTCAAAGATAAGTCATTAAAACCATAGTAATCAGATCATCGTCATTCTTAAACAGTGAAAGATAGGTTAGTATTAATTATCTTTCTCATCAGCATTATAGCAAATTGTCCCTGAAAAGTTTGCCCTCATCAAATATTTAGCATATATCAACCAAGGGCAGATGTAGACGGTAATCAAAATAAATGATCAATCAACCTACACGGTTTTGGATGCTTCATAAAAGGAGATTTTTTTTTCTTACCTCTGTGCAAATTATTAGGCACTTACACCCTCTTCCAGCTACAAGCATTGAACTTAATATATCATTTGGAGGGGTCTATTTACCATCTTTTATTTTTCTCTTAAATTATTTCTCCTTAATGCAGTGGTCAGGCTAGATAATAATAAATCTATAGGGGTGGTCAAAACAAGTTGGGTCCTGTTAAACCGAAAGAACAATCCCGTCTAATTGTTTTGTTTGGTTAGTAAGTCCATATATATATTCCTCATCGTGTAATATGTGATTCAACCATGCTTAAGGGATGGCAGTTTAGTGAAAAAAGTTTAAACCACGTTTAATCTACATTAGTTTTACATTGATATCTGATAACAATGTTCCCATTCTCATAGGTCGTGCCCATGGACGAGTGAGTCGTGACTTGCTTCATGAGGAGTTGTTGAGAAGTAATGTTCCTCCTGACTGTGTTTTATGCATCTCTAATTTCAGATTTGACTGTCCTTGTCCGCACTTGACTTAGCACATTACTCTCATGTTTAATCTCTTATATTAAATTTTAGGAGTGTTGAGTGTTGGTATTCATTTCTAAACTCGAAAGTGGAAAGAACTACTGAAGCTGTGAATGGCCACAGTCTCATTGAGTGTGAAGGGAATACCTCCATTGCATGCAGGTATTCTATTAAAGTGTTGTACTGCACTTAAAGTTCCATAATGATAATTTGCTTTGACTGAAACGATTTGAAAATTCTTATGTACACCACCATTAAGTAAAATGATGAAATTCCCCTCACCGGATCTTAAATTCATGTAACACTCTTCCAATTTTATACAGATATGTAACACTCAAATTATGTATCAAAAATTTTTGAATAGTACAAGAACGTGTTTTGGGTCAATCCAAGTATCCAACATGAAATGACCAGAAACCCATTTCAATTATAAAGGGTTACACATTTGATCAGGTACCTGAACGTCTCAACCACCTAACCAGTATATTCGACCACCTCAAATTAAGTCTTGAATATTCTATTTCGGGACATATGTAGTAGACATATATAGCATTGAAAGCTTTGATTTGTATCTTAAATTTGTAAAGATAGTTGATGTGCAAAAGCCGCTATCGAATAATTCATCACTGGTTAAAGTTTATGTTGGTCCTTAGTATAGGTGACAAGTCAGGCGGGTTGGATGGCTTTGTTAAGGGATTCAAATGGCCGCTTCACCTCGTCGGGGTCAATTTGTCTACTTTATCTACTATTGCAGGGCTTCACTTTATATACGATAAACAGTATTACCCGGAACTTACAATAAAAATTGGGCCTGTTTACGAAGAGAAGCAAAAAATCACACAATTTAGCCATCTACAATGTGAATATCGAATCAGTGCATGTTTATATGCATGTCAGCATGTGCATATGTATAGGGTAAGGATTGTTAGAGTATAGCAAATAGATATATTCAAATTGTGATACAATTGCAGAAGCATATAAACACGTATTTATAATTAGTTAAAATCGAGATGTGTACCTTTTAGCAAAGCTCCAATAAAAGTATAATTATATAGTTTAGGGTTTAAATTAAAACCCCTCTACGATCGCATACACAACACGTCGTTGATAATCACCCGAATGCTAGTTCAATAACCAATTAATTAATTGCTTTTGCCTTTGTTTGTATGTACAGTCAACAAAAACCTCTTGAGGTTTTCGACTATCGGCAAGTCACATGGAGTAAAAACAAATGTAGAGAAAAACGAATTCTAATTTTAGATTCAAGGTTCAGGGTTATTATATATATATATATATATATATATATATATGTGTGTGTGTGTGTGTTTTATAAAAATTAATAACTAATAACCTCTTATTATTAATTAATTAATTATTTAATTAAACCTTTAAGTATTAGAAGTAACATTTTAGTCCTAATAACTTTCACCTTGAACTTTATAATTTTAATAAAATTTATTAAATGATCTCAAATTAACTAATAACTCAACTAGTTATTACAGTTAACTTAACTTGGTTAAATAAGAGGTATCTATGTGTTAACGCGTGTAACCCCGTAGGCTTAAATGTTTTCGAACATGCGTTTATTTGACATGGTCATTTTCCAACAGCTCCAACTTGAGCATGTCATAATAAAGGCAATAACATTGGTAAGCGTCTATCAACACATCAATGCTCCCAGAAATAATTTAAGTATAGTTTCTTAAAATATATTAAAATGATTCTAATGTTTACTATCCCTTTGTTTCAAATACCTTTGTTAAATATGAATATAGATCAAAGTTATTCCACAATTTAATTATTATGTTTCTCATTCCAATAATCAATTAGGATTACCAAATCAATCGAGACACATCTGAATTTCATTTGGGTATGGCCATACACACATCTTAATTAATTCTAATGAGGGGCCCAGTGGTATCATACTTCAATAGCTAGTTGAAGGAACAAATTCTATCTTGACTACACGTGTCAGTCATGTACTTCACTACACTTCTGAAAATAGCCCTTTATTACTACCTTATTCAGGATATCTAGAACTATATCAAGAAAATGCAACAATACATGCAAGACCTACTTGCATCTCAAGTCTAAGGATAAATAAAGCAACCATTTACAAGTTTCACTTAATGACGTCGATCCATAAATTGATAACTTGCCAGTTGGGGTAGTCCAATATGCATCACATGAATACCATGTGAGTTTGGAGGGATCATCCATACCAATCTCTTAGATTTATCTTAGTTTAACTATGTTCCCACATAGTCAATCGATAATGGACATTTTAGAATAATTTAAGTATTATTCAAGGATTTAAACATGCAAATATAGGATACAATTAATTATCAAATGAAAACAAACATAGCAGGTACTTTAATTCATTTATTGGATAATATTTGTTTAACATCCTTTATCCAAATACTAAAACACAAATTTACCTAAGATAACTAGCCATACGAAGTCCTATGCCCTCAGCATGTTGATTAAGTTTTCCCTTAGGTAAAGCCTTCGTAAACGAATCAACTAGATTATCATATGTGTGAACTTTAAGTAGATTGATTTTACCTAATTCGATCTTCGCTCGAACATAGTGATATCTTCTAGGATAATGTATGGCCCCTTTCTGAATGCCAGGTTCATCGGCAATGATAATTTCTCCTGAGTTATCGCAGTATAACTCAATGGGGTTTTTATTTGTAGGAACCATGTCAAGCCCATAAATAAATTTTATAATTCAGACAACTTCCATCTCAGCTTCCAAAGATGCTATGTACTCTGATTCAGTTGCAGACATGGTAGTCTTTGATTGCTTCATAAGGAACCCTTTCCACTACGTCTTCATCCAAGATGAAGACATAGCATGTCTGAGATTTGATATTATCTCTATCGGTATGAAATCCAGCATCACTATAACCAGTCACTTTTGTAACACCCCCAAATTTATTGTTTAGCGGAAGCAAGTTTTGGGGTGCTACTAATCAATAATCAAAACACACAAGGCATATAATGAATGACTCTATATGCGTCATTTTGCAAATACATTGATAATATAAAGTTTTACAATGTATAATGTTTACAAAAGTCCAATAATTACAATGTTTAGAGATTAATCGGCATAACTTCGTTACAAAATGTAGTAATGCAAAATAATCTCCTAATGTGTATGCTGACTTGAGCTATGGGCATCCTGAGTGAACAGGTCTACTGTTGTTGGGTACCTTAGAACACATGCTAAAAGGGTCAGCTAACGCTGGTGAGCTCACAGGTTTGCAAAATAAATATGTAAGTAAGTGTGAACCACAAGATTTAGAAATAAGCATTTGAAATGAATCAAATGATGTATATGTCTGCCATGAGGTCATAGTCTGCGCTTAACGTGGGTGTCAGAATCACAATAAAGTGCCTGATCGTGGGTGCCTCCAGGCGAGTGTCTAATCCACACTCGAATGAACAAAAGTTAATACGTCCGTTTAACCTGTCAGTGCTTGCTGACCCGGACGAGGATGGTGAGTCCTATATGGTACCATACACTAACATTCACGATACATAAAGTATTACCAGAATTATGATCTTAGAGGACTTAAAAGTGATTAGAAAACAGCTCATTAAGAATGTAGCGAGTTTTGTACTCGTATTCACATGTAAAACAATGTAAAGCATGTATTCCCACCCCTGGGTTTAAAAATAGTAAAATGAGGGTCTATGAGACTCACCTAAGCCTAAAGAGTTGCAATGAAGCAAATGTGGTGAAGTAAAATGGGGTGTCCGAAGACTGTAACCTGCCGGGCATTTATAGCGTGCAAGTTTAAATAAGTAGGTATCTTAAAAGATAACCTACGCTAGTGGTTCATCCAACTAGTAATGTCCAATGATTTGATTTGATTGATAAGTTTGAGTTTTAAGAACGTGTACGGCCCGTTGGTGACTGGTTGTAATAATAATCTCATTAATATTATTATGATTTTTGGAGTGTTATACTTAAAAGTATTTACAAATTCTAGGTGGCGGGGGTCCGGGGGCAGCGCCCTTGGCTAGCGGGGTTCCAGGGGTGGCAACCCCTGGCGGGGTCCAAGGGGCAGAGCCCCTGGCTGGGGTCGAGCTAGGGTGAAATCAAGTGATAAAATTTTAGGTCTCGACACTTAGTAAAAATATGGGTTCTGTTTCATGCGACACTTATAGCGTCACTTGAGAAAGTGATGCATAAGGGGCGACACTTAAGCAAGTGTCGGGTCCAAGTGTCGGTATCAGGGTCATGCGTCACTAGGGTTAGTGTCGGATGAAATCAGAATTCAATTACAAGTGTCGCTAGGAATGACGGTTAGGAGTGTCGGGTATTGATTTTGCGGCACTTAGGCAAGTGTCTGGAAAAAGGGGTTTTATGCGGCACTTAGGAAAGTGACGCAAAATTAGGGTTCTTTTTAGCGACACTCAGTGCGTCACTTAAGTGACGCATTAAGTGACGCTACGTTGCACTGGTCTATGCGACACTTAGGTTTGTTGGCCGGATTTTGAGTCAGAAACGTGTTTTTCGGTTTCCGTTTGGCCCGAAACTTTTACCCAAACCTTATTTGGACATTATGGGCTTATATAAACAACTTTTATGAAAAATAAATGTAATCTAAGAGTTTTCGAGATTTGTCGGGAATCTTACAAGTTTACGCGAGGAGAATCCGAAAAGATAGAAAGGTAGATCGTGACTCCGTGATTCTTTTTCTTTAAACGGGCTAAGTGATTTAAGGTCGTTTAATATTGTTATTTTGCGATTTAAGATGGTGGTGTGGTGTGGTGGTGATGAAAGAAAGAAAGAAAGAGAGAGAGAGAGGAGGTGGGTGTGTTTGGGAAAGAATGAAGTGGAAGGAGGGTGGGGGAGGGGTGTAAGGGGGGCGACCAAGGGTGGGGTCCACAAGAGTGGGCTTCATCAATTTTTGTTCCACCATGTTCGCGCTCCGTGCGGCGTTCGTTTTCCCGATCGTTTATACGTTAAATAATATTTTTACGCGCTTAAATATACGTTTTAAAATATGAATAATTATTCAATATTTTTGTTGAAGTATTTTACCAAATACTTAGTACTTAAGTTATAAAATTTAACTTAACTTCGTTTTGATTGTTTGCGCGCTTAATATTTTTATCGCGTAGACGTTTCTTTGTGCGATACGAATTAATTACGAAATAAATATTTTGAATAAAATAGTGTTATTAAATAAGGTTATATTATTTTAACTAAATTGTTCACCAATGTCCGTATTAATTGAACAGAATTACATTCGATTGAAAGCACACGATTTAGCCAAATCGCGTAATTGTATATATCCAACAATATATAAAACTTGATACACAAAGTAGCCTAATACAGTACTAATTACATGTATTGCAAAATGATTAGGACCTAATGAAGAGCCCTAATTTGGAGGGTGTTACATTCTCCCCTTGTTAGGGGAATTTCGTCCCGAAATTTAAGTCTGAGTAGTTGTGTGAGTGGAGTCGGAGAAAAGTTCCCAGGTGAATTCCGGACCACGCCGCGAATTCCACCGGACTTTGACGATGGGAATATGACTCTGTTTAAGCTGTTTGATTTCGCGGTCCATAATCTCCACTGGTGTCTTAAAAAAATGAAGTTTGTCGTCGATTTAAATTTCCTCGAGGGGAATGATGAGTGTTTCGTCGGATAGACATTTCTTTAAGTTAGAAATGTGGAATGTAGGGTGTACACTACTGAGTTCAGCTGGTAGTTTTAATCGATATGCCATCAGACCAACCCTTTTGAGGATTTCAAAAGGTCCGATGTATCTGGGATTCAGCTTCCCGCGTTTACAGAAATGGATGACGCCTTTCCAAGGCGATACCTTGAGTAGTACTCGGTCTCCAACCTGGAACTCAAGTTGTTTGCGTCTCACATCAGCATAACTTTTCAAAGAATCACGTGCGGATTTCAGCCGTTGTTGGATACCAACGATTTTCTCGGTGGTTTCATGAATGATTTCGGGACCGGTGAGTTGGCTGTCTCCCACTTCGGTCCAACAGATGGGTGACCGGCACGTACGACCGTAAAGTGCCTCGAATGGTGCAGCTCCAATACTGGCGTGGTAGGTTGTTGTTGTATGAGAATTCACACAAGGGTAAGTGGTTGATGCGCACCAGAGCGTCCGTGTTGTTGGGACATAGATTGTGACAACAGATCTAGCTTGAAATATGACTAGTGTAATTGTGAAGGATGGATTCCACGGCTAAATCTATCACTTTATTGTAAAGGATGTCCATGTTGTTCACGGCGTTCTCATCGTCTTCAGCAACATTATTGATACGTTCCATTGTTGTGAGTCTCCAGTGCTCGTGAGTTTCCTGGAGTTCGATGTTCACATCGCGCAGTTGTTGCTCGTGACGGTGTACCCTGGCAGCCATGTTGGAAAGACGTCCATGTTGGAAAGTCCTCTGTTCGAAGTGGGGAGTTGGATTCCTTCCTCATCCCTCCAGGTGTTAAGTTGGTTTGATAACCATCGCCATTGGCTGGTTATTGTTATCCTTTGGGACTGGTTATTCAGTTGGTTTTGAATAGGGTATGGGCTAGCTCGAGGCAACCCAGTGATCCTCCTAGCAACCCTTGAGTTTTATGATTAGTACGGATGAGAGCGACACGAATTGGGTGGTGTGTTTGCCATTTCTGAGATAAAGCGTTAGAAAGAATAAGGCTTATATTCATATCGTATCATATAATGTACTATAGCCTAGAAAGTGTCTAGCATAAACAAGTATAAGTCCCGGTTTCTCTCGTGCTCAGAGTCAACTAGTGTATCCTTGTTCAATATGACCGTTTCAGCTCTTACATCATCTTTTCTTAATTGTACATAGTTGATCAGGCTATGTTAAATTAAACTTGTATGATGCAATCCCTGAACCAATCATACCTAATAAAGGGATACTGCCTAACGATCATAGTCTAGCCCCACTAAATGCAACCTAATTCACTATAACCTTAGGCTTTGATACCAATCTGTAACACCCCCAAATTTACTGTTTAGCGGAAGCAAGCTTTGGGGTGCTACTAATCAATAATCAAAACACACAAGGCATATAATTAATGACTCTATATGCATCATTTTACAAATACATTGATAATATAAAGTTTTACAATGTATAATGTTTACAAAAGTCCAATAATTACAATGTTTAGAGATTAATCGGCATAACTTAGTTACAAAATGTAGTAATTCAAAATAGTCTCCTGATGTGTATGCTGACTCGAGCTATGGGCATCCTGAGTGAACAGGTCTACTGCTGTTGGGTACCTGAGAACACATGCTAAAAGGGTCAGCTAACGTTGGTGAGCTCACAGGTTTGCATAATAAATATGTAAGTAAGTGTGAACCACAAGATTTAGAAATAAGCATTTGAAATGAATCAAATGATGTATATGTCTGCCATGAGGTCATAGTCTGCGCTTAACATGGGTGTTAGAATCACAATAAAGTGCCTGATCATGGGTGCCTCCAGGCGAGTGTCTAATCTACACTAGTATGAACAAAAGTTAATACGTCCGTTTAACCAGTCTGTGCTTGCTGACCCGGACGAGGATGGTGAGTCCTATATGGTACCATACACTAACATTCACGCTACATAAAGTCTTAACAGAACTATGATCGTAGAGGACTTAAAAGTGATTAGAAAACAGCTCATGTAGAATATAGCGAGTTTTGTACTCGTGTTCACATGTAAAACAATGTAAAGCATGTATTCCCACCCCTGGGTTTAAAAACAGTAAAATGAGGGGCTATGAAACTCACCTGAGCCTGAAGAGTTGCAATGAAGCAAATGTGGTGAAGTAAAATGGGGTGTCCGAAGACTGTAAACTGCCGGGCGTTTATAACGCGCAAGTTTAAATAAAATAAGTAGGTTTCTTAAAAGATAACCTATGCTAGTTGTTCATCCAACTAGTAATGTCTAATGATTTGATTTGATTGATAAGTTTGAGTTTTGAAAACGTGTACGCCCCGTTGGTGACTTGTTGTAATAATAATCTCATTAATATTGTTTTGATTTTTGGAGTGTTATACTTAAAAGTATTTACAAATTCTAGGTGACGGGGGTCCGGGGGCAGCGCCCCTGGCTAGCGGGGTTCCAGGAGTGGCAACCCCTGGCGGGGTCTAAGGGGCAGAGCCCCTGGCTGGGGTCGAGCTGGGGTGAAATCAAGTGATAAAATTTTAGGTCTCGACACTTAGTAAAAATATGGGTTCTGTTTCATGCGACACTTATAGCGTCACTTGAGGAAGTGGCGCATAAGGGGTGACACTTAAGCAAGTGTCGAGTCCAAGTGTCGGTATCAGGGTCATGCGTCACTAGGGTTAGTGTCGGATGAAATCAGAATTCAATTACAAGTGTCGCTAGGAATGTCGGTTAGGAGTGTCGGGTATTGAATTTGCGGCACTTAGGCAAGTGTCTGGAAAAAGGGGTTTTATGCGGCACTTAGGAAAGTGACGCAAAATTAGGGTTCTTTTTAGCGACACTCAGTGCGTCACTTAAGTGACGCATTAAGTGACACTACGTTGCACTGGTCTATGCGACACTTAGGTCTGTTGGCCGGATTTTGAGTCAGAAACGTGTTTTTCGGTTTCCGTTTGGCCCGCAACTTTTACCCAAACCTTATTTGGACATTATGAGCTTATATAGACAACTTTTATGAAAAATAAATGTAATCTAAGAGTTTTCGAGATTTGTCGGGAATCTTACAAGTTTACGCGAGGAGAATCCGAAAAGATAGAAAGGTAGATCGTGACTCCGTGATTCTTTTTCTTTAAACGGGCTAAGTGATTTAAGGTCGTTTAATATTGTTATTTTGCGATTTAAGATGGTGGTGTGGTGTGGTGGTGATGAAAGAAAGAAAGAAAGAGAGAGAGAGGGGGTGGGTGTGTTTGGGAAAGAATGAAGTGGAAGGAGGGTGGGGGAGGGGTGTAAGGGGGGCGACCAAGGGTGGGGTCCACAAGAGTGGGCTTCATCAATTTTTGTTCCACCGTGTTCACGCTCCGTGCGGCGTTCGTTTTCCCGATCGTTTATACGTTAAATAATATTTTTACGCGCTTAAATATACGTTTTAAAATATGAATAATTATTCGATATTTTTTTGGAAGTATTTTACCAAATACTTAGTACTTAAGTTATAAAATTTAACTTAACTTCGTTTTGATTGTTTGCACGCTTAATATTTTTATCGCGTAGACGTTTCTTTGTGCGATACGAATTAATTACGAAATAAATATTTTGAATAAAATAGTGTTATTAAATAAGGTTATATTATTTTAACTAAATTGTTCACCAATGTCCGTATTAATTGAACAGAATTACATTCGATTGAAAGCACACGATTTAGCCAAATCGCGTAATTGTATATATCCAACAATATATAAAACTTGATACACAAAGTAGCCTAACACAGTACTAATTACATGTATTGCAAAATGATTAGGACCTAATGAAGAGCCCTAATTTAGAGGGTGTTACATTCTCCCCTTGTTAGGGGAATTTCGTCCCGAAATTTAAGTCTGAGTAGTTGTGTGAGTGGAGTCGGAGAAAAGTTCCCAGGTGAATTCCGGACCACGCCGCGAATTCCACCGGACTTTGACGATGGGTATATGACTCTGTTTAAGCTGTTTGATTTCGCGGTCCATAATCTCCACTGGTGTCTCAAAAAAATGAAGTTTGTCGTCGATTTGAATTTCCTCGAGGGGAATGATGAGTGTTTCGTCGGATAGACATTTCTTTAAGTTAGAAATGTGGAATGTAGGGTGTACACTACTGAGTTCAGCTGGTAGTTTTAATCGATATGCCACCAGACCAACCCTTTCGAGGATTTCAAAAGGTCCGATGTATCTGGGATTTAGCTTCCCGCGTTTACAGAAATGGATGACGCCTTTCCAAGGCAATACCTTGAGTAGTACTCGGTCTCCAACCTGGAACTCAAGTTGTTTGCGTCTCACATCAGCATAACTTTTCAAAGAATCACGTGCGGATTTCAGCCGTTGTTGGATACCAATGATTTTCTCGGTGGTTTCATGAATGATTTCGGGACCGGTGAGTTGGCTGTCTCCCACTTCGGTCCAACAGATGGGTGAAGGGCATGTACGACTGTAAAGTGCCTCGAATGGTGCAGCTCCAATACTGGCGTGGTAGATTGTTGTTGTATGAGAATTCACACAAGGGTAAGTGGTTGATGCGCACCAGAGCGTCCGTGTTGTTGGGACATAGATTGTGACAACAGATCTAGCTTGAAATATGACTAGTGTAATTGTGATTGTATTGATATATTGGTTTATATTTGTAAATGCATATTCGTTTTGTTATTAATATTTCATATTAAAGATAGACGAAATAACGTATTTATATTATACGTTTGTTGCGAAGCGAGTCGAGATCTCAGGTCGCAGCAAGGTGAGCTGCGAGATGAGAACTGAACTCGTTATGGCTAAGCTGGGCTTGGGCTAAGCGAGGCGAGTTGGGCTGAACTCGCAGGCCCATGCGAGCCGAGCCGAGATAATATATATAAACGATTTTGTTTTACAAAATCGTTAAGAACAACACTTTTGAACATCTTTAGGCATTCTCATTCATTCCAGCGAACTCAACTGTCCAGAGAAAACATAACCTACGGCTAGACTTTGACGATTTATCGTATAAAGTTAAGTCATATTAAACGCAATTACGAACTTACTCGTTATTAGTAAGATAACCCCGTATTGAGGGATTCCGCACCTTAATACTACAGATAACGAAGTTATCGATCCTAGAACTAGGGACTTACATCTGGTATCAGAGCTTTCGGGCTAAATACGAGTGTATTCATGAGTTTTAGTGATATTGCGTTTTGATTCGGGTTGTTTCTACGTGCATTATAGCAATATTAACGATCAAAATCATTCTCTGGATATTTTAGGGTTTGTTTACGGTTGAAATCGCTAGTTTCAGTCGTAAAAATACCTTAAACTTTCGCTTTCGGGTTTAACAGCCGTTTCGCGAGTTGAGATTAGGGTTCCAGCGTAGCTTGCGAGCCGAGTTGAACTTGCGAGCCGAGTCGAACTTGCGAGTCGAACTATCGAACCTGCGAGTTGAACTTTATTCTGCGAACCGAGATCTCTTGCGAACCGAGATCACTTGCGAATTGACATCACTGCAATCCGAACTGAGATTTGCGAACCGAGTTCTGCGAATTGAACTGAGTTCTGCGAGTCGAGCTGAGATTGCAAGTTGAACTGAGTTCTGCGAATTGAGATTTACTGATTTCGCGTAACAGTTTGAACTTACGTTTTTAAGATGTCTGACTTAAGTAAAATGATCGAAATGGAACATGAGGTGGGAAAATCAAATTCTCCACCTAAGTTGTTAAATATCGAGGATTACTACAACTGGAAGGACAGATTTGAATCTTATTGTAGATTCCATGATCTGTCAATCTGGATGTGTATCAAGACTGGATACACTGCACCTACTCAAACTGTTCAGAATGCCATTGTGACTCTTACCTATCAGAACATGAGTGATGAACAGAAGGAAGCATACAAAAATGAAAACAAAGCACATTCGTGCATTAAGATGTGTCTTCCTAAGGATATCGCTCATCAACTGAAATCTTTTCATACTGCTAGAACGCTCTGGGAAGCTCTAGAGAAAAGAGGTGAAGGTAGTCCACAAATGAGAATTAGCAAGAAGAAGCTCCTTAAAAAGCAGTTTACTATGTTTAAAGCTTTAAAAGGGGAAAGTCTTGATGCTTATGTTACACGATTCTACCATCTGTTAAGTGAATTGGAATACAATGACATCACTGTAGAAGAAGTTGATAAAACCGACAAGTTTATTGAGGGTTTGCCTTCTAAGTGGGAAATGTATGGACTTATGATAACGGATAATGAAACCAGATATGCTACTATGACCTTAGAGCAAGTCATTGACAAGCTAAAAGGTTATGAGTTCTCCAAGAAGTCAAAAGATACTGATTCTGATCAGGTTCAGAACCCTGGGTTGTATCATGGAAAAACAAATCTTTCGACTGCATCTTCTAGTTCGACCACTGCACTGTTAGTTGGTGATACAGGTAGAAATGGAGAAATGATATCTGAAGATCTGTGTTTTATTTCCTCCTCTGGTGTTGAGACAAAGGTAAAGAATGCTGAGAAGTCATCTCAAGAGCATCAGAAGATGCCTATGAGTGTGAAATCTGCAGAGCAGCAACTGTCTGTTCTTGCTTCCTTTGTGGCATCATATGAGAACTACATTGAGGGGAAAATTAATGATCCTGTATTGTTTGATGAGGATTATGAGCAGATCGATCCGGATTATGTTGAGGAATTGGAACTTCAAGAGATGTTAGCATTAGTCTCTAGAAAAGTTAAAAATTTCCTCAAGAGAACTGGTAGAAAGGTGTTGGGCAATAGATCAGGGTTTGATAAAACCAAGGTCAAATGCTTTAACTGTCAAGGTATTGGTCATTTCGCGAGGGAATGCCAAAGACCTAAGGTAGATGCAAATAGGACACAAGGTTCGGGAAGTACTTTAGCTTCCAAAGCCTTAGTGGTAAAGCAGTTGGATGGCTCATATGACTGGAAAACTCAGTCAGAAGAAGAAGCCTTGATGGCTGAAATTGAAGAGACCACTGCTGGATCAATGTCCTACATGCCCACAGATGTTGAACAGAGAGTAGATGTGCCTGAGTCAGAAGTGAAGGCAAGTGATGATGGTGATGTGCTGCATATGGATTTGACTCCAGACATGAGTCCTGAAGAATTTGTGGCATGAATGGCTGAAGTACAAACAGACAAGAAGAAGGTTTGTTTAGATATTCTTAATCTTGCTGATGTTTGTTACTTAGTTACTGACTTACAATCTCAGAATAGTATATTAACTGTGTCTAATAGCAATTTGTCATCTCAATTGAATTTGGATAAAGAATCTTATAGGACTGTTAGATCAGAACTTGACCAAGCACTTATGGATATACGTAGATTAAGTGATGATAAACCGGCCTTAAAAGATAAAATCAAGTCTGATGTTTCGGATAAGACCAAACTTAGAGATACCATAAGTGAAAAATCTGTCATCATAGATGGACTCTATATGAACATCAAGGACTTGAATGAGACAATTGCTAGTAAGGATCAGGAAATAGTGAATCTTAACTTAAGGTTAATTGAGCAAAATCGTAAACTTGAGAACTATAGGACATCTCAAATGGATATACTGTTAGATGCTCAACGTAGTGTAAAGGACAAGACTGGGTTAGGTTACAATGATGTATCCCCTCCTTTTAATGCCAATTACACTTCTATTCCTGAAGATTCTGAAATGACTGACGTTAATCCTGAGATTTCAGTAGCTGATAAACCTGAACAGTCAGAGGCACAGAAGGATGTTATTAAGAACTCTTCATCAGATGATAGTAAGGTCTCTCATCTCACCAAAATACATTTTGTATCGGGTGGAGTGATTAACAATGCTAACACTGATGATAATGTTAATAAGGAACATATGTCTAAACCTTTAGTGCCTAAGACTCCAGATGAGAAAGCAAAAGTGAGTAAATCACGCAAGCAGATGTCATGCTTTAAATGTCACCAAAAAGGACATGTGGCTTCGTGTTGTCCTAACAAAAAGCCAGAAGCATCACATAAGCTTGTGAGTGATAAAAGGACACCGACCAACTCTAGTATGACTGTAGATAGGTTAGATACCAAATCTAGCTTAGGTATTAAACCTGTTAACTTTCTTAAAAGAGAAGGTAAACATAGTGTCTCCCCTCCTAAACCTAAACGGACTTATATTCCAAGTGACAATACTGTTTATAAGCCTAGAGATATGACACCGTCGAGGTTTAGAAATCAAAGTAGAGGCCATAGTCTTAATGAAAGTGGTACTACTTCGCGATCCAATGAGTTTAATTATAACTATAATAATAGAGCTCAGAATGTTGTGCCTAGGAGGTTCTCCTCAAATTCACCTCTTAAGGCTGATCGTCCACAAGCTCAAGTTTCTTCGAAAGTAACCAAAGCTCCTGATGGGAAGGATGGTTATTTTAAAGAACTTAAGTTTGTAGATGATAAGGGACAAACCAAGACCGTAATGGCTTGGGTCCCTCTTGACAACTGATCGTGTGATGTGTTATGTGCAGGAGCAGACTGTGAACAAGGAAAGCTGGTGGTATGTAGACAGTGGATGCTCACGGCACATGACAGGAGAGAGAAGTCTACTGACAGACTTCCAGTGTGGTCTCAAGCAAAAAGTCAATTTTGCAGGAGACAAAGGAGGAATAATAACTGGGAAAGGAAAAGTTTCAAATGGAACTTTGACTCTTGAGGATGTGAATTATGTTGAAGAACTAACTCACAACCTAGTGAGTGTTTCCCAAGTCTGCGATAAAGGTCATCCAGTTCATTTTAATGAAAAGGAAGCCTTAGTCCTGAAGCCGGGATTTACGATACCCGACAATTGGATACTAATGAGGGCACCAAGGAGGAGGGATATCTATGCAATAAACATGGGTAATTCTAATTCCTCAATGGTTTCTACATGTTTGTTATCCAAGGCTTCAGAAGCAGACGCTTTATTATGGCATAGGAGAATGGCACACTTGAACTGGCGTAAAATGAATTATATAACCAAGAATGGTTTGGTTCTAGGTGTACCACAAAAACGTTTCGAGTCTGAAGATAAGTGTGTCCCTTGCATGAAGGGAAAGCAGCACAAGAAAACACACAGACCTAAGACTGAAAACTCAAACTCCTTACCATTTGATTTGCTACACATGGATCTCTTTGGCCCAATAAGCAAGAGAAGTCTAGGTGGCAAATGGTACTGTTTGGTTGTGACGGATGATTACTCTAGATTCTCGTGGGTATTCTTTTTGGGATCAAAGGATGAAACTCCGGTAATTCTAGTTGAATTCTTTGATCTAGTAGAGAATGTATACAAAACGAGAGTGAAGCGTATTCGTAGTGACAACGGAACAGAGTTTAAGAATTCAACGTTGAATCTATATTGCTTAAGCAAAGGGATTGTTCATCAATTCAGTGCACCATATGAACCTCAACAGAATGGTGTTGCTGAAAGGAAGAATCGAACGTTGATTGAAGCTGCGAGAACAATGCTTGCTGATTCAAAGCTTCCGGTCATATTTTGGGCAGAAGCAGTGAATACAGCTTGTCATGTTCTAAATAGGGTTCTTACGGTTAAGCAGCATAACAAGACTTGTTATGAGCTTTTAAACAAAAAGAAACCTAACTTAAAAGGGCTTGAACCCTTTGGAGTTTCATGCACAATTTTAAAGACTGGACATCAAGCAAAATTTGGTGAAAAGGCCGACGAAGGTTTTTTCTTAGGTTACATGCCTAATTCACCAAACAAGAGGGTCTTTAATAAAGTCACAGGTCGTCTGGAAGTAGTGTATAATATTGAGGTTACTAGTTACACACCGGATGTACACAAGGGCTTAGATTGGCAATTTGATTATTCTGATCTTTTTGCATCTTTTAAAGTTCCTTTAAGTGACTATGTTCGTGATTCAGAGATTCCTGAACATGTGGTTACTGGAGATGAGGATACCGGCCACACTCCAATGACAAATGTTCAATCATCTGCAATCCAGATTGTTGATCCAAATCAACCATCTACTAGTGGATCTCAAACGTCCAAAGTAGATATACCTTTAACTGATGAAGAGCATATGCAAAAGGTAGTGGATGATTTACTTACACCACTAAAAGAGTTAAGAATAACTTCGGATAATGATAACTCTCGGCTTTTCAGTAAAGAGGTACCAGATTTGGAAGAACCGTCTGAAGAACAAGAAATTGGTACTAACTTAGAAGATGAGATTCCTGTTGAGACTATTGTTACAACAAGAACGAGTAAGAATCACCCAATTGATAATATCATCGGTGACATTAATACTCCGGTTCAAACAAGGACTCAAACAAAAGCTAGTACTTCAAGTTATCCTAATGCGTATGCTGATAAGGATGACTTACAAAGCTTGTATGCTGCACTAAAGGAGACAGGCATTACTAATGAGTGTCTTTATGCTGGCTTTATCTCACAAATTGAGCCTAAGAACATTCAAATGGCTCTTAAAGAAAGTTCGTGGGTCGAGGCTATGCAAGAAGAACTGTCTCAATTTGAAAAGTTACAAGTCTGGGATTTGGTTGACCTTCCAAAGGGTGTTTATCCAATTGGAACTAGATGGGTATTTAAGTGCAAGAGAGATGATCGGGGAATCATTACTCGCAATAAAGCTCGTCTAGTGGTTCAAGGTTTTAACCAAGAAGAAGGTATTGATTATAATGAGGTGTTTGCACCAGTCGCTAGGCTAGAAGCTATTAGAATCTTCTTAGCATTTGCAACATTCAAAGGTATTAAAGTGTATCAGTTGGATGTTAAGAGTGCATTTTTGAATGGCAAAGTTGAAGAACTGGTGTATGTCGCACAACCTCCAGGGTTTACCAATCCTGAGTATCCGGATAGAGTATATCATTTGAATAAGGCTCTATATGGATTACATCAAGCACCAAGGATGTGGTATGCGACACTGTCAACGTATCTACTTGATAATGGATTTACAAGAGGAGCGATTGATAGTACACTATTTGTAAAGTGGAAGAAGCAAGACTTTCTCCTGGTGCAAGTTTATGTTGATGATATCATCTTTGGATCTTCTGATGAAAAGATGTGTCAAGCATTTGAGAAAGTCATGCAAAGAAGGTTTGAGATGTCTGCAATGGGAGAGTTAAAATTCTTCTTAGGATTACAAGTTGATCAAAAGAAGGATGGATTCTTTATTCATCAATCTAAATATGTTTATGAGCTATTAGAATGCTTCAAGATGGATGAAAGTAAGGTCTACAATACTCCGATTCCAGTCAATCACAAACTAGGTCCAGATACATCGAGTGATCAGGATGTGGATCCTACTCTTTACAGGGCCATGATTGGATCATTAATGTATTTGACTGCCTCTAGGCCTGACATAATGTTTGCTGTGTGTATTTGCGCAAGATATCAGGCTAATCCGAAAGAGTCACATATGCAAGCAGTTAAACGGATCTTCCGTTACCTCAAAGGGGAACCTAAGCTGGGACTTTGGTATCCTATTGGAGGAGACTTAGATCTGGAAGCATTTACTGATTCGGATTATGGAGGATGCAATCAGAATAGGAAATCTACGACCGGAGGATGTCAATTCCTAGGAGGTAGATTAGTGTCCTGGCAGTGCAAGAAGCAAAGCTCGGTAGCCATTTCTACATGTGAAGCTGAGTATGTTGCAGCTGGCAGCTGTTGCTCACAAGTTCTTTGGATACAACAGCAACTGCGGGATTATGGGTTAAATTTAACCAATACTCCTATGATGATTGATAATGAATCTACTATGTCGATAACCAATAATCCGGTGAAGCACAGTAAGACTAAACATATTGATATTCGCCATCATTTTATTAGAGACTGTGCTGAGAAGAAACTGATAAGGTTAGTTAAGGTTCCGACTGAGGATAACTTAGCAGACCTCTACACGAAGGCTTTCGACAGAGCAAGATTTGAAATGTTGGTTCAACGAAATGGAATGAGAAATCCAGAGTGATTGGTCTTCCAAGGGTATTTTTGTAAAAAAAAAAAAAAAAAAAAAAAAAAAAAAAAAAAAAAAAAAAAAGTTGGCGTATGGCATTTATTTGCTTGTTACCTAAGGGGAATCGCCTCCAATAAAAGAACAAAATGAAGTTCTTTTGGAAAATTTAAGTTTTTGTCTGCAAAAACAAAGGGAAATGATAGTACATTAGGAGAATAAGCTTAACAATAATAAGCTTAAGTCCTAAGGATGATGTGTTGGTAGATTCAAGTGAAGTTACTTTAGAACTACAGCAGTTTTATCAGGTATGTGTTTATATTTATTTGATTATACACCTATATCCACTGATTATAACTTGTCTTTTTACCTAACAAGTGATAAGAATAATTTAAGGCTAGTCAGCTTCATTATACAATTTATTGGTAGGCAGGTTATGCTATGATTTCTGAGTAGTTAAGAAGTATAACTGTCGTGTGTACTATCTTATGTGATCTGTTATATAACGTATGACATATGTCTTAATTGTTGAATGATAGTACTATCATACACTGTGATCTCAAATAAAAAAAATTGTGAAATGATACAAAGTATCATAGTGTCACAAGGTGAGTTATATGTTTCGAAAGGGCATCATTTAGTAACCTCTACCTTACATATGAAAGATACAAAGTATCTCGTGTCAAGTGTATGTTATATGCTTCTAAAGAACATTATTTAGTAATCTCAACCTTGATAATACAAGATACGGTGTTATGTGTTGTACTTGAATTCTTCAGTATGTTGTATAGTAGAAAACACTAGATATTGTGCACATTAATAATAAAAGATTGACTCAGAAATCTGTGTGTAATTTGTTTATGTGGATCATAATACCGGTAATTGTCTTGAACTGTCTATGATACTTGAACTTTCACTTTTGTGAATAATAAGAAATCATAAGTTATATTTTAATGAAATGTTATATCGTGTGGATAAAGGTATCTAAGATATAATTTTATAAATATAAATGTGTAAATGATAAAATTAGTTGTAATTTTATTGTATTTTATTTGAATTTCATGAGGTATGTATACTAACAATCAACTTAGATCTTAGATAAATAATTAATTGCTTATTTTTTCTAATATGATCCCTAAGCAGATAAATTCTTATTCACTTTAGTATTTTATTTTATCTTTCAAGTAATTAATAAAATGGTACTTGATACCACTGTTTGTTTAATAAAATGTTGTATGTTCGTATTTATTTTATTTTATTTTAATAAGTTGTTACCCTTTGGAAATACATTATTCTGAATTATCTCAGTTCGTGTTGAACAAACATAAATTTTACAGGTGAAAGATATGTTTATTTTAGACTTGTAAAATAATGGGTTTTAATTTATACTTATCATTTAATTCGCAATTAATATTAATTCTGCGAGTTGACTTAGTCAACTTGCGAATCGAGATTATTTCTGCGAATCGAGTTTAAAGTATAAAGGGTGGTCAAACGAGTCAACCAATCCACCGAACCCAGTTTGATTTGCGAGTTCACTACAACTCTGCGAGTCCAGACGAAGCGAAACGAGGCGAAACGAGCTTTTCGTTTGACTTTGATTTTACGAAGCAAGAAACGAGTTTTTGAATCCGTAGCTTTTATACAACATTAGATTGCGAACATTTTGAGGTATATTACAACGGATTTCACCATAAAATTAACGAGAACTCACAGTTTTTCTAAACTAAGGGTTTCGGTTAATAACTCGATCGATTAACGAACATTTAGGATGTTTTTGGACATGAATCTGTAGGGTTTATGTTAAACGAACATCATTAAATGTAAAACAATCGATAGATCATGTTGAAACTAACGGATTAATCGATTTTGAAATTCACCTCGCAACGGTGGTTCATCGAATGAGTTGAGATTTCAATTCAACTCGCAGACCTCAACGAAGCGAGTTGAGCTAATTTAGCGAGTTGAGACATTTGCGAGTTTGACTTGTTGAATTAGCGAGTTGACTGGTTTAGCGAGTTGACATGCGAGACGAGATGAACTCATCTCGCCACGCCAGATTTTGTGAATCCAAATTTAAAAAAAAAAAAAATGTTTTTTGTGTAATTTAAATGTTAAGACATTTTCGTAATAACATTTATATTATAGATTCACATTTTGATGTATATTAGACTTACGACTTTTTAGTAATAAGTTAAATATTTATATACGACTTGAGACTATTTTTGTAACAAGTTATATATAAATTGTTAAACTAAGATGTTTGATGAATTTTAATTCATAATACATGATAGTTTCCACTAATGTTACTGAATTTATTTTTATGAAGCAATGGCATGGGATTTTGTTCAGCTTATGGATGGATGGATGTATCAGTGTTGATTGCTTCTGCCCAAAAGCATGTTACGACATGCGTCTTCACACCTTCTAGGATTGTCTCCTAGTTGTGGAGTTTTTTTGTGCTGTCGGATGTTTTGCATACTGATACAGTTGCTCAAGCGTCTGATAGTTCATATTTTTTTGGGAGACCTTTATTTTGGTCTGGTGGGATACTCTCTTTGTCTTGGATTTTTGCTTTATTGTCCTGGATTTTGGCTTTATTGTCCTGAATCTTGGCTTTATGGCTTTGAATCTTGGATCCCACTCAGTTATTTTGGTTGAGAATTTTACTTCCTAAGAGTATTAGATTGTGACTTGTTTTGCGAATGAAGTCAGGAAAGCCTGCTCAGGGGGAGATTGTTATCTAATAAAGATAGAGAGCAGACTTGTCCTTCAACGACTAGTGAGCAATTTAATCTTTAGGGGAAGTCGACTCAAGTCAAAAGATGAAGTAATATTGGTGAAGTTGTTAGTAAAATAGTGTGTAATATGTGTGATTAGATATTTGTAAAACTTGGATTGAATGTAATAACTTTATTTATTCAATGAAAGTTTTAAGTTTATTAAATCATAAGTTTATTAAATCATAAAGACGATGATCCCAATGCACCGAAAGATGGTGAGCAGACTGGTCCTTCAACGACTGGTCAGCAAGCTATGATTCAGGGGGAGTCTGGTGATGGTGATGATAGAATTGGTACAAGTGCTGATAAAGATGCACCGGTTGATACAGAAGCTGGTAAGACAGCTTAGTATTAGCATAGTGTAGAATATTGTCTGTAACATTCTGTACTGAATAATTGTAACTTAATATTATGATTAATATATTCGACTTAATGTTATTATTATTTTAAGTAAAATATGTTTTAAATAATTTAAGTTAATAAATATGTTAAGATAAAATAGTGATCGAAAGTCTTCTGACTCAGTGAGTAGTCAAGCGGCGGGTTCCGATTATTTTTCGGCGGTCAAAATTTTATAATAACATATGTATTTTAGACTTGAGAGTTTATAACTAACAAGTTAAAAATGTATTTGGTTTACTCGACAAATGATATATAATTTAAAGGTTATGTTGATAATAAGTTAAGATCAATTAACTTAGAAATTATGTAAGATAATTAATAGTAAATTTAAATGTTTGGTGATTTTTCACAATACATTAGAATTTAAAATTAATTATTATTTGTTAAGTATTGTATAAGACTTTAGAGAATCTTAGATTGATTCAGGGAAATCAATAAAAGGTTTTTATAAGTTATATATATATATATATTGCGTTTAAATTGAAGGTTTAAATTATACAAAAGATTTGATAAAGAAATTCTTGGATTAATTCAGGGAAATTAGTAAAGAATTTAAATTATTAATATTGATTTGTATATGTGGTTTTTCTCTAGGATTAGAGATGCTTGATCTATCTGATTTAGAAGAAGATATTGTTGACGAGATAGATGAAGAAATAGATTTTGATCTTGAGGATGGAGAATTTCTACCACCTGCTGATTGGACTGCTGTTCCTGAGATTGTGCAAGACATAGGTGTAGATCCAGATGCAAATGTTGATGAACACCATGTAAGCCCATCTAGAACAGAAGTTGTTATTGAAAATGAGCAAGGTCCAACAGTGGTTGATATCGATGAAGATATTGAAGACTCAACCTCGGAAGATGAAGCAGAAGAGATAGTCTTTACAAATAATCCTGCAGTACAATATCGGAAACTTCCAAAACAGAAGAAGAAGATTGGAATTTCTGAAATTGATATGACAAAGAAACGCGTACCGCGTAAAGGGATTATTGGCTGGTACTTTGACTCTGAACTGAAGCTTTTTGCAATTAAAAGATATGACGGAGTTCAATACTTTGAAAGAAAGCTGGCAGTTTTTAGTTCCTTACCACGTTATGAAATACGTGATTTGGCTAGATTAGAGATCAACAACCCAAGTCGTGATGATTATGCTAATCGTGTTGAACGAATTATTAGACATGAGGTTGGTACAAATAAATTTGAGATGATAAAGCCAAGAAAGGGAAAGACTGTGAAATTACAGGAGAGAAGTCAAAGGACTAGAAGAAGAAGAAGGAAAAAGATTTATCCAGCTGTTAAATGTGTGCAACAGATTCCATTGAAGACAATGCCACAGGATATTTTGGGAAATATGAAGAGTTGGCACGTGGATTCAAAGATTGGAGAAGCTGTTATGGTTGAAGCTGATGATGAGGTTGAAGGTGGTGAAAGAGAAATCTTCAGAGTTTATGACCATCGACACCTGATGAATATGTCGAGAAAGGATCTGTTAAAGTTAAAAGAGAACAGAATTTTGACGACTATTGAATGGGCTGATTTAGGGAGAGATTATCAAATGATGGTTAAAACTTGTATCAAGATGAAGATTTATGCAGGAAGCAAGATTTACAAATAAAGACCAAAGACAATTAAAAGATAAAGATACTAGAGCTATTGTCAAGGGGGAGTCTGTTGGGACATAGATTGTGACAACAGATCTAGCTTGAAATATGACTAGTGTAATTGTGATTGTATTGATATATTGGTTTATATTTGTAAATGCATATTCGTTTTGTTATTAATATTTCATATTAAAGATAGACGAAATAACGTATTTATATTATACGTTTGTTGCGAAGCGAGTCGAGATCTCAGGTCGCAGCAAGGTGAGCTGCGAGATGAGAACTGAACTCGTTATGGCTAAGCTGGGCTTGGGCTAAGCGAGGCGAGTTGGGCTGAACTCGCAGGCCCATGCGAGCCGAGCCGAGATAATATATATAAACGATTTTGTTTTACAAAATCGTTAAGAACAACACTTTTGAACATCTTTAGGCATTCTCATTCATTCCAGCGAACTCAACTGTCCAGAGAAAACATAACCTACGGCTAGACTTTGACGATTTATCGTATAAAGTTAAGTCATATTAAACGCAATTACGAACTTACTCGTTATTAGTAAGATAACCCCGTATTGAGGGATTCCGCACCTTAATACTACAGATAACGAAGTTATCGATCCTAGAACTAGGGACTTACACGTGTGAAGACGGCGCTCGGACCGCGATCGTGGGTGTTTTAAATTTGTATCTGCTGGGGTCTAAGTGTGACTTACTGATACTGAACCAAAAGGCTAGTAGATGGTAAGTATGACCTAGAGTCGTTCTTAAAGAGAAACTGAATTGAAACAGAGGGAATCCAATCAATCTTTCTTTTCTAGTAAAGATTAAAAGAGTGCATTGGGGGTTTTTGGTTCAGTAATTAATTAAACTAATTAAAGCGAATAAAAGATAATTGTAAATCAGATAATAAAAGAAGTATTTGTTATGAGTTCGTTAGCTTATAATGTGGGACGATAAGTTATAGGGAAAACGTTTACTAAATTTGGAATGTTCACTAGGCTTGGTAGTTTATGGTATAACCGATAGATTCCCTATTAGTCGGTTATCAACTAATATGTCACGAGGAACCATGGTATCATGATTCTGATCAGACAGACTGTGACAACTCTCCAAATTAGGTACTGATTAAGATTTAAGCATGTGCATTCTTACGCTAATTTCCTGATTAAGTTTAAAACAAAACTTTTTGATGTGATGTAAGCCTAGCAGCCCAGTACTTTTAAACAAAAAGTATTACTAATACGTAAGTACTTAAAGTCGCGTACAAAAGTATCGGAACGAACTCGACAGAATAATACAACAAAAGTTGGTGACACAACATAATTAATAATTCAATTATTGATTACGAGTACTATTGTATCTATAACCTATAGATAAAACGAGTTAAAAATATGTTTAACATAAAACGTATTATAAAACGAACAGAAACAATTTTAAAATGCATTCAAAGATCAAAATGAGAAGAATTCAAATTTTCTCATTCATTCGGAAACATTTGTAACATTACCTCAAAATATGAACCCGAAATTCGACTGAAATTTGGCACCCAATTAAATGTTAGCAGTCCAATGTACAAATTTGTACAACAGTCAAAAATAATGAAAATTTCATTATTCCAAATTTAAATAACGAACCAGGAGAGCATCTACAAAATAAAAATATAAAATGTTAAATTTTATATTTTACCAATTATACCCGTACTTGAAACAAACGGGCTTAAAATACCCCAACTAACTCCAATAATTGGGAGACCACAGACTGTGATCTCCCATACTCGACTCATTATACTCCCTTTTTCCCTCTGCTGATCATCATACACACACACACCACCAATAATACACCATCACCAAATCCTTCTTCTTCTTCTTCACTGTGTTGAGCAAAGGTAGCAGCAAGCAGTACCAGAACCCAAACATTTAAAAACAATAACAATAACATCATCATCATTAACTCACGGCATCATCATCATCGCCATCTTTCTCAAAGTGAGGAACCTTCTAATCTCGAACTTTTTACTTAAATTTCGTATATAACTTGTTTATATATCATAATCCATGTGCATAACACCACAATTTGATGATGGTTTGAGTTGTTCTTGAAATGGGTTATATGAAATCAAACTTAGAATCACAAAACATGTATGTGAAAGTTGATATAAATGTGATATAACATTATATAAAGATATTATGATGTTAAAAATGGTGTAGAAATGAGCTAAAACTCGTAACAAAACACGTATATATATATATACATATCGAACACAGACAAGAACAGAGTGCAATTGACAGGGACGAACCAACCCAATCGGTTGGCTTGGGACAGCCGATCGGCTGGTTATGATGAGCCGAACGGTTTGTGACTTTTTACCCGAACGAACGAATGGGTTAGGATGTGGACTGGACCAAAACAAATAATGGGATAATTAAATTGGACTGGATCGAATGGGATTTGGCTGGGCCGGAACCTCTAGTCGAACGGCTGAAGGCCCAAGCCGAACGGCTGGCCCAAGCCGATCGGCTGGACTGGGCTGGGCTGAGTCACAAGCTGGGCCGAATACTCCTTGGGCCTAAGACAATGGGTTAGACCGAGAATTGTAAAAACAAATGAGTCAAATTAAATAAACGGGCCATTGGGCCAAAACTTGTAATGGGCCAAAAAGATTATGTAATCGGGTTAAGTTATTGGGCCAAAAACAAAACTAATCGGGCCGAGCCCAATAAACTTCCAAAACATTCCAAACATAAGACGCGACCCGATTTATTTCACGGAACGAATATTTATAAAACGGAACGTTTATGATTCTATATATATATATAAATATATATGTACATACTTAATGACAAACGGCAAACCTATATGTATACTTCATATATACATACAAATGACGACTTTCTAATGACGATAACATTTATTTATTCATTTTATAAACGGAAATAAATACAATAAGAAGTTTTATAACAAATAAAACTTATATACGTTTTAATACGTAAACTTTAGAACTTATATATATATATATATATATATGAATGTATATATACATGCACGCGACAAACTCAATATGTTGAAACTATAACTATCTAATTTTCATGTATATGCACAAAAGGGACAAAACAACGTTCAAATGTCTATATATATGACTACATACATGTATATACACTTGACAAGGTATACGACGTGAGAAATATAACAATATTTCAACACAACGTCACCAATGAATGTAATGACTTACATCATCAAGAAATCAACAATTTCTTCAAACAAACAAACCGTTAACATAAGTTGATTAAACAAATCAAACGTACTTATGTTAATACATTTATCGTATATAGGTTAACACACCTTGGGCTATTACCTGTCGGCTGCTAGCTTTCCTTACCGAGCACATCACAGTGAGTTTACAGCCCCTACTTTTAAATGTTTTTCTGCTTTTAAACACAGGGGTGTTAAACATAGAAATTGCATGCCAACACATGCAATCAAACTATAAATGCTTTATTGCTTTTATACAAATGTTGATTTGTGATATTACATATTCACTGTTATTTTGGGAATTTAGACAAGGTATCCTAGTACGGACCTAGACTTGAATTGTGTGCATGAAAGACCTCATGACATGCTACTGTAACCATTAGCTAGGTGACTCTAGCCACTGAGTATACGGATAGTACTATTGCCGTGACGACCCTCCTACGGTGGAGCGTATACTTAAACGTCCGTTCAGGCAAACAACATAAGTTCTGGTTGTGGTTTGGTTATAGGGTTAGGTCACGTTACTTTAACCTGCGAGGTTTAGCTCACCTTTCAGGGGATCACAGTCTAAGTAAATTCCCACATACTTTTAGGAAGAACGAATCCTACAACTATTGGACACCGGAAGACATACCGGTAACTTATTTTACACTGGTAAACAACCAGTAACAAATTTTGGGATGACATCTCACGTATAGCAATACTTTAGGGTAACAACCCTACCTAACTTGTATTTTATAAATGAATAAAAAATCATTTATACCAACTTGGTTTAACTAACCACATACATATACAAACCTGTAAATTCACTCAACATATTTGTTGACGACTTTCTCTATGTTTTTCAGGAAATTAGCTGGGTAAGTAATCGCATGCATACAGGATGGACAACCCTGGACTACTTAGGATGCCACATACTGTTGGGACCGCTTTTGGGGATTTCATTTGTATAACTGCAGACATTGCGGTCATACTTATGAAATCTTATTTTAAACTGATGTATTATTGTTAAAACTAAATGTTTTAAACTCCACTACTACTATTACGACTTACATAGTCGTACTACTTTTGTAACAAATGTTAAACTTGGCATCCTCATTATATAAAGTTGTGCGATAACCATATGCTCTGATTTTGTATGCATTTGTTGGTTGGAATACTGTTCGCAGCCCCGCCACGTCATTAAAGCTTCCGCAAACTAAACATAACTAATTGTAATTACCGTTTGGCGGGGTGTGACAGACTTGGTATCAGAGCCATTGGTTATAGTGAACTAGAAGTCTTTAAGTGACCTAAAACCTTAGAGACCTAGACTATAGCCTTGGCTAAAACATTCATTGCATGCATACACATTTTGCATACAGCTAACATACAACTGACACGTCACCTACGACTTCTTCGTCTCAGCATGTCGAGGCACAGTCCGATCTATTTGTATGCTTCGGATGAGGAGCCGACTGAGGATTCCTACCATAGCGACGCTAGCACCGGAGTTACGAGCCCACCAGTTCAGTTGAGAACTCTATCTGATGACACCGGTGATGCCTACATCGCCCCACCACCTACTGCACATGTGGTCCCACCTACTACTGCTCCCACTGACCCTACCACTCGTATGTTAGGGTCTACCTTTATGGCGACACGCCATATGACTGCTGGACCTTCCAGAGGACCGGTACCTAGGAGGACACCACGAATGTGTGTCCAAGACTTCCCTAGAGGACCACTTGCGCCCCGTGATAAGGCGCCGATGGCAGAGGAGAGGGTGATGCACTGTGATGAGCCGCCACAGAGGGTACCTAGGCTTGCTCACTTGGAGTGGATGACTCCTATGTTGGGGCGGTGGAGGTCGTTGGAGGGTTTTCCTTCTACTTTTGAGACCGGGGAGTCCTCCTGATCCTCCGCACCTTTGCCTACTACTGGAGAGCCCGTGGAGTTGACTCTCCCTACCGTTGTGGGTGTGATTCGCACATTGTTTCGTATTTCTGGTAGCAGGGGTGTTCACCTTGCCGAGCTACAGAGCGATGTCTCCCGTCTGGACGGAGACATGACAGACATACACGAGCGTTGCCACTTCTTGTTGAGCAACGTGGTTGCTGCCAGAGAGATAGCCGAGACTGCACGTGCTCGTGTCAGGGTGCTAGAGAGGCGTGCGAGGACGGCAGGGTTGATGATTGGAGCTTGTGTGATGATAGCTGTGCTGAGGACAGCTTTGGGGTTGTTTCTACCTTATTTTCATTAGACTTGTGTATGGCGGTTTGGCCTACTGGGCATCAGACTGACCACTTTTGGATGATGGATAGGTAGTAGGTCCATCACGTGTTGTATAGACTAGTATCAGATGGGTAGATGTATGTATGTACTAGACATGTACTAGACGGGAAAAACTGTTGATAGAAAGGGTATATGTATAGGAAAACCCATTGACTTTTGTATAGCGCTAATCGCTGATGGGGCGTATTAGGGATCCCATCTTGTTTTGTATAAAACTGTTGTATCAGCGCTACACCTTTTGATATAATATAACTTATGTTTGATGGTATTTCGTATTCATTACATTCAACAACGACTTTAGTACTATATCTACATTTACATACGTGTGTTAGAAACGGTAGCCAATCAATAACATTTGATCATCCCTTGAAAACCATGAAACATACCACACCTTGATTATTGATCCTTATCTGAAATTTCTTTGAACTCGACTGTGTTAAATGATGATGAAAAGAAATATGTATTTAGCATTATTTAATGACGCCTGGCCAACGTGATTATATTGTACTACCTACATATGGGCGTTTCAAAGTCGTGCGACATGTGATACAAAATCTTGTCCTTCAATTCTTCATACTGTTCCCTTGTTAAACAATGTGAAATCTTGTTCATCACATTCATTATCTTGGCATTTACTTCTTCATTTTATTTCATCGCAGAACGGAATCATGACACCAAAGCGACGAATGACTAAGAACAGTCGACGAACGACACCTTCTTCCAATCCTGAAACTGTTCCCCCACCCAACAACAATGAAACTACTGAACAAATGATAGCACGGCGAATAGCTGAAGGTATTGCTGAGTACGAAGCAAGCCGAAATCGCGAGAATGGAATGAATAATAGTGGGTCTACCCCTGTTAATACTGAGGCACCTGCGAACACTCACCGAGGGTGTTCATACAAGACATTCCAGGCTTGTAAGCCAGTTACTTTTCATGGCACCGAGGGTGCTATTGGGATTATACACTGGATAGAAAAGACAGAGTCGGTATTGGACATTAGTGATTGTTCACCAGACTGTATGGTGAAATATACCACCTGCACTCTTGCTGACAAGGCTCTTACTTGGTGGAACAGTCAAGTCCAATCACTTGGACGACCAGCTGCCTACTCCATGTCATGGGAAGTACTGAAAAACATGATGTTAGAGGAATTCTGTCCCCGTAGCGAGATGCAGAAAGTCGAAACTGAGCTGTGGAACATCACTATGATTGGTGCCGATATCACTGGTTATACAACCAAGTTTCAGGAACTAGCACGTCTAGTGCCACATATGGTGACACCTGAGTACAAGCGCATCGAGCGTTATGTATATGATCTGGCACCGCAAATCAGGAGTTTGGTTATATCTTCCAAACCTGACACATTCAGGAGCGCTATTGTTTTAGCGCAAAGCCTGACCGATGAGGCAGTTAGGATGGGAACACTGACCAAGAAAACTGGATCGGGCAAGGTTGAGCCGAGCAGTATTGAAGCTGGCAGTTCTGGAAGTACCAAGCGTAAATGGAACGGCACAGGGAGTGACCGTCAGGGTCAAACAAATAAGAGGGGATCTGGGAACCCAAAGTCCTATGCTGCCACCACTGTGGAATCAAAACCATACTTGGGTAACAAACCTAAGTGTGACAAATGTAGCAAACACCACGAGGGTGAATGTTGGTATTGCAACAACTGTAGAGGTTGGGGTCACAAAACCCAAAACTGCAAAGCTAACCCTACCCCTAGGGAAAGCACAGAACGCCGAAACCAATGGTGTTTTGAATGTGCCGACACGAGGCACTATCGGAACCGTTGCCCTCGACTTAACAACCAAAATCCCAACAATAACAACCAGAACAACCAAAACCGCAACAACACCAACAACCGTGGTAACAACAATCGAGCCAACAACACCATCAATCAGCCGGCTCAGGGAATAGCATTTGTGATTGGAGCACAGGAGGCACGCCAGGACCCTAACACCGTCACTGGTACGTTTCTTTTAAACAACCATTATGCCTCTGTGTTAATCGATTCAGGTGCTGATTTAAGTTTTGTGTCTAATGAGTTTAGACCCCTATTAGAACTTGAATCATGTAAGTTAGATAACAAATACACTATTGAACTAGCCGATGGTGAGTTAATCGAGTCAGGAGAAATAGTACCGGGATGTACCTTGGAATTAGAAGGTCATCTCTTCGAAATAGACTTGCTACCGGTTAAGTTGGGAAGTTTCAACGTTGTAGTCGGCATGGATTGGTTGGCTAAAAACCGTGCCGAGATCATTTGTTACGATAAGTTGGTACGCTTACCACTACCGACAGGAGAAACTCTCATGGTCAAAGGTGAGAAACGAAAAAGTGCCACAAAAATGACTACTTGCATGAAAGCCAGTAAGTATCTCCGAAAGGGATACCAAGCATTTTTGGCACACGTTGTAGAAAAGAAATCTGAGGAACGACGTATAGACGACGTACCTATTGTACGTGACTACCCGGGAGTATTTCCCGACGAGTTACCAGGATTACCACCCCCACGACAGGTTGAATTTCATATCGACCTAGTTCCTGGAGCAGCACCAATTGCTCGTGCACCTTACCGTCTTGCTCCATCAGAAATGCAAGAGCTGTCTGCACAACTACAGGAACTCTTAGACCTAGGATTCATCCGACCGAGCTTTTCACCTTGGGGAGCTCCAGTTTTGTTCGTCAAGAAAAAGGATGGATCAATGCGAATGTGTATCGATTATCGGGAACTGAACAAAGTAACTATAAAGAATCGATATCCACTACCTCGCATCGATCACTTATTTGACCAGCTACAAGGGTCAAGTTATTATTCGAAGATCGACTTGCGATCTGGGTACCATCAACTGAAGGTTCGGGATGAGGATATTCCTAAGACTGCGTTTAGGACTCGGTACGGTCATTACGAGTTCCTAGTCATGCCATTCGGACTGACAAACGCACCAGCAGTGTTCATGGACCTCATGAATAGAGTATGCAAACCTTATCTTGATAAGTTCGTGATTGTATTTATCGATGACATATTGATATACTCCCGAACGAAGGAGGATCACGAGCAACATCTGAGAATGATTCTTGAATTACTGGAGAAAGAAAAGCTTTACGCAAAGTTCTCTAAGTGTGAATTTTGGATGCGCGAGGTTCATTTCCTTGGTCATGTGATCAATAACAAAGGAATTCATGTGGACCCATCCAAAATCGAGGCAATTAAGAACTGGGAAGCCCCGAAAATGCCATCCGAGATACGACAATTTCTTGGACTAGCCGGCTATTATCGACGCTTCATCGAGAACTTCTCGAAAATAGCCCAACCACTCACCGCTCTAACTCAAAAGGATAAGAAATTTGATTGGGGCGAGAAGCAAGAGATTGCTTTCCAATTGTTGAAACAGAAACTAAGTACCGCACCAATCCTATCACTACCCGAGGGAGTAGAAAATTTTGTTGTCTACTGTGATGCTTCACATCAGGGATTGGGTTGCGTATTGATGCAAAATGACAAAGTCATTGCTTATGCGTCTCGACAATTGAAAGTTCACGAAAAGAACTATACGACGCATGACTTGGAGCTAGGAGCCGTCGTTTTTGCACTTAAGATTTGGAGACACTACCTATACGTTACAAAGTGCACTATCTTTACGGATCACAAAAGTCTCCAACATATATTCGAACAGAAAGAACTCAACATGAGACAACGTCGTTGGGTCGAATTACTGAACGATTATGATTGCGAAATTAAGTATCACCCGGGCAAAGCAAACGTTGTAGCTGACGCCTTGAGTCGTAAGGAACGAGTCAAACCCCGTAGAGTTCGAGCTTTAGGTTTGACAATTCACTCGAATCTCATTACTCAAATTCGTGACGCTCAACAATCAGCCTTCATTCCCGAACGTCTTAAGGAAGAATCCTTGAAGGGAATGGAGAAACAACTTGAAACCAAAGACAACGGAGTGTTATACTTCATGAACCGAATTTGGGTACCATGCGTAGACGAATTACGCCGATTGATTTTGGACGAAGCACATAAGTCTAACTACTCGATACATCCTGGTGCAGATAAGATGTATCACGACTTGAAAGGATTTTACTGGTGGCCTGGCATGAAACGAGACATTGCCACATACGTTAGTAAGTGCTTGAGTTGTGCAAAAGTCAAAGTTGAATATCAAAAGCCGTCTGGGCTTTTGCAACAACCCGAAATGCCCAAATGGAAATGGGAACACATCACAATGGACTTCATCACGAAGTTACCAAAAACAACATCCGGAGTTGACACCATATGGGTGATTGTCGATAGATTAACGAAATCAGCCCACTTCCTTGCTATCAAAGAAACAGACAAAATGGAGAAGCTGACTAGAATCTATTTGAAAGAGGTCATTTCTCGACATGGTGTGCCATTATCCATCATCTCTGATAGACACGCACGATTCACTTCTCGCTTCTGGCAAACACTTCAACATGCATTGGGTACTAGACTCGACATGAGTACTGCCTACCACCCACAAACTGACGGCCAGAGCGAGCGAACGATACAAACACTCAAAGATCTGTTGAGAGCATGTGTGATAGACTTTGGAGGTAATTGGGATACACACCTACCTCTAGCAGAATTTTCATATAATAACAGTTATCACACCAGCATACAAATGGCACCATTTGAGGCATTGTATGGACGCAAGTGCCGATCACCACTCTGTTGGGCAGAGTTGGGTGACAGACAATTATCGGGTCCTGAGATAGTCCAAGAAACTACGGACAAGATATCTCAAGTGCTTAATCGATTAAAAACAGCACGTGACCGACAAAAGAGTTATGCCGATAACCGACGAAAACCGTTAGAATTTCAAGTAGGTGACAAAGTCCTACTCAAAGTTGCACCCTGGAAAGGGGTCGTACGATTTGGTAAACGAGGTAAACTGAACCCACGATACATCGGACCATTCGAGATCCTTGCAAGGATTGGTCCTGTCGCCTACAAGCTCAAACTACCGCAAGAGCTTAGTAGTATCCATGACACCTTTCATATATCTAACTTGAAAAAGTGTCTTCCTGATGAAACACATATCATCCCTCCAGACGAAGTCTTCATTGACTCAAAACTAAACTTTGTGGAGGAACCTATCGAAGTTATGGATTCGAACACGCAGAAACTTCGACACAAACGAATCAAGCTAGTTAAAGTTCGTTGGAACTCAAAACATGGCCCAGAGTTCACTTGGAACGTGAGGATGAAATGCGCAAGAAGTATCCTCGACTATTTGAAACCGTGACCGCGACTCACGACACGAATTAAATCTCGGGACGAGATTTCCCTAACGGGGGGAGAATGTGACAACTCTCCAAATTAGGTACTGATTAACATTTAAGCATGTGCATTCTTACGCTAATTTCCTGATTAACTTTAAAACAAAACTTTTTGATGTGATATAAGCCTAGCAGCTCAGTACTTTTAAACAAAAAGTATTACTAATACGTAAGTACTTAACGTACAAAAGTATCGGAACGAACTCGACAGAATAATACAACAAAAGTTGGTGACACAACATAATTAATAATTCAATTATTGATTAATAGTACTATTGTATCTATAACCTATTGATAAAACGAGTTAAAAATATGTTTAACATAAAACGTATTATAAAACGAACAGAAACAATTTTAAAATGTATTCAAAGATCAAAATGAGAAGAATTCAAATTTTCTCATTCATTCGGAAACATTTGTAACATTACCTCAAAATATGAACCCGAAATTCGACTGAAATTTGGCACCCAATTAAATGTTAGCAGTCCAATGTACAAATTTGTACAACAGTCAAAAATAATGAAAATTTCATTATTCCAAATTTAAATAACGAACCAGGAGAGCATCTACAAAATAAAAATATAAAATGTTAAATTTTATATTGTACCAATTATACCCGTACTCGAAACAAACGGGCTTAAAATACCCCAACTAACTCCAATAATTGGGAGACCATAGACTGTGATCTCCCATACTCGACTCATTATACTCCCTTTTTCCCTCTGCTGATCATCATACACACACACACCACCAATAATACACCATCACCAAATCCTTCTTCTTCTTCTTCACTGTGTTGAGCAAAGGCAGCAGCAAGCAGTACCAGAACCCAAACATTTAAAAACAATAACAATAACATCATCATCATCAACTCACGGCATCATCATCATCGCCATCTTTCTCAAAGTGAGAAACCTTCTAATCTCGAACTTTTTACTTAAATTTCATATATAACTTGTTTATATATCATAATCCATGTGCATAACACCACAATTTGATGATGGTTTGAGTTGTTCTTGAAATGGGTTATATGAAACCAAACTTAGAATCACAAAACATGTATGTGAAAGTTGATATAAATGTGATATAACATTATATAAAGATATTATGATGTTAAAAATGGTGTAGAAATGAGCTAAAACTCGTAACAAAACACGTATATATATATATACATATCGAACACAGACAGGAACAGAGTGCGAATGAAAGGGACGAACCAACCCGATCGGTTGGCTTGGGCCAGCCGATCGGCTGGTTATGATGAGCCGAACGGCTCAACAAACTGAGCCGAACGGCTGGTTTGTTTGAGCCAAACGGTTTGTGACTTTTTACCCGAACGAACGAATGGGTTAGGATGTGGACTGGACTGAAACAAATAATGGGCAAATTAAATTGGACTGGATCGAATGGGATTTGGCTAGGCCGGAACCTCCAGCCGAACGGCTGAAGGCCCAAGCTGAACAGCTGGCCCAAGCCGATCGGCTGGACTGGGCTGGGCTGAGTCACAAGCTGGGCCGAATACTCCTTGGGCCTAAGACAATGGGTTGGACCGAGAATTGTAAAAACAAATGAGTCAAATTAAATAAACGGGCCATTGGGCCAAAACTTGTAATGGGCCAAAAAGATTAGGAAATCGGGTTAAGTTATTGGGCCAAAAACAAAACTAATCGGGCCGAGCCCAATAAACTTCCAAAACATTCCAAACATAAGACGCGACCCCATTTATTTCACGGAACGAATATTTATAAAACGGAACGTTTATGATTCTATATATATATATAAATATATATGTACATACTTAATGACAAATGACAAACCTATATGTATACTTCATATATACATATATATGACGACTTTCCAATGACGATAACATTTATTTATTCATTTTATAAACGGAAATAAATACAATAAGAAGTTTTATAACAAATAAAACTTATATACGTTTTAATACGTAAACTTTAGAACTTATATATATATATATATATGAATGTATATATACATGCACGCGACAAACTCAATATGTTGAAACTATAACTATCTAATTTTCATGTATATGCACAAAAGGGACAAAACAACGTTCAAATGTCTATATATATGACTACATACATGTATATACACTTGACAAGGTATACGACGTGAGAAATATAACAATATTTCAACACAACGTCACCAATGAATGTAATGACTTACATCATCAAGAAATCAACAATTTCTTCAAACAAACAAACCGTTAACATAAGTTGATTAAACAAATCAAACGTACTTATGTTAATACATTTATCGTATATAGGTTAACACACCTTGGGCTATTACCTGTCGGCTGCTAGCTTTCCTTACCGAGCACATCACAGTGAGTTTACAGCCCCTACTTTTAAATGTTTTTCTGCTTTTAAACACAGGGGTGTTAAACATAGAAATTGCATGCCAACACATGCAATCAAACTATAAATGCTTTATTGCTTTTATACAAATGTTGATTTGTGATATTACATATTCACTATTATTTTGGGAATTTAGACAAGGTATCCTAGTACGGACCTAGACTTGAATTGTGTGCATGAAAGACCTCATGACATGCTACTGTAACCATTAGCTAGGTGACTCTAGCCACTGAGTATACGGATAGTACTATTGCCGTGACGACCCTTCTACGGTGGAGCGTATACTTAAACGTCCGTTCAGGCAAACAACATAAGTTCTGGTTGTGGTTTGGTTATAGGGTTAGGTCGCGTTACTTTAACCTGCGAGGTTTAGCTCACCTTTCAGGGGATCATAGTCTAAGTAAATTCCCACATACTTTTAGGAAGAACGAATCCTACAACTGTTGGACACCGGAAGACATACCGGTAACTTATTTTACACTGGTAAACAACCAGTAACAAATTTTGGGACGACATCCCACGTATAGCAATACTTTAGGGTAACAACCCTACCTAACTTGTATTTTATAAATGAATAACAAATCATTTATACCAACTTGGTTTAACTAACCACATATATATACAAACCTGTAAATTCACTCAACATATTTGTTGACGACTTTCTCTATGTTTTTCAGGAAATTAGCTAGGTAAGTAATCGCATGCATACAGGATGGACAACCCTGGACTACTTAGGATGCCACATACTGTTGGGACCGCTTTTGGGGATTTCATTTGTATAACTACAGACATTACGGTCATACTTATGAAATCTTATTTTAAACTGATGTATTATTGTTAAAACTAAATGTTTTAAACTCCACTACTACTATTACGACTTACATAGTCGTACTACTTTTGTAACAAATGTTAAACTTGGCATCCTCATTATATAAAGTTGTGCGATAACCATATGCTCTGATTTTGTATGCATTTGTTGGTTGGAATACTGTTCGCAGCCCCGCCACGTCATTAAAGCTTCCGCAAACTAAACATAACTAATTGTAATTACCGTTTGGTGGGGTGTGACACAGACAATGCTCAACTCTCCACACTCTCCTGTGAGGGAGTCAGTGTCCCTTGTTATTGAGCACATTTACTCGTGGGCGAAGGAATAGAGTAGCTAGTCTACAACAAGTCTAACCGTTCTTAATACCATAAAGACTATGAGTTTAGCAAACAACTAACTTAGCAAATATGTTCGGACTTAGTTGATCAATTCCTATTAATGAGTTTTAAGCATGGTAAGCAAAGGAAAGTGTTGAGGTTTCTTGCGTACCTTACTTTATATTTCATAGGTTAAGGAAAAGTATCGATTTAAATTGGATTTTAAACTTGCCTTTCTCAATACATTTAACAAATCCCTAGGTTTTAGTAAATGGTTATTTAACCTATAGCCTACCTAATCTAATCTAAACTAATCTAATCTAATTAAAGCAATAATTAAAATGCTGACGGCTTTTTGCATAAAGTTAAACCCAGACCATGTCAGAAAATGCTATGGTAATCCACAATGTATTTAATCGTTTATCGACGTTTCCATTGTGGATTCAATTGCTTCACGATGTTTACATGATAAGTACATTGTGATTCTAAGTGTACAATACACATGGCACTTCCACGTAATCACATTGCATTTTATGAGGCTCGCATAATGTTACAATCGAAACCATAGTTTTACACAGATAACTATTGACCAAGTAGTGAGGTTCGCGACTCCTCTTTACAAGGTTACAATCACGTTTGTCAATCGAAAGGCGAATATAAGTTTTAGGTTTAAAATCATAAGATAAGTCCGTTCATAAAGTTTCCGTTTTATAATGTCGATCCATAATACAACTACCTTCAGTCGTTACCGGCTTCCATACGTATGTACTTTGCTTAAAAGCATTTCCAGCACTATACCAAGTAAACAGTCGAATAGGGGCCGTCATATTATTTCACGACATATTTAAAGTCATCCCACAATTATATATGCTAACTACATCACAACAAATACAATAGTAATCTACTCGCTAATCATGGCATAAACTATCTCTAGCATAATTAAAGTACACATATTTAATCAAGATAGATAAGGATAGAAATAACCGAGATTAATATGCTAGAAGGAGTAGACTTGAATTAATAAGAGTTGCTCCAAGCGTACACCAACGATTACAATTGTGTTCCTCACCAAGGATTACAAACACATTCCTTGCTACTAGCCTAATACTAATTTAAAACAAAGAAAGAAAGAAAAGCTAGAAGAAAGTGTGTGTTTCAAGGTGTAGGTGTTTCTTCCAAGGTGTGTGTTTCAAATGAACCCATGCCTACTATTTATAGAGGAGTTTTGGTGCATTTTAGCCAAAGGAAGCACACATTAGCAAAAGGTGGAAAAGGTAGTAGCACCAGGTACAAAAGGCGAAAAAGGTAGTGGCACCAGGTACGAAAAGTAGGAAAAGGTCTAGCACCGGGTACGGAAAAGGACAAAAAATCGCAATCCGTGCAGCTGGCTGCAAGCAGCCGGCGGCTGGCTGGCTGGCGGCGGCGGCTGGCTGCCAGTGGCACCAGTCTGCTGCCGGTTGCTGCGTTTCTCGATTCGTGCATGTTTTCTTCGTTACGCGTCCGTTTGCGTTGATTCTTATTGCGTTGGATTCGTAATTCAAAAACGAAGCTTTTGAGGAAAAGAAATCCCAAAAATATGTCTCTGAACTTTAGATGTGTCGTACGAATCGTTTGGATCTTCCGGAGTGCGTAGAATCTTCGCTCTTCATCCGTTTTAGTTGATTCTTCTTCTGTTGGATTCGTAATTTGAAAAGGAACATCTTGGGTCAGATAGATGTTGGTGATGGGCTCTTTTGTCTTGAAACCTCATTTTGATATCTGGAATCTTCAAACGTGCGTGGAATCTTCGTTTTTCATCCGTTTTGCTTGATTTTTATCGTGCTACCTTGATTTGACCATCTTGGCATAATACTATTGATTTGTGGTGTTTTTGAGTTAAAGTGCCAAGAATCGTTCCATAATGAGAGAGATATCGGTAGTAAAAACGTGACTTTTTACGCGATATCAGTGGTGTTCCCAATTTCCACCGAAATCAACTACGCAGACTCGTAGCATGTCTTCCAGTGTTTGAATGGTTCGCTCACTTTGGCTGTCGATTTGTGGATGATAAGCGGTACTCATATCGAGGCGAGTACCCAAAGATTTCTGTTTAACACCCAGTTTTCGGGTCTGGAATTAAATAGTATTTTAATATGTTTTAAAATGGTTTATTTGAAAATAAACAAGTAAAAGAGCCTTAAGTTTTATTGTGACTAGTAAAATGTTACTTGTTTTAAATTAATAAAGTTGACGGTAAAATAAAATATTTTGTTTCTCGGGTATTTTCAGGTTCCAGACAATAGAATTAGAAGGGATAAAATTAACACAGATAAAATTGGGGGCGGTGGGAATTAGGCCGACTTATTTTTTCACCTAACATTTCTATTGTTTCATCTCTTCTAAATCTCTCTCAAATACTTAACCATTTCAAAGAAAAAAAATCAAGAAGAACAATTAGTGATTTAATCTTGCTAAGGAAATCAGATTATCTTCATCATCATCATCATCATCATCTTGTTCATCATTTGATTGTAAGTATTTTAGGGTTCTTGAACCTATTTTATAGAAATTAGGTAAATGATGAATATATGTGTTTTGTATGAATTAAAGCTTTGAAATCATGGTTTGTTGATTATATGATGATTATTCAATGATATGTGATGATTTCATGAAGATATATTGTTAGAATTAGTTAGTGTTCTTCAAGTTTGAATGTTAAAGTTAGGGTTTGGTGAATTTGTAGATTAGATGATGATGCATGCTTGAAATCCATGTTAGATTTATTTATTTGATGTTATAATATGTTTGTAGTTAAAGTTTGTGGTCATTTACTGAGTAAATTCGTATATTGAAGCTGAAGTTTTGTTAAATTGTGTTTTGGTTCGTAGCCGTGTTTGAACAGAAATGTGCAGGTCTGAACGACCAAGGGAATCCGGCGGTTTCAAGGGAATCCGGTGGATTCCGGCCAGTTTTGGGTACCGGATTCATGTTAAATCCGGCAGATTCATGGGGCGGATTCGTTAATATTTTTCTGGTCAATTTCTGGGCTGGAATACTCGTTGAATCCGGCGGATTCATGGTGAATCCGACGGATTTCCTTGTTAGACAGAAACTTAATTTATTTATTTTGAGTACTTATACTTGTGATAATTGATAGTATATTACATGTATAATATGATTAGTATATATGATGTTGATCTTAAGAATACATGTTTTGAATAATGTTATTATTTATGATATGGAATAAAGTTATGGAACAAGATACTAATTTGTTATTATTGTTTTCTCAGATAAGCAAGCGGCAACTCAGTAATATAAGACCACTAGGTTGAAGGACTGGTCATTTTGGTGAGTGGTTACCGTAATCCTCGGTTCAACTCAGTTGTAACGGGTTCGGTTACAATGGGTAAACCAGGATAGATTTAGTTATGTTCAGTTTTAGTTATTGTATATATTATTTCTGGTTGATTAGTTGATTTATTCAGTTTGATTGATATAGTTGTACCAGTTTTTCTGTGTTTAGTTGTTGTTCCATAACTGCATACAGATTATGCCTTTATGTGACTAGTTACTCAGTTGATTTGGAGAGAGGTCAACAATGGTTGGGTCTGGTTACTACTGTGTAGCTGTCTTGGTTACTTTGATACCCATAGTTGAGAACTAACCAATTCAGTGAAGGTAGTATTCAGGCAATCGGTAAATCACTGTGATAGTATACCAGTGGTTGCAGGTGACTGTGATAGTATACCAGGAACCGCCGATCCTCTTGTAGTTATGTGCTTATGTCATTTAGTTTATCATTTGTTTTCAAACTTGTTATGATTGGATTGAACCGTCGGTTATGGTTCCATTCACTTAGCGTGAGCTAATCCCCTCGTTGTTAAATGTTTTGCAGATTTTAGATAGCTTTTGATATAGTTCGGGTTATAGATGTAATGAAGGGGTGTTTGACTAAGCTGATGCAACTCTGATCATTTGGTTGCTATGTTTTGGAAAGTTTTAATAATACCCGTTTTGGTAACATATAAAGTAATTAAATAGTTAGAAGATTTCTTTTGATATATGTATTTGTAAGTATAAAATGTTAGTTTGTAAATATTGGTCAAATATTTTGGGACTCGCGCTTCCTATAACAAAATATATTATAAAATATGTTGTTGAAAATATCGGGTGTTATATGTGTAATGATTGCCAAAAGTGTGAGGTGAAATGACTATCCCCGTCAAAGATAATCGAGATAGGAATGCCGTGTCGGGATACGATTTCTTTCACGTAGATTCAGTTGAGGCGTTCCATTCTATCGGTTTCCTTGATGGCGAGAAAATGGGCAGATTTGGTGTGACGATCAACGATTACCCAAATGGTATCGCAACCGCTTGACGTTTTCGGGAGCTTGGTGATGAAGTCCATGGTAATCTGTTCCCATTTCCATTTGGGTATGTCCGGTTGTTGAAGTAAGCCAGAAGGTTTCTGGTGTTCGATTTTGACTTTTGAGCATGTGAGACACTTACAGACGTAGGTGGCGATTTCAGCTTTCATGTTCGGCCACAAGTACAGTTCCTTGACGCCATGATACATCTTGTCAGATCCAGGATGTATAGAGTATTTGGATTTGTGGGCTTCGTCCATTATTAAGTATAGGAGATTCCCGAAACACGGTAACAAGATTCGGTTTGCGAAATATTTAACCCCGTTGGGTTTGGTTTCGAATTGTTTCTCCATGTTTCGCAAAGCTTCGTTTTTGATATTTTAAGGTTTCAAGGCTTCGAGTTGAGCGGTATGGATTTGAGTGATAAGATAGTTGTGGATTGTCATGCGGAGGGCTCGGACTCGAAGTGGTTTCGGTCGTTCCTTTCGGCTGAGGGCGTTGGCAACAACATTTGCCTTGCAAGGGTGATATTTGATCTCACAGTCGTAATCGGTAAGCAACTCGACCCAGCGATGTTGCCTCATGTTGAGATCTTTCTGATTGAGAATGTGTTGGAGACTTTTGTGGTCGGTAAAGATCATGCACTTAGTGCCATAGAGGTAGTGTCTCCAGATTTTGAGTGCAAACACTACAGGTCCCAGTTCAAGGTCATGAGTGGTGTAATTCTTTTCATGGATTTTGAGTTGTCAGGAGGCGTAAGTGATGACTTTATCTCGTTGCATAAGCACGCAACCGAGACCATGATGAGAAGCATCGCAATATACCACGAAGTCATCGGTGCCTTTGGGTAGAGATAGAATAGGTGTGCTGCATAACTTTTGTTTCAGGAGTTGGAAAGCTGACTCTTCTCTGTCAGTCCAATCGAATTTCTTTTCGTTTTAATTGAGGATCGTGAGAGGCTGGGCTATCTTTGAAAAGTTTTCGATGAAACGTCGATAATAACCAGCGAGACCCAAGAATTTGCATACTTCGATCGGTGTTGTCGGCGCTTGGCAACATTTGATAGCCTCGATTTTTGACGGATCAACATGAATTCCTTGACTATCTACAACGTGTCCAAGGAATTGAATGATTCGTATCCAGAATTCACACTTAAAGAATTTGGCGTATAACTCTTCGTGTTTGAGAAGTTCTAGAATGATCTTAAGATGTTGTGCGTGTTCTTCTTCGTTGCGCGAATAGATTAGAATGTCATCAATTAATACTATGACAAACTTTTCGAGATATGAGGTCCATGAATATAGCCGGTAACGTTCGGAAAGCAGTTTTCGGAATGTCAACATCGCGAACTCGTAACTGGTGGTAACCGAATCGTAAATCAATTTTTGGAATAGAAACTTGACCAATGAAGTTGGTCGAATAGGTCATCGATGCGTGGTAGTGGATAACGGTTCTTGATGGTTAACTTGTTCAGTTCCCTGTAGGCGATGCACATGCGGAAAGAACCGTTTTTCTTTTTGACAAACAAGACCGGAGCTCCCCAAGGTGAAGAGCTTGGTCGAATGAACCCTTTGTCCAGGAGTTCCTGTAACTGAGAGGATAACTCTTGAAGTTCGGATGGGGCTAAAAGGTACGGTGCTCATGCCACGGGTGCTGCTCTGGGCACAAGATCGATGGAGAACTCTACCTGCCTAAACGGTGGAAGACCAGGTAATTCCTCAGGAAAGACTTCTGAGAAGTCCCGAATGATTGGTATATCCTCAAGTCTCTTCTCCTCTGACTTTTTCTTCGTAATGTGAGCGAGGATTGTCGGATAACCCTTTCTCAGATATTTGTGGGTTTTCATACATGAGATGACGTTCAACCTCGTTCCACCGGTCTCCCCTTGTATGGATAGAGTACCACCGGAGGCGAGGGGTATGCGGACAATTTTATCATAGCACACGATCTCGGCACGATGCTTGGACAGCCAGTCCATGCCAATGATGATATCGAAACTTCCGATCTCGACGGATATAAGATCGATTGAAAACAATTCGTCGACGAGGTTTAAAGTGCAATTGGGTATCATACTATCGGTCTCAATGAGTTTGCCGTTAGCTAACTCTACGACGTATTTAGCATCTAATGCAACAGGTGAGATGTCAAGTAGTGGACATAATTCATCAGATATAAAACTTCTATCAACACCAGTATCAAATAGAATAGAAGAAGATAAGTTGTTGATGAGAAACATACCCGAGACCACATTCGGGTCTTGGCGGGCATCCTTTGAGTTCAGAACAAAAGCTCTACCTTTAGCGGTGTTGTTGCTCTTGTTCTTCAGTTTGGGACATTTATTCCTGAAATGCCTTGGATTACCACACTCGAAGCAGGCTCTGGGTTAACTGGTGTTGGATTTGGTGGTAGATTTGCAGTCCTTGGCCATGTGCCCAAATCTCTGACAGTTAGAGAATTGGGTACTACAAGGACCATCATGGTGACGGCGGCATTTAGAGCAGAAGGGCTTGTTTCCAGAGTAGCCCCTTTTTGGTTCAGACCCAGAAGAGTAGGCCTTGATGGTTTCAGGTTTCTTGGATAATGAGGTGTCGTCGTTGTTGTTTCCAGACCATTTGCATTTGTTATCCCCAAACTGGTTCGGATTGTTGGCGGCAGATGTTCCTCGACGGACCACCTGTGCCATGAGGTTATGTGCCATTCGGATGGCAGCTTGGATAGTGGCGGGGTTGGAAGCAGTGACCAAACCCTGAATGCATGGGGAAGTCCTCAGATGTAACGCTCGATCCGCTTGTATTCCGGATCAACAAGAGATGGGCATAGCAGTGCCAGTTGGTTAAACCTGGTAATGTATCCGGCAATGTCATTGCCTTGGGTAGTGAGGTGCCAGAATTCGTGCTCTAGCTATTGCATCTCGTCTCTAGGACAGTACTCGTCCTTCAGCATCAGCTTCAGTTCTTCCCACGGAGTCAGATAAGCAGTATCGATGCCCACAGTCTGAGCATAGGTAACCCACCAAGTCAGAGCACCATCCAGAAAGGTGCAGGTGGAATACTTGACCTTGCAGTCCTCCGGGCAGTTGCATATGCAGAAGACTGACTCTAATTTCTCCAACCAGCGTAATAATCCGATGGCACCCTCGGTGCCTTTGAAGTTCAACGGCTTGCAATTTTGGAAATCTTTGTATGAACAAGGCCTAGGTTGTGGCCCGTTGGCAGCCGTGTCTTCGCTATCAGAATTTGTTGTTCGGGTAGCCATGGCTTGAGCCACACTCTGGGCGATGAGCTGGGCGATGAGCTGGGCGATTTCGGTATCGTTGAATGTGTACCGTCTCGGAGGCATATTGCTGAATCAGGAAAAAGAATTAGTGAGATGTCTGTAGGACATTACGAGGTATCACAGTTGTATATGTGGTGAAATATACAATGATAATACAATATGATAATCATAATCCATTTAGATAATTAAGTTGGATACAAGGCTCGAGTTCCAAAAGATAAAGAACATAAGGATTACAAAAGAAGCCGGGAATTGTTACATCCGGTCGAATTACAATGATTTTTACATAGATACTAGAAAAATTATAAGAGAACGCTACACTAATCTTGACGCATGTTAATTTGTTCCATTAATGCAACAAGATGATCCACGGTGTTTGCAAGGTTGCTGGTCTGTCGGGTGTTGTCTTCTGCCAAGACTAGTCGTTGCACTAGTCCATGGGCGTACTCTTCAGTATCCCGCAAGCGTTGCTCACATTCTTCCATTCTATGCCGTAAAAGTGTGGATTCCACGGCTAAATCTATCACTTTGTTCTAACGGACGTCCATGTTGTTCACGGCGTTCTCATGGTCTTCAGCAACATTATGCATACGTTCCATTGCTGTGAGTCTCCAGTGCTCGCGAGTTTCCTGGAGTTCGATGTGCACATCGTGCAGTTGTTGCTCTTGACGGTGTACCCTGGCAGCCAGGACATGTACAGTGAATTGAGCAAGTTCTTGAGTATAGGGAGAGACGTCCATGTTGGAAAGTCCTCCGTTCGATGTGGGGAGTTGGATTCCTTCCTCATCCCTCCAGGTGTTAAGTTGGTTTGATAACCATCATCATTGGCTTGTTGTTGTTTGCCTTTGGGACTAGTTATTGAGTTGGTTTTGAACAGGGTATAGGCTAGCTCGAGGCAACCCAGTGATCCTCCTAGCTACCCTTGAGTATTATGATTCGTACGGATGAGAGCGAGACGAATTGGGTGGTGTGTTTGCCATTTCGAAGACAAAGCGTTAGAAAGAATAAGGCTTATATTCATATCGTATCATATAATGTACTATAGCCTAGAAAGTGTCTAGCATACACAGGTATAAGTCCCGGTTTCTCTCGTGCTCAGAGTCAACTAGTGTATCCTTGTTCATTATGACCGTTTCAGCTCTTACATCATCTTTATTTAATTGTACATAGTTGATCAGGCTATGTTAAATTAAACTTGTATGATGTAATCCCTGAACCAATCATACCTAATAAAGGGATACTGCCTAACGATCATAGTCTAGGCCCACTAAATGCAACCTAGTTCACTATAACCTTAGGCTCTGATACCAATCTGTAACACCCCCAAATTTACTGTTTAGAGGAAGCAAGCTTTGGGGTGCTACTAATAAATAATCAAAACACACAAGGCATATAATGAACGACTCTATATGCGTCGTTTTACAAATACATTTATAATATAAAGTTCTACAATGTATAATGTTTACAAAAGTCCAATAATTACAATGTTTAGAGATTAATCGGCATAACTTAGTTACAAAATGTGGTAATGCAAAATAATCTCCTGATGTGTATGCTGACTCGAGCTATGGGCATCTTGAGTGAACAGGTCTAATGTTGTTGGGTACCTGAGAACACAGGCTAAAAGGGTCAGTTAACGCTAGTGAGCCCATAGGTTTGCATAATAAATATGTATGTAAGTGTGAACCACAAGATTTAGAAATAAGAATTTGAAATGAATCAAATGATGTATATGTCTGCCATGAGGTCATAGTCTGCGCTTAACGTGGGTGTCAGGATCACAATAAAGTGCCTGATCGTGGGTGCCTCCAGGCGAGTGTCTATTCCACACTCGTATAAACAAAAGTTAATGTGTCCGTTTAACCAGTCAGTGCTTGCTAACCCGGATGAGGATGGTCAGTCATATATGGTACCATAATCTAACATTCACGCTACATAAAGTATTACCAGAACTATGATTGTAGAGGACTTAAAAGTGATTAGAAAACAGCTCATGCAGAATATAGCGAGTTTTGTACTCGTGTTCACATGTAAAACAATGTAAAGTATGTATTCCCACCCCTGGGTTTAAAAACAGTAAAATGAGGGGCTGTGAGACTCACCTGAGCCTGAAGAGTTGCAATGAAGCAAACGTGGTGAAGTAAAATGGGGTGTCCGAAGCTTGTAACCTGTCGGGCGTTTATAATGCGCAAGTTTAAATAAAATAAGTAGGTATCTTAAAAGATAACATATGCTAGTTGTTCATCCAACTAGTAATGTCCAATGATTTGATTTGATTGATAAGTTTGAGTTTTAAAAACGTGTACGCCCCGTTGGTGACTGGTTGTAATAATAATCTCATTAATATTGTTATGATTTTTGGAGTGTTATACTTACAAGTATTTACAAATTCTAGGTAACGGGGATGCGGGGGCAGCGCCCCTGGCTAGCGGGGTTCCAGGGGTGGCAACCCCTGCCGAGGTCCAAGGGGCAGAGCCCCTTGCTGGGTTTGAGCTGGGGTGAAATCAAGTGATAAAATTTAAGGTCTCGACACTTAGTAAAAATATGGGTTCTGTTTCATGCGACATTTATAGCGTCACTTGAGGAAAGGACGCATATGGGGTGACACTTAAGCAAGTGTCGGGTCCAAGTGTCGGTATCAGGGTCATGCGTCACTAGGGTTAGTGTTGGATGAAATCAGAATTCAATTACAAGTGTCGCTAGGAATGTCGGTTAGGAGTGTCGGGTATTGAATTTGCGGCACTTAGGCAAGTTTCTGGAAAAAGGGGTTTTATGTGGCACTTAGGAAAGTGACGCAAAATTAGGGGGTTTTTTTAGCGACACTCAGTGCGTCACTTAAGTGACACATTAAGTGACGCTACGCTGCACTGGTCTATGCGACACTTAGGTATGTTGGCCGGATTTTGAGTCGAAAACGTGTTTTCTGGTTTCCGTTTGGCCCGAAACTTTTACCCAAACCTTATTTGGACATTATGAGCTTATATAAGCAACTTTTATGAAAAATGAATGTAATGTAAGAGTTTTCGAGATTTGCCGGGAATCTTACAAGTTTACGTGAGGAGAATCCGAAAAGATAGGAAGTTAGATCGTGAATCCGTGATTCTTTTTCTTCAAACGGGCTAAGTGATTTAAGGTCGTTTAATGTTGTTATTTTGCAATTTAAGATGGTGGTGTGGTGTGGTGGTGATGAAAGAAAGAAAGAAAGAGAGAGAGGAGGTGGGTGTGTTTGGGAATGAATGAAGTGGAAGGAGGGTGGGGGAGGGGTGTAAGTGGGCCGGCTAAGGGTGGGGTCCACAAGAGTAGGCTTCACCAATTTTTGTTTCTCCGTGTTCGCGCTCCGTGCGGCGTTCGTTTTCTCGATCGTTTATACGTTAAATAATATTTTTACGCACTTAAATATACGTTTTAAAATATGAATAATTATTCGATATTTTTGCAGAAGTATTTTACCAAATACTTAGTACTTGTGTTATAAAATATAACTTAACTTCGTTTTGATTGTTTGCACGCTTAATATTTTAATCGTGTAGACGTTTGTTTGTGCGATACGAATTAATTACATTCGATTGAATGCACATGATTTAGCCAAATCGCGTAATTGTATATATTCAACAATATATATTAGTTGATACACAAAGTAGCCTAACACAGTACTAATTACATGTATGAGTAGTTGTGTGAGTGGAGTCGGAGAAAAGTTCCCAGGTGAATTCCGGACCACGCCGCGAATTCCACCGGACTTTGACGATGGGAATATGACTTTGTTTAAGCTATTTGATTTCGCGGTCCATAATCTCCACTGGTGTCTCAACAAAATGAAGTTTGTCGTCGATTTGAATTTCCTCGAGGGGAATGATGAGTGTTTCGTCGGATAGACATTTCTTTAAGTTAGAAATGTGGAATGTAGGGTGTACACTACTGAGTTCAGCTGGTAGTTTTAATCGATATGCCAACGGACCAACCCTTTCGAGGATTTCAAAAGGTCCAATGTATCTGGGATTCAGCTTCCCGCGTTTACCGAAATGGATGACGCCTTTCCAAGGCGATACCTTGAATAGTACTCGGTCTCCAACCTGGAACTTGAGTTGTTTGCGTCTCACATCAGCATAACTTTTCTGATGATCACGTGCGGCTTTCAGCCGTTGTTGGAAACCAACGATTTTCTCGATGGTTTCATGAATGATTTCGGGACCGGTGAGTTGGCTGTCTCTCACTTCGGTCCAATAGATGGGTGACCGGCACATACGACCGTAAAGTGCCTCGAATGGTGCAGCTCCAATACTGGCGTGGTAGGCTGTTGTTGTATGAGAATTCACACAAGGGTAAGTGGTGTTCCCAATTTGCAACGAAATCAACTACGCAGGCTCGTAGCATGTCTTCCAGTGTTTGAATGGTTCGTTCACTTTGACCGTCGGTTTGTGGATGATAAGCGGTACTCATATCGAGGCGAGTACCCAAAGATTTTTATAATGATTGCCAAAAGTGTTAGGTGAAATGACTATCCCTGTCGGAGATAATCGAGATAGGAACGCCGTGTCGGGATACGATTTCTTTCAGGTAGATTCGGGTGAGGCGTTCCATTCTATCGGTTTCTTTGATGGTGAGAAAATGGGTAGATTTTGTGAGACGATCAACGATTACCCAAATGGTATCGCAACCGCTTGACGTTTTTGGGAGCTTGGTGATGAAGTCCATGGTAATCTGTTCCCATTTCCATTGGGGTATGTTTGGTTGTTGAAGTAAGCCGGAAGGTTTCTGGTGTTCGATTTTGACTTTTGAGCATGTGAGACACTTACTGACGTAGGTGGCGATTTCAGCTTTCATGTTCGGCCACCATTACAGTTCCTTGACGCCATGATACATCTTGTCAAATCCAGGATGTATAGAGTATTTGGATTTGTGGGTTTCGTCCATTATTAAGTCTCGGAGATTCCAGAAACATGGTAACCAGATTCGGTTTGCGAAATATTTAACCCCGTTGGGTTTTGTTTCGAATTGTATCTCCATGTTTCGCAAATCTTCGTTTTTGATATTTTAAGGCTTTAAGGCTTCGAATTGAGCGATATGGATTTGAGTGATAAGATCGTTGTGGATTGTAATGCTGAGGGCTCAGACTCGAAGTGGTTTCGGTCGTTCCTTTCGGCTGAGGGCGTCGGCAACAACATTTGCCTTGCAAGGGTGATATTTGATCTCACAGTCGTAATCGGTAAGCAACTCAACCCAGCGACGTTGTGTCGCACCCCCAAATTATGTTGCGGAAGCGGGTCGGTTCGGGGCGCGACTAATCAAATATCAAGCACACAAGGCATACAATGAACGACTCTATATGCGTCATTTCGTAAAATACATTGATATTATAAAAGTTTTACACTATTATAATATAGTTTACAAAAGCTCTTGAGCCAAATGGTAGAGATTCTATGGCATAACTAAATTATACAAAATATAGTAATGCATGACAATCTCTTGATATCTGAATGCGACTCGAGCTAATGGGCATCCTGAGTGAGCAGACCTAATGTTGCTGTGAACCTGAGAATACACGCTAAAATGGTCAGTTAAAAGCTGGTGAGCTCACAGGTTTAATGATAAAGTGTACTGTATGAACCGCAAGATTTAAGTATGAATATTTGTAATTAAACAAATAAGTAATTGATAAATGATGTATATATTGCCATGAGCACATAGTCTGAGCTTAACTGAGGTGTCAGGATCACAATTAAGTGCCTGAGCGAGGGTGCCTCTATGCATGTGCCTAATCAACACACGTATGAACAAATGATAATGCGTCCGTTTGACCAGTTAGTGCTTGCTAACCCGGACGGGGATTGTCAGTCCCATATGGTACCATACACTAACATTCACGCTACAAAGTATTACCAAACTATGCTTGGAGGACTTAAAAGATTAGATGATAAACTCATGCAGAATATAGCGATATTTGATACTTGCGTTCACATGTAAAACAAAACAGGCATGTATTCTCACCCCTAGGTTTAAAACAGTAAAACAGGGGCTATGAGACTCACCTGAGTCTAATGAGATGCTATCAAGCACAATTGATGGTTTACAAGAGAAAGGATGTCGTCTCCAACGTCTGAAACCTGATGGGCGTCCTAAACACGCAAGGTTTTAATGATTAGATGTTGAAACCTGCCGGGCGTATTAAACGCGCAAGGTTTAATTGGTTAGATGTCTCAACAGACCATCTATGCTAGTTGTTCTATTAACTAGTTATGTCCAAATCATTTGGTTAATGTTTATGTTTGAAGTTGAGAAAGTGTATATGGCTCGTTGGTGACGGTTTGTAATAATAATTTCAAACTATTATTATTATACATGATTTGTTGTACTTAGAAAAGTATATGTGTTTCGTGTGTAAGTCGTATCGTATAAGTTTAGTTGTTATTCAAGTTCGTTATATCCGTTACATTTTATTTCATAGGTTACAAAATTTGGTACGGGTCCGAAAACTGAAATATGCCATTTTCGACCCCTAGATGACCCCGAAAGGCCTAAAACTGCCAAGGCTATGGTACATAGCCTTGATCATTGGGCCATTTTCGAGTAACCATGTGACTTTTACAAAAATTGTTCCGTTTAAGTAATCTAGTTGTTCGGCTATAAAGCTCTAGCCGTTCGGCTATGGAGCACCTAGCCGTTCGGCTATGGAAGCCCAGCCGTTCGGCTATGGAGGACCTAGCCGTTCGGCTAAGGGAAACCTAGTCGTTCGGCTGATCAAGTCCAGCCGTTCGGCTCATCAAGTCCAGCCGTTCGGCTCATCAAGTCCAGCCGTTCGGCTCATCTATCCAGTTTCAGGTCTGTTCGCGAAATCAGTTGGGAAAACGAGTATAGGTTCGATTTTTGGACATAATCTACTTGATAGAACACTAATACATGATGATATATGTTATTTAAACACGAAATTTAAAAGAAAAGTGAAAGATTTCTTACGGGTAAAAATGAGGAACGGATGATGGTGATGATGCCGAAGAAGATGAAGGAGATGATGAAGATGGAGATGGTGATGATGCTTATTGCTGCTGCTGATCTTGCTATTGTTAATATTGTTGTTGTTTTTGATTTCGAAGGAGGTCGAGAGAGAGAGCAGAGATAGATCGATGATGAAGATGAAATGAAGGAGAAGAAGAAGTATAGGCCGGCCAACTCCAATTATTGGAGTTGGTTGGCTCCCACGCGTAGCACAAAATACCCGTGTTTTTGTACCCGATCGTAAAAGTAGTATGATATTTTCAAATGATAGATTTCTAAAAAATGAAATCGTATATACTTTTATTCGAAGTACTTTATAAAAATACTTTTAGTGAGATATAAAAATATATCTTTGTTTTAAGTTTGAATGACGAATATGGTTTGAATGGTTTTGTCGCGTTTGAGTAAGATTGAATAAAACGAATATGTTTTATTTTTGTCTAATGTAAATAATAATTATTATTTCCAATAATAATACATTATTTATAAGTTTTGTCGCGAATGTTTTTACTTTGTACGATACAAATACTTTATATATTATCGAATTAATATATAATAATTACTGAGTATATTAAATAATAGTTTCATATTACTTAATATTTGTTTTCACCAACGCCCGTGTAAATGAATCGGATTTTGACCGATTTGAAAATGCACGATTTAATTTAATCGCGTTCTGATATATATTCAATAATATATATATTGATACATACGATTAGCCTAATACATAGTACTAATTACATGTATTTCGAAATGATTAGGAACTAATAACTAGTCCTAATTTGACGGGTGTCACACGTTGCCTCATGTTGAGATCTTTCTGATTGAGAATGTGTTAGAGACTTTTGTGTTCGGCAAAGATCGTGCACTTAGTGCCATTGAGGTACTGTCTCCAGATTTTGAGTGCAAACACTACGGCTCCCAGTTCAAGGTCATGAGTGGTGTAGTTCTTTTCATGGATTTTGAGTTGTCAGGAGGCGTAGGCGATGACTTTGTCTCGTTGCATAAGCACGCAACCGAGACGTTGATGAGAAGCATCGCAATATACCACAAAGTCATCGGTGCCTTCGGGTAGAGATAGAATAGGTGCGCTGCATAACTTTTGTTTCAGGAGTTGGAAAGCTGACTCTTGTCTGTCAGTCCAATCGAATTTCTTTTCTTTTTGAGTGAGGATCGTGAGAGGCTGGGCTATATTTGAAAAGTTTTCGATGAAACGTCGATAATAACCAGTGAGACCCAAGAATTGGCGTACTTCGGTCGGCGTTGTCGGTGCTTGCCAACATTTGATAGCCTCGATCTTTAATGGATCAACTTAAATTCCTTGACTATCTACAATGTGTCCAAGGAATTGAACGATTCGTATCCAGAATTCACACTTAGAGAATTTGGCGTGTAACTCTTCGTGTTTGAGAAGTTCTAAAATGATCTTAAGATATTGCGCTTGTTCTTCTTCGTTGCGCGAATAGATTAGAATGTCATCAATTAATACTATGACAAACTTGTCGAGATATGGTTTACACACTCAGTTCATGAGGTCCATGAATACAGCCGGTGGTGCATTTGTCAAACCGAAGGGCATGACTAGAAACTCATAGTGCCCATAACGAGTTCGGAAAGCATTTTTCGGAATGTCAACATCATGAACTCGTAACTGGTGGTAACCGGATCGTAAATCAGTTTTTTGAATAGAAACTTGACCAATGAAGTTGGTCGAATAGGTCATCGATGCGTGGTAGTGGATAACGGTTCTTGATGGTTAACTTGTTCAGTTCCTTGTAGTCGATGCACATGGGGAAAGAAACGTCTTTCTTTTTGACAAACAAGACCGGAGCTCCCCAAGGTGAAGAGATTGGTCGGATGAACCCTTTGTCCAGGAGTTCCTGTAACTGAGAGGATAACTCTTGAAGTTCGGATGGGGCTATACGGTACGGTGCTCGTGCCATGGGTGCTGCTCCGGGTACAAGATCGATGGAGAACTCTACCTGCCTAAATGGTGGAAGACCAGGTATTTCCTCAGGAAAGACTTCTGAGAAGTCCCGAACGATTGGCACATCCTCAAGTCTCTTCTCCTCCGACTTTTTCTCCGTAATGTGAGCGAGGATTGTCGGATAACCCTTTCTCAGATATTTGCGGGTTTTCATACATGAAATGACGTTTAACCTCGTTCCACCGGTCTCCACTTGTATGGATAGAGTACCATTGGAGGCGAGGGGTATGCGGACAATTTTATCATAGCACACGATCTCGGCACGATACTTGGACAGCCAGTCCATGCCGATGATGATATCAAAACTTCCGATCTCGACGGGTATAAGATCGATTGAAAACAAATCATCAGCGAGGTTTAAAGTGCAATTGGGTATCACACTATCGGTCTCAATGAGTTTGCCGTTAGCTAACTCTACGACGTATTTAGCATCTAATGCAACAGGTGTGATGTCAAGTAGTGGACAAAATTCATCAGATACAAAACTTCTATCAGCACCAGTATCAAATAGAATAGAAGCAGATAAGTTGTTGATGAGGAACATACCCGAGACCACATTCGGGTCTTGGCGGGCATCCTTTCAGTTCAGAACGAAAGCTCTACCTTTAGCGGTGTTGTTGCTCTTGTTCTTCAGTTTGGGACATTCATTCCTGAAGTGTCACACCCCCCAATTTCATGCTTTGCGGAAGTAATTGTTTTTGGGTGTAACTAATCAATAATCAAATACAGAGGTTACAAGCAAATGACTCTACATGAGACGTTTATAAATATATTACAAAAGTAGTACAAAGTTTTAAGTCATAAGTTATAAGTTTACAATAACAGCGAGTTCACATTTGATTTTGAAGATTTTAATACATAACCATTAAAACAAAACATAATGCAAGAAAATCTTCATGTCCAAATAGATGCATGCGACTCGTAAGTAGATAGCTTATCCTGAGGGCCATCCTACTATTACTGATCACCTGAGAATACAACACTAAAAGGTCAGCTATAAAGCTGGTGAATCTCACAGGTTTAACATAAACATTGATGTGATCAACATGATTATCTGACGATTTAATACCGATAAAGATTAAATAATACAACCGAACAATGATAAACCAATTAAGGTTTCTGAACAATGATTAAACCATTAAGGTTACCGAACTATGATTAACCAATTAAGGTTACCAACTAGATTTACCGACAATGACATTTGTATTGCATTAAGCAATGGTTCGAGGCCTAACCCGATTTGTGCCTCCCGAACGGTGTCAACACCCATAACAATTACTAAAATGCCCGTTTGTACATGGTTGTAGCTAGCAACCCGGACGGGGACGTCACTCCCATGATAGATCTATCTTTTAGTAATCGCGCCTTATTAAGTTAACGAACCATGCAATGATGAGGACTTTCCCGTATTAAAACACTCATGCAATACCCGAACAATGAAAATCAAGACCGAAAATGATAACCAACATGTTTAACAGAGTTAATAATTAAATTAACTAACCGAATAAAAGTGATCATGAAAACAAGTAAGTATTGTATCTCACCCCAAGTTTAAAAACAGTAAAAGTGGGGCTGTGAGACTCACCTGAGTCTATCCGAGCAATGAATATGTCCGACGTGGAATAGACAATCCCCGAATCTCCTAGTGTCCTAAACATGCGAGATTTTGATGAGCATTTGATTATCTAATATTTCTCCGTATTAATGTTTATCCATTTTGATTATGTCCAAGTGATTATATTTGTACTTCCTATTAAAGTTTATAAAATGTACGGTCCGTTAGTGACGGATTGAAATTATATTCTAAAGATATATATGTAACACCCAGTTTTCGGGTCTGGAACTAAATAGTATTTTAATATGTTTTAAAATGGTTTATTTGAAAATAAACAAGTAAAAGAGTCTCAGGTTTTATTGTGACTAGTAAAATGTTACTTGTTTTAAATTATTAAAGTTGACGGTAAAATAAAATATTTTATTTCGTGGGTATTTTCAGGTTTCAGACAATAAAATTAGAAGGGATAAAAAAATAAACACAGATAAAATTTGGGGCGGTGGGGATTAAGCTGACTCATTTCTTCACCTAACATTTCATTTCTTCATTTTGTTCTAAAAACTCTCTCAAAACTACTTCAAGAAATTAAATGATTAAGATGTGATTTGGATTCAAGTTTAAGGAAATCAGATTATCATCATCTTCATCTTATTAACCTAAAGATTGTAAGTATTTCATGTTCTTACCTTGAGTTTGATTTGATAAAGGAAATTATTAGGGTTTATGAATTATGAAAAGAAATTGTTAGATGGATGTTTGTTACTGATTATATGATGATATTTAATGGTTATATGAAGATATATTGTTAGAATTAGTTAGTGTTCTTCAAGTTTGAATGTTAAAGTTAGGGTTTGATGAATTTGTAGTTAGATGATGATGCATGCTTGAAATTCATGTTAGATTTACTTATTTGATGTTACAATATGTTTGTAGTTAAAGTTTGTGGTCATTTACTGAGTAAATTTGTATATTGAAGCTGAAGTTTTGTTAAATTGTGTTTTTGGTTCGGAGCTGTGTTTGAACAGTAGGCGCAGGTCTGAACGACCAAGGGAATCCGGAGGATTCAAGGGAATCCGGCGGATTCCGGCCAGTTTTGGGTACCGGATTCATGTTAAATCCGGCGGATTCACGGGGCGGATTCGTTAATATTTTTCTGGTCAATTTCTGGGCTGGAATAATTGTTGAATCCGACGGATTCATGGTGAATCCAACGGATTCATGGTGAATCCGACGGATTCCCCTGTTAGACAGAAGTTTAATTTATTTTATTATTTTGATTACTTAAACTTGTGATAATTGATAGTATATTACATTTATAATATGATTAGTATAGATTATGTTGATCTTATGAATACATGTTTTGAAGAATGTTATTATTTATGTGATGGAATAAGTTTTGGAACAAGATACTAATTTGTTATTATTGTGTTCTCAAATAAGCAGGCGGCAACTCAGTAATATAAGACCACTGGGTTGAAGGATTGGTCATCTTGGTGAGTGGATACTGTAATCCTCGGTTCAACTCAGTTGTAACGGGTTCGGTTACAATGGGTAAACCAGGATAGATTTAGTTATGTTCAGTTATAGTTATTGTTTATATTATTTCTGGTTGATTGGTTGATTGATTCAGTTTGATTGATATAGTTGTACCAGTTGTTCAGTGTTCAGTTGTTGTTTCATAACTGCATACAGAATTATGCCTTTATGTGACTAGTTGCTCAGTTGATTTGGAGAGAGGTCAACAATGGTTGGGTCTGGTTACTACTGTGTAGCTGTCTAGGTTACTTTGATACACATAGTTGAGAATTAACCTATACAGTGAAGGTAGTATTCAGGCTATCGGTAAATCACTGTGATAGTATACCAGTGATTGTAGGTGACTGTGATAGTATACCAGGAACCGCCGATCCTCTTGTAGTTATGTGCTTATGTGATTTAGTTTATCAGTTGTTGTCAAACTTGTTATGATTGGATTGAACCAACGGTTCCATTCACTTAGCGTGAGGTAATCCCTCGTTGTTGAATGTTTTTGCAGATTTTTGGTTAGCTTTTGATGTAGATCGGGATATGGTGGTTGACTGGATGTTTGACTGAGTTATCGAGCGCTTTGACCTTTTTGTTAATATTATGTTTTGAATAGTTTTCATAGCACCCGGTCTTGTTAATATGGTTATGTAATTATTTAATATAAGTGTTATGTTTTGAGAATCTATAAGTGTTTAGTTACGGTAAATATGTTTTGGGACAACGCTTCCACATGGATAATATTATAAAATATGTTGTTGAAAATGTCGGGTGTTATAATATAACGTGTGTTTTTGCATTTATATAACTCGTTCATGGATGTATCGTATTGTTTACAATTATCCTTATCTTCGTTATATTTTATTTCATAAGCTATAAAATTTGATACGAGGTCCAAAAAAAAACTGAAATATGTCATTTTCGGCCCCTAGACGACCCCGAAAGGCCTAAAACCGCCTAGGATATGGGACATAGCCTTGATCATTGGGCCGGTTTTGAGTGACCGTGTGACTTTTAGCCTAATTCGTTATGATAAATTTTTCATCAAGAAGCTACCCTGAAATCACTTGTGAAATTCTTCGGCATTTTTACAAAAACTGTTCTGTTTGAGTATTCCAGCCGTTCGGCTGTGAAGGTCCAATCGTTCGGCTATGGAAGACCTAGCCGTTCGGCTAAGAAAGTCCAGTCGTTCGGCTATGAAGGACCTAGCCGTTCGGCTAAGGAAATCCAGTCGTTCGGCTTAGGTACTAATTGCAGGTCTGTTCGCGAAATCAGTTGAGAAAATGAGTATAGATTCGATTATTGGACATAATCTACTCAATGGAACAACATTACATGATGATATAAGTATATTAAACTCGAATTTAAAGAAAGTTGTGAAGTTTTCTTACGTATTAGAAGTTGGAGCCATGAGTGTGGAGACGATGAACTCGATGATGATGATCAGGAAGAAGAAGATGAATATGATGATTATGTTGCTTCTGCTGTTGTTGGTGATCATCAAGAATGATGATGATTTTGGCGATGAACCGGGAGAGAACGAGGTGGAGATGGATGAAGAAGAAAATGAAATGAAAAGGAAGAAGGGTGTGTTTGATGTAGCCGGGCAACGCCAATTATTAGAGTTGGTTGGCTCCCGCTTACGGTACAAAATACCCGTGTTCTTGTACCCGATCGAAAGGTAGTATAATGTTTTCAAATGATAAATTTCTAAAAATATAATCGTTTATATTTTTAATCGAAGTATCTTATAAAAATACTTTTAGTGAGATATAAAAATATATCTTTGCTTCAACTAATTTTGACGGATAGTTTTCAATATACAAAATGTGTTTAAATTTGTAACCAAGTAAATAATTATTATTTTCATCGACAATACATTATTTAAAAATATTTTTCACCAACGTCCGTGTTTTAAGTTTCTGCGTTCTGTCAGATTTGTATATTCGCGATTATCAAATAATCGTTTAACGTTATAATATATATTTATATATATAATACTTGTACACTTCAGTAGTTTGAGTATATAATACTTGAAATAAAAGTTTAAATTTTGACCAAATTTTGGGTCATTTTTGACCGGGTGTCACATGAAGTGCCCTGGATTACCACACTCGAAGCAGGCTCTGAGTTGACTGGTGTTGGAGTTGGTGGTAGATTTGCAGTCCTTGGCCATGTGCCCAAATCTCTAACAGTTTGAGCATTGGGTACTACAAGGACCAGCATGGTGACGACGGCATTTAGAGCCGAAGGGCTTGTTTCCAGAGTAGCCCCTTTTCGGTTCTGACCCAGAAGAGTAGGCCTTGATGGTTTCATTTTTCTTGGATGATGAGGTGTTATCGTTGTTGTTTCCAGAACATTTGCGTTTGTTATCCCCAGACTGGTTTGGATTGTTGGCGGAAGATGTTCCTCGACGGACCACCTGTGCCATGAGGTTATGTGCCATTTGGACGGCAACTTAGATAGTGGCGGGGTTGTAAGCAGTGACCAAACCCTGAATGCGTGGGGAAATCCCCAGATGTAACGCTCGATCCGCTTGTATTCCGGATCAACAAGAGATGGGCACAGTAGTGCCAGTTGGTTAAACCTGGTAGTGTATCCGGCAATGTCATTGCCTTGGGAAGTGAGGTGCCAGAATTCGTGCTCTAGCTGTTGAATCTCGTCTCTAGGACAGTACTCGTCCTTCAGCATCTGCTTCAATTCTTCCCACGGAGTCAGATAAGCAGTATCGATGCCTACAGTCTGAGCATAACCCACCAAGTTAGAGCACCATCCAGAAAGGTGCAGGTGGAATACTTGACCTTGCAGTCCTCCGGGCAATTGCATATGCAGAAGACTGACTCTAATTTCTCCAACCAGCGTAATAATCCGATGGTACCCTCGGTGCCTTTGAAGTTCAACGGCTTGCAATTTTGGAAATCTTTGTATGAACAAGGCCTAGGTTGTGGCCCGTTGGCAGCCGTGTCTTCGCTATCAGAATTTGTTGTTCGGGTAGCCATGGCTTGAGCCACACTCTGGGCGATGAGCTGGGCGATTTCGGTATCGTTGAATGTGTACCGTCTCGGACGCATATTGCTGAATCAGGAAAAAGAATTAGTGAGATGTCTGTAGGACATTACGAGGTATCACAATGATAATACAATATGATAATCATAATCCATTTAGATAATTAAGTTGGATACAAGGCTCGAGTTCCAATAGATAAAGAACATAAGGATTACAAAAGAAGCCGGGAATTGTTACATCCGGTCGAATTACAATGATTTTTACATAGATACTAGAAAAATTATAAGAGAACGCTACACTAATCTTGACGCATGTTAATTTGTTCCATTAATGCAACAAGATGATCCACGGTGTTTGCAAGGTTGCTGGTCTGTCGGGTGTTGTCTTCTGCCAAGACTAGTCGTTGCACTAGTCCATGGGCGTACTCTTCAGTATCCCGCAAGCGTTGCTCACATTCTTCCATTCTATGCCGTAAAAGTGTGGATTCCATGGCTAAATCTATCACTTTGTTCTAATGGACGTCCATGTTGTTCACGGCGTTCTCATGGTCTTCAGCAACATTATGCATACGTTCCATTGCTGTGAGTCTCCAGTGCTCGCGAGTTTCCTGGAGTTCGATGTGCACATCGCGCAGTTGTTGCTCTTGACGGTGTACCCTGGCAGCCAGGACATGTACAGTGAATTGAGCAAGTTCTTGAGTATAGGGAGAGACGTCCATGTTGGAAAGTCCTCCGTTCGATGTGGGGAGTTGGATTCCTTCCTCATCCCTCCAGGTGTTAAGTTGGTTTGATAACCATCGCCATTGGCTTGTTGTTGTTTGCCTTTAGGACTGGTTATTGAGTTGGTTTTGAACAGGGTATGGGCTAGCTCGAGGCAACTCAGTGATCCTCCTAGCTACCCTTGAGTTTTATGATTCGTACAGATGAGAACGAGACGAATTGGGTGGTGTGTTTGCCATTTCTGAGACAAAGCGTTAGAAAGAATAAGGCTTATATTCATATCGTATCATATAATGTACTATAGCCTAGAAAGTGTCTAGCATAAACAAGTATAAGTCCCGGTTTCTCTCGTGGTCTGAGTCAACTAGTGTATCCTTATTCAATATGACCATTTCAGCTCTTACATCATCTTTATTTAATTGTACATAGTTGATCAGGCTATGTTAAATTAAACTTGTATGATGTAATACATGAACCAATCATACCTAATAAAGGGATACTGCCTAACGATCATAGTCTAGGCCCACTAAATGCAACCTAGTTCACTATTACCTTAGGCTCTGATACCAATCTATAACACCCCCAAATTTACTGTTTAGCGGAAGCAAGCTTTGGGGTGCTACTAATCAATAATCAAAACACACAAAGCATATAATGAACGACTCTATATGCGTCGTTTTACAAATACATTGATAATATAAAGTTTTACAATGTATAATGTTTACAAAAGTCCAATAATTATAATGTTTAGAGATTAATCTGCATAACTTAGTTACAAAATGTAGTAATGCAAAATAATCTCCTGATGTGTATGCTGACTCGAGCTATGGGCATCCTGAGTGAACAGGTCTAATGCTGTTGGGTACCTGAGAACACATGCTAAAAGGGTCAGCTAACGCTGGTGAGCTCACAGGTTTGCATAATAAATATGTAAGTAAGTGTGAACCATAAGATTTAAAAATAAGCATTTGAAATGAATCAAATGATGTATATGTCTGCCATGAGGTCATAGTTTGCGCTTAACGTGGGTGTCAGGATCACAATAAAGTGCCTGATCGTGGGTGCCTCTAAGCGAGTGTCTAATCCACACTCATATGAACAAAAGTTAATGCGTCCATTTAACCAGTCAGTGCTTGCTGACCCGGACGAGGATGGTCAGCCCTATATGGTACCATACACTAACATTTACGCTACATAAAGTATTACCAGAACTATGATCGTAGAGGACTTAAAAGTGATTAGAAAACAGCTCATGCAGAATATAGCGAGTTTTGTACTCGTGTTTACATGTAAAACAATGTAAAGCATGTATTCCCACCCCTGGGTTTAAAAACAGTAAAATGAGGGGCTATGAGACTCACCTGAGCCTGAAGAGTTGCAATGAAGAAAATGTGGTGAAGTAAATGGGGTGTTCGATGTAACACCCCCAAATTTAATGATTTGCGGAAGCATACTTTGGGTGTTACTAATCAATAATCAAAGCACATAGATATATAGCAAACGACTTTATATGCGTCGTTTTAACAAAATATGTTAATATAAGAAATGTTTACAACATTTGAAGCTGTACATAGCTCGTGTTCGATTAAATGAGAGATTTCAGTACATGAGTACTTGTACAAAATATACTAATGCAAGAAAATCTCTAATGTCTGCATGCTGACTCGAGCTATAGTAGTCCTGAGGGCAGTCCAAATCTACTGCTGAGTACCTGTGATACATGCTAAAATGGGTCAGCTAACGCTGGTGAGCTCACATGTTTATATATCGAATAGTATTGTATGAACCGCAAGATTTAAATATTGATTTGCAAACCAGCAAATGATAATGTATACAGCCATGAGCGCATAGTCTGAGCTTAACTCGAGGGTCGGGTCCCATATAGAGAATTCCGAGCGAGGTGCCTCCACGAGTGCCTAATCTACACTTGTCTTTCCAAATATTAGTATGTTCGTTTACCCGGTTAGTGCTTTCTAACCCGGATGAGGAGGGTCAATCCTATATGGTACCATATACTAATATTCACGCTACTTTCGTATTACCAGACTATACTGACGGAGGACTTGATTTGATTAGTTGAAAACAACTCATGTAGTATATTGAAATATGTACTCGCGTTCACGTGTTAAAAACAGAGCAATGTATCGCACCCCTAGTAAAACAATAAAAAGAGGGGCCATGAGACTCACCTGAGCCTGAAGAGTTTATCTAAATAAACTGAGATTGATTAGCCAAGAATTGAAGTCCAAAGACTTGTAACCTGAGGGTGTCCACGACACGCGATGGTTATAAACATGAGAAGGTATCTAACAAGACTACCTTGTAGTTGTTTGTCCACCTAGAATGTCCAAATGATTACAATTTGGTTGATTGTATAAGCGTTTGAAAATGTGTACGGCCCGTTGGTGATTGTTTGTAATAATAATCTTGACGTTATCATATTGATTTGGAAGTGTTATACTTGAAAAACATGTCTTACAATGTTTTAGGAGTCATATTGTATAAGAGCTTGAGGTAGTATAAGTTCGACACTTGGTGTAAAAGCATTTACAAGTTCCTGGATGACGGGGGTCCGGGGGCAGCGCCCCTGGTAGCAGGGTCCAAGGGGCGGCAGCCCCTGGCGGGGTCCAAGGGGCAGAGCCCCTGGCTGGGGTCGAGCTGGACTTGAATTTCTACTAAATTGCTTTGGTGAAAAACGCATCTGGACTTGAATTTGGGTGAAATGGGGCGTCAAATTTGGGCCTCAATACTTAGTGTAAAATTAGTTTGAAACCTTCTGTTTTATGCGTCACTTATAGCGTCACTTAGGAGCTTGGGCGACACTTGGGAAGTGTCGCTAAAAATAGTAAATCTGAGCATGTGCGTCACTTAGGGGAAGTGACGCATGGTAGGGCGTCACTAAGGTAAGTGTCGGTATAAGTGTCGGGTAAGGGTCTAAGCGTCACTTAGGAAGTGTCGCTAAAAGTGTCGGTTAAAGGTGTTGTGCGTCACTAGACAAGTGACGGTTGAAGTGTCGGGAAAAAAAGGGGGTTTTACGCGGCACTCAAACAAGTGACGGAAAATTAGGGTTTTATGCGTCACTCTATGCGTCACTTAAGTGACGCACGAAGTGACGCATAGCTGCTGCTGCCTATGCGACACTTAAGTCTGATGACAGATTTTTGAGCCAAAAACGTGTTTTTCGGCCACCATTTGGCGTGAAACTTTTACCCAACCCATATTTGGACATTTCAAGTCTATTCGAACAACTTTCAAGTAAAAAGAAGTAAAAACGGAGGGTTTCGGGTTTTGTCGGAAACTTACAAAGTGGTGAATCGAGATTCCGAAAAGATAAAGTTGTAGATCGTGATGCCGTGGTCGTTTTTCTTCAAATGGCCTAAGTGATTCGAGTGTGTTTGATGGTGTTAATTTGTGAATTATGGTGATGGTGTTTTGGGTTTGTTTGAGAGAAAAGGAAGAAGAAAGAGAGAAGGAGAGAGAGTGAGAATGGGAAAGTGAGGGTGAGGGAGGTGGTGACCCTCACCTTGGCTGATTTTCAGTGGGGGCCTACCGGGTGTGGGTCTCCACTTTACTCCCGTGCAATCGCGCTCCGTGCAGTGTTCGTTTTTCGATCGTTTACGTTAAATAGTTATTTTATACGTTTAAATATATGTTTTAAAATACGAATGTTTATATAATATATTTGTTGAAGTATTTTGCCAAATACTTAATAACTTACATGGTTTAGTTTGTTTGCGTGTTAAATGTTTAAGTCGCGTAGATGTTTATTATACGATACGAAATGTAATTGAAATATTATCAAAATAATATTTTGGATATAGTAGTGTTATTAAATAATGTTGCACTTATTTAATAAAAATGTTCACCAACGTCCGTATTTACTTGAACCGAATTACATTCGATTTGAAACTTGTACAATTTAATCAAATCGCATATTCGTATATATTCAACAATATATATATATATATATATATATATATATATATATATATTTCGATACATTAATTAGCCTAACACAAAACTAATTACATGTATTAACAACTGATTAGGTACTAATCAATAGTCCTAATTTGGCGGGTGTTACATCCGAAGACTACCTGCCGGGCGTTTATAACGCGCAAGTTTAAATAAAATAAGTAGGTATCTTAAAAGATAACCTATGCTAGTTGTTCATCCAACTAGTAATTTCCAATGATTTGATTTGATTATTAAGTTTGAGTTTTGAAAACGTGTACGGCCCGTTGGTGACTGGTTGTAATAATAATCTCATTAATATTGTTAAGATTTTTGGAGTGTTATACTTAAAAGTATTTACAAATTCTAGGTGATGGGGGTCCGAGGGCAGCGCCCCTGGCTGGGGTCGAGCTAGGGTGAAATCAAGTGATAAAATTTAAGGTCTCGACACTTAGTAAAAATATGGGTTCTGTTTCATGTGACATTTATAGCGTCACTTGAGGAAGTGACGCATATGGGGTGACACTTAAGCAAGTGTCGGGTCCAAGTGTCGGTATTTGGGTCATGCGTCACAAGGGTTAGTGTCGGATGAAATCAGAATTCAATTACAAGTGTCGCTAGGAATGTCGGTTTGGAGTGTAGGGTATTGAATTTGCGACACTTAGGCAAGTGTCTAGAAAAAGGGGTTTTATGCGGCACTTAGGAAAGTGACGCAGAATTAGGTTTTTTTTTAGCGGCACTCAGTGCGTCACTTAAGTGACGCATTAAGTGACGCTACGCTGCACTGGTCTATGCGAAACCTAGGTATGTTGGCCGGATTTTGAATCGAAAACGTGTTTTCCGGTTTCCGTTTGGCCCAAAACTTTTACCCAAACCTTATTTGGACATTATGAGCTTATTTAAACAACTTTTATGAAAAATAAATATAATCTAAGAGTTTTCGAGATTTGTCTGGAATCTTACAAGTTTACGCGAGGAGAATCCGAAAAGATAGAAAGGTAGATCGTGACTCTGTGATTCTCTTTCTTCAAACGAACTAAGTTATTTAAGGTCGTTTAATGTTGTTATTTTGCAATTTAAGATGGTGGTGTGGTGTGGTGGTGATGAAAGAAAGAAAGAAAGAGAGAGAGAGGAGGTGGGTGTGTTTGGGAATGAATGAAGTGGAAGGAGGGTGGGGGAGGGGTGTAAGGGGGCCGGCCAAAGGTTGGGTCCACAAAAGTGGGCTTCACCAATTTTTATTTCTTTGTGTTCGCGCTCCGTGCGGCGTTCATTTTCCCGATCGTTTATACGTTAAATAATATTTTTACGCGCTTAAATATACGTTTTAAAATATGAATAATTATTCGATATTTTTGTTGAATTATTTTACCAAATACTTAGTACTTGAGTTATAAAATTTAACTTAACTTCGTTTTGATTGTTTGCGCGCTTAATATTTTAATCGCGTAGACGTTTGTTTGTGCGATACGAATTAATTACGAACTATTATCAAAATAATATTTTGATTAAAATAGTGTTATTAAATAAGGTTATGATATTTTAACAAAATTGTTCACCAACGTCCGTATTAATTGAACAGAATTACATTCGATTGAAAGCACACGATTATATTCAATAGTATATATTACTTGATACACAAATTAGCCTAACATAGTACTAATTACATGTATTGCAAAATGATTAGGACCTGATGACGAGCCCTAATTTGGCGGGTGTTACAACTTTTGTGCTCAGTTTCAAAATTTCAACCATATACCAGGAATATCTTAGTAGTAGCCCTCAGATACTTGAGAATATTCTTCACAGTAGTCCAGTGACTTTCACCCGGATTCTGTTTAAAAATGGCTGACTATGTTCTTGTACGAACGCCAAATCTGGTCTAGTGCATCTAACCGCATACATAATGGATCCAAAGCCGGAGCATAAGGAATCCTTTGCATACGCTTCACCTCCTCAGGTGTAGAAGCACACTGTTTGCTATTTAAGTCAAGTCTCTTTTGCATCGGAACATTTCCACGCTCAGAATTCTCCATCTTAAATCTCTTTAAGATCTTATCAATATAAGCACTTTGACTTAGACCAAATAACCGCTTAGTTTCATCTCTATAGATCTTGATTCCAAGAATAAATGCTGCTTCTCCCAAGTCTTTCATAGAGAAACACTTTCCAAGGTAGGATTTTATATCTTGTAACATTGGAATATGATTTCCTATGATCAAAATGTCATCAACATATAAGACAAGGAAAATAACATTACTCCCACTAGCTTTTTTATGTACACATGGCTCATCAGGGTTTTTAGTAAATCCAAACTTTTTGATTACCTCATGTAACCTCTCATTCCAGCTTCTCGATGCTTGCTTTAGTCCATAAAATGGACCTTTGAAGCTTGCATGCTTTGCTGGGATGTTTTAGATCAATAAAGCCTTCAGGTTAAACCATATAGACATCCTCGTCTTAGTAACAATTCAAGAAAGCAGTCTTGACATCCTCTTGCCAAATCTCATAGTCATAGTACATTGTTATGGCTAAGAGAATCCAAATAGCCCTAACGTCCGCTACAAGAGAGAAGGTTTTATCAAAGTCAACTCCGTAGATTTAAGTATAACACTTCGCTATGAGATGAGCTTTAAAGGTGTGTACATTCCCATCCACATTCGTAGCTTCAAGCCATTTTTCGGATTCTGGATCTGCTAATGCAGCTTTGAAATTAGGAGGTTCATTAAGATCCCCTAACATGTGCTCCTCAATTTCTACATTTAGACATAATTTTTTGGAAGCACGTATTGTCCTTGCGGACCTACGAATTGGAACAACATCAACTTGAGGTTCAACACTTTGTATACTTTCCCCCCAAAGTTGATGTTCTCTAGTGTAAGTAGAAGGTGATGCATCTTCCTCTTGATCCTCATCAAGTTCTATGACCCTCCAACTGTTTTCTTGAGCTATGAGATTCTTTTCAAAGAACTTAGCATATCTAGCAACTTTAACAGTATTTTCATTAGGAATGTAGAAGTAGTATCCCATTGTTTCCTTTGGGTATCCTACAAAGATGCACTTTACAGATCTTTGCTCGAGCTTGTCAGGCATATCCCGCTTTACAAGCGCCTCACATCTCCAGACCTTTAAGTAAGACAAATTAGGGACTTTCCCATGCCACAATTTATGTGCTGTCTTATCCCCCTCTTGGTTGGAACATATTCAAAATACGTACAGCAGATTCAAGAGCATAATCCCAAAATGATAATGGGAGAGTTGTAAGGTTCATCATTGATCTTACCATGTCTAGCAAGGTTCGATTCCTCCTCTCCGACACCCCATTATGTTGTGGTATGTATGGAGGAGTAAGGTGTTGGACACTTTCACACGCTTTTAGATAATCCTTAAACTCTTGGCTTAAGTATTCACCACCTTGATCCGAATGAAGGATCTTGATGGTTTTACCGAGTTGATTTTCTACTTCGTTCTTAAACACTTTAAATGTTTCAAAGACTTCATGTTTATGTATAAGCAAGTAAACATAACCATAATGACTGAAATCATCTGTAAAAGTGATGAAGTAGCTAGCACCTTGTCTTGATAGATGTCTAAATGGACCACAAACATCCGTATGTATGATTCCAAGTAGATCTTTTACCCTTTGCGTTTAATGCCGAAAGGGTGTCCTTGTCATCTTGCCATAAACACAAGATACGCATTTATCAAAAGATCCATCATCATTTGATTTTAAAAGCCCTTCACGTTGAAGCCTTTCCATGCGTTTCTTGCTAATGTGAGCAAGACGACAATGCCAAAGATAGGTAGAGTCTAAATTAGGTTTGGCTCTTTTATTGCTAACAGAATACATAGAATTAACTTTTGAAACATGATTATGCATATCAATTTCAAAAATACCATCACAAGGAATAGTATTAAGATAATAAACATTATCCTTAGAAACTGAAATGCCATAATCATTAAAAACACTGATAAAACTATTATCTTTCAAAAGTGAAACTGAAACAACACCTCTAGTAATAGTAGGTGCATAGTAACAATTGTCTAATACAATTACTAATTCCAAAGGTAAGATTAAGTCAAAACTTCCAATGGCTTCTACAGCTGCACGTATACCATTTCCCACGTACAAGTAGAGAGCCCCAGGTATTAGTTTCTTCTTTCCTCTAAGTCCATGTTGGGTATTACAGATGTGAGTAGCACAACCAATGTCATATACCTGGGAGTTTTATTAGAGAAATAATATAATTCTATGGTGAAGATACTTGAACGTCCGGTCGAACCGGCTTGCTTCTTCTTCATATTCATCAACTCAGCAAGATTAGTAGGACAATTCCTCTTCCAGTGTCCAACAGCGGTGACACGCCTCATCCTTAGCCGGATACTGTTTCTTCGCTGGAGGGGTTTGCTTAGGTTTAGGGACAAAAACACCTTGCTTTCCCTTAGCCTTTCCCCTAGTTTGTAGTTTCTTATCTTTCTAGATCTTTTCACTTCTAATCGCAAGGATTTGTGGAGTAGCCTATTTCAGCTCTGTAATCATATCAATTGGAATATGATTTTATTGGTTTTGTATGGAAAAATAATCCTGAATGACGGTTTTGATAAGGATATCTTTTAGATGTTTAAATATTATATTATTATGTATTATTAAATTGGTATGAATTTTCTTAGATCTGATGATTATCGGTGTATGTACAGATCATTAGTAATTAAGTTTATATTTTCTGAGCCTAATATATATTAGGATAATAAGGAAGACAATGAGATTGATATTCATAATAATAGCATGATCCAAAATCGTTTCATTCAAGTAAATAGACTAATAAAATAAAAGGAGTCAGCCAATTTACTATATTGTTTAGACTATGGGAAGCAACTATATTAGTGGTTGCAGATATCGTTGGCATCTTGAATTCATATACTCGTCAATACTTCTTTGTATACAACATTCTTAGTTGTATCTGTTGTGTTTCCGTTTTCATCGCATATTAAGACCTTCAGACCTTGTTTGCTTTTAACTCGTGAAACAGCCACGTAAAGTTGCCCATGTGTAAAAACTGGCTTACGCAGAAAGAGGCCGACGTTAGATGATGACTGACTTTGGCTCTTGTTTATGGTCATAGCAAAACAAACAGAAACAGGGAATTGACGCCGCTGGAACCTGAAGTTAATCCGCTTATCCGTTGGTACTATGGGCATCCGATGTATGTATAGTTGCCAAAACATGTCCCTGTAATAATTCGAGCCTCAATAGTGTGTTCAAAAAGTCGAACAACTTGAAGGCGGGTTCCATTACATGACCCCTTAGCCTGATCCATATTACGAAGCAACATTATTGGCGCTCCTATCTTCAAAGCAAGACGGTGGTGTGGGATGCCAGGTACTTTCAGTCCATTTAGAATTTCAGGGGAATATAGCTGATCTTGAAATGAATCGGCATTTTCATCGGGGCAAAGAATGTCAGAACTAAGATAAACTAGTTCATTAACATTTAGCAACTCAAGAATGTGTTCATTTATAGAGTCCACCTCCTCATTGGTAGGAACCAGAATGGCCTTATCCTAAAAGAATGCAGGATTGGCACTATGATCTTGAATTGAGGGGTAGATATAATTAACCATAGATCAACATGTTTGCCATTAGACGGGAGCATTACATCTTGAGGAAACAAAACATCAGCTTCTCCGTCATTAGGTTCATCAATTTTACCCTCTCCGATTTTGAGAATCCATTCTGCAAAATTTCTAATCTCATCTAAGTTATCCTCGCTACAGCCTACTTGTAGCCTCATGTTTTAGTCAATTTAAGAACCTTGCAATGGCACCACAGATAAGATGAATGTAGTGATGCATGAACAATTTCTGCTCTTGTACCTTTTGGTATCACGAGAAGTATTTGGCGAAAGTCACCCCCAAATACAACTACTTTGCCACCGAAAGGTTTTGAAGAATTGGGAGAATGTATAATATCCTTCATTGTTCGATCAAAAGCTTCGAAACAATGTTTATGCATCATAGGTGCTTCGTCCCAGATTATTAATTTTGCTTTGTTCAACAGAGCGGCCAGTTCACTATCTGGTGAAATGGTACAAAAAGAGTCTTCGACCACATTAATAGGAATGTGAAACCGTGAATGTGCTGTCCTGCCACCTGTTAGCAATAAAGTTGCGATACCACTTGAAGCAACATTGATGACAATTTCACCCTGCGAACGAAGAGCAGCGGACAAGGTCTTCCAAACAAATGTTTTGCCAGTCCCACCGTAACCGTACAAGAAAAAGACTCCTCCTTCATCGTTAGATACAGAAGCCATGATTGTATCGTAAACAGACTTTTGTTCATCTGTCATGGTAGAGAAAAGAGTGTCATGTTCTTGTATAAGAATTTGTGTGTCATAGTTGAGTTCATCTTGGATGAGCATGTTTCCAGATTCGTCTATGTACTCGTAATCTGGCAAAGGCATATTTGGTATGTACCTAAGTGCTGTTCCAGCACTATTTAGCAATTTATCAATCCGCACTAATGCAAGGTTGTATAACACATGTTTCATAGCATCTTTACCTGTAAAGAAATAACAATCATAATCAAGTAAGAGTGAACTACATGACTTATAGGTAATTGTAGGTGGAGATGTCTGGTTTATAAGTGAGTATAGATTATAATTTTTAAATATTAAAAAAAATAATGATTAATATACCTAGGGTTTTAGCCTGGTCGTGACGGCCGTGAATTATATCATCTGAGAGTTCATCACGTGTTTCATTCCAAACATGGTCAGGGCAAGACAAACTGTCTGAAGTAATCATTAATACGAAGAGTTCTCTACAAAAGTCACCTATTGCCCATCGATGTGTTTCTCTAATGGATTCAATGTACTCCTTATCATCATCTAACAAACCCATAGCAAAGCAAGCTTCTTTGAATGTAGGGTGAACCATGTCGTTGACGGTACGTATATCCTCAAAACATGTTGGACCGCGAACCTTTGAGAGTCCCGAATTCACTATTGATTAGTGAAATGGAATCGAAATAAGTAAAGTTTAATTGTAGAAGGGGGGTTGAATACAATTAAAAACTTTTCTCTAGTTTTAATCAGGTTACTTAGACAGTTTTTAATTGTTTAATAATAACACAGTATGTAAGAGATAGATATGACAATATCAAGGCAAGTAATACATAGTAGCTGAGAATATAACTTTATTGATCATAAACTCACTAAGAGTTGATTGCGGAATGAACTAGCCAAGGCTAATCCAAATCAAACACTTGTGCTAAACTATTACAATTTGAGCTAAACAGTAGTGGACAAACACGCTAACTGTTTACTCACTGCTCGAAGGTACGTACTTAGACAAACTGTATTCACTGACAAACAAGTGAATAATACGTTTCAACGGCAAACTTCTAAGTACAAAGTACTGCTCTATTTATAGTGCAAATGTCTTGTGGAAAATCATGATCTTGGAATGACACGTGTCGCTGTTTGATTGGTTTGATCTCTGATCCTAGATTATTCGGTGGTCCCAAATTCTGTTACCTCGAATATCACGTCTTCCTTAAAACCAATAATTCACTGCCACATAATCCTTCAAACATTCTTCAAGTACGAGGAACACTTGCTGACATATAAGAGTAGAGCACTTCGTACTTTATTGAATAGTCACTAAAGAAGCAGTAACTCTCCTCACTCACTGCGAGCTAACATGCTCTTGTAGAATGACTTGAAATATTGTTCTTCAGTGACTAGTTGTTATTTGGGCAGTGACTTTTGCCTTATTCAATATGAAGATATAAGACTCTCGCTGCTTGTATCAGCGACACACAAAGTTGAGTTTTAATCTTCCTCAGTATGTTAAATCCAGGAGTAGAATGAATGGCGATCATCAATTGTTAACTTCAGCAACAGCAGCTTTGACACAAATCATTTCTTCATCAAGTTGTGTTTTATTGAGTTGGTCTGATGACTTATCAGTGACCAGTGACTCAATAATCTCCTCTTAAATGATTGTGATCAAAGCTCCCTAGAAAAACTTGTTGCTGATGAAGTTTAGAGTGATCAGAGACCAGTGAGTAATAACTTCAGCAACAGCAGCTTTGATTTAATCATTTTCTTCAATGAGTTAGTCATCATTTGATCAGCGATCAATGACTCAACAATCTCCCCCTAAATGATTGTAATCGAAGCTCCCTAGACAAACTTGTTGCTTTAAAAATTTATAGTCAGTGCTTAAGAATTAAAGCATTCAATGACTTATACTTGTGATCCATTCATTTTCCTTTTTGGATTCTTTTAACACGATCTGAGTTATGCACTTTGGTTTCTCAAAAGATTAGATATTATTGAAACTGTAAATGAAAGATATTACAAGTGAGATCAGCTTACAATTCATCTAATCTATTACAAACGTTATTTACAAGCTGCTCCAGATTTCTTCTTCTTTCACAATACCAAGTTCTTCAGCTAGCTCGTATTTCTCTGTGGATGGAAGGTATCTGAACTGTCTGGTCATGGCTTCCTCAATGATAAAAGTGAACAAGTTTCTGTAGATCATCTTGTTGTGCTTTAAATTACTATCTTCAATTGATCATGAATTGTAGTGACTCTTGACACATCAAACCTGTTATCTTCAGCAATCCTTGATAACAGAAGTCATCTTGAGACTTGCTACACATTCAGGGAGGATGTCGAACCCACTGAGTTTGAGGGATCTGTTGCTCAGGCATTGTTTGACTTTGGAGAATGGAAACCAGAGCCTAAGGATGAACATGTTTCTATTGGTTTCTACATCCAAGCATTTCTGGTAACATCAGCAGCTTTTGCTCATGAGCAACATTGGTTTTTGCATTCATTTGCACGTTTTCATGAGCAACAATGGTTTTGGCATTCATTTGCACGTTTTCATGAGCAACATTGGTTTTTGCATTCATTTGCACGTTTTCTCCCCCTTGATGGTAGCACAAAATGCTTTTGTTAATAACTTGTTGAATTATATCATTGGATTGGGTATCCTCATCATCACTAGCTTATGTTTTAGTTGTTGGATCATCGGATACAGAAAGTTCAGCCTGTGTCTCTCCCTGTGACTGGAGAGAGACAATGACAACTGGTGCAGTGTTAGATGAGAGATGGCCCGGGTCTGTAGCCAGTGATGTGACATCAACGATAGGTGTGTTATCACCCACTGATGCCACTTGCCCTTTGGTTACAACACCATCCTTTTGTGAGAATGATGAGTGGCTAATGGGTTGACTCGATAAGGGGGTGTGGGTTGCACCCGAATCACTACTACAATGGGTTGAGCCATTGTAGCTATCTGTAGGTTTCTCTTTTTAGAGTCATTGAACTTTCGGGAGTTCAGTGAAGCAGTTGAAGGTTTAGGGTCAGCAAGAGTGCCCGCAGAGACTGAACGTTCAGTCTCTGTTTCACCCTTGGCATCTTTAGACGTCTTCTTTTTGCTATGTTCCTGATCCTTTAATGTCAGGGACCCTAGTGTGGATTTTCTTTTGGTGGTTGGTGGATTTTTCTGTGGTGGTTGACCAACTGTAGTCACTGGGGGTGTTGTCAATGACATGGTCGATTGGGGGGTATGATCTGACAGTTGTTCAGCAGTCACAAGCTGGGGTGCAAGTATCCCCTGTGTTGTTATGAAAATAGATAGAGACACTGTCACTGGTTTAGAAAAGTTTTGACTGTCTACCAGGGTTGTTTCAATTTTATCATAAGTCTTGAACTGATTTTTAAGGATCAGTGAAAGAGACTTAGAATAAGGTGTACATCTAACCCTAGTAGCCTCAGTGACTCTATCAATCAGTTGTTCAAAAGTCACACTTGCATAATCAACTTTAAGAGTGTTGATTAGTGACCAGTTAATTTGTGCCCAAAAAGTGAATAATATTTGAAAGCGGGGCATTGGTGATTTGTAAGAGCAAGGAGAATAAAAAGTTTGTTCAAAAAGATTAGAATCTCCACATACTCTGTTTTTGGGTAAACATGATTTTCCAAACAATATGATTTCGATACCGTAATGACAAAATCCTTACACTGCAGAAGTACGAAGAGTTTTTACTTCTGCAGTGTCACTAAGTTTTGTGAGAAGATCTTGATTTCGTCATTACAGAAAAAGAAGAATTTCCGCTTAAAGTTTTTGAAAGAAAAAGTGTCTATCAAAATCAAGAAGGCGTAAAGATTAAGATGGGATTAAGTTTTTGATTTATAGAGGCGCTTCTTGATTTTCTTGTGGTTAAAACTTAATCAACATTGTGAGAGTCCTGGATCAGGAAACGCAAACTAGAACTTGTGTCTATTTGTGCGGAATACAAATACACACAAATACAATTGTAATAAAGAAGAATGAGATGAAAGAATCAACAAGAAAATATTGATTATATTTTCATATACAAGAGATGTACAAGTGATCTCAAAATTACATCAAGGAGCGTCCAAAATTACATCAAAAGAACCCTCAATATTACATTCGCAGAAGCAGAAAAACTGACTTCATCTACTTCTATTTATAGACAAGTCCTACGACAATTCTAAGTGTAAGCCTACGACAATTCAAGTATAATCCGTGAATAAACATTCACGGAATTATACTATCCGTGAATCCAGGCTAATCACGGATGAGTATTGTCGAACCATTTAACATTCACTGACTTCATCATTCACGGATCCAAAGTATCGTCGAATAAGCATTGTCGGATAGACATTTTCACAAAGCATTCACGCACAAGACATTCACGGATACAAAGATTATTCACGGATTAAAATACTTAGACAAAATTAAGTATTAATCAACTTTTGTCTCTACAAACTCCCCCTTTGATAATACTTGATTCTTTTCTTCAAATCTTCAAGCATATTCAGGAAGATTGCATCCAGCAAAAATACCTTTAGAGCAGCACACTTCTACAACCCGTTGAAATTTCAATGCCATCTTTTCATCATCATAGGCATCATCATACACAATTGGATTCTCGAGCAAGACTTCAAGATCATCTTTTGACAGATTAATTAAGCTCAGAGGATCAAAGACATATACAATCGATTCTCTATTCCACATCACTTCTCCATTTAAGTCTCTATCATAACAGGCGATTTCTGCTTCTCCGGTTGATCCGTTATACCTCCAATGACTCACAAACTTAGAAAAATTTACAGGCAATTTCTCAAGAGGAATCTTCGTCATGCATTTAACTCGAGGATATGTCAAAGTAACTCTTGGTTGATTAGAAATCGGATCAATATCAAAATAATCAACGGTCCTCAATGGGAAAGTTTCCTTAACCCATGTGAATTTTCCATTATTACTTTCTCTTGATAACGTATCAGCCATCCAATTTATCAAACTATGTCTTGAACGATTAATTATATCCACAGAAGCTAAATGGTTGATTTCACACTTAGGTAATTTTCCTAAGGCTTTGAACGTTGAGTGAAAATATTGAAGTCCATCAGTTCTCTTAATAATGAATACTTTGTTGTCATTATCATATTTCCATCTGATAATTCTACCAACGCATTCATATCTTGGTATCTTGAAGAACTTACGAACTGTAATCACTGGACTTGGTTGTTTGGGAAACCACCAAGAGACTTTTTGCTCAGGCTCTTTATCATCATCAGAGTCTTTCCATAACCCTTCTTGTGAACACATATCTGACTGAATATTCTCCGGATGAAGTTCATCTTCAGAATCTTCCCAGTCTTCAACGTCAACATAATCGAAATCAGGTTCAAATCCCGGAGGATATTCTGGATCGAAATCTTCAAAATCATAATTGCCATCATTGCAAAGTTCAACAAATGGTATCAAGTCTTCAATGATCACACTCAAAGGAGTTGGACAAAGCACCTCTTCATCTTCAATGCTATCCAATAATTCCTCCTGTTCAAAGATATGAGATGATTCTCCAAGCTCAAACACTCTAGACTCATGTATTGCATTAATTGGATCAACTTCTAATGGTTCAGTTGGTTGAAAAACAACCAACGCTTGTGAGAAATTTGGTTGATCACTTTCATTTCCAGTATCGTCAACATTTTCAGTCATATCATCATTATGATCACCATCATCACCATCATTACCATGATCACCCTCATCATTACCATGATCACCCTCATCATTACCATGATCACCATCATCATTACCATCATCACCATCATCATCACCACCATCACCATCATCATCACCACCATCACCATCATCATTATCATTAACATTATTCTCCCCCTGATCAACCAACATTTCTTTAAGAAGGAAGACGTCAAGCTCCAATTCTTCTATTCGATCATTCTGAGATAGAATTTGTTGTCGTTGTTCCTCGAGAAGAATGTCTTGAGTATTAATTCTTTGTACAGCATTAAGTAAATCCATTTGAAGCTTCTCAACAAGTGTCATCAATGGTTTTACAGCACGTTGTAAAGATGCATCAAGGTTAGCCATGCTAACACTTGGTCCAGGTAATGAAGAAGATGTGCCAGCTGCAACAGAAACATCAACAGGTATAGTAGAAGATGCTGGAATAGAGACAGAAATACCATGTGATGTCTCAACCGGCATAGAAGTAGAAGCGATATCAGCAAATGAACTAGGTTTAGAAATTCTGCGACGTTGAGATGGCTGAATATCAGGTATATATTCAGGATCTTGTGCCTCTTCACGTTGACGTCTCAAATCCTGTCGTTCCTTTTCAATATTTTCAGCAATAATTCTTTGAGGAACTAAAGATTCTTCGACAGATTGTAGACGAAATGATTGATCTTCTTCAGAACTAGAAGATTCTACTTCTTCATGATCAATTAAAGGCACCTCCTGCTCCCCCTTGGATGATTCACTATCAGTAGTAGAATCAGCAGGTTGTACAATCTGTGGTAATGCAAATTGTGGCGGTTGGAAATTAACATCAATAACATGTCCAAATAAATCAACAGTAGGCGGCACCGGTTTGCCCCTATATCCATTACAATCTGCAAACACTCTTTTTGGAATAGGAGTGTAATGTAGAATGCTTCCATGATAAGTAATTCCGTTGACATGATTATCAAAGATGTGCTGAAGAAACCTAGGATACATGAAGAATCCATCATCATTAATATTGCCAGCCAGATTTTCAAAAATGTATCTCGAGAAGTTAAATGGAATATTTAAAACAAGAGCTGTCATAATTCCTGCAAGCTGATAACTCATTGAATCAAACCCAGCTTTCCTCGGAGAAATACATCCAATTAGCATATGTGCTAAAAACTTCCAATGTGGACAGAAGTGATTCTTCAAGATTTGAACATCATGAGGTCCTTTAGTACACCCCATTTGATGAAGACACTGATCAATGACATTTCGAGGAATATCATTTGATGCATTCAAAGTATCTCCAAATTGGAGAGTATGACGAATCAGCTCTTCAGTCAGCAGCAATGGTTTTCCATCAACCATAGATGTAATACAAGGAGGATTGACATCTGTTTGATATTCAGCTGAAGTCCAGAATTCTATCATGTGATCTTCATAAAGATTAGGAACAGCTACAGTCAAGGCATATCATCTGTTTGAAAAATTTCCTATTTTCGGGTTTATCCGGTTGCTCCAAAAGATATGCAGTTGCATTATGTCGTTTTTCAAACACTGATCAATGCAGCTACAGTCAAGACACTGATCAATGACTGCTCGACGTTGAACTTCGGGTTGAATAGCAGCGATAGGATCTAAATCTGCCATTTAGAAAAAAAAACTGCACCAAGAGTTTATTAGTCAAACAAACTCAACAGAAAGTTTATTTAAAAATTTTCCAACACTTAGAAAAATTTTCAAATTTTCAGGTATCCGACAATAACACACTGAGTACTGTTCATGCGACAATGATTAATTTTATGCGACAATATGACTTAGAGATATACTATTCATACGACAATCATATATTTATCCGTGAATCATATTGTCCGTGAATAAAATTCATGCGACAATTTAAAATTAAAATTAATATTTCAAAAATTTTGTCCGTGATTCATATTGTCGTAATACTATTCATCCGTGAATAATATTGTCGAAGTACTATTCATCCGTGAATAAGTACTGTTTATACGACAATATGATTGTCGTAGTCAAATAGTCAAACAAGTCAAACATAAGAATTAATCACGGAGTACTGTTTATCCGAGAATTCAATATTCACGGATAACCATTACACTGTTCATCCGACAATACTGCATTGTCGGATGGTCCGACAATTCGAATTGTCGGACGATTATTTTGAACAGTATCAAGTGTTATTTGAAGTGATCGATTAAGCAAGAAATCTTTAACAAAAATGAAAGAAATTTATACCTGTCGAATCGGAATACAAAAACGAGTAAGTCTGTCAAATTGCTTTTTAATAAAACCAAGTAATCAGGAAGAAATCAAAGGAAAAATGATTGTCGGAATATTTGAGATTGTCGGAGTAATAATCACGGAAAAGAAAAGTGTGAGTTTTTCAAATTTTGAAAATACTTATACTATTTCTTTTTGTCCGTGAATATTAAGCATTCCGTGAATATATATATATCTTTATCCGTGAATAAAAATATATATTCATCCGACAATGTTAAAAATTTACAGATCAAACATTTTTATCAAATTAAACTAACTTTGGATAAAATTTTGTAACCTATTTAAAAAATGAAAAATGAAAAATGAAAATTTAATAAACTAAATATGTACAAAAATAAAATCTTTTTGTTAGAGTAATTTTTGTGACTTGGGATCATATTGGGATAAATGAATGTATTTAACTTTATAATTTTTAGAAATGAAAGTCTATTTTGATTACTAATATTTTTGACCAATTTTAAATTTACATAGCATTTAATAAAGCATACTTTCTAAAAAATCATTTTATATATGATTTTTGGTATGTGTTATACACTTAAACATTTTGGTATCTAAAATATCTTTTTCTTTTTATTATTAATATGCATATCATTTTACATAACCAAAATAAAAATATACTTTCAAATTCATAATATATTAATATTTTCATATAGAGAGTGAAAATATGATGATATCTTTAGAAGTACATACATATGTTGGAATGACTTTTAGTCACATATGTCATACTTCGGGTTGGACTAATAAACTGTATCACAGGTCTATACATCGTATAACAAAGTGATAGAGTTTATTATGATAGATATTTATATCTTTATCAATATTTGTATGTCCGTGTTATAAAAATATACCGACTAAGGTCTGTACACCGTACAACAAATAGTCAATACATTTTTCCCAGATATCATAATATAAAGACCCTAAATCATGAATCAGAATATATTAATCCTTCAAAATTTAAGACTTTTATTATCTTTTTGATAACTTTATTGTCATATACTAATATTTTGGAAGATATAGAATAATATGCAAAAATATTTAGACATTTCTTAGACTAGATATGATAGACCCACAAATGCCTACCAATAAACCATATTTAAAATTACATTTAGTAGAAAATTTGATTTAAAAAAATGCTATATAAACCTATTAGCATATCAAAAATAGTACATAACATTCCTTTTTCAGATTTATATGTAAATACAATTCCCAATGTACTATCATTTCCCAATTTTTACACAAAAACTCCCCCTAATTTTTATTTTTCATATGTTTTTGAAATTTTATTTAAAGACAAAGTGAAAATTAAAACAACAAAGAAAATATAAAAATATCCAAAGTTTATTTAATTTGATCTAAATGCTTCATTCCGAGCATCAAGATTAATTCTTCAAAACGAGGTTTAGAAAACGCTTTTGTAAACAAATCAGCTCGTTGTTTCAAAGTATCAATATGGAACTAAATTAATCAAGTGTTTCTCATAGCAATCCCGTATAAAATGAAAACGAATTTCGATGTGTTTCGTTTTAGAATGCTGTACGGGATTACGTATGATACTTATGGCAGCAGTATTATCTATATGCAAAGGAGTGTGGTTTAGAAGAAACCCATAATCTCTGAGTTGTTGTTGAATCCAAAGAATTTGGGAACAACAACTTGCAGCAGAAATATATTCTGCCTCTGCAGTAGAGGTAGAAACGGTATCCTGTTTCTTACACTGCCATGTCACAAGACGTTCTCCTAGAAATTGACATCCACCCGATGTGGATTTGAAGTCAATACCACATCCGCCATAATCTGAATCAGAATATGCAGAAAGAGAAAAGTCATCATCATGTGAATACCAAATGCCTAAATTAGGCTTTCCTTTCAGGTATCGAAAAATACGTTGAACGGCCTTCAGATGAGAAACTTTAGGATTTGCCTGATATCTTGAACAAATGGAAACAGCAAACATAATATCTGGACGGGAAGCTGTCAAATACATAAGAGACCCAATCATGGACCGATAGTCCTTTTCATCGGTTGATTGATCATCAAGAGCAGGACTAATCTTTTCAACAAGATCAATGGGTGTAGAAACGGATTTGACATCTGTCATCAGAAATTTCTTTAAGATTTCAGTAACATACTTTGTTTGATGTATGAAAATGCCTCAATCAAGTTGCTGGACTTGCAACCCAAGAAAAAATGCCATTTCACCCATTGAACTCATTTCAAATTTTGATTTCATAATCTGCTCGAACTCTCTGCATAAGCTTTCATTTGTCGACCCAAAAATGATGTCATCTACATACACTTGAACAAGCAACAAATTCCCTTTTACTTTTCTGATGAAAAGAGTACTGTCAATTTGACCTCTAGAAAACCCATTTGCAAGGAGATGTTGAGATAAAGTTTCATACCAAGCTCGAGGAGCTTGATGTAAACCATACAAAGCTTTATCCAACCGATACACATAATCTGGGAATTTAGAGTCTTCAAAACCCGGTGGTTTTTTGACAAATACTTCTTCATGCACTTTCCCATATAAAAATGCGCACTTGACGTCCAATTGATATACTTTAAACCTCATGAAGGAAGCATAAGCTAGAAAGATTCGAATTGATTCAAGTCTAGCAACCGGTGCAAACACTTCATCATAATCTAAACCTTCGATTTGAGTAAAACCTTGAACGACTAATCGTGCCTTGTTACGAACCACGATTCCTCGATCATCTTTCTTATTACGAAAAACCCATCGAGTGCCAATCGGATGCACATCTTTAGGTGGTTTCACTAAAGTCCAAACTTGCAATTTCACAAACTGTTGTAATTCTTCTTGCATTACTTGAACCCAAGAGGATTCAGTCAAAGCAATTTGAACATTTTTTGGTTCAATTTGTGATAAAAAACAAGAAGAAGAATCAGACTTGAGTTGCTGCCGTGTCTTAATGCCTTCTGACACATCTCCAATCACATTCTTTAGAGGATGTCGATACTTAGAATTAATTCGCAATGTAGGAACCGAATCTACATGCAAATTATTTCCTAAGTTAGAATCTTCAGGATTACTAAGTACTTCATCACTAGAATCATCAAGAATTGGTTCTTCTAGTTCAGTAGAAGGTTCCTGAAAATTGTCAGTATCATCAGGATTGGAAGTGGTTTCTTCTTCAACAGTTGTCAAAGGTGAAGAAATCTCATGAGCAATTGAGTCATCAGAAGATCGTGGTGGAGTAAGATGAGAAGTAGAAACAGGTGGAGCTGAAGTAATAATTGGCTCAGCTGGAACAGATGTAACTGGAATAACAAAGTCATCCAAATCGGTAGCAGAAGAAGAAGACACATCATGCTGAAAAGAAGCAAGAGAATTAAAGAATGTGTCATAATCAAATAACCATTTTGGACCTATGCCATTAGAGGAAGGAGAATGCCGAAGAAATTCAACTTCATAGCATTCCTCTATTCGATGTGATGCTGTGTTATAAACTCTCTTGTTGTGAGAATTTGCAGAATAACCCAAGAAAAACCCAGATTCAGATTTTTCAGCAAACTTAGGAATGCGATCCTTAGTTTTCAACAACAAACACGGACATCCAAAAGGTTCCAAAAATTGAATATTCGGTTTCCGATTATTCAATAATTCATAGCTCGTTTTCTGCTTATCTTTGACTACAAGAACTCTATTTAATACGAAACAAGCCGTATTAACTGCTTCTGCCCAAAAAGTTGTTGGCAACTTTGCATCTGAGAGCATTGTTCTTGCAGCTTCAATCAAAGTTCTGTTCTTCCTTTCAGCAACTCCATTTTGTTGTGGAGTTCGAGGAGCACTAAATTGTTGAGTAATTCCGTGCTGAAGACAAAACATTTCCATTAAGTAGTTCTTGAATTCCGTGCCATTATCACTTCTCAAAATTTTCACTTTGAGAGAAAACAAAGTCTCTAATCTCAGAATTAAGTACTTAATTTTCTCAGCAACCTCATCTTTTGTACTAAGGAAGTAAACCCATGAAAATCTGGAATAATCATCAGTGATTACTAAACAATAGGATTTACCCCCAATACTCCGAACACTTACGGGTGCAAACAAATCCATATGGAGAAGTTCCAAAGGAATGTTAATCGAATTCAACAATTTAGGTTTATGAGACTTCTTAGTTTGTTTTCCCTTTTTACAGGAAATACAGTGATCATTTAGTGAAAAGGTTTGTTTGGGAACCCCAATCACTAAATCATTCTTAACTAAGAAGTTCATTTTCCTAAAATTAATGTGACCCATTCTTCTGTGCCATAAGATTGATTCCTTTTCTGTAGCTTTTGACAATAAGCAAGTATGCTCTGTAGATTGAGTAATGGTACGCATGTCTAAAACATACATATTCTTTACCCTTGGAGCTCGCATAAGAATCCACTCTTGAGGTACCACAAATCCCGGTTTAAGAATTAAGCACTCTTCATCGTTAAACCAAGTTGAAAGTTTCTTGTCACAAACTTGGGAAACACTGAGTAGATTATGTTGAAGTTGTTCAACATAATTTACTTTATCAAAGCTGATTTCCCCGTTTGTAACGGTTCCCTCACCAGAAATCATGCCACCCTTGTCTCCGACAAATGCAACAAAACCTCCGTCTTTAACCTTAACATCCTCAACCAGAGAGAGATTCCCTGTCATATGTCTTGAACAGCCACTATCGATGTACCATATGTTATCAATAGCTCGTGAAGGCTGTAAGACATTTGATCAAAAACTGATTAGTTGCTAATGGAGACCCAAGCCTTTGAGGCTATGGGTCGTCCAGTAATGACATCCATGATGAAAACGTCAATTTGTTTCAAGTTCTTTTTGAAATTCCTTTTGATTGACGCATCATGAGATTTTGTTTTCTTCTTTGAAGAAACAGAAGGTGTTACTTTCGGTTTTGATGATTTTTCATGGACAGTTTTTAAATCATCTTTGATTTCAGAATGTTTAGCTTGCTTCGAATTATCTCTTGTACGTTTTTTAGCAAGCTTGTAGCACTCATTGATAAGATGTCCACGAACATTACAATAGAAACAATTTCTTGTTTCATATTGTTTCCGAGAAGTAACTCTTTTATCAGAAACAGGAAGTGAAGTCTTACTTGTAGAAGCCTCACATTTAGAATGTGATTTTCTACTTGTAGACACTTCACTTTTAGAAACAAAGTGAGAAGAAGAAAGTTTAGCTTTTGATGAAGAAGTTGATGATTGTGATTTTTGTGGTGAAGAAAATTGTTTTAAAATCTTTTTAACTTGTGTTGGTGTGTCACAAGCTTTCGATTTTTCTTTTAAATTTTTCAAAACACAATCTTTAATCTTGTCACTACACTCACAATCATGCTTCTTCATTTTGAAAGCATCAACTTTGGATTCATCAGTTGGTGAATCATCAACTTTGGAATCATCTTTAGAAGATGATTCTAAAGTCTCACTTGAAGACACCTTTTGAAGTGTGTCTTTCACATCAAGCTTTCCTTTTCCATAAGCAAACTCAACGTTTGCTTCATTTTTAACTGGCAATGCAGAATAGGTAGTTGGTGGAGGAACAAAATGATATTCAACTTTTGAATCTTTTGTTTTTGAATCATTTTGATATCCAATACCAGATTTAGATTTAGTATCTAAACGTTGGTTATTGATTATCTCATCAAAAACAACAGCAGATGTTGAAACATTTAGCAATTTTCTTTCAAGATCTAAAAGCAGAGAATCAGCATCAGATTTTTCCTTTTTTAATAAGTCCATTTCAACCAAATAACTATTAATAATGGATTGCTGATTGAAGATTTTTGCTTTTAAATCATGTGTTTCAACATTTGTTGACTTAAAACGTTTATTTAAAAGATCATTATTTTCAACCAATTCCTTGTTCTGTATTTTTAACTTTTCATTGTCAGTTAAAAGTTTAGCATTTTGAGTTTGATACATGCTGATTTGATTTTTCAAATCAGTGCAATTTAAGCAAATTTGATCAGCAAAGGAAGAATCGACCTCAGAAACATTCACCATAAATGCTTGATTATGGGAATACTCATCCACGTGTGCGCTCCAATCATAAAACTCATCAGAAGTAGAAATGAGTGCAGAAGATGTGGGAGTAGCAGATGTTTCCTTTGTTTGAGGTTGAGCAGATGAAGAATATGTCTTGGAAGTTGATGGCTTGGTAAAACCAGAGGTAGGAGCTTTATTCTTCTCACATTCTCTTGCAAAGTGACCAAGGTTTTGACAATTGTAACAGCGAACTCTTGATTTGTCAAAACCTGGTTTACCTCCCAGTTTATTTTTACCAGTTCTTTGTAAAAATCTTTTAACCCGCCTGGTAAGCATAGCCATATTCCATTGCAAATCCATTTCTTCTAGGTCATCTGGATGCAATTGATCATAATCCTCTTCAACTAACTCAACATTTCCAACTCTTCCAGAAATAAAAGCTTCATATGAAGACAAGAATGCAGTAACAACATTTGCATGGTCTTCAGTCACTCTTGAAACTTGTGGATTAGAATTCTGTTGATGACTTGAAGTTGAAGAACTTCCAGAACCATAAAAACCAAAACCTGAATAACCACCAGATGTGGTTCCACTTGGATTTCCACCAGAATAAGTTTCAGAACCTGAATATAATGCAGTTGTATCAGAAGATTTGGTAATACCAAATTGAGTAAACTGCATCATTTTTCCTGTCTCCTTTTTCTGAAGAGACACATCATACACCTGAAGCTTATTGATTAAATCCTCAAAAGCATATTCCCCTAATGACTCATCTTCCATTAAGATATTTGCTTTGATGTCCCATCGAGAAGGCAAAGCTTCAATCAATTTTTCATTGATTTCAAGACGCTCAAGAATCATTCCATGTCTTTTTAACTCACTGATAAGCTGTGAGTACCTAACGATCAAATAGTTAAAAGACTCATTGGGATTACAGGTGAAAACATCCCATTGTTTCTTTAGTAAATCACGTTTGCTCTTTTTCAATTTATCATTACCAGCAAACCGCTTTTCCATTGCTTTGTACAATTCAAAAGCAGTAGATAAATCTTTCCACCCCGCTAAAACATCACTTGGAAGACTCATTGAAATGATGGATTTAGCCTTCTTATCACGATCATGTTCTTTTCGTTCTTCCGAATTCATCATCTTTAATGATTTAGGTGGAGGATTATCTCGATAAATGCCTTCTGCTCTTGGATGTATATATTGTTCCAATATTGGAATTATCAAATCAGGATCATACAAAGCAATAAATGATTCAAAACGATATCTCCAGTCATCGTAATCATTTTGACAAAGAAACTTGGGTGGTTTTGTAGTTGTTCCGGTCTCTTGATCATTCTTCATCATCGTTTGCCAATTAACATGAGCCATCTTTTCAAGATGAAAAATCGTGAATCACACTAAAAATTCTTTAATCTTTCTTTTTGAATACAAGATCCGTGAATACTAACCAGATATTAGTATTCGTGAATATTAATATCCGATAATACTGAGTTCCGTGAATAAGAGTATATGTTAATACAATTATTTGTGAATACAATATCCGATAATACTGTATCCGTGAATAAGAGTATTAGTTAATACAGTTATCCGTGAATATTAAAAAAAAAAACAGTTGATAAAATTTTTGAAAAATGTTAATCCGTGAATATATACCACTGTTTATGCGACAATAGTATAATTCACGGATACTGTTTATACGACAATAGTGATATTCACGGAGTATATATATATTCACGGAAATATGTATTCACGGAGAATGTTAATTCACGGAATATGATTTCCAGAATTTTCAAAGTGATGCAGATTCTTCAAAACAAGCTTGTTTTTGATGAAACTTGTTGCAATGAGCTCGGAATTTGATTTCCGACACTCAGAAACGATCAATTTGAGCTTTGATCGTCAAAATTTCAAACATGCATAAAAGAGACGTAGAAACGTAAACTGTTTGTGGAACTTTTGATCAATTCGTCATCATATATAAGATATGAATGAATTCAGGAGAGCTTCTTTATCAGGAATCACTTGTTTACGATCTCAGAATGATTTTTTGACACTGTCTCAAATAACCGTAACCGTAGACATCACATAACTTCTTCAACTCTTCATCTTTGCAAACTAAATCACAAAATCGTTCTAATTTCTTATCCTTTGGCTCTGATACCACTTGTGAGAGTCCTGGATCAGGAAACGCAAACTAGAACTTGTGTCTATTTGTGCGGAATACAAATACACACAAATACAATTGTAATAAAGAAGAATGAGATGAAAGAATCAACAAGAAAATATTGATTATATTTTCATATACAAGAGATGTACAAGTGATCTCAAAATTACATCAAGGAGCGTCCAAAATTACATCAAAAGAACCCTCAATATTACATTCGCAGAAGCAGAAAAACTGACTTCATCTACTTCTATTTATAGACAAGTCCTACGACAATTCTAAGTGTAAGCCTACGACAATTCAAGTATAATCCGTGAATAAACATTCACGGAATTATACTATCCGTGAATCCAGGCTAATCACGGATGAGTATTGTCGAACCATTTAACATTCACTGACTTCATCATTCACGGATCCAAAGTATTGTCGAATAAGCATTGTCGGATAGACATTTTCACAAAGCATTCACGCACAAGACATTCACGGATACAAAGATTATTCACGGATTAAAATACTTAGACAAAATTAAGTATTAATCAACTTTTGTCTCTACAAACATGGTCGATGATGATGGTGAGTAGCGGTGGTAGTGGCATAGGGGTAATGATGGTGGACTGGTTGCATTAATGGTGATTGGAGAGGTGTGCGAGAAAAATGCACTGATGTAAGAGAGAGAATGTCAGAATGTGCGACTTTTGCGTTGTACCTCAAAATGATTAGTTTTGAAATTCGTAATCAAACCGCCATTAGCCAATATATCAGGGAGTCACTGAAATATATAATCAACAAGAGTTGATTATCTACCAAAAAGAAATGTAAGTATCAAAGAGAAATAAAAATAATCTTCTATCTAGCTGAGAGTCTAACTCGCTGATTTAAACACAGCTTAGAATACTGAATAAATCATTGAGATGTAGTCACAGTATTGATATAAATCAAATTCATCAATTTTGAATACTTACATTATTTATTAAGCAGAAATGAGTATAGATTATGTTGATTATAAATTGTATAGCATATTACTGTATTAACTTTCACTGATCTAGTTACAACTTAGAATATTAACAAGATTTGTTATAGAAAACATAGATCAATGATATAAAACTCATATAAAAACATAATAAATACTCATGCGACTGTCTAAAATATAAAATTAGCTGAACATACCTAACTGACAATTACACTTGCTGATTGAATCAGTTGATGTAAATCGATCAGTGAATCTGCTCTGCTAAAGCTATATTTCACACAGTCATTTTATTTAAAAGCATAAAAGTAATTTAAACAGCAATAAATAAATGAGCTCGGGGAGTTCATTCATTCATTGAGGTTTAACATACCAAGCTCGCTGATGAGATAATTAAATCTTTTCTCATCTAGAGGTTTTGTAAACAAATCAGCGAGTTGATAATCAGTTGGAATGAAATGAAGTTCAATATCACCTTTCATTACATGGTCCCTGATGAAATGATATCGTACATCAATGTGCTTTGTCCTTGAGTGCATTACTGGATTATTGGCAATGGCTATGGCACTTTGACTGTCACAGTAGATTGGAATTTCGTTGAAGTCAAATCCATAGTCAGCGAGCTAATTTCTCATCCAGAGAATTTGAGTTGTGCAGGCACTTGCAGCAACATATTCAGCTTCAGCGGTTGAGGTTGAAACTGAATTATGTTTCTTGCTAGACCAGCTTACAAGATTTTCTCCAAGAAATTGATAGCTACCAGAAGTGCTTTTTCTATCCATCTTGCATCCAGCATGATCAGAATCTGAATATCCTTTCAGAGAGAAATCTGAACCAGATGGGTACCAGAGACCAAGATTAGGTGTACCCTTCAGATATCTGAATATTCTTTTGATAGTGAGTAAATGAGATTCCTTTTGATCAGGTTGATACCTAGGACAGAGACATGTAGCAAACATAATGTCTGGTCTACTTGCAGTTAGATACAGCAGTGACCCGATCATACCTCTGTAAGCAGTAATGTTTACAGATTTACCATCAGGGTCAGCATGTAGTTTCACTGCAGGTGACATGGGTGTAGCAAGGGATGAACAATTAGTGAATTTAAATTTCTTTAATAAATCTTTAACATACTTTCCTTGGATTATAAAAATTCCATATTTAGTTTGTTTTACTTGAAGACCAAGGAAAAATGTTAATTCACCCATCATGCTCATTTCATAACTTTTTGTCATAACGTCAAAGAACTCCTTGAACATGTCACTGTTAGTAGACCCAAAAATGATATTATCCACATAAATTTGAACTAATATGACATCTCTCTTATCTCTTTTGATAAATAGTGTGTTGTCAGTCTTACCTCTGACATAGCCACACTTTATCAAATAATCAGAGAGAGTATCATACTAAGCTCTAGGAGCTTGTTTTAGTCCATAAAGAGCTTTTTCAAGTTTATACACATAACCAGGGTTTTTGGAATTGATGAATCCAGGTGGCTGTTTGACATAAACTTCTTCCTGCAGCTTGCCATTCAGAAAGACACTTCTTACATCCATTTGATAGACTTTAAATTTCTTGTAAGCTGCATATGCCAGAAATAGTCTGATCAACTCAAGTCTAGCCACTGGTGCAAAGGTTTTGTCATAGTCAATACCCTCTTGCTAACAATAACCTTTAGCAACCAGCCTTGCCTTGTTTCTGACCACGACTTCATCAGCATCCCTTTTGTTTTTAAATACCCACTTTGTTCCAATAACTGATTTACCAATAGGTTGCGGCACTAGCTTCCAGACTTTGTTTCTTTCAAATTGTGCTAATTCTTCTTGCATGACAGATATCCAGTTGTGGTCAGTGAGTGCTTCATCAACCTGCTTTGGTTCCATCATAGACACAAAACTAACGAACAGACAGAAGTTAGCAGTAGCTGATCTCGTCTGGACCTTGGACTGAGGATTACCAATAATCAATTGATTATCGATATGTTTGGTCCATTTAGTCATTCGCTGAGGTTCAGTAGTGACTTGCCTATCCATTGATGGTCCAGGTGGCAGATCAGTATTAGAATTGTGAGAATTATTATTACTTTGTGAACTTTGGTTTGAACATGGAGGTGGTGAAGGTTGATTATCAGCGGGTAAGGGTGATATTCCTGAAATATTCTCAGCTGAAGTAGAGCTAGAGATGTTTTCACAGACATTACCTTCATCCTCAGAATCAGATGAGAAGTTTTTGTATTTCTCATTGATTAACTTTCCTTTGACTGATGAGTCACTATCCATTTCAATAAAAACAAGTTTTTCATATTCTGTTGGATCAGTGAGTGAATCATCATATGACTCATCAAAAGTAACATCCATTGACTCCTCAATGCATTCTCTTCGTTTATTGTAAACTCTGAAAGCTTTAGAGATGATTGAGTAGCCAACAAATATTCCTTCATCAGCTTTGGATCAAACTTTCCTAAGTGATCTCTTTTGTTTAAGATGTAGCAAGTACTACCAAAAACATGGAGAAAACTTATGTCCGGTTTTCTCCCCCTTAACACCTCATATGATGTCTTATCATGTCGTTTGACAATCAATGACCTATTTTGAGTGTAGCAGGCATTACTCACTGCTTCAGCCCAGAAGTAGGTCTTAAGACCAGCATCAATGAGCATTGACCTGGCAGATTCAATCAAGGTTCTATTTCTTCTCTCTACCACCCCATTTTGTTGGGGTGTTCTAGATGCTGAAAAATTTTGAGAAATACCATTTGAATCACAAAAACTTTCCAGGTCAATATTTCTAAATTCAGTACCATTATCAGATCTTAAATGTTTCACCAGACTACCATTTAAGTTCTTCATTTTCTTGATAAAGGATATGATCTCGCTGGCAGCATCACTTTTTTCTTTAAGAAAGAATACCCAGGTGTATCTGGAATACTCATCTATAATTACCAAACAATATTTCTTTCCACCAAGACTTGGAGTACTCACTGGACCAAATAGATCCATGTGAAGCAGGTGGAAACATTCAGTCACTGATGAGACTTGTTTACTTTTGAATGAAGAGCTGTGATGCTTTCCCTTCTCACATGCTGAACATAGCTTATCTTTGTCATAAGACAACTTTGGAAGTCCAGTGACTAGTCCATATTTGCTTAATTTATTGATAGCTTTTAAGTTCAGATGTGAAAGTCGCTTATGCCACAAACATTTTTCATCTGAAACGGTTCTGGAATAAAAACATGTTCCTGACTGAGCTGAGTCCATGTTGACCACATAAGTATTCCCTTTTCGGTTAGCAGCAAGTACATCACTTCCCTTCTTGTTGTAAACAACATCAGCCTCATGATCAAATAGTACCTTGTTCTTGGAGTCACAAAACTGACTGATGCTCAATAGATTGGGCTTCAGTCCCTCCACATATGCCACTCGCTTAAACATCACATTACCATTGGACAAGACACCATACCCTCTCGTCTTGCCAACCTTTTTGTCACCAAATACTACATCAGGACCTTTTTCATCCTGGTAGTCACTGAGTAAAGACTTACACCCGGTCATGTGTCTGGAACATCCAATGTCCAGATACCAGATAGTCTCTCTAAGAATGCCTTTATAAAGAATTTCAAGATCCCACCTAGATGCTGAACATTTTTTAGCTACTTCCTTGATATCTTCATGGAATTCAGCGTCATCAGCCATCAAACGGTAATCCTTGTCCAAGAAAACCATTGCTTCTTCATCGTCAGATGATGAGGATGAGGATGAGTCAGAGTCACTGAATGAACCTTCTTCAGCAACGAAACCTTTTCCCTTCTTTTTCCCATATTTGGACATTGCCTTCAGCTTTTTGTACTTTGCCTTGTACTTGTTATACTTGCCATCTCTGAAGTTAGGCTTTGGTTCAGGGATTGGGTTTACTGACTTTGATCTACAATCAGCTGCAAAGTGACCAGGTTTGCCACACTTGTAGCATTCACCTTTTGATTGGAAATTGTCAGATGATGGAGCACAAGCGAATCTTTTTGATCTGGTGTTCCTTCTGAAATTAGCAACCATCATGGCCATGTCTCTTTCCAGCTTATTTAGACCCTCATCATATTCATACTCTGGTTGATCATCAACCTGATCACCTTCTTCATCAACTTTCAGCGACTTAGAGCTCAGCTTGGAGGTTTTTGACTTCTGTCTCTGATCGATTTCATCAAGCTCAGCTACAAGGGCATTTGATATCTAACGACTTCCAAGAGTTGCACGAATATGCTCACTCTAATCAGCTTGCTTCTCAGACTGCTCCCAGTTGAGCAGAATACCATAGACTTGAGTAAGATTCAGTGTTGTATAATCATTCCTCTGTCTGGTGCATGTTGCAATGGTTCCCCAGAATTTCCTTGGCAGCAACTCCAGAAACTTCTCAACAACAAATCTATGTTCCTTACCTATACCAGCCTTCTCCATTTTATTCATCAGCGACTGGTATCTGGTACAAGTAGAGGATAGAGACTCATTGGGCTCCATGGCAAACAACTCGTACTGGCAAGTGAGATTCACTTCCCTGCATCGAATAATATCAGGAGTTCCAATATAGATATTTCTCAAGGTGAACCACATGTCTTTAGCATTCTTACAAAGTCTAATAGATTCAAACACTTCATCAGGGAGTGCCATGCCTATGTAGATTTTAGCTTGTTTATCCAACCTAACCAATCGTCTATCCTCATCCGACCACTGTTCCTCTCTCTTGGGCATAACCATTTCTGGTATAGCAGGAGTAGTAGCTGTAGCAATGACAGCAGGAACAATTGTGGTTGGAATGTGGGGACCATTGGTTATTGTATTGCAAAGACGATCATCAACGAGGTCCAACAACATCATCATCCAGGACATCCAGGTTTCAATCCTAGAGGGATCACACGCTGGAGGTTTGGTAGTACAACCATTTCCCTTTTGATACTCAGAGTCAACATAACTCTACTTTACTGATTCCATTGCAGATCAGGTTAATTGATTTAAACCAACTCCGCTCTGATACCAATTGAGAGTCCCGAATTCACTATTGATTAGTGAAATGGAATCGCAATAAGTAAAGTTTAATTTTAGAAGGGGGGGTTGAATACAATTAAAAACTTTTCTCTAGTTTTAATCAGGTTACTTAGACAGATTTTAATTGTTTAATAATAACATAGTATATAAGAGATAGATATGACAATATCAAGGCAAGTAATAGATAGTAGTTGAGAATATAATTTTATTGATCATAAACTCACTAAGTGTTGATTGCGGAATGAACTAGCCAAGGCTAATCCAAATCAAACACTTGTGCTAAACTATTACAATTTGAGCTAAACAGTAGTGGACAAACACGCTAACTGTTTACTCACTGCTCGAAGGTACGTACTTAGACAAACTGTATTCACTGACAAACAAGTGAATAATACATATCAACTGCAAACTTCTATGTACAAAGTACTGCTCTATTTATAGTGCAAATGTCATGTGGAAAATCATGATCTTGGAATGACACGTGTTGCTGTTTGATTGGTTTGATCTCTGATCCTAGATTATTCTATGGTGCCAAATTCTGTTACCTCGAATATCACATCTTCCTTAAAATCAATCATTCACTGCCACGTAATCCTTCAAACATTCTTCAAGTACGAGGAACACTTGCTGACATATAAGAGTAGAGCACTTTGTACTTTATTGAATAGTCACTAAAGAAGCAGTAACTCTCCTCACTCACTGCGAGCTAACATGCTCTTGTAGAATGACTTGAAATATTGTTCTTCAGTGACTAGCTGTTATTTGGGCAGTGACTTTTGCCTTATTCAATATGAAGATATAAGACTCTCGTTGCTTGTATCAGCGACACACAAAGTTGAGTTTTAATCTTCCTCAGTATGTTAAATCCAGGAGTAGAATAAATGGCGATCATTAATTGTTAACTTCAGCAACAGCAGCTTTGACACAAATCATTTCTTCATCAAGTTGTATTTTATTGAGTTAGTCAGCAACTGATGACTTATCAGTGACCAGTGACTCAACAACCTTATTAAGTAAAATTCACAATTAGTAGGTTTCCCCACTTTTGGGAGGGACATAGTTGATGCGTGCAACCGTCGATTGACCAATTCTTTTTGTCCATCGTCGAATTTCAACATTCCAAACAAATTCTTTGGGGAACTCAACATAAGTAAGTTGACGAGCAGTAGGATCTGTTTTGTTGCATTCCATCCACTCTGGGAATTGCGATGTACCAACGGATGCCTTAGACATAACTGACTTAATGTTGTCATGTGCGTCAAATACTATCGATTGATGATTTGGCAAATGAAAAGACAATCTGTATACAGCAGGCGTTCGATAAACGATGCCAAAATCAAATAAATGCCAAGATGCTTCACATGCTGTAACACCCCCAAATTTAATATTTTGCGGAAGCATAATTTGGGTGTTACTAATCAATAATCAAAGCACACAGATATATAGCAAACGACTTTATATGCGTCGTTTTAACAAAATATATTAATATTAAATGGTTTACAACAGTTTGAACTCGTACATAGCTCGTGTTCGTAATATGAGAGATTTAAGTACATAATTAGTTATACAAAATCTAATAATGCAATGAAATCTCTGAAGTTTGCATGAAGACTCGAGCTAATGCTGGTGAGCTCACAGGTTTGAGTATCAAATAATATTCTATGAACCGCAAGATTTAAGTATTGATTTGCATCCAGCAAATAAAGTTACAGATAATGTATACAACCATGAGCGCATAGTCTGAGCTTAACTCGAGGGTCGGGTCCCATATAGAGAATTTCGAGCGAGGTGCCTCCACGAGTGCCTAATCTACACTCGTCTTCCCAAATATTGTTACGTCCGTTTACCCGGTTAGTGCTTGCTAACCCGGACGAGGAGGGTCAATCCTATATGGCACCATATACTAATATTCACGCTACTTTCGTATTACTAGACTATACTGACGGAGGACTTTGGTTTGATTAGTTGAAAACAACTCATGTAGTATATGGAAATATGTACTCGCGTTCATGTGTTAAAAACAGAGCAATGTATCACACCCCTAGTAAAACAGTAAAAAGAGGGGCCATGAGACTCACCTGAGCCTGAAGAGTTTATCTTAATAAACTTGGATTGATTAGCCAAGAATCGAAGTCCAACGACTTGTAACCTGAGGGTGTCCACGACACGCGATGGTTATGACATGATTGAGTATCTCAAAGATCACCCTTGTAGTTGTTTGTTCAACTAGAATGTCCAAATTACCATGATTTGGTTGTTTGTTTAAGTGTTTGAAAATGTGTACGGCCCGTTGGTGATTGTTTGTAATAATAATTCCACATTATTATTTTGATGATTTTGAAGTGTTATACCTAAAAGTAAGTTCCAATGTGTTTTAGAAGTTGTGTCGCATTCGTGTTTGATGTTATACAAGTTTAACACTTTTTGTGAAAGTTTAGATGTAACACCGTTACTCGTGAACCTAGGTTAAGGGCGAAGCCCGTTAATGACGGGGGTCCGGGGGCAGCGCCCCTGGTAGCGGGGTCCAAGGGGCAGAGCCCCTGGCTGGGGTCGAGCTGCCAGGTCAGCTTGGAAAATTTTTATTTCTACTAAATTGCTTTGGTGAAAAACGCATCTGGACTTGAATTTGGGTGAAATCGAGTGATAAAATTTTAGGTCTCAACACTTAGTAAATTTTGGGTTCTGTTTCATGCGACACTTATAGCGTCACTAGAGGGCATTAGGCGTCACTTGGGAAGTGACGCATGAAATGGCAGATTCTGAATAAAGGGCGTCACTAACGCAAGTGACGCATACTGAGGCGTCACTAAGGTAGCTTGGGCGGCACTTAAGAAGTGTCGCATAAGATGTGAAATTATGAGTTTAGGGCGTCACTTAGGTAAGTGACGCATAAGGTGGCGACACTTCATCAGTGACGGGTGTAAGTGTCGGTTAGACGTCACTTAAAGGAGTGACGCATACTTGGGCGTCACTAAAGCAGTGTCGGGTTATTAGTGACGGTAAAGGTCCTAGGCGTCACTAAGCAAGTGACGGAGGTAAGTGTCGGGAAAAAGGGGTTTTATACGGCACTTATGCAAGTGACGCATGATTAGGGCTTTTAGCGACACTCAATGCGTCACTTAAGTGACGCATGAAGTGACGCTATACTGCATCTTCGTTGCGACACTTAAGGCTGTTAACGAATTTTTGAGCCAAAAATGAGTTTTTAGGTTTCCGTTTGGTCTGATTCTTTTACCCAACCCTTATAGGGACATTCTAAGCTTAAAGAAACAACTAGAACCTAAAAATACTTGAAATCGAGAGTTTTCGGGTTTTGTCGGAAACTTACAAAGTGTCAAATCGAAATTCCGAAAAGATAGAAATGTAGATCGTTGCGTGGTGATTGTTTTTCTTCAAAGAACTCCGATTATTTAAAGCCGTTTGGTGGTGTTATTTGCTAGATTTAGGTGATGATGGTGGTAATGTAGTTTGAGAGAAAAAAGGTGAGAGAGAGAGGGAAGAAAGAAAGAGTGTGGGTGGAAATGAAAAAGAATTGAGGAGGGAGTGAGGTTTTGTTGAAAGCCTCACTTCCTCAGCTCCTGCAGTCGTGCTCCGTGCGGTGTTCGTTTTCCCAATTGTTTAAACATTAAATGTTTATTTTATTCGTTGAAATATAAGTTTTAAATTACGATTATTAACTCGATATTTTTGTTAAAGTATTTCATTTATTACTTTACGATTGAGTTATAAAATATAATTTAACTTTGTTTTGTTTTGTTGCGCGCTTAAGTTTTAATTGAGTACATGTTATTTGTACAATACAAATTTGAAATGAAATATTATCTAATTAATCTTTTGGATAGAAGTGAGTTATTTAATAATGTTATATTATTTAATAACTCTTTTCACCAACGTCCGTATTAATTGAACCGAATTGCATTCGATTTGGAATTTGTACGATTTAATCAAATCGCATATTCGTATATATTCAATAATATATATATTTGATACACAAATTAGCCTAACACAGAACTAATTACATGTATTATAACTGATTAAGCACTAATTACTAGTCCTAATTTGACGGGTGTCACACATGCTGATACGTAACGGCAGGAATAATAATTATAAAATTCATTAACTGTACGCTTACGCTTTGCAGGAACATTATAAACTAGCTGGTTTTTCGAATGAAACTGATATCCGATCATGTCCTTTGTTAATGTACTTGAAGAAGTATTTTATGGAGCCCAATTGGTTGCACCATTCAACATTCATGTGTGCTTGATATTGTTTTGAAAGTGTTTTGTTGTACGGAATGACATGTCTGTAAATAATGAAATATAATATAGTCAATAAATGAGAGAAACATTAAGACCAAATGATTATATGGCTAAATTGTATTATAGTATATAGTATTTTAAAGTATTGACTAAAAGTTAGTAATTGAAAGTTTGTTAAGGATAGGTATAAGCGCTGATATAATTACCTGTTGTCTAATGGAACTTTGCCCTTTGGTACGACATGACCATCTCTATTTCTTTTGTAAACAAGATAACCAGCTTTGTCTATGTGTGTTTCGCATGTAAAATCTTTAGGAAAGTGTTTAGAACATGTATTCAATTTCATACATGGGCACTTTGGATTGTCTTTACCACATGGACCATGCATCATGTGTTCAGATACAACTGCATACAACTCTGGTTCCTCTTCTTTGTTTGGTATTTCGGCTGAAATAACTCAATCTATATCAGATGGGTTAGGGAGCTTGTCCTTCTTGTCTAGGAATAGGCATATATGACAATGCGGAAGTCCACGTTTTTGAAACTCTATGGTATATACAACTAAGAAGCAATTTGAGTAATTATTAGTTAGTTGAATATAAAATTATTAGAAATAGTAACTCAAAGATGGAGACAATTAATGCAACTTTATTCACAAATTACCTCCATTAACTTTCCCTAACACTTTTTCATCTTTTAAATTTGACATGAGATTGTCCAACTTTGCCTTGAAAATTCTTGTTATTATGCCTGGTCTATCGTGAGGTTTTTGGCCCTCAACCTCACAAAATTGTAATATTTCTGGCCAATTTGTATTGCAGGTGAAGGTTATAAACAAATCTGGGTATCCAAACGACTTCACAAGTGCCATAGCATCTAGGTAGTTTTGCTGCATGTACCTTGCGCCGCCTGTAAAACTTGACGGTAGCAGTACACGGTTACCAATTTCAGCGACATCAGTATTACCAGATTCTTGTGCATTGTACAGGTTTGTGAAGGAAGAAACTCTGAAAGTCTTTTGATTATTACGTATATAATTGAGACATGAGTTTTCAACCATAGTGTAAGCATCAACACTGAATTGTTGGAGCAGTTTTCTAGACATCAATATAAGAGATATCTCACCAACTCTAAACTGAAGTCTCTATGCGAAAAACTCCCGCAAGGTGAGATTAATACGCCCATATTCGTCTTCTCTAATAACACCTCTGTGAAAAATACCAGGCCTATATCCATCCTCTGCAAATGGAAACAACAAAGGGAACTCGAGTGCTAGGTAAGATGGATGCAGCTCGTTTGACACGCTGTAGTTTCCTAGATTGTGTTTCTAGAATAAGATCCCTATTATCACAGGTACCATCAATATCACCGATTACGATTGTTGCAACTTCATCAGCACTTGGCAAGTTATATGTTCTCCCATCTTTGTTTCTAGGGCAAAATGCCAAAAAAGGTAACATATATGTTGATTTTTGTCATTTTGGGGTGTACATTTATACATTAAAAGGATTGTGTTTGTCAATTTAAAATCATGAGGGGTGTGGAACCACAAATTCAAACTTTTTCTCTGGGTGGAGCATAGTTGGCATGCCACGTATATCTTTCTAATAACTTAAACATTGACATGGATTGCTTTGCTGGCAACAATATAAAAAAAATACATTTTGATGAGAAAATGAGTGTTTGACTAAAAATCCACCATCGCTAGTTTCTACACCCTCTTCCGACGATGACGACGTTACCCCCTCTTCTTGTAAACAAATCTGACTATCCAAATATCACGAACATCTAATCAAAACAAATATGTTTTTCCATTGTTGATCAAACATCTCCTTGTCGTTCGCCAGATGTAGATCTGTTTGTCGCCGTTCGGCGGAGATCTCCCGCATTGCTCGATTCCCGCACATTGATTCTAGCATCCTCGATCCCGAAAAACAAAATGGAAGAATATGAAATGAAGATATGGGGGTGGCGTCCGAATTAAAATACTTACAAAACCCCAATTAAAACGAACATGTCACAATTGATTTCATGAAACCCCAATTGAAATATGATATGGTGGTGGTGGCTTCACGTACGATATGTTCGTTGATTTCATGTAAGAAGATGCTCAATGACATTTGTGGTTTGACTAGTATGTATGGTGTTGACCACCACCACTTCTATTTTATTATATGCAAGTGTAGATATACAATTATTTGTGGTGATGATTTGATTGTGCCTTTAATGGTTTAGTGGATGGATGCTGGAATACATGCGTCTTAATCATGTAATGTTCGGGGTAACTTCGCGGTCGCTAGATGAGCTTGCAAGTGATGGTGGGTTTTTAGTCAAACACTCATTTTCTCATCAAAATGTATTTTTTTAATATTGTTAATAATATTTAATGCCAGCAAAGCAATCCATGTCAACGTTTAAGTTATTAAAAGATACACGTGGCGTGCCAACTATGCTCCACCCAGAGATAAAGTTTGAATTTGTGGTTCCACACCCCTCGTGATATTAAATTGACAAACACAATCCTTTTAATGTATCAATTATAAATGAACACCCCAAAATGACAAAAATCAACAAATATGTTACCTTTTTTGGCATTTTATCTACTACCAATCAACTTTAATCGGATGGGCTCTTTATAGTTTCCTTTAAATCTGTCCCAAGCCATTCTGAATATCTTTACTAACTCATTGACAACGTCAAGAAGGCCCTGCAATTCTTTGACAGTAGACTCTTCAAAAGAATTTGATCTTGATGATGAGTTGTTGACACCGGAACTGTTTGAATGTGCAATTTTAGTTGTTTTAGAATAAATTCAAATAAATGGGGTATGTAATATGTACAATACGGGGATGATAAGTGTACTCAATGTCAGTATTTAATTGTTTTTTTTATATTGATACCTGTAAGAAGAGATTCTATTATCTACTTCATTTTGTGTATTGTATATGTAGAGCTGGCAAAACTTTGGTTCCTTTTTATCTTCAGGTAGAAGACTACCAGCCAGGTGGTAGTTTTGACCACACATTTTGTACACATATGGCCCACGTCCGTTGTTGACACTGTGGTCAATCTTGCCACCCATAGAAGTGAAGCTGAACATCATGTTATAACTTCTGATGTTGTCGAGGAAGTCCTTGCTTCTTTCAGATCGACCTTTCTATAAATTTAGAAGCATTTCAGGTGGGTGGTGTAAATTTGGGATTTCAACCTTACCATTGTAACAACATAGGGAGTAGACTGTCTTTTTTAGATCTTTATTGCCATGCGTAGCTTCATTTTTCCACAATCTTGCATTACATGAAGCACACACAAAGTCAGAGTTACCAATATCACGATATTCTGAAAAGGTTAAATATAGTGAGTATTAAGTAACATAATAAGAAGACTATTTGTAATTTTAAGCGTATTGCACATATTTTATTTTCAAAAGAAGTACATGGTGATACACCTTGGAATTTGTGATGTTGAATTCCATTATTGTTAATGTGTATTTCATCGTGTTGAGTAGTAGTATGAGATGCGGGCATGGACCCAATGTGTTGACCTGTGATTGGGTAGATAATAGTATAATTATGTTTTCATATGAACAACACTGAGATTGATTTTAACATGCTAATTTGATTGTTTTTTGGGATAATTGTATCAATAAACCTTTGTTCTCTTTGGAAGATGTGTTATGAGTTGGCAAGTGAAGTGGTAATGCATCACCCGGCTTAACATCGTATTTAGGTTGTCTACCTCTACCACGACGGGTTGTTGTAGAATTACTTGTAGTTGTATTGAGTATCATTGAGCTTTTGTGACACCCAGTCAAAAAGGTCAATTTCCGCGCCCAATTTTAACTTCAAATATTCGTACTTAGTACGCAACTATAACAAAGTATTCGAAAACTTTATATATATATATATATATATATATATATATATATATATATATATATAATTATATATATGTAATGCAAGATGATTATTTCATAATCACTAGAAAACAAATCTGATCGAACGCGTTCTAGTTATCTGAAATTGCGAGAAATCTAGCTATAAAACTTTAACCCAAACATTTTATAAAATGTTCCAACTCAGAAATATTTTGAAAATATATAAAAGAATTTTATAAATTAAAAATATTATTTATTTTGCGATCGGGTACAAAAATACGGGTATTTTGTACTGTGGTTGGAGACCACAGTCCCCAAATTGGGGATCTGAGTTTTAACAAAACCCAAATCCCCTCCCCATTTTCACCTCATTTTCTTCTTCTTCCTTTCCATCTCTTTCTCTCTAAAAACCCACCACCACCACCACCACCAACAACAACATCATCATCAACATCATTATTTCGGAATCATCATCATCATCTCAAGGAAAAGGAAGCAAGCTTCACCATCATTTCCATCTTCATCTTCTTCATCAAGATCATCATCATCCTCAAACCTTCGATCTTCAAATCGTAAGGAATTACCCACTTTTTCTTGTTATTTCTTGTTAAAAACACTTAATATATCATGTATTAACATTATATCAACAAGATTTGGTCCAAAAATAGGTTAGATCTTGATTTTGGGGGAAAAATCGTCGAACAGACGTAAGTGACGCACGGCCAGATCCAGTATAGCGTCACTTCCTTAAGTGTCGCATAAAACCCTAATCATGCGTCACTTGCCTAAGTGTCGCATAAAACCCTATTTTTGCGTCACTGCCTAAGTGACGCAAATTCAACACCCGACACTTGAACCGACACTTACACCCGACACTTGCTTAAGTGTCGCCTCTTATGTGTCACTTCCCCAAGTAACGCTAACACTTCAGAATTTCCCATTTTATGCGGCACTTCCTGAGTGTCGCATAAACCCCTAAGTGACGCTATAAGTGTCGCTAAAAACTCAGAAAACACACATTTTTCACTAAGTGTCGAGACTCAAATTTTACCAGCTAATTTTACTCCAAAATGGAATTACGGAGCGGTTTTCACTACAGCAACCTAATAGAAATAAAAAAATTTCAAGCTGACCTGGCAGCTCGCCCCCGCTACCAGGGGCGCTGCCCCCGGACCCCCGTACATGGTTTCAAAACCTGAACGACAAATGAATACTTACACAACTCGCTTAGACAAACTGATTTGTCTCGTACTCATATAACCTCACGTGTTTAGGACACTAGGAGGTTACCCATCGGACGACGCGCGTATCGTAGGATCGCTAACTCCTCGAGTGAGTTCAAAGCCCCACTCTTTCAACTATTTTACTGTTTTCGGGGTGAGACACATGCTCAACTACTGTTTTCGAATTATAATTATAAATTATTATAATTCAGACTTATCTATATTACTGTTATAAAATACGAAATGTGTAATACTTAGCAATTACACCCTTAATATTGTTGTAGGACAATATCAATACTTAACCTAGATAGGTTACCATTGTTCACTATTAGATTGTTGAAAGACAATTACCATGACGTAACTTGACTAAGTTATCAATATACATTGGTCATATTGTCGAGGGACAATATTATCGAATACATTCGAACTGGTTAGTTCTACCTACACTGGACAACATCTAGATTTGTTACAGGATTAGTCTCCCTTTTAGGAACTAAGACTGCCGATACACTCTTTACTTATCATAATGGAAATTGTACTTAGGTGAACATTTCCCCGAGACTCCAATATACTTGCTAGGCTGAGGCTAGGAGTATACGATAGCAGACTATGTTAGTATAATTTAGTATGCTGATACAACTCAACTAGGTGATGAATATTCATACCTAGGTTCATTGTGCTACTTAATATCTAAGTATTGTATATACATATTTATTTATAACAAATTACTTTCATGTGTTGCATGACACACTATCACCCGCGTTTGTCGTTTGACTTATATATATATATATATATATACAATCAAACTCATACTCTATCCCGAGCACTTGGTGCTACATACAATCTAATAATGTATATAGGTATACATACACTTATACAAACGCGAATACTCAAGTCGGACACGTCGTAGTATGGTCGGCTCAGTTACTCAAGTCGGGCATGTCGTGGTACTGCTGACTCTCATACATTGCTTGCGAGCAATCCGGTCGATGCCAAATGAGCACAAAACGATGCCACGGTAAAGTGGGCACAAAACAATGTCACGGTGAAAAGTGGGCACAAGTACGGTATTGCGGTAAAGCGATACAATCGATGGATCAGCGAGTTTTTACTCGGGGTTCACACTCAGTCACGGATGGGCGAGCTTATGCTCGTGATCCGCACTCATTCACGGATCGGAGAGCTTACACTCGAGATTCGCAATAGTTATCGGATCGGTGAGCTTTCACGCGAGGTCGTTAACTTAGTATTGTTTAAATACTCAATCATAGTTCAGCAGGACTACAATTTCATGTTGCTGGATGCAACACAACGTGCCAGGAGCACACCCACAATTTACTACTAAACTAATAATTCCATTACTTGTATCATACGACGTGGTCGTACACATATACCTGACAGTAGTTAGGCATGTATTGCCCCACATTAGTTTATTTACTTATACCTGATAGTATCAAGGCATGGATTGCCACACCCTCAATATGACGTGGTCATACACACACTCGATAATACTTAGGCATGTAATGCCTCACATTGTAGACCCACCCATACCTAATAGGTATCCAGGCATGATATGCCACTACTTCTGTGTACTTAGGTACCAACCATAATTACTTAGGTATTAGATACCTCGATAGCTGTATACACATTTGACTTATATACAGATATATATATATATATATATATATATATATATATATATGTGTGTGTGTGTGTGTGTGTACATACATACAAACTCATACTCTATCCCGAGCACTTGGTGCTACATACAATCTAATTATGTATATAGGTATACATACACTTATACAAACGCGAATACTCAAGTCGGCCACGTTGTAATACGGTCGGCTAAGTTACTCAAGTCGAGCATGTCGTGGTACTGCTGACTACATTGCTTGCGAGCAATCCGGTCGATGCCAAATGGGCACAAAACGATGCCACGGTAAAGTGGGCACAAAATGATGCCACGGTGAGAAGTGGGCACAAGTACGATATCGCGGAAAAGCGATACAATCGATGGATCAGCGAGTTTTTACTCGGGGTTCACACTCAGTCACGGATGGGTAAGCTTATGCTCGTGATCCGCACTCATTCACGGATCGGCGAGCTTACACTCGAGATTCGCAATAGTTATCGGATCGGTGAGCTTTCACACGAGGTCGTTAACTTAGTATTGTTTAAATACTCAATCATAGTTCAGCAGGACTACAATTTCATGTTGCTGGATGCAACACAACGTGCCAGGAGCACACCCACAATTTACTACTAAACTAATAATTCCATTACTTGTATCATACGACGTGGTCGTACACATATACCTAACAGTACTTAGGCATGTATTGCCCCACATTAGTTTATTTACTTATACCTGATAGGTATCATGGCATGGATTGCCACACCCTCGATATGACGTGGTCATACACACACTCGATAATACTTAGGCATGTAATGCCTCACATTATAGACCCACCCATACCTGATAGGTATCCAGGCATGATATGCCACTACTTCTGTGTACTTAGGTACCAACCATAATTACTTAGGTATTAGATACCTCGATAGCTGTATACACATCTGACTCATACACATTTAATCTAAATATTGTGTTTTTGACTAATTAACGCATTATTGTGTTTTTGGCTGATAAATTTTCTTACATATGTTATAATATAAATCTAAACATACCACTATGACCAGTTTATATTTATCTACATTTTGATATAAAAAAAGTTGATTTCTAAATTAAAAAAATGCTTTCGTTAAATACATAACATACGATCATAAAATTTATGTCGAAATGTAGATAATATTACACTGATCATGAATATATATTCAGAATTATTTTAAACATTGTATAGAAAAAGTTACTAACGAAAAACGTATATACTAACTAAATTAAATATAAACATATAATATATTAAATTAAATATATATATATACATATCCATCCGCAAAACGCAAATCGCAAAACTTTTTTTGCGATTTGCGATTGCCTGTGTACTCGGTAATGGACTAGTTCAAGTGAGCGGGTCGCAAAAGCAAAACACGGAATCGCAAAAGCAAATTTGCTTTTGCGATTTCAAGGGGTATATCGTCAATTTTTTTCGCAGGAGGGCAAAACGGTATATTCTTAAAAAAGTGATATTTTTTTTTATTTCCCAAAGTAAAATGTCTAGAAATAATGAATTGGGTACACCATTATATTAGAAAGGAATAAAATATTAGTAGAATGTAGTGGTTTGGAAAGGAATAAAAGAGTAGCAAAATCTAATAGTTTGACTACATGGTCGAAATACTAATAAATACGAGTATTTAATTAATGGGAATTATAGGTTTTTTTAAAAAAATATTGATTAAATAACATAGTACCAATACTATAACACCCCATAGTTCATAGACACATTTTTTTATACATCGAAAGCACAAGTCCCAAACAACCATTTATATAATATACATAACGTTATAATATGTCAAAACATAACATATTAGTCTGGGTGTTATTTAATACAAAATAAAGTTTTAAGTTATCAAAATATATCAGAGTTTATGCCCGGTCATCAAACATCCCATCGTCAAACACTTCTCGCTCTGCCCATAATCTAATCAAAATCTGCAAGAAGTAACAATGTGGGGGATTAGCTCAAAACTAAGTGAGTAGACATGTAACCCACGGTCTAACTTAGCAATAAAAAATCTTACAACAAGATAATTGTAAACACATAATCACAATGAGATAACATCTCATTAACACAACATATCAATGAGGATCGGTGGTTCTTGTGGTGCCCTCAGTCGCGGTGGCCCACCAAGAACGCTTATCACAATCTGTATTGGCCTATACAGAATAAACCGATAGCTTGGTACTAACTTCACACGACCTAATTTCCTATTAACGATATGTATAAGGAAATTCCCATCGCCCAACATTAGTAACCAATCCCAGCATCCTGCAGACCTCAATACACAATGCACAAAGGCAATATATCAAGTGATCACATATTCACACACTTATCATGTCAGATTGAAAAGTCTATCAACAACATTATTACTATTAAACCATAATCATCATGGCAAAATAAAACAATAATAATACATTTACCCGTTGTAACCAAACATGTTACAACTAAATCACACTGAGGGAACAGATCCACTCACCGTTACCTCAGTCGCAAGCTCATAAGTCTAATATTACTGAGCCTTATCCGTATCTGAAAATGCAAATAAATTATGAGTTAATAATTTATCCCATAATATATAACTCATTTCAATTCATAACATCAGATAATTGTCATCGCCGAGTTTTAATATCAATCATAACTACCAAATCACATTTTAACATCAAACGTCTTAATATACAACATCAACATATCAAACAATAATCAAATTGTAAATATCATTCATACAAGGTTATAATTAACCATACAATCAATAACCCCATTTCACAAGTATATAACTTATTACTTTTTTTATAATATCATTAGCCATAAATCTTCCGATATCTCACTCATCAGTTTGAACATATATAATCTTGTCCATATAATTTTTCAAGAATCCGGTCATAACTGTTTTCTTATCTTAAACATGTATACAACTGAGTCAATTATTTAATTAAAACATTCTAGTAATAACAATAATCGACTAGAAGGATTTATCTTACTTGATCAATCATACATACTATAATTACTTCAAATTTCCATTAACTCCTTCCTTTATAAGCTATTCATAAAGTGTTATTACTTCTGTCAATATTGGGGTACTAGCAACATGACAGAAACGGCAAGTATAAAAATGGAAATATGAGAAACTGGAGAAATCGCATCGCTGTATATAGGTAAACGCATCGCGATGTCGTCTCTTTCGCGTCGCAAAATAGTTAAGGTCGCGTCGCAACCAGTATCTATTTCTTAGTTCCTAAACCCGAACTTTTAATCCAAAATCATCCACAAACTAAATCTCAGCTTCTAATTCGGTAATGGAATCATAATAAAAAAAAACATTATTACATCACCATAAAGCTACTTCTATTAATTTCAATTTAAATCATTAACCCATCTAGATTTTATCATAATAAATATTTTAGGTAAACTAATTTGAAAGTTTAAACTTACTCATGTATTAGGGAAAAGATGATGATAATCATTATGAGTTTGAATTTAATGCTTTCACCTGCTTTCTTGTTCCACCGAGACCACAGGGACGATTCATGTTCCTCATTTTTTTTCTTTTGTTTACTATATATACTTGAGTGTGTATGTTTAGTTTAAAGAAGGTTGGGTAATTTGAAGAAAATATAGGTCGGCTTCATCTATTAACCGACTCCAATATCCAATAAAAATTATTCCCTTTCTAAACTAATTGTCTGGAACCTAAAAAATATTTTACGATTTCAACTATTTTAATTTAAAACAACCAATTATCTATTAGTCACAATAAATTATTTGGCTTTTTAACTAACATTCTCAATTAAATGAAATAATATAAAATTATTCCTAACACAATAAATAACAATTTAAAGTCAGTAAATTTACCACAATGCCACTAGACCTTAAAAGTGGGTGTTACAAATCTCTCCCCCTTAAAGAGATTTCTTCCTCGAAATCTAATCATACTTAACTAATCCAGTATAATATATTCGAATAACAACCCCCATTTATCATGTGAGGTTCAAATGCATACTATATTTCCATTTTCTGTGCTTAAGCTATTTCCATATATAAAGTAACCACATTTATGAATATTTTATAATTAGTCATATAAACACCTTGGAACACGCAATCACTTACAATATGTGAAACACATCGTCATTTATTTTAATATTAACCAGAAACTAGCGACATGCTAGGATCTTTTAACCATTATAAATACTTATATTCTTTCCTCTTAACAATAATAACAACATGTTTATAAAACTACAATGTTCATATCAACAATGAGAATTTAATTTAGATCATGACTAGCAACCAAGCTAGTTTGCATATATCACTTTTACTAGTGAAATATCACTAATCTTTGTTGTTGAAACTAGTTATCTTAAGATCATGTTTATCAATTGAAACACTACTTAATCATGTAAAGTCTCCTACTCGCATGTGTTTCAAAATCATACAACTTTAATCCCATATTAATAAGCAAAGTAGAGGTCAAATTCTATAGGTAAACTCATAATCACAAAATCATACAATCACTTAGCACCAACTCTCCTTTGATAGATGCTAAAATTCCATCAATGGCTACTTTGCTACAACAACACATGTACCACATTATCAAAATGTGCTAATCACACGCACATTTTGAACAATATCCCCTTCAATCGATCACATCTAGAAGACCTCTAAATTGACTTAATTCACAATTTAATTCGTTCTAGTTGTAATTTTATCATTTCATCCTGTTATTATTATTCCTATCATAACAACAGAAGTTCATACAATTCTTAATTAATGATAATACAATTATCACTTTTCTTAACTTCAATTAGTATTTTCATAATACTTGGCCTTTCTCAAAGGTACAGTTTCACATTAATTCTCTAAAATAGGCTATTTGGCAATTAAAGCCTTTACTGAGCCTTTTAACATCATATATCATTAAACACATATCCATACCAGTAGGTATCGGAAACAATTACAAGTCTTAAACTCTTTATATCGTAATTATCTTTTCATTATATTTCAGTTTTTTCTCCCCCTTAAGACTTATGTTAATTCTCTTTATAACCCATATCTCATAACTCATTAATTGTTAACAATGAGACTTGCACAAAATTTGTGCACAATTTAGTTTTAATATAAATAGACATAACCATATTTGAACTAAATCACAAGAAAACTGAAATTAACATTCTGACCAACATTAAATCGCGTTGTGATTACCCAGAATCGCGTCGCGATACATATGAAATCGCGTGACGATTTATATAAATCGTGTCGCTATTCAGACCCGCACAACTCAGATTTCAGTACAAACTTTAAACGCTCATATCTTTTAACTCGGAGAGAGTTATAACTTGAAATTTGACATACACATTCGCGATAACATAATAAAGACTTTCCTTTTTATATTTTTTAAATTTTCACTCAATCACATATTTTAAATGTGCGACTAAATTTCACCCCTTTTAAACACTTTTGGTGCACAACCCATATCACAAACCGCTTGCTTATGAGTTTCAACCTTTTACACATATTTTCAACACATGAATACAAACTTAAAGCAATTAACCAAGGTTTCGTAACCTTTTACAAACTTATTTAACTCATTTGGTTCATGAATAACCCTTTTTTTACACTAAATGACCTTTTCGGAATTGTAACCACATTTCAAACAAAACATTACTAATTTCATTCATGTTTGACCATTTTAACACTGTTGACTATTTGTCAATTTCAAATTTAATCAACCAATCAATAAAATTCATAACTACTTTTTCACAAGTTTGACCCGAATAATACCAATCATATGCAAAGGATTTCATACTCTTTCCCTACTCATATACAAGACTCTTTATTTCCAGATTAACTTTCAAAGTCCACATACCACAATATTAACATTATATTATTATGTTGACTTAAATTCATATTCTTTTCCATAAACACATTCGACAAGATAATTGGTCCATTTAACCATAATGGAACCAACACGTCGTAACCTTAGCCCATTACAATTCAAAGGTAAATTAATAACTAGTTTGGATATAACACAACCCGTTTAATAAGCCATTTTATGTTTTAGGCTTAATCTCAAACATAAACTTTTAATCAATGCATTCAACAAATGCTAACAACCCTTTTTAATGATTGAATTAGTATACCCCAACTTTGGCTCCATACAAGCCATATACACAATAGTGATCCATTTGGCCACTATATGACCCAATAATGGAAATCCATTCCATTAGTCAAACGATTACATTTCAATAAAATCTATTTGTACTATATGAATATCAACATGCTTTTAACAATGGCAAGTATCATACAACTTGCACTTTTAAGTTTATTAGATAGCACAATTCTACCAATTCATTTCTTCCCCTTGAAACAACAGTTAATAAGTTTAGCACAATTTCATACTCAATTTCCCCAATCACATTAAATCTCTTTGATACTTGGTAACCTCAACAATTTCATGCGACATAGCATAATATAACGGCAATGATCAGGCGTCGTTAGATTATGTTTTTCACAATTCCTTGTTTGGTTACTTCATATCATAAATCTTCAATATGATTTCTTTTTCAATAACACTTACCACATTATTTCATGGTACAAAAGCAAGTAAAACATGCTTAATAACTTTTTAACATTAGATACATGCTTACTAATCAACTTGCTACATTTATAGTCACTCTACGTATGCAAGTTATATACACATTTACATATCACATACTTTTGTATGTATCTATTCTTTAGAATTTCATTTTTAACAACTGACATAAATCAGTATCCAATTTTATCTTAAACTCTAAACACATGATAATCTATCATCATAATTTCAGCACATGATACTATGTCAAGCGCCTATACCATACAATTTCACGTGTAATACCAAACACGTATTCAATAATCATTTTATTATAATCTCCACTTAATAAATTAAGCATGCATACATAACAGCTAGCCGCATATTAATAACATATCATTTTTTCGGTATTCCCACATGCCTCAATTCACATAGCAACTAATCATATATTACATATTACTTGCATTTAAATTATGTCATTATTTACGTCATTATTTCAACGTTTCCGTAACATTTACTAGATTACATTTGGCCAGGAAGACATACCCCTTCCTTAATCATATATAATAACACCAAATTCCACATATTTCATATTTATTTCATTCAACTATTTGACCTTAGTCAAAACATACTTCCTAACCACAAATTCTCCCGAGGAAGTAATTCCACTTTAATCAAATACTAAATAATTCGTTAGCAAGGATTTATAAGTACTCCTTGCATTTATCATATCATAATCATACAACTGATTTTATACTATATTTCAATATCGTAGACACACTTAAATTCAAACAGTACCACTGTTACACCTTAGTCAACAATGTGTCTACACAGTTCAATGCTTATTCATTAATTTCAAGTTCATTAAGAATTACTCATGACGCTACACATCTCATTTAATATTCCTATCATTACATTAACATGTAACAATCATCAATGACTCATAACTGGGAATCATATCGGTCTGACCCAATTTACTTTACTACTAAGCATAATATCATAGCAAAGTAAACAATGCAAGTTAATTTAAACTCAACAGGCTTATCGAGAATTACCTGATACTCTTATGCCAACGAATATAGAGGAATCATTGAGAATACCGGTCGGTTACTCATGTTCCTCCATTTCTGCAATCAAAACACAATCTTGCATCTTGTTATGTGTTAGTACATATCCTACGAATCAATTTCTCATGCAATAACTAAATCTCACACCCTGGAATGTTTGACGTGACACAAATTCTAAATTTAGGATTGAACACCTTACAATATCCAATTCGCCCAAACTTATGCTCTGATACCAACTTATAACATCTCATATTTCATAGACACATTTTTTTATACATCAGAAGCGCAAGTCCCAAACAACCATTTAGATAATATACATAACGTTATAATATGTCAAAACGTAACATATCGGTCCGGGTGTTATTTAATACAAAATAAATTTTAAGTTATCAAAATATATCAGAGTATATGACCAGTCGTCAAACATTCCATCCAGACAACACACTTCTCACTCTGCCCATAATCTAATCAAAATCTGCAAAAAGTAATAATGTGGGGGATTAGCTTAAAGCTAAGTGAGTAGACATGTAACCCACAGTCAAACTTAGCAATTACAAATCTTACAACAAGATAGATGTAAACACATAATCACAATGTTATAACATCTCATTAACAAAACATATTAATGAGGATCGGTGGTTCTTGTGGCGCCCTCAGTCGCGGTGGCCCAACAAGAACGCTTATCACAATCTGTTTTGGCCTATACAGAATAAACCGATAGCTTGGTACTAACTTCACACGACCTAATTTCCTGCTAACGATATGTACAAGGAAATTCATGTCGCCCAACATTAGTAACCAATCCCAGTATCATGCTGACCTCAATACACAATGCACAAAGGCAATATATCAAGTGATCACATATTCACACACTTATCATGTCAGATTGAACAGTCTATCAACGACATTATTACTATTAAACCATAATCATCATGGCAAAATAAAACAATAATAATACATTTACCCGTTGTAACCAAACCTGTTACAACTAAATCACACTGAGGGTACAGATCCAGTCACCGTTACCTCAGTCGCAAGCTCAGAAGTCTAATATTACTGAGCCTTTTCCGTATCTGAAAATACAAATAAATAATAAGTTATTAATTTGTCTCATAATATATAACTCATTTCAATTCATAACATCAGATAATTACCATCACCGAGTTTTAATATCAATCATAACTACTAAATCACATTTTAACATCAAACGTCTTAATATACAACATCAACATATCAAACAATAATCAAATTGTAAATATCATTCATACTAGGTTATAATTAACCATACAATCAATAACCCCATTTCACAAGTATATAACTTATTACTTTTTTTATAATATCATTAGCCATAAATCTTCCGATATCTCGCTCATCAGTTTGAACATATATAATCTTGTCCATATAATTTTTCAAGAATCCGGTCATAACGGTTTTCTTATCTTAAACATGTATACAACTGAGTCAATTATTTAATTAAAACATTCTAATAATAACAATAATCGACTAGAAGGATTTATCTTACTTGATCAATCATACATACTATAATTACTTCAAATTTCCATTAACTCCTTCCTTTATAAGCTATTCATAAAGTGTTATTACTTCTGTCAATATTGGGGTACTAGCAACATGACAGAAACGGCAAGTATAAAAATGGAAATATGAGAAAATGGAGAAATCGCGTCGCTGTATATAGGTAATCGCATCGCGATGTCGTCTCTTTCGCGTCGCAAAATAGTTAAGGTCGCGTCGCGACCTGTATCTATTTCTTAGTTCCTAAACCCGAACTTTTAATCCAAAATCATCCACAAACTAAATCTCAGCTTCTAATTCGGTAATGGAATCATAATAAAAAAAACATTATCTATTCATCACCATAAAGCTACTTCTATTAATTTCAATTTAAATCATTAACCCATCTAGATTTTATCATAATAAATATTTTAGGTAAACTAATTTGAAAGTTTAAACTTACTCATGTATTAGGGAAAAGATGATGATAATGATTATGAGTTTGAAGTTAATGCTTTCACCTGCTTTCTTGTTCCACCGAGACCACAGGGACGATTCATGTTCCTCATTTTTTTTCTTTTGTTTACTATGTATACTTGAGTGTGTATGTTTAGTTTGGGTAATTTGACGAAAATATAGGTCGGCTTCATCTATTAACCGACTCCAATATCCAATAAAAATTATTCCCTTTCTAAACCAATTGTCTGAAACCTAAAAAATATTTTACGATTTCAACTATCTTAATTAAAAATAACCAATTATCTATTAGTCACAATAAATTATTTGGCTTTTTAACTAACATTCTCAATTAAACGAAATAATATTAAATTATTCCTAACATAATAAATATCAATTTAAAGTCAGTAAATTTACCACAATGCTACTAGACCTTAAAAGTGGGTGTTACAAATACAATAAAGGGTCATGATTTAATCCTTAAAGTTTCACTCTTTTTTTTCGTATTAACTACTCAAATTTTTTTTCTCGTGATTAAAATAGAAAAATCAGTATAAAAGATAAACTTTGAGGATTAAACCATCAAGTTCTTGAAGTATAAGAATTGAAGCTTGAAGGATCAAATCATTAAAATTTTATAACTTGAATGATTAAATCATGAGGAAAAAACTTGAGGGTTAAAACGAATATAACGTGAAACCTAAAGATTACCATACTAAATTTGTACATGGCCCACTACATTGACCTGGAATGCCATTTGTACAAACTTTTATCTAGAATAGATTTTCATGCACTAAATCATTAGTCACATGTTGGCAATCTCCTAGGGGTTAATACACAAATAGGTCAGTGTACTTTGCAAAAATGTTCATCTGAAGTACTGAACTTGAAAAATGTTCAATTGGGTTATTGTAGTTGTAAAAAGTGTCATCCCTCTTAGTTTTCTTAATTTTGATTAAAAGTTTATTGACCCAATTGCACATCGTTAAGTATATTTTTACAAGTACAGTAACCTAATTGAACTATGTCGAAAGTTTGTTAACCTAATTGAACATTTTTATAAGTACAGTAACCCAATTGAACATTTTTAAAGTTTAGTAACCCAGATGAAATTTTCATAAAGTAGAGTGACCTATTTGTGTATTAACCCAATCTCATAGTAAGAACTTTATTACAACTTCATGAGATATTGACAACACAACAATATGCGTTGGTATGGCTGGCTATATCGAACTACTATGCACGTCTATAACACCCCTCAATTTACATCATTTAAATATAATAAATCCGGAAGCGTTAGTCCAACTTTCAACAATATCAAGTTACATTACAATTTCAACCTAATTTAAACCATAGTTTATCAACATGGGTCTTATTTAAAAACCACAAGATAACATTAATTTGTATAATCAAATATCAGAATAACGCCAAGATGTCAAACATTCCTTCCAGTCCAACTTCTTGCCCACCCGATAAAATCTATAATCTGCAAGAAGTGTTAATGTGGGGGATTAGCATAACGTTAAGTGAGTGAATAATAATCAACAGTACAACTTAGCATAACAACCTTGTGTACAACAACTAATCTTAAACATATAGTACACAATACAACTTGTCAACAATGCAACAGTTCAACAACATCACATCTCAATAATGAGGATCGGTGGTTCTTGAGAAACCCTTCTGCCGTGGTGGCTCTCAAAGAACACTTATCCAACCATATCCGTATGGCCATACGGACGAGACCGATAGCTAATTATTATCATCAACCAACACAGGAGATGTGTTAAATCTTGGATAACAATTAGCCCAACCAACCATTTCAACTCGTTGACCTCATTAACAACTGATGCCCGAAGGCCAAATATCAAGTGATCACGTATTCACATATTCAATCAAGTCAATTTATCAGACTAACCAGTCCATCAACAATATTATTACTATTAAACCAAAATCATCATGGCAACAAAACAGTAATAATACGTTTACTTGTTGTAACCAAACTTGTTACAACTAAACCACACTGAGGATTAAAGATCCACTCACCGAATACCTCAGTCGTCCACTCAGTAGTCTAATGTCACTGAGTCTTCTCCACATCTGAGAATACAATAGAATAACACCAGTTAGTAAATTGTCTCAAAATTATATACAACATTCCGCAAACATATTTACACCCATCATTCTCCAAAATACTTAATTCATATAAGTCACACAATCATCATAATCATCAATATTTGATCCTTACTTATATGAATTCATATCATAATTTTCAACTAATCAAAAACATCAATTTATCACTTCTATTGAATCAATAATACTTAACTCGTATTAACAACAATTATTCATCATATACCACTAACATGATCTTAAAACTTTCATAATCATTTATCAACTAACATAACTACACCATTAACAATATTATTAACTTTCAACATCAACAATTCATCAAAACATCAACATTTGATCTAATTAATACTTATCCAAATAATTTCACACAATCCTCTTTAATTAAGAAATTAAGGGTTCTAATTAGTAAACAATATCAACTTCATCATATATCTACCATAATCATAATAATCATCATCAATAATCAATTATTATCAATTATTCACTAATAACATCAACTTAAAACATTGATTCTTCCAAAATCAACTAAACCCTCAAACTTTATTAATGATTATACATGAAACTCACATTTCTAATCTAGGGTTTAGATTATAATTCTCAATTAATCATCAAATAACAATTATATCTTCCTTTCAAGCCTCAATTTCATCTCAATCCTCATAAACTTCAAGAACCCTAATCAAACTTATAGCTTTTAACATGAATCATGCTATTTATCATCATTAATAAGCTCAACTAACATTAATTTAACAACCTCAACTCTTAATTTCGGATTTAAACCCATTAATTAACAAAAACCCCAAAACCCCCAATTTCTAGGTTAAATATATGAAGAACACATAATCATACCTTGATTATAGGAAGATAGAAGCATGAATCCAAACTAAGAAGCTTCAATTTGTTGTTAGAGGGTGATTTCATGATTCAATTTTTAAGGTTTCATGGATTTTGATACATATATATGGTACGTACGTATGTATGTATATAGATATATGGTGGAAACAACAAACCGACTCAAATATATGAGTCTATCATCTAATTGCCTAAATTTTATTTCCCGTACTTATCATTGTCTGGAACTTAAAAACCATTTACAGAGAAATATTATTTTATTGTACCGTCAACTGTATTAAATTAAAACACTTAATAATTTATTATACACCATAAATTCTTTGACTCTTTTACCCATTTATTTTCAAATAACAAATGAACCTATTTTCTGACACATTAAATAATAATTTACAATCAGAAAATATTAAAATACAACTAGACCCGAGGAGTGGGTGTTACAACGTCTAAATGCTCTGAGTACTTTATAGGTTGCAAGGCTCCGAGAGTCCCTGTAACACCAGGTCAAAAGGTCAATTTTCGCACCAAATTTAAACTTCAAATAATTGTATCTCTATATGCGATTATAGCAAAGTATTCGAAAATTTATTATATAATTATATACATAATACTCAATGATTATTTAATAATCACAATTGAAAGAATCAGAAAGCACTCAGAAACCAAGTTACATTTTTCTAACGAAATAATATAAACAAAATTATAAATTTAAAATATTAAATTTATATTACGATCGGGTACAAAAATACAGCTATTTTGTACTGCAATTTGGGAGATAGTGTCCCCCACCAAACACAAAAGCCGGCCAAACACACCCCCACCTCCTCTCTCATTTCATTTTCTTCTTCTTCTTCTTTTTCTTCTTCATTTTTATCCATCTTTTTTTTTCTTTCCCTCTAACAACTAACACCAACAATAACAACAAAAATCAACAACAACAACAACAAAAATCATCACCATTTTCGGAATCATCATCAACCAGAACATCAACACATCACCATCATCATCATCATCATCATCATCTTCCTCACCATCATCTTCATCTCCATTTTTATCAAAAAGTAAGAATTTACTCACTCTCTCTCTAGAAATCGTTTCTCTTTCTAGAAATTACTTAGATTACTTCAAAATACCATGTTTTAATATTATATCAACAAGATTATGCTCGAAAATAGGATATCGGATGCGTTTTTACTAAAGCAATGTAATAGACCAGATTTTACCACTTAATTTTATTTCCGAATTTGGATTTCAGATGCGTTTTTACTAAAGCAATGTAATAGAAATAAAAAATTTCCCCAAGCTGACCTAGCAGCTTGACCCCAGCCAGGGGCTCTGCCCCTTGGACCCCGCCAGGGATTGCCACCCTTGGACCCCGCTATCAGGGGCGTTGGCCCTGAACCCCCGTACACGGTTTCCAAACCTGAACGACGAACGAATACTTACACAACTCGCTTAGACAAATTGATTTCTCTTACTTATATAACTTCATGTGTTTAGGACACTAGGAGGTTACCATCCGGACGACACACGTATCTTAGGATCGTATAACATCCCTCTTTCCAAAGATAATAATTTATCATTTTCAACTACGGAAGCGTATAAAACAAAACATTATTTTATAAAACTTATAATATTAACATACACCATATTTTCAATATTTACAAAACCATCATTTACATAATATAAACGGGGTATTATATTATACAAAACATAGTTTCATAAAAACTATATCAGAGTTGCAAATTATCAAACATTCTGCATCCCCTTCTTGCAACCCTCATATCAAAATAACACCTGCAATAAGTAGATTGAGGGGTTAGCACAAAGCTAAGTGAATGAATTCAACACTCACTAATCAACTTAGTATAATCCCTTGAATACACCAAATAAGGATATACATCTATATCAACAATCAACAATTCAACTATGAGGATCGGTGGTCCTTGAGAAACCCTACTGCCGCGGTGGCTCTCAAGAACACTTGTCCAACAATCCATATGGCCAATACGGAATAGACCGATAGTTAGTGTTTATTGTACTCAAACACAAGTCTTACACACAACAAATGAAGTAAGACTATGTGTAATTCACACAATAATCAACTAACCCAACCAACGTGTTGACCTCAAAACAACATATAATCACATATCAACTAGCATATAAGGTCTGATCAATAACACAAAGTAAATAACTCTATCAACATGTCAACTATCACTTGTTGCAATAAAAGTAATTACAACCAAATCAAAAAGTGAGTTACAAATCCACTCACCGATACCTCTTTCGTCACCACACTCAGGATATCTATATCACTGAGTCTTCTGTTGACCTGAGAACATAAAGTCAACAAGTTAATAACTCACTTCTTTCGTTTAACATACTTAAATACTAAGTATTTAAACAATTAAACAATTATATTCATAATCACAATCAACTAAATCAAAATATTAGATTTTTACCAAACTTTCAAATTTACTCTTGCATACGCGATCCAAGAAATCCTAGCCGGATCGCGTAGCTTACTTATAAAATTTCTGTTACCAAATTACACTTGCTTACGCGATCTAGGAATAAAAGTTGGGATCGCGTATCCAAGTGCATTTTCTTCTATAACCATTTTGCACTAACATACGCGATCCAGAAACATCTGTGGGATCGTGTATCCAAGGCAAATTCTGACTTTTTGACAAATTTTAACTAGCTTACGCGATCCAGAACCCAAAGTTAGGATCGCGTGAGCAAGAAGAAAATGACCTGCAACTTTTCTGCACGAATTTTAACTCATATCATCATCAAATTTCAATTACTAACATATCAATCTCAGTTTTAAAAGTTACCAACACTTCAAACAACTTCATATATTAACATATACGTCAATTAATTATCAATAACATCATTTTCATACCAAAATCCAAATAACCCATTTAGGTCAATCACTTGATTTCAAATTCACCATTAAAGAGCTTAAACTCACTAGTTTGAACTACAAAATCAGTTTACAATCATTATATAACATCAAAATCATTAACAACAACTCAAGAACTCAATCAATTTATTAATTCTCTAATTGACCTAATAACACCTAAGTTCTTAGGGAAGATGATACTTACTTTTTGATGATACACAAGATGATAGCAACTAGAAGATGATTATATGTAAGAAACACAATTTAAGATCATTAATTTGTTTAGGGATTCAAGGTTCTTGAAGTTTAGAAGTATGAAGAAGAAAGGTAAGTGTAATTGGGGAAAGAAGTTAGGTGAAGCTTAAGTCGGTCTCTCTACAAAACCGACTCCCATTTGGGTATTTTTAATACCCGTTCTAAATCTACAGTCTGGAACTTAAAAACCGATTACGAATATATTTATTTTATTGTACTGTGTCCTATAACTATTTAAAACAAATAATATTTCACTATTCACAATAAGTTACACATAAGCAAATAATATTAAATTTACTTATAACTAATTAAATAATCTTTAAAAGTAAGGAAATTACCAGACAGATTTTGAGGACGTTACAGATCGCTAGCTTCTCGTGTGAGTTTCATAGCCCCACTATTTCAACTGTTTTAATGTTTTCGGGGTGAGACGCATGCTCAACTACTGTTTTCGAATTATAATAATAAACTTTTATAATTCACACTTACCTATATTGCTGCCATGTAATACGAAATGTGTAATACTTAGGAATTACACCCATCATATTGTTTTGGAACAATATCAATACTTAACCTAGATAGGTTGTAAACCGTACACTGTTAGATTATTGGCAAACAATTATCACTACATAACTTGACTAAGTTATCAGTTATACACGGACCATATTGTCACTTAACAATGCTATCAAACACACTAGGACTGTTTAGTCCTATCTACTCAAGACAACAACTAGACTTTTACAGGATTAGTCTTCCTCTTAGGAGCTAAAACTGCCCATATATATTCCAGGACTTTTAAATTGGAATTGAACTCAAGTAAACAACAACCAAGGATCTCAATATACTTGCTAGGCTGAGGCTAGGAGTATACATTAGAAATATACGTTAGTATGAATTTCTTATACTAATACTAAAACAACTAGGAGATGATTAATCATACCTAGGCCTATTGCAACACAACACATAGTTAAGTACTGTATATACATACTTAGCTACAATAAATCAATTTCATGTGCTACATGATACCCTATCTGAGGTATTTGTTGGTTCGACTTATATATATATATATATATATATATATACATACATACATACATACATACATACATACATGCTTGTACTTCATCTCGAGCACTTGGTGCCACCTACAATTTAGTTATGTATATAGGTATACATACACGCATACAAACATAATCAAATTAGTCGGGCATGTCGTAGTACTGCCGGCTCTCATTTACATTAGTCGGGCATGTCGTAGTACTGCCGACTCAATTTCATACTTTGCTTGCGAGCAATTCGGTCGATGCCAGATAGGCACAAAACGATGCCACGGTAGAGTGGGCACAAAACGATGCCACGGTATTCCAGTGGGCACAAGTACGATATCGCGGTAAAGCGATACACTCAATGGATGGGCGAGCTTATGCTCGTGATCCACACACTTATATGGATGGGCGAGCTTATGCTCGTGATCCGTACAATTAACGAATCAGCGAACTTTCGCGCAAGGCCATCAACTCAATATTTGACTAAATACTCAATCATAGTCCGTGGGGCTACAATTATGTTGTTGGATGCAACAAGCTATGCCAAGTGGCACACCAATTATTACACAACATCATATGACGTGGTCATACAATTACCCGATGGTCCTTAGGCATGTATTGCCTCACATTGATAGATTTACTCAATACCTTATAGGTATCCAGGCACGGAATGCCTCAATGTATATGTACTTAGGTACACGTCACGGCCACTTAGGTATGAGATACCTTGTAGGATGTATACATATTGGTGTTACAACTTCAATACAATACATATCAAAATCGTAGATTTTGAACTACTTTTCAAAACATATAATGTTTTATTCTTTATGTTTCAACTAACAATCCTATGAACTCACCAGCTTTATAGCTGACTCATTTTAGCATGTGATCTCAGGTGCCCAGCATGATTAGGATTGCTACAAGATATGCTAGCTCGAGTCGCATGTTTTCAAATAACCGGACTTCTCTGCATAACTTTGTACTACAACTTATGTATTAGAATTATTTTGCAAACTCGCAACAATGTAAACATTTATTTTGAAAATGTAACAACTATTTTTCAAACGTCTCATTTAGAGTCGTTCATTATGTACCTTTGTGCTGGTGATATTTGATTTGGTAACACCCGACCCGACCGCTTCCGCAACCCGAAATTTGAGGATGTTACAGTCCTAGCCAACATGATCGATGCGCGTTTTCGTTCGTATTATAATGTTTTTATTTATAACAAACAAAAACAAAAAAATTATCTTATGGTAAACGATGCGTATTATTCATTTTTTTATCTACGTACTTACATAAACACAGCCAAACTAGCGTTTGTAAATTAATAGTACTATGAATAAAATATAATGATCTCGCCCGCAATTTTATGGATTATGATCTAGTAAACATAATAAAATAAATAATTTAATTTCCTAACACATTAAATAAATCATTTAAAGCTAGAAAATTATCATAATGTCCAGACTCATAATGTGGGTGTGACAATTACAAAATAGAACTTTATGTTTAGATTTGGACTCTCCTTTAGATTTATTATTCTTGCAGTCTCTATTTCAGGTCTACCTATGACAAAGAGTCCTTCCGCTTGACTACCACTAGCATCCCCTGTGATGTCCCTATCAATTTGCTCTTTAGATTTTAAAGCATATTTAATACTATAATATGAGACTAAGTCTTTCCCATAGATCATAGTATCTCGAAAATGTTTAAATGACTGGGGAAGCGAACACAACAATAGAAAGGCTTGATCCTCATCTTCAATTTTAGCATCTACATATTTCAAATCTATAATGATGGAATCAAATTTATTAAGATGCCGTTATATTTTCTTGCTTCTTTTCTATCCCATCGAATGCCTTTTTATCCAATGTTTGGAACTTTTGTGCCGTTATATCTTCTTGCTTCTTTTCTATCCCATCGAGTGCCAACTCACACCCATACTGTATAAGAAGGGCTTCCGGCTTGTGGAACCTTGTCGAACAACTAATTTACGTTAGTAGTTCTATTTTAATTATAAATATTGTAGCTTTCTTGTGGTGAAATATAGATAGATTGTGCATCTTGAATAGAACTATCAACAGCTTTAGACGCTGGTTGTGATTGTGTGGACGTGAAAGTTGAACCGGGACAGAGGGATTATATTGGTTAAAAGCAAACATGTAATTAATTATTTCATCCATCTCATTAAAAGTGTATATTTTAACTTTTTAAAGTTTTTCTTTTTCAATTTTGAGGTTATATATTTTTGTTTGTGTTATATAATCAATAAAAATACATTTAAAAGCCAACACATTCATAATTTTGCATCAAATAATATATAACACAAACAAAAATATTTAAGATCAAAGTTGAAAAATGAACACTTTGAAAAGTCAAAACATAACACTTTGAATGTGACAGAGACAATATGTATTTGCATTTGATATATATATATATATATGTATATATATATACTAGTAAAACTTCGCACGCCCCATGTTCAAAAAGATTAATGTCGAACAATGTTACATTCATATTATCTAAAACATACTATTATGACGACGATGATTTGTAACTATTTAAAAAACTAATCAAGTCTATAGTTGATAGTAAAAACGAATTAATCTAACTAAACACAAAGTGCTGTTGTATCAGATAGAAAAATTACACTTACTAATTTAAAGACTTTTAATAGCAATTAAATTCTACCCGGTGAAATTAAAAAAAAAATCATTTAATTTTTAATTGAAAGTACCTATTTTTTAATGTAACTTAATTCAATACTAAAATATCTTCTACCTTCTGCCCTAAGAAACTAAAATCGTAGCTTTTTCAATCAACTATTTTTATATGTTGAATTGAAATACCATTTTAAGTTTAACCGATATGATTTTTGATGTTATTTATCTTAAAGTAAAAATATTATGTTGTTTTTGAGAAAATTACTTGTCACTTTATAAATATTGATTAACGTGTTCCGAAAGAATATTTCATTTGTGCCTAAAAACTCATCTTTTTTACAATTAAGAATTATATATATTAAGAAAGTGTAAACGTTTGCTAAAGTAGATGTAAACGTGTTGAAAGAGTTTAATAATTCAAGTGAATGTTTAAATGATCCTTACACTTTTCAATTGAAAAAAATCATATTGAAAATGTGAATATATCATAATATGCACCTTGTATTATTTCTTTAAATGAGTAAAGTAAGATACATGTTTTCTTATATCTTATTTTTTAAAATACATCCTAATGAAAATCAAGAAATTAGGAAAATCAACTTTTTTTTTTTTCATTTTCATCTTTTAAAAAATGTGACTATATCTTAAGAAGCTTATGTGCTTAAACCTTAAGCTTAAATTATTTTAATTAATTCAAAATTTATAAAAATAACACAATTAGTATAAATTAAAAAATTTAAATAGTGATGATGTGTCATCACATGACGAAGTTAGAAAAGGAATAGTTTTCCTTGTATATATAGTAAAGATATATATATATATATATATATATATATATATATATATATATATAAAGAAATAAAAGTAATTGTAGGCACATCGATACATCGATGACACATTAGCAGGATCAATATCTAGTAGGAGACTCTAAGTCTCAATGGATTCGATATGGATCGAATTTAATCAGCTACATTCACATTCATATCCATTTATTTTTGTCCATTCATATCCGTTTATTTTATAAATCATCCATCAATATCCATGACTATTGAATCAAGGATATACAATGTATATTTTGAAATTTGGTAAAAAAAAATTCTATTTTAAAATAAAAACAAAATATTAGCAACGAATAAAAATATTGTAGGTGTATAACTTTGAAATAAAATATTTAAATATGTGCTACTTGTTCTAAGATAAAGAAACCGTAGTTTGAACAAATTTAAACATTTTTCTAAACCTTTTTTCGCTAATTATTTTTTGATATTGGTTCTTATAAGGAAGAGGTCTAGGGAGGAAATGGAAAGAAGCAAATGGGGAGGTGACAAGTGTCCTCCATTTCTCCACCTCTTTTATTTCTCCACCTTCTTCATTTCTCCATCATTATCATTTCTCCTCCATTTTTTTCTTAAATTTTTTTAGTTTTATTTTTTATATTAATTTTTTTTTTACTTTTTCGTATTTAAAAAAAATTAATTTAATATTTTTTTTTTTTTTTTTTTTGCATTTTTTAGAGTTCTTGTTATTGTGCCTTTTTTTTACGTTTTTCAGCCTTTTCAGTTAACCTTTTTCACGACTTGTTTATAATTGTTTTTGTTTTTTTCGCGTTTTCAACCTTTTTTCTGTAGTTGTTTTACCTCAAATTATTATATGTAAATAAAATTTTATATATAGTTTTACAAAAAAACACTTATGTGATACACCGTATTCATGCTTTTAATAAAATAAATTCTAATATAATAAAATTATAATTTCAATGTATCGTACAATTAAAATTATGATGCACCATATTTTATAACTGTGATGCACCAAGATTTATACACTAATAATGGTTATCGTATATCTAAAAGTCAAAGCGTCATATTTATAACTATGATGCACTATATTTTATAATTATGATGCACCATGTTTTATAACTATAATGCACCACCTTTTAATTTAATAATAATATTTTATAGTATATTATGAAAGTCAATGCATGATATTTGATGTGTCGTAGATCACCGAAACACGATTAGAACTCAAGTATTTGTGCGGAAATCAAACACTTGATCAGGCTATGAATTAGAGAATGAGAAGTAAAACAAACTGAGAAGTAATTGAGTCAAAATGCTTTTGTATTAATCACAAAGTCAGAGAGAATATCTCAGAAACAAGATTAATTGACTTACAAAAGGCTTACGAAAGAGGCTTATCAAAATCGTCTAACACAAGTCTATTTATAGACTGACTGAACACCTTATGCGACAATTCTCTAAAAGGTTTGACTTTAGTCAATCCGACAATAAACATTCACGGATTAACCATACATGCGACAATAACCTATTCACGGACCATCTCATTGTCGCATTAGTAAACACTTAGACAAAATCAAAAACGAAATAAATCAAGTTTTAGACATCTTTGTATCAACAAACTCCCCCTTGGATAATGCTTGATTTTCTTGAAACTTTGAAGCTTTAAGTATATCCAGGCAAATTGCATCCAACATGAACTCCTTGAGCGCAACAGACTTCGACAACTCTTTGGAATTTCAACGCCATGAATTCATCATCAAAAGCATCATCATAAATGATTGGGTTCAACAGAAGAGCTTCGAGATCAGGCTTTGAAAGATTTATCAAGCTCAAAGGATCGAAGACATAAATAATCGTTTCATGATTCCACATGATCTCTCCATTGACATCTCGATTGTAACAAGCAATCTCTGCTTCTCCTGTGCTTCCATTATACTTCCAATAGCTCACAAATTTCCAGATATTTATCGGAAGTTTTTCAAGTGGAATTCTTCTCAAACATTTTACCCTTGGATAAGTAAGGATTACCCGTGGTTGATTAGAGACGAGTTCAATGTCGAAATAATCCACCATTCTTCTAGGAAACGTCTCTTTCACCCAAGTATATTTTCCTCTGAAGCATTCACGTGCGAGAACCTCCGTCATCCAATTTATCAAACCATTTTTAGAATGATTAATAATATCAATTGAAGCAATATGGTTGATTTCACACTTCGGAAGCTTCTCAAGGGCTTTAAACGTTGGAGAAAAATATTGTAGCCCATCAGTTCTCTTGATGATAAACACCTTGTTGTCGTTATCATATTTCCATCTTATAATTCTCCCAACACATTCATACCTTGGAATTTTGAAGAATTTTCTGGTTTTTGTAATTTCCGGTTCAGGTTGCTCAGAAAACCACCAAGGAACTTTTTGTTCAGGTTCCTTTTCTTCATCAGAATCTACCCAAAATCCCTCTTGCGAGCCCAAATCAGATTGAACATTTTCAGGAAACAGTTCATCATCAGAATCTTGCCAATCTTCTACATGAACTCCATCAAAATTAGGTTCAAACCCTGGAGGAAAGATATCTTCAAAATCATCATCATCATATCTACCTTCGTTGCATAATTCAATGAATGGAATCAAGTCTTCAACAATGATATTCAAAGGAGTAGGACAGAGAAATTCTTCTTCATTATCATTACTATTTGACAACTCTTCTTGATCAAATCTTCGTGAAGATTCACCAGTCTCAAAGATAGAAGTTTCTTTAATATCGTCAAAGAAGTTTTCAAGATTAAAATCATAATCATTCACATCTGTTTCTCCTAGATCACCAAACTCCATATTCTCAAAGCTTGGCTCAGGAGTAATTATAAAAGCAGGAATAGCACTTATTGGATCTACGTTTAAAGGTTATTCCTCTTCATCTTTCTGAACTAAAACAATAGCTGAAGAAAAATTTGGATGATCACCGCCATCATTTGCTCCAGAATCATCAGAATCCTCATCATCATCACTATCACCCTTACCATCTCCTTCATCATCAACAACTTCAACATTATCACCATTATTATCATCAACATTATCACCAATATTTCCAACATCACCATCATCACCATCTCCTTCATCATCATCATCATCCTGATTATCATCAACTTCATTTATATTCTCCCCCTGATCACCTAATTTTTCGTTTAAGAGAAAGATTTCTTTCTCAAGTGATTCTATTCGTAATGTCTGATCAGCAAGTTGTTTGCTTTGATTTTCAATGATAATATCTTGAGACCCAATACGTTGCAGAGCATGAAATAAATCACTCCGCAATTTCTCCACAATTGACATCAAGGGTGACACAGCCCGTTGAAGTGAAGCATCCAAGGTTGCCATACTCACAGTAGGAGTAGGTGTGGTTGAGGAAGTTCCAGCATCTGTAGACAATGGTGTAACAGGTATAGGTGAAGAAACAGAAGGAGTAGTTGAAATACCAGGTACTGAAGAGACAACCGGCATAGATATAGAAGAATACGAAGGCATTGCTGAAGAAGTAGTAGGCACAGATTCAAATGTTGTAGAAGAAGTCACCGGTAGATAAGAAGTTCCAACCCCAGAAGATACAACCAACTTTCTTCGTTGAGTCGGTCTTGACTCAGGAATATATTCAGGATCCCTTGTCTCCTCTCTTTGTCGTCTTAAGTCTTGACGTTCTTTCTCAATATTTTCTTCTGTGAGACGTTGAGCAGCTAATGATTCTTCCATAGTCTTTGGACGAATAGGTTCTTCATCCTCAGAACTAGACGATTCTAACTCAACAAAAGGATCAGGGTTGTGTGGAACATTTTCATCATCCTCACCTTGAATCATAAGAACATCATCCTCTCCTTGAACGGACTCCCCCTCAGCTGATTCACTATCAGTATCAGATTCCATTTTAATTGCAATTTGAGGTGGAAGAAAGTTTTCATCAATCACGTGCCCAAATAACTCAACCGTTGGTGGTGTAGGCTTACCCCTATAACTATTACAATCGGCAAACACTCTTTTCGGAATCGGAGTGTAATTCAGAGTATTGCCATGGTAAGTAATCCCTTGAATGTGTTAATCAATGTAACACCCCCAAATTACGTGTTTAGCGGAAGCAAGATTTGGGTGTTACTAAATCAATAACAAAGCACATAAGATGAAGCGAACGACTCTAAATGCGTCGTTTTAAACATTACATACATAATATAAAGGTTTTACATCGTTGTTCTTGTTACAAAGGCTCGCAGCTAAATGTAAAAGATTCCGAGGCATATCTAATTGTACAAAATATAGAAATGCATGTGAATCTTCTGTTATCTGAATGCGACTCGAGCTACTAAGTCCTGAGCAGATCTACTACTGCTGGGTACCTGAGAATACATGCTAAAAGGTCAGCTAAAAAGCTGGTGAGCTCACAGGTGTAAGTTGATGAAATCCATGTTATGAACCACAAGATTTAGTTTAGTGATTTGCAAACATGCAAATAAAATATGAATGTATATTATTGCCATGAGCACATAGTTTGAGCTTAACGGAGTGTGCCAGGATCCGCATTCAAGGACCTGGTCGAGTTTGCCCCCGGCATGTGCCTAATCCACACATGTATGAACAAATGAAAATGCGTCCGTTCGACCGCAGTCGTGGTAGCGCGACTACCCCGGACGGGGATTGTCAATCCCATATGGTACCATACACTAACATTCACGCTATCGCAATATAAACAAACTATGTTGTGAGGGACTTCATGATTAGATAAAACAACTCATGCAATCAATATATCGAGGTTTTGTACTTGTGTTCATATGTAAAACAAAATCGAGCATGTAATCCCACCCCTGGGTAAAAACAGTAAAGAGGGGCTATGAGACTCACCTGAGTCTGATGGGTTGCTATCAAGCAAGTATGATGTTGCAAAAGGTGATGTTGTCCGAAGACGGTAACCTGCCGGGCGTTCAAAACGCACAAGGTTATAAGTATATGTAGATGTCTCGAAAGACCGTCCACGCTAGTTGTTCATCCAACTAGAAATGTCCAAATAATTTGGTTGTTTGATTGATTAGTTTGAGTTTTGAAAATGTGTACGGCCCGTTAGTAATGGTTGGTAATAGAAATCTTAAAAATATCCACTTTATACATTTGTTTAACTTATTACCACTGTTTGTTATAAACTTGTTACCACTGTTAGTTTGTTACTTTGTTACCACTGTTAGTGTAATAACTCGTTACCACTGTTTGTTTATTACCTTGTTACCACTGTTTATTTAGTTTACTTGTTACCACTGTTTATTTAGTTACTCATTACCACTGTTTGTTTATTACCTTGTTACCACTGTTTATTTAGTTTACTTGTTACCACTGTTTATTATGTTATTCATTACCACTGTTAGTTTAATTTACTTATCTTGTTACCACTGTTAATCATGTTTATGCGACAATAGGATTCTCGGACACTGTTCATGCGAGAATGGGAATTCACGGGTACTGTTCATGCGAGAATGAGGTATTCACGGACTTGTTTAAGTGTTAGTGATATTCGCGAATTTAGTTTATGCGTGAATGACTATTCACGGGTTTAGTTTATGCGTGAATGATTATTCACGGATTTGTTTGTGCGTGAATGATATTCACGGACTTAAGATTTCATGCGATAATAACGTTGATTAACGGACTAAATAATGCGTTAATGATAATTCATGGGTTTTTGTTTATGCGTGAATGGTATTCACGGATTATGTTCTACGACAATGGTATTCACGGATTTCTAAAAAAAAACAGTTCTAACAGTTTGATTTTCTTAATTTTGACTCGACAAGTCTCTCGATTTAATCAACTTCTATACCGAATCAAGCCTAACTAAAAATCATACATGTTCTCCTATATGTCTAGTGTAAAACTGCACTTTATGGTGTTTTTATATATTCATTTACTATTTTTAATGAAAATAATCATGAAGGATGTCGGTTTTGGTCCAAGAACAGCTATCGTCCAAAGATTGAGCTCTACACAAAAATACGTGTATTTATGGAAAAGGCTAAAGAAGAACTTTTTAAAGTTAACAAATTATGTGAGGTTTTGGCACTGGTCTCATATGTTTTAGTGGTTTAGAACTCAAGATATGGTCTCGAGAAGGAGGTAAATATTTCTGTCCGCCGGAACAGTAATGCGCACCTTAACGGAAATATTATTTTAAAATAGTAAACGAGATCGATATGTTACGAAATTGGTGTCTTTAGAAAGCTAACATCACAGGATACATTTTAGGCTTAAGAAACACTCAATTTAGTTAAGATATGAATATTATAAAAATCGTGGAAGTTGACCAACTTTCTGGACAGAAAGCAGTGTGAATATAAGTTCATGAAAAAAAACGAGTTTTAGCTTATATTTTGGACATAACTTTGTTAAATGAGCAACTAGACATGTATACAAGTATATTTAAAATAAAGCTAGTAGAATATTAAGAATTCTTACAAGAGGATCAAAGATCTAGAGTCGAAATGCAAAGGTGATGCGATAACCGAGCCTTTCCTTCGATTTTCTTCAAGAACTTGATGGTGGATGATGATGGTCTTGTGGTGGTTGGATGGTGGTGATTTGGGGCTGTGGAGAGAGCAGAATTTTCGTGGGTGAAGGAGTGGGAGAGAAGGGATCGGGTAAGGAATGAGAGAAGAGGTATGGTGGGAGTTGAAAATGAGGTATGGTGGTGTGGAATGTCTTTCACAAGTAAGGGGAGAGGAGGGCATGGGGCATGGCCTCATTTTCTGCAGAATTTCATGGGCCCCCACTCCATGTGGGTGCCTAAATTGTTTCCTCAAAGTTGTACCCCGTGCAGTGCTCGTTTACCCGGTCATTTGAACGTTTAATTATCGTTATACGTTTTAATACGCGTGTTTGAATAATGATTTAAATCTCGATATTTTTATTGAAAGTATTATCCTAAATACTTTATTTTAAGTTGTTTAAATGTTGTCGGGTCTCGGTTTGCGCGTTCGTTGCGTATTTGTACGTTTATATGACTCACGTAACGCTTTTAAACGAATTATTCGTACGCGTGAGAACGTAATATTTTTACTCGAAGTATTTTATCAAAATACTTAAGAATGAATTATAAAAATATAATTTGGGTTTATTTCATTTGTCGGGCGCGTTTTACGCGTTTTTGGTCATTTCTGAGCATTTTACACGATACGAAATGCTTATATGATATTATCGAAATAATATTTGGAAATAAATATGTTTATCAAATATTCTCATATTATTTAATAAATTGAGTTCACCAACGTCCACATTAATGCATCGGGATCCGCCCGATATGAAAATGCACGATTTTTCAAAATCGCGTACGTGTATATGTATATTCCAATATATATATATTGATACATACAATTAGCCTAATCTAGCACTAATTACACGTATTAGTAGATGATTAGGAACTAATAACTAGCCCTAATTTATCGGGTGTCACAATCAAAGATTACTTGAAGAAATCGTGGATACGTGAAAAATCCATCTTCATTGATATTTCCAGCCAGATTCTTGAAGATATATCTTGAAAAGTTATATGGAATGTTAAGAACAAGTGCAGTCATCAAGCCAGCTAAGTAATAGCTCATTGCATCGAACCCAGCTTTCCTTGGAGAAATGCAGCAAATCAATGTATGGGCAAGAAACTTCCAGTGAGGACAAAAGTGATTCTTAAGTATCTGCACATCCTGTGGTCCTTTGATACTTCCCATTTGTATAAGACAATCATCAATAATGTTTCTGGGAATATCATTGGAAGCATTTATATCGTCTCCGAATTGCAAAGTGTGCCTAATTAATTCCTCAGTAAGCACAAGAGTGTTTCCATCGACTGTAGCCGTGATGCAATGTGGTTGAACATCCGTATGATATGCAGCTGTCATCCAGAAATCAGTCATATGTTCTTCATAGAGATTTGGTACTTGGACTGATAATGCATAAGAAATTCTGGATCTCAACAAGAATCTAATCATAGGAAAGAATCTTCTATTTTCTGGTTTGTCAGGAGCTTCAAGAAGATAGGCTGTAGCATTATGGCGCTTTTCAAAGATAACTGCTCTTCTTTGTACTTCCGGTTGTGCTGCTGCAATGGGATCTGCTGGTTCTGCCATGATATATATAAACAAGCTGCACAAAGTGTTTGTTAAGTAACAAAAAGAAAATTTCAAGTGTCTAAACAAACAACAAAAAATTTTCCTAATTATTAACTAAATGCAACGATAGACTATGCGACAATAAGGAACCAGTACTGTTCAAACGACAATTCTAATATGACAAGTATAAATCACGGATTGAAAAACGTCTAGCACAAATACTCCTTGAGTGCTATTGTCGTAATACTGTTCATACGACAATTTAGAATACGACAAAAATAAATCACGGAAAAAAATTGTTTAACAAAAATAATCCGTGAATAATATTATCGTATCACTGTTTATCCGTGATTATGTATTGTTCATGCGAGAATGTACAATTGTCGGAAAGTCTTGGTCAAACAAGTCAAAGGTCAATTCAAAATTATTCACGGAGCACTGTTCATGCGTGAATATGGTATTCACGCAAAAACCCTAAACACTGTTCATCCGATAATGAATTGTCGGACAAAGCAGGTTCAGGCACTGTTCATGAACAGTGTTTTTGAATACAAAATCGACGATTAAACACTATATACAGAGAGATAATGGATGAAAATTATACCAATCGAAGTGTAGAAGGTAGGCGCACACTTCTATCGGAACAAAATCACGTATTTCGCAAAAATCAGAAAGAAATCAAAGAAAGAATACTGCGTCTTGCGTTTGTCGGATACCAATGTATTGTCGGAAAGTGTTTTTGACGGAGAAAAAGTGGAAGTGAAAAGGTTTTTCAAATTTTGAAATATATATATACCTTTTCACCTTTTTTCATCCGTGATTTAATTTCCAAAAATACAATGATAAAACATTTTGATCAAATCAAATATACTTTGGATAAAATGCGAAACTAAAAATTTTAAAATTAACAAAAATCTTTAAACTAAATATTTACAAACTAAAATAAATGCAAAATATTTTTGTTGGGGTAAATCTCATGAGTTGGGATCATATTGGGATAAATGAATGTATTTATATTTATTGTTTAGAAATGAAAGTCGATTTTGATTGTTAGTATTTTTAACCTCTTTAAATTTACTTAGCATTAATAAAACATTCTTTCTAAGAATCATTCTACATGTGATGATTGGTATTAGTGTTTTTCTTAAACACTCTTGCATTTAAAAAATCTTAAATTTTTTATTATTAGCATGTATATTACTTTATATAATCTAAATAAAAATATATTTTCAGATTCATAATATATTAATATTTTCATATAAAGAGTGAGAATATGATGATATCTTTAGAAGTACATACATATGTTGGAATGACACTTAGTCACATATGTCATACCCCGGGTTGGACTTATAAACTGTATCACAGGTCTATACATCGTATAACAGAGTGATAGAGTTTATTTGAATTTTATTATATGAAACGTTTGAAAATTTACACGTCCATTTATAAAAATATATCAAACTAAGGTCTGTACTCAGTACAACAAATAGTCAAATATATTTTCCCAGATATCATAATATTAAGACCCTAAATCATGAATCATAATATACTAATCCTTCAAAATTTAAGACATTTATCATCATTTTGATAATATTTTGATTGTCATATATTAATATTTTGGATTATGTAAAATAATATGCACATATGTTTTAACATTTCTTAGACGAGATATTTTAAATGCAAAAATGCCTACCAATATATCACATATAAAATAAATTAGTAGAAAAGTTGATTTAAAAATGTTATGTAAACCTACTAACACATCAAATGTAGTACTTATCATTTCTTTTATGTATTATTTATAAATAAAATTCCCAATGTACTATCATTTCCCAACTTTTTTACACAAAATCTCCCCCGATTTTTTTATTTTTTAAATGTTTTTGAATTTTTATTTTTCAAATGTTTTTGGATTTTTTAATATAAAAGAAAATCAAACAAATAACAAATAGAAAATAAAAAAAATAAAAAAAATCCAAAGTTTACTTAATTTGATCCAAATGTTTCATGCCAAACATCGCAATGAGTTCCTCAAAACGTGGTTTTGAAAAAGCTTTGGTAAATAAATCAGCTCTTTGTTTCAATGTGTCAACATGAACCAAGATAATCAAGTTTTTCTCATAGCAATCCCGTATGAAGTGAAAACGAATTTCAATATGTTTTGTTTTTTAGTGTTGTACGGGATTACGTATGATACTTATGGCTGCAGTATTGTCAATATGCAAAGGAGTTTGTGTAAGAAGTAAACCATAATCTCGAAGTTGTTGTTGAATCCAAAGGATTTGTGAACAACAATTGGCAGCAGCAATATATTCTGCCTCCGCAGTAGAGGTAGAAACCGTGTTTTGTTTCTTGCATGGCCAAGTCACGAGACGATCTCCTAAAAATTGACATCCACCAGACGTGGATTTGAAGTCAATACTACATCCGCCATAGTCAGAATCAGAATATGCAGAAAGTGAAAAATCTGCATCATTTGAATACCAAATGCCTAGATCAGGCTTTCCCTTTAAATAACGAAAGATTCGCTGTACGGCCTTCAAATGTGAGATTTTGGGATTTGCTTGATACCGTGAGCAAATAGACACAGCAAACATAATATCAGGTCTTGAAGCAGTTAAGTACATAAGAGAACCAATCATTGATCGATATTCCTTTTGATCAGTTGGTGATTCATCAAGAGCAGGTCCAAGTTTGTCAACAAGATCAATGGGGGTTGAAATAGATTTGACATCCACCATCTGAAATTTCTTTAATATGTCATGAACATACTTTGTTTGATGTATGAAAATGCCCTTGTCGAGTTGCTGAACTTGCAAACCTAGGAAGAAAGACATTTCCCCCATTGAACTCATTTCAAACTTAGACTTCATGATATGCTCAAATTCTTTGCACAAACTGTCATTCGTAGACCCAAATATAATGTCATCCACATATACTTGAACGAGAAGCAAATTTCCTTTTGTTTTCCGAATGAAGAGTGTACTGTCAATTTGACCCCGTAAAAACCCATTAGCAAGAAGATGTTGAGATAAAGTCTCATACCAAGCGCGAGGAGCTTGATGTAACCCATATAAGGCTTTATCCAACCGAAACACATAATCTGGGTATTGAGGATCTTCAAAACCTGGAGGTTGTTTGACAAACACTTCTTCATGCACTTTCCCATACAAAAATGCACACTTGACATCGAGCTGATACACTTTGAATTTCATGAAAGAAGCAAATGCTAGAAAAATTCGAATGGATTCAAGTCTAGCAACTGGAGCAAAAACTTCATCATAATCCAAACCTTCAATCTGAGTAAATCCTTGAACCACTAATCTTGCTTTATTACGAACCACAATTCCTCGATCATCTTTCTTATTTCTGAAAACCCAACGCGTACCAATAGGATGAATATCCTTGGGCAGTTTCACCAATGTCCAAACTTGCAATTTTACGAACTGTTACAATTCTTCTTGCATTGCTTGAACCCAAGAAGAGTCTGACAAAGCTATCTGAACATTCTTTGGTTCAATCTGTGATAAAAAACAAGTAGAAGACTTGTGTTGATGTCGAGTTTTGATCCCTTCAAAAACATCTCCAATCACGTTTGTGAGTGGATGTTTATGCTCAGAACTAATCCGCAAAGTAGGAATAGATTCCACATTCAAGTTAGTTCCTAAATGTGAATCCTCAGGATTATTTACTACTTCATTACTAGAATCATCATTTATTGATTCTTCTAGTTCAGTAGAGGGATCATGAAAAGCTTCAGTATCATCAGGATTTGAAGTTGTATCAACTTCATCATTGGACAAAGGATGAGAAGAGTCATGAGCAACAGATGCTTCAGTTGGTTGAGGAGGAGAGAGATTAGAAGTAGATACTGGTGGAACAGGAGTAATAAGCGGCTCAGCAGGAGTAGAAAGAACCGGAATAACAAAATCATCCGAATCTTCAAAATAAGATGACTCATCATGTTGAAAAGAAGAAAGAGAATTAAAGAACGAATCATAGTCAAATAACCATTCTGGACCAATTCCATTTGAAGGAGAAGAATACCGTAAGAACTCAACCTCATAGCATTCTTCTATTCGATGTGATGCCGTGTTATAAACTCTTTTGTTTTGAGAATTTGCTGAGTAACCTAAGAAAAATCCAGATTCAGATTTCTCAGCAAATTTGGAAATACGATCCTTAGTCTTCATTATTAAACACGGGCATCCAAAAGGTTCCAGAAAGTGAATATTCGGCTTCCGATTATTCAATAACTCGTAACTTGTCTTCTTTTTGTCTTTAACCACAAGAACTCTATTTAACACAAAACAAGCCGTGTTCAATGCTTCAGCCCAAAAAGTTGTTGGTAACTTTGCATCTGAGAGCATAGTTCGTGCAGCTTCAATCAATGTCCTGTTCTTTCTTTCAGCAACTCCATTTTGCTGTGGAGTTCTAGAAGCACTGAGTTGTTGAGAAATTCCATGCTGAAGACAGAACATTTCCATGATGTAATTTTTAAACTCCGTTCCATTATCACTTCGTAACCTCTTTACTTTCAATGAAAATAAAGTCTCTAATCGTAAAATCAGATACTTAATTTTCTCAGCCGTCTCATCTTTTGTACTTAGAAAGTAAACCCACGAGAATCTTGAGTAATCATCAGTAATTACCAAGTAATAGGATTTACCACCAATACTCCTCACACTGACGGGACCAAACAAATCCATATGGAGAAGTTCCAATGGAGAGTTAATAGAATTTACCAACTTAGGCTTATGAGACTTTTTAGTTTGTTTTCCCTTTTTACAAGAAATACAATGATCATTTAGTGAAAAAGTCTGTTTAGGGACTCCAATCACTAAATCATTTTTGACTAAAAAGTTCATCTTCCTAAAGTTGATATGTCCCATTCGTCTGTGCCATAAAACTGAATCCTTTTCTGATGCTTTTGACAACAAGCAAGTATGCTCCATTGTGGGAGTTATAGTACGCATATCTAGGACATACATATCTTTAACCCTAGGAGATCTCATGAGAATCCATTCTTCTGGTATAACAAAACCCGGTTTAAGAATCAAACACTCTTCATCATTGAACATGTAGACAACTTTTTGTCACACACTTGTGAAACACTAAGTAAATTATGTTGAAGTTGTTCAACGTAATTCACTTTGTCAAAACTTATTTCGCCATTTGTGACAGTTCCTTCACCAGAAATCATTCCTCCTTTATCTCCCGCGAAAGCAACAAACCCTCCATTTTTGATTTTAACATCTTCTAATAAGGAGAGATTCCCGGTCATATGTCTTGAGCATCCACTATCTATGTACCACACATTATCGATAGCTCGGGATGACTGCAAGACATTTGATGGAAACAATTAGTTGCTAATGGAGACCCAAGCCTTGGAGGCTTTGGGTCGTCCAGTGATCTCATCTATGATGAAAACGTCAATTTCTTTGAAATCCTTTTTGAGATCTTTTGACGCATCATAAGATGATGATTTCTTTTTAGAAGAACCAAAAGTATTCATTCCCGGTTTTTGTGGATTTTCGTGAAGTGGTTTTGAAACGTTTTTATTCTTTAAAGATTTTTCTTGCTTCAATTGTTCTCTTGAACCTTTTCCTAGCAAGTTTATGACAATCATTCAAAAGATGTCCACGAATTCCACAATAGAAACAACTTCGTGTTTCATACCTTTTCAGAGAATGAAAACTTTTATGAAAACCATAATGTGAATGTTTACTTGTAGAAGCATCACATTTAGAATATGAGCTTTTACTAGTAGATGCTTCACATTTTGAAAAATCAGATTTAGAATCATGATTTTGACCTTTTGGTGATGAAGAAGATGATTGTGATTTATATGGAGAAGAAGTTCTTTTCAAAATCTTTGTAACTTGTTTTGGAATTTCACAAGCTATAGATTTTTCTTTATCATTATGATTCAAAACACACTTCTTGTTCTTTCCACAATAATCACAATCATTGTTCTTCATTTTTGAAGATTGGTTAGAACAATCTGATGAATTATTCTCATGTGATAATTCAGAATTCTCATTAGAAGAAACCTTTTGAGTTACTTCTTTTTGAGATTTTGAATTATCAACCTTTCCCTTCCCATACATAAACTCAGAATCAGATTCATCTTTAACTGGCAATTGAGAATAAGATTTTGGTGGTGGAACAAAATGATATCCAATTCCAACATTAGACTCTGCTTTTGATGCTTTGGCCTTTTCATTTAAATCATTTTGATATCCAATATCAGATTTAGATTTAGTATCTAAACGCTGTTTATGGATAATTTCATCAAAAACCACTACTGATGTAGAAACATTCAACAATTGTCTTTCAAGATCTAAAATTTTAGAATCAGCTTCAGATTTTTCTTGTTTAAGTAAATCCATCTCAACCAAATAACTGTTTATGATGGATTGCTGATTTAAAATTTTAGCTTTCAAATCATGAATCTCAACATCAGTTGACTCAAAACGTTTATTTAAAAGCTTGTTGTTTTCCACCAACTCCTTATTTTGATTTTTAATCAATTCAATGTCAGTTAAAAATTGTTGATTTTGAGTTCTCAAATCAGTACATTTTGAACAAATTTGTTCAAATGGAGAAGAATCAACCTCAGAGACATTTGCCATGAAAGCTTGGTTATGAGAATATTCCTCCACGTGTGCACTCCAATCATAAAATTCATCTGCTGTTGAAATTAGTGCTGATGATGTGGAAGCAGGAGTAATATCTTTTCCAAAAGATTGTGGTTGAGCAGAAGAATAGGTTTTGGATGTGGAAGGCTTGGTGAAACCAGAGGTAGGTGCTTTACTTTTCTCACATTCCCGAGCAAAGTGCCCTAAATTCTGACAGTTGTAACACCGAACCTTCGATTTTTCAAAACCTGGTTTACCCCCCAACTTGCTCTTTCCAGTTCTTTGAAGAAACTTTTTCACCTTTCTTGTTAACATAGCAAGATTCCATTGAAGATCCATTTCTTCAAGATCGTCAGGATGTATCTGATCGTAATCTTCTTCTGTCAAGTCTACATTACCCACTCTTCCAGCAATAAATGCTTCATAAGATGATAGAAAAGCAGTGACAACATTTGCATGATCTTCAGTAATCTTAGAAACATGTTGATTGGGATTTGATTGTTGATGACTTGTAGCTGAAGCACTTCCAGACCCATAAAAGCCATAACCAGAATATCCATCTGTAGATCCACTTGTATTCCCACCATTTAATATTTCAGAACCAGAACCAGAAAACAAAGCTGTTGTTTCTGAGGTTTTCTTTGAACCAAATTGGGAATATTGCATCATCTTTCCGGTCTCCTTCTTTTGTAAAGAAACATCATAAACCTACAGCTTGTTGATCAAATCTTCATAAGCATATTCACCCAAAGATTCATCTTCCATCGAAATATTAGCCTTTATATCCCACCTAGAAGATCAAGCTTCAATCAACTTCTCATTGATTTCAAAACGTTCCAAAATCAATCCATGTCGTTTAAGCTCACTAATTAGCTGGGAATATCGAATAATCAAGTCATTGAAAGATTCATTGGGCATGCAAGTGAATACATCCCATTGTTTCTTTAACAAGTCCCGCTTGCTTTTCTTCAGCTTATCATTTCCAGCAAAACGTTGCTCCATTGCTTTATAGAGCTCATAAGCTGTATTCAACTCCTTCCATCCAGCAAGAACATCACTAGGAAGACTCATAGAGATAACTGATTTAGCTTTCTTATCATGATCATGTTCTTTCCTTTCATCAGAAGTCATCATTTTAAGTGATTTGGGAGGAGGATTATTATCTCTATAAATTCCTTCAGCTCTGGGATGAATGTATTGCTCCGTGATATGAATCATAAGATCTGGATCATATAAAGCGATAAACATCTCAAACATATACCTCCAATCATCATAATCGTTTTGACATAGAAATTTGGGTGGTTTGGTTGTAGTTCCAGTCTCTTGTTCATTCTTCACCATCGCTTGCCAATTCACATGAGCCATTGAGAAATACTTAGAAAAATTCAAGAAAGATAATCCGAGAATGTCAATTTCCAAGAATATCACTTGCACAATCCGTTAATATCAACTATTCCGTCAATATTAACTCAAACAGAAATCCGATAATACCAAGTATTCCGTGAATCTCAACTATACGACAATATCAGTCTTTGATCCGTCAATAACACTACTCCGTGAGTGTCAACTACTATCAAACAACCCGTGAATAACAAACAACCCGTGAGTGTCAAATAACCCATGATAAATCAAACAACCCCTGAATATCAAACCGTGAATATTAACCAATTCGTGAGTATTGAACAACCCGTGAATATCAATATCCAAGAATACTATGAATCCGTGAATTCAACTATCCAACAATACCAATCCGTGAATATGAATACTCCGTGAAAACAAATAATCCGTGAATACACAGTACTGTTTATGCGACAATAAAGTACTATTTATGCGACAGTAGACTTATTGTCGGAATACACAGACAAAATTAATCACGGAATTTTTGATAATCACGCAAGAAACCAGTAATCACGGAAGAATTAGTTACTTAGAATTCACGTATTGCAATCACGGACAAAACTTGCAGAATTTGAAAATATCCATAAAACCTTCAATTCTTGCTCGTTTTGGATAAAATTGATATCAGGATACTCGGAATTTGATTTCTGGTAGTAGTAGATATTCAATTTTAACTTTCACTGTCAAATTGATGAATCCGTACACTTGACGATACAAACGTAATCAAACCAAAGCGAATTGAAGCAAGTCTTGATCAAATTCCGGTGAATTATGATCACAGAATATGAATTCGAATCACTTACAGCCGTAATTCAGTCTAATTCGAAGTGAATTGAGCTCGAATCAATGAAACGGTGACAAAAACTGCGTAAATGAGATTTCCGAATCAATTCTTCAATCAAATACTTCAATTTCTCGTCTAATTCAATCAAAACAGTTCTAATCTTTATTCGTACAGCTCTGATACCACTTTGATGTGCCGTAGATCACCGAAACACGATTAGAACACAAGTATTTGTGCGGAAATCAAACACTTGATCAGGCTATGAATTAGAGAATGAGAAGTAAAACAAACTGAGAAGTAATTGAGTCAAAATGCTTTTGTATTAATCACAAAGTCAGAGAGAATATCTCAGAAACAAGATTACAATGACTTACAAAAGGCTTACGAAAGAGGCTTATCAAAATCGTCTAACACAAGTCTATTTATAGACTGACTGAACACCTTATGCGAAATTCTAAAAGGTTTGACTTTAGTCAATCCGACAATAAACATTCACGGATTAACCATACATGCGACAATAACCTATTCACGGACCATCTCATTGTCGCATTAGTAAACACTTAGACAAAATCAAAAACGAAATAAATCAAGTTTTAGACATCTTTGTATCAACAATATTTTAAACACTCGATGCACCATTATTTATAACTATGATAAACCATGTTTTATAACTATGATGCATCACTTTTTGAAATTATGATGCACCATATTCTATAACTATGATGCACCATATTCTATAACTATGATGCATCAAGATTTATACACTAATGATATTTATCGTATATCTAAAAGTAGGAGTGTCATATTTATAACTATGATGCACCATATTTTATAATTATGATGTACCATGTTTTATAACTATGATGGACCACCATTTTAATTCAATAACGATATTTTATAGTACATTTTGAAAGTCAATGCATGATATTTTTAAACAATCGATGCACAATTTTTTATGACTATGATGAACTATGTTTTATAACTATAATGAACTATGTTTTATAAATATGATGCACCACTTTTTAATTCAATAACGATGTTTTATAGTATATTTTAAAAGTTGATGCATGATATTTAAATACTCGATGCATCATATTCAGAAAATCAGTGTATCATAGTTATAATGTTGGTGAACACAATAATAATTTAGTTTTATTGCATTTTGTTTTTTATATTCATGTGCATCGCTATATATAATATCTGGTGCGTCACATATTTGAAAATTATATAAGAAAAAGAAAAAACTAAACAGGAATAAAGGTTACAAATTAATTTTTAGATTTTAAAGTGATAATTTCTTCTAGAAAAATGTTAGCAAATTTTATTTAATTATTTTTTTTAACAAAAGTATTATTGAAGTTTTTACATGTTTAAGATTTTTTTTTTAAGTTTAAAATCTTTTTTTATAATATATTTTTTTAATAAAAATAAATTTAAAAAAAAAAGAAATAGGAAAAAAAAAGTTAGAGAAATGAAGAAAGAGGGAGAATTGAATAAAAAAGGTGAAGAAATAAAAAAAAAATGTGGAGAAATGAGGAGACACTTGTCACTTCCTCATTAGCTTCTCTCCCTTCCCTCACTTTTACCCCTTCTCCCAGAAATCTCACCCTTATTTTTTAGCTAGAAACATTTTGATTGTTATTTATAATGGTTAGTGACTTTTGTTGGATGAGAATTATTAAATTTACCTCGCCAACATTTATAGGCGTAGAATTTTCGAAGTACTTAGAATCTTATAGCAAAAACAAACGATGAGAGAATTCAAAAATATGAAAGATATACGAACATTATAATCTATTTACACAGCAATTCATTGACATTTCGTACATTGAATATATATATGTATATGTGTGGTTATTTATATTTATACTCATATATATGTATATTTATATTCATATATAGGCATTTCGGGTGATAATAGATTAATCCGTAGATGACAATTCATCCAATTCATTAATCATCTACATCTATATCCATATCTACTATACATCCATTTACATTGTCTATATCCACCAGTTATTAATCGGATCGGGTGGATTATCTATTGTATCGGGTGACGATTATCATCCCTAGTCTCAACATAAAGACTTTTTCCCATCATTGCCACTACTCATGTCTTCCTCGATCTCTCTTTCTTTATTGTTTGTTCATTAACACCTATTTCTTCCATCTCAATTTTATTATTCAGAGATCATCATTCCACTTACTTTTTGGTAAGATGTTAGTTGACCCTTAACGATTTACTTACATTTGTGTCTTACATATACATATACATATACATATACATATACATATACATGGGAAGGTTCAAATGAGAACCACTTTAAAGTTGAGAATTTTGAGAACCACATCAAATACGTGTTTGTTCACATGTGATTAACTTCAATTATATGTGAACATTGATGTGCGTTTAATTGAAAAAGAAAAAAGTCAAAAAGATTCTAAATTTATATCAAAAAACACATTTTAACCGATTTGTTCACATTATATTTATTTGTTTGCGTTTTTCGATATAAATTTAAGATTTTTTTAACTTTTTTCTTTTTCAATTAAATGTACATCAATGTTCATATATGATTGAAGTTAATCACATGTGAACAAACACGTATTTGTTGTGGTTCTCAAAGTTCTCAACTTTAGAGTGGTTCTCATTTGAACCTCTCATTACATATACATATATATATATATATATATGTACACTTTACAACATTATTTTATTTATGAAAGTGAATAATAAATTTGAAACATTCATAAAAGAAAGAGTAAATTATTTGAATCGTTCCTGTACTATCACGTTTTATTCATGGGTAGTCTTTGACTTCTAAAAGCTACTTGGATAGTCATACTTTTTAAACTATTTATTTCGTTAGTTCAAATTTTAACCGGTCATTAGTTTCTCCGTTAAAAGGACCAGCCGTGTAATATTTTTTTCAAATTTTAAGTTTATTTAAATTTAATATTATTTTTAATTTTATTTAGTTAATTTATTTTTTTGAATAATCTAATCAATTTAATTTAATTATCTTAATCAACCTTTTTAGTGATAATTATTTTATTTTTTACAATTAAAAAATCAACTTAAATATTTATTTATTCTAGTTTTTTTTAAATATTTCTATAATAGTTTATACTCTTAAATAAATATCATCGTCGATTTCATGACTCCGTATAGACAAATCTACATGCCTACATAATTATTGTAAAATACTAAATTGTAGTAACTACATTGCGCATAGTATTATTATACTCTATATTTTGAACATTTTGTGTTTTTTTCTTTTAAATAACCTACACATATTTTTACTTAGAGGGTTGATGTAGATTTTGACACTTATAAAAAAATAAAGAAATGTTTTACCCAGGGCTCGAACTCAGGACCTGGAGTCATCGCTTTGGACTTTTTACAGGCTGAGCACCCGGAGTCATCGCGGGCGAACCTCCGTAGCCACCAAGGTGAAATGTTTTACCCAGGGCTCGAACTCAAGACCTGCTGGCACTTTGGACTTTTTACAGGCTGATCACTAACCACTTGAGCCACACTTGGTGGTTAGTAGTCTACAATTATGTATTCAATAAAACTCAAAAATAAATGTGACATGTTGATAGTGTGCAATTTGAGTATGTTCATAATATATAAAAATGTTAACAATATATATGTAGTCATATAGAATTGTCTATACGGAGTCATGAAATCAACGATGACATGTAAAATTAAGAGTATAAACTATTAAAGAAATATTTTAAAAAAATAGGATAAAGAAATATTTAAGTTGGTCATTTTAATTGTAAAAAAATAAAATAATTATCACTAAAATATATTGATTAGAATAATTAAATTAAATTGATTAGATTAATCAAAAAATAAATTAACTAAATACAATTAAAAACAATATTAAATTTAAATAAACTTGAAATTTGAAAAACAATTACACGGCTGGTCCTTTTAACGGAGAAACTAACGACCAGTTAAATTTTGGACTAACGAAATAAATAGTTTGAAAACTAAGACTATTCAAATAGCTTTAGAAGTCAGAGACTACCCATGAACAAAACGTGACAGTACAGGGATGATTCAAATAATTTACTCTAAAAGAAATATTGAACCATAAAATTGGTACGGTGGAGTATTTTTATTTTCCCAATTGAACATCAAAAGAGTATCTAAATGTGTTTCGATTATATGTAAAATGACGTTGAAAAGTGGAAACTAATTAAGCCACAAATGTATATTTAGGTGGAGAAAGATGGTGATGAATTTGAGTGGTGGAATATAAAAATTTGATGTCTTACAAGAAAATAGGACTAAATTGATGATGAATATGACCAAATTTGATTAGAGGAGAATAAGAACAAATTTATATTTTACTCAAAAATCTAAAAGAATAAATTTTTTTACACACATGGTCCTTTTTAACAGAGTGTTAACAATCGTTAGTGTAAAGGACTATTGGCGTAACAAGTTTCAAAAGAAATGACATCGGTGTAAATAAATTAGTTAAAGAACTGCGAATAAAATTTGGAGCAAACCATAAGGATGTTTTATGTAATTTTCTCCTTGACTTAATATTGTCAATTGATATATTTTAATTTTAAATCAAGTTTTTAGTTTTGAATTAAATAATTTGTTTAGAGTTTCATGGATATAGGAATGATACAACTTAAAAGAAATTAGTGAGGGAAAGTAAATGAGAAAAGAAAAATAAAATAAAAAAATAAGGACATTAGTGGAGGTAGGGATGGCAAAAGGACCCGTATTCGATGGAGATCCCCGAACCCCAAACTCTTCGGATCGGATTGGGGACGACATTTTGATATTTTGAGGCGGATTTTGGGGCACCATATGGGGATTCTTATATAGGGAACAAGTATTATCATCTCTGCTCCACCCGCCCCGAAATATATATATATATATATATATATATATATATATATATATATATATGACGTTTATATATATATATATATATATATATATATATATATATATATATAAACGTCATACTCTTGTTCAAGCTAAATATGATGGAACTTCTATATATGAATGGAATATAGATGCTCAAACAGAGTATCAAATTTTAAATTTATTACAAGAAATGACTATGACGGCCACTGCATATACAGTACATAATAATAATGGATCACAAGTAACACAAATGATTATATCAGGGTTCACTGGGATTTTAGAATGCTGGTGGGATAGTTATGTAACTCAAAAAGGAAAAAAAAAATGCTATATTAAATGCAAAAAAGACTATATTTAAAAGTGAAAGTGGTCAACTTAATTAAACACAAATAGATGATATGTTGAATAGCCTAATATATGCTATATTAAAAATTATGTAGGAAATTCAACAGCTTATCAAGAAAGAAATTCATCTATATTGTTAAATTTAACATGTAGAAAATTACAAGATTTTATATGATATGAAGATGTATTCTTAGCAAAAGTAATGACTAGGCCAGATTGTAAAAAAGCATATCGGAAAGAAAGATTTATAGCAGGATTACCTAAGTTATTTGTTGAAAGAATTAGAAATAAACTAAGTCATGATTATAATAATAATAATATACCTTATAAAGAATTAATATATGGTGAAATTATAGATTATGTAAATCAAAAAGGTTTAGCTATATGTTCAGATCTAAAACTAAAGCTAAAATTAAGAAAGAAGGTGTTAATTCTAGACAAGAATTAGGAGATTTTTGTCAATAATATGAATATGAATCTTTAAAATTACTTCCTTCTAGTTCTAAAAAGATTAAATATAGACACAAAATTAAATATAAAAGACATTACAAAAAAAAACTAAGAATATGAAAATGGAAATGATTATAAGAAAAATAAATTTACAAGGAAAGGAAAGATTCCTTATAAAAGCTTTAATCAACATAAACAGGAGATATTATAATATGTTACAAATGTGGAATAAATGGTCATATGGCAAAAGATTGTTATGCTAAAAAGAAAATAAATAAATTAGATATATCAGATGAACTTAAGAAACAAATTAGTAAGCTGATTATAAGAGATAATTCGAGCGAGTGAAGTATTTCAGATTATAGTGAAAATGATATAAATGTCTTAGAAGAAAATACCTCTAGTAGTGAATATGAAGTATGTGAACATATACGAAATTGTAATTGTAATTATAATTCAATTAATGTTATAACTAAAGATGGTGAAATAGAACAGTTAATAGATTTAATAAACAAAATATAAGATAAAGATATAAAAAAGATATATTTTTAGAAATTAGAAGAAAAATTAAATAATAAAGAAGAAGAACATATATATCACAAACAAGAATATAATTTTAATGAAATCTGTAAAAGATTTAATAAAAATATAAATCCCATAACAATTCTAAAATTACAAGAAAAACTTAATAATGTAAAATTAGAAATAAAAATACTAAAAGAAAGAATAGAAAAATTAGAAAATAACGAGAAATCATTATATGAAGAAAAGTCAGAAGATGAATCTAAAGTAATAAATATAATAAGAGAAGTAAATTATCAAAGATGGTATACAAGATAACAATTGTTATTTATAAAAATTTTAAGTTATCATTAACAACTTTATTAGATTCAGGAGCAGACTTGAATTGTATTCAAGAGGGGTTAATCCCAACTCAATATTATGAAATATTATGACTGAAAAATTATCTTCCATAAGTGAATCTAGATTAAAAATAAATTATAAATTATCTAATGTTCATATATATGTAAAGAAAATGCTATAATACTCAGCTAATTCTAGTAAAAAATTTAACTTCTTAGCTCATATTAGGACAACCATTTATAATACAACTAGTGTTAAACCCGTACGATGCACAGCTAGTTTAATATGATGAAATCGACATAGGTATTTTTTTTTATAATGAACAAACATTATTCCATAAATAGTGTGTTCAAACGTAGCAAAAATCAACATTGTGGGTTTGAAGATTATTCAACATATATTGCGTAAAGAATATTATAAAACATTAAGTCTGAGATGCATCATTTCCTTGAGATTGAGCTTCATTTTAAAAAGTGACACTCTCCGATCATGTGCTTGTTGCATTAAACATTGTTTAATAAGCTTGTATGATTAAATGATATGTATGTATAGGTATGAATAGTCAATTAAATAACTAATATATATATAGTTGAAGTATTTAGTAAATAAAGTTTACCGGTTCAAGAAAGTGTTGGCATAGTATGTTAGACCCCTCACTATCGTGAACATCAACTAACGCATAAGTTGGAGCCACATCAGCGCCACGTCAGTTTTTTCCAAAACTGACACAAACTAACACTCCACTGCCTACAGTGAACATCACTTCAGTTTTTTTTGAACCCACATTTACCAATATATCTTTAATTCTGTACACTAAACAAATAAACAAAAAGGAAAAAAAAAAAAAAACTGACGGCAACTATTTCTCATCGGTTTGGCGACGTAATGCTAAACTGACGCAAAGTGATGTTTTGGTGCCTATGGTGTCTCCAAACTGATGCCAAGTGATGCTCCAACCGATGGAACCATAGTGAGACCCCTTATAAGAATTGGAGAACCTCTTTAAATACAACATTTGTTGTATTGTTTGTGAGATTGCCATCTTTATCATAAATAAGGACTTTTAACCCATTTCGACTCTTCACCCTCGAGAGAGGGACGTATAATTGACCATGGCTAAAAACAGGCTTTTTCAGAAACAACCCAACGTTAAATTTGAAACAAACTGATAAAGGAAATTGTCTTCTTTTAAATTTGAAAAGGAGTCTGATATTAGTAGGTTCCAAAGAGAATCTTGGAATCCATACTCTACTCCCCACATTTGTTCCAGTTAGAACTTTTGCCTCAATAGATTTTTCATTGAGCTTAACAACTTGCAGACGAGTCCCATTGCATAGACCTGCAATTTGATCGATATTTCTAAGAAGCATAACTGGCACATCCTTTCTGAGGAACATCTGAAAATACATTAATGGATGTACAAAAGTGATTACTATTGAAGTAAAAGATGAACTAAAAGTTTATGTATGAAAGAATTTTGGAAATGAATATTACCTACAGTGTCACCATCTTTGTATTTTTCTGGGACAAGATCTTGAAAAGGGACAAATCTAAACCCATATAGTGTTCCAACAAAAAAATGAGCAGAAGTGATGATGGTATTGTGTAGTAAAACGAGCTTGTATCTGTGATCTAGAACTCTCCATTTTCCACGATTTTCAGCGCAAATAAAATTCTTGATCTTAACATTTGTTTGTGGTAAAAGGGAAATAGCTAAAGTATCCTTCATCATAATTTTTACTGATGCTTGAATCTTGTCATCCCAAGTAAAAGGTGTTTATAAACATTATACATAATGATGATTAAAGTTGGTAGATTGGGTCATTAACACTTACCATTTCATCACACGGTATGTACTTCATTGAAGCTTCATATCGACCGTAAGCAGGTTGTAGCCACGAATGTAGTACTCGTACCCTTATTGCTTGAGTTTGAGATCTCGCATTTAGTGCACTGATCAATGTAATTTCGTTGTCCATAGTTCTGTGCACAAATATATCAATACAACAATGGGTATTCATACCACACTGATCATAAAGTAAAAATCAGGGAATTTAAAATTGGCATTTGATCAAACACTTGGCGTGCGTAAACATTGAATAATTACACTTAAGAAAGTATAACACATAATCGTATTAAAATTGGTATTTGATCAAACAGTTGGTGTGCCTAATGTAATTGAAGTTCAGAAATAAATTCTGAGTCACTAATTATCATTGAAGATCAAACAAAGATCAACAAAACATAATTACACATAAGAATAATTACATAAATCAAAACATAATCATGATTGAATAATTACACTTAAGAAAGTATTATCACACATAATCGTATGGAAAAACATACCGGCTTTGTGAATTTACGATTTGATTCGACTGTATAACATGTTCTGTTAATTATTCCGCTATATAAGAGGAAGAGAATGCAATAGTTGTAAGCGATATTGGTAAATCGCGGAGAGATCGTTACCATATTTGTATGAACTTTGAAGAATTTTTGGGAAGTGAATAACCAAACAATTTGGTTTACGGAGATGTTTTTTTTTTTGTTTTGAAATCGAGTAAGGTAATAATGGAATGGATACGTAAAATTAATTGAGAGTGTGAGGTTTCATTTTGGGATAGATCTACCGTCATTGACAAAGGGATGTAGATACAAAGATATATCATAAAGCTTAGTAAGGCTTTTTTGAATGACGTGTAAAACATTATATGAGATTGTTAGTGTAATATGATGACATGTGGATGAAGCTGACTTGGCAAGGTGTTTATTTAAGAGGAGATTATACCTTTTCGCTGCAGATGAAAAAGGATTATCTACTTATATCTTAAATAAAGAAATTTTTTTTGAATTTATTCACCCAATTATAACCAAGGAAATAAATATATTAGAAAATAAAAAGAAACAAGTAAAATATCTAATAAATGAAATAAAAGACAAAAGAATATGCAATCAACTAAAAGACAAAACTATACAAACTAAAATAAAATTATTAGAAGAAAAATTAAAAAATAATGTATGCACAACTATACCTAATGCATTTTGAAAAAGGAAACAACATATAATAGGATTACCTTATATTAAAGATTTTAGTGAGAAAAATATTCCAACTAAATCAAAATACCCGGCATTTTAGGCCATCATTATTTCGCTTAATTACATCATTAATATACGTATTAGTCAAAATTCAGACTAAGTACATACATTCATTTCGTATATTTATATATACACACGAGCACTATTTATTAAAATCGCGCGACAACAAATATGAAAGAACTCGAAAGTACAAACCCGGACGTTGGTGACAAAACTTTACTAAATGATGTCATATTATTAGGAATAAACATCATTTACTCGGATAATAATATTTCATTTAGAAATATATTTTGTTTTAGTAAAAACGTATTCTACGCAACAAAACCATACGAAACTTATCCGTCAAATAATCGGAAACAAAGTTATATTTTTATAACTCAAGTAAAGTATTTTTATAAAATACTTTGATTAAAAATATATACGAATTCGTATTAACAAAATTTATGATTTTAAAATATTAAATTATTTTACGATCGGGTACACAAACACGGGCTTTTAACGCAACAATTGGGGACAACCAACCCCCACTAAAAATGAGGGCCGGCCATCCCCTATACTCCTACCCCTCCATCCCTTTTTTTTCTTCTTCATTTTATCAAACAAAAACACACACACACATCTATATCCATTTATCTCTCTCGGTTTCTCTCTAAATCACCAACAACAACAACCACAAAAACCAACAATAACAACAACAAATCGGCAGCAGCAAAAGCAACCCACCACCATCATCTTCATCTTCATCTTCTTCATCAAGTTCATCATCATCCTCCTCACTCGATCTCTCAAATCGTAAGATATTACTCCCTTTTCTTGATATTTCGAGTTAGAAATACTTAATATATCATGTTTTAACATTTTATCAACAAGATTTGGCCCGAAAATAGGTTAGATCTTGATTTTGGGTGAGAAATCGTCGAACAGATCGTTGTGTCGCAGAGGATCAAAAACAGTACTGCAACATAGCCCGTGTCGCAGGTTATGTCGCAATAATTAATTAGGTCGCATGGTGCGACGCAAACCTTTATGTCGCAGCAAATCTATATGTCGCATATAGCGACACAATGCGCTATGTCGCATTAAATTGCGGATGTCGCACACCGCGACACAAACCCTTGTGTCGCAGAACCCTTTAGCGACACAGTCCTTATGTCGCAAAACTCAGAACCTTAAAAACACATGTTTTTCACTAAGTGTCGACCCCAGCCAGGGGCTTTGCCCCTTAGACCCCGCTACCAGGGGCGCTGCCCGCGGACCCCCGTACACGATTTCCAAACCTGAACGAAAAATGAATATTTACACAACTCGCTTAGACAAACTAATTTGTCTCTTACTTAAAATAACCTCGCGTGTTTAAGACACCAGGAGGTTACTATTGGCTCGACACGCGTATCTTAGGACCACTCGCTCCTACAGGTGAGTTCATAGCCCCACTCTTTCAGTTATTTTACTATTTTCGGGGTGAGACGCATGCATAATTACTGTTTTCAAATTATAATGATAAACTTTTATAATCCACACTTAACTATATTACTGCTATGTAATACAAATGTGTAATACTTAGGAATTACACCCATCATGTTGTCGTTGAACAATAACACTACTTAACCTAGTTAGGTTATCATTGTACATCGCTAGATTGTTGAAAAACAATTACTATAACATAACTTGACTAAGTTATCATTATACTTGGGCCACATTGTCGCGGGACAATATCATCAAATACATTAGAACTGGTTAGTTATACCCACACTGGACAACATTTAGATTTGTTGTGGGATCAGTCTTCCTTTTAGGAACTAAGACTGCCTATACACTCCAAGATTATTAGAATGGAATTTTACTTAAGTAAACATTAACCACAGACCTCAATATACTTGCTAGGAGGAGGCTAGGAGTATACGATAGTAAACTACGTTAGTATAGTTCTCTTATACTGATGCCAAACAACCAGGTGATGATTGTTCGTACCTAGGCCTCTTGTGCCACTTTTAATATCTAAGTATTGTATATACATATTTCGATACAATAAATTACTTTCATGCGTTGCATGACACTCTGTTACATGTGTTTCTTGACTTGACATATATATATATATATATACACACATACTCGTACTCTATCTCGAGCACTTGGTGCTACCTACAACAAACTTAAGTATATTGATATACATACACTTATACAAACACGACTACTCAAGTCGGGCATGTCGTTGTACTGCCGGCTCACAATTACCTTAGTCGGGCATGTCGTTGTACTGTCGGCTCTCATTTACTCTAGTCGGGCATGTTGTAGTACTGTCGGCTCTCAAACATATACATTGCTTGCGAGCAACACTGTTCGATGCCATGGTAAAGTGGGCACAAAACGATGTCACGGTAAAGTGGGCACAAAACTATGTCACGGTAAAGTGGACACAAAACGAGATCACGGTAAAGTGATTTAAAACGATATCGTGGTAAAGCGATACAAATCATAAACACACGAGTTGATACTCGCACTCATTAACGGATCGGCGAGCTTACACTCGAGGTTGTTAACTCAGTATTTGGCTAAATACTCAATCATAGTTCTGTGGGACTACACTTATATGTTGCTGGAGGTAACACATTATGCCAGGTGGCACCCTAATACGTTACAACTGAATAGGTAATATTATTACTTATCATCATATGACGTGGTCATACACACACTCGAATGGTACCTAGGCATGTATTGCCACCCATTGGTAGACTTACTCATACCTGATCGGTGTCTAGGCATGGAATGCCATATTTTCTATGTACTTAGGTACTTACCCCAAATACTTAGGTATTAGATACCTCGTTAGATGTATACACATTGGTGTTACAACAATACAACAATACAAATCAAAATCGTGGATTTTGAATTACTTTTCAAAACATACAAGGTTACACTTTATGTTTTCAACTAACAATCCTACGAACTCATCAGCTTTATAGCTGACTCATTTTAGCATGTGATCTCAGGTGCCCAGCAGAATTAGGATTGCTACAAGATATGCTAGCTCGAGTCGCATGTTTTCAAACATCTGAATTTCTCTGCATAACTTTCGTATTACAAATTATGTATTGAAATTATTTTGCGAACTCGTAACTTGTATACACTTTTATTTTGGAAATGTATAACTATTTTTAAACATCTCATTTAGAGTCGTTCATTATGTACCTTTGTGCTTGTGATATATGATTCGGTAACACCCGACCTAACCGCTTCTGCAACCAGAATTTTGAGGGTATTACATATACATATGTCTATAGAATTAGAACACCATTATAAAAAAGAAATACAAGATTTATTAGACAAGAAACTTATACGTCCATCAAAATCTCCTTGGTCATGTTCAGCCTTCTATATAATAACAGTGCTGAAATAGAAAGAGGAGCACCAAGGTTAGTGATAAATTATAAATCTTTAAATAAAGTTTTAGAATGGATTAGATATCATATACCAAACAAAAGAGATTTATTAAAAAAACCTTTATGATTCAAAAATATTTTCTATGTTCGATATGAAAACTGGATTTTGGAAAATTCAAATAAAAGAAGAAGATAAATATAAAACTGGTTTACAATGTTCCTTTTGGACATTATGAATGGAATGTAATGCTCTTTGGTTTAAAAAATGCTCCATCTGAATTTCAAAATATAACAAATGATATAATTCTACCTTTAGAAAATTTTGCAATAGTTTATATTGATGATGTTTTAATATTTTCAAAAAATATAGATCAACATTTTAAACATTTAAATGCATTTTATGACACTGTATACAAAAATGGATTAGCAGTTTCACTAACAAAAATATCTTTATTCCAAACATAGATAAGATTTTTAGGATATAATATAATATAAGGAACCATTAAACCCATTGATAGAAGTTTAAAATTTTCAACTAAATTTCCAAATGAAATAAAAGATAACAATAAATTACAAAGATTTTTGGGTTGTTTAAATTATATACATGATTTCTTTAAAGATTTAGAAATTATTTGTAAACCTTTATATGATAGATTAAAGAATAATCCTAAACTATGGACGGAAGAACATACTAATATAGTAAGACATATAAAAGAAAAAATAAAATTTTTGCCATGTTTAAATATTCCTCATCCTAAGGCTAGTCTTATAGTTGAAACAGATGCAAGCAATTTAGGATATGGAGGTATATTAAAACAAAAGTTACCCACTAATAATAATGAACAATTAGTTAGGTTTTATTCAAGATCATGGACTGAAACTCAGAATTAATTTTTCTACTATTAAAAAGGAAATTTTAAGCATAGTTTTAAACATTAAAAAATTTGAAGATGATTTATATATGAAAACTTTTATTTTGAGAATTGATTATTTATTTGCAAAATATATTTTAGAAAAGGATATAAAAAATTTAATATCTAAATAAATTTTTGTAATATGACAAGCATTATTAAGCAATTTTGATTTTCTAATTGAATTTATTAAATGAGAAAATAAATCTTTACCAGATTTGTTATTAAGAGAATTTTTACAGGGAACATGAATCCTAATTCTTCTCAAAAACTTATTTTTATCAAAGAGAACATTATCAAAAGAAAGTTCTTCAAGTTCTTCAACGCCTACCAAACAAAATTTTCCAGCATTACCCACACCAATTAGGTTTGCTCCAATGACTCCAAGACCAAGACGACCTTTTTCACCAACTTATTCTAGTATATTTTCACCTACTCCAATTTCTACTCAAAAATCAATAAACAAGACTTCCACTTTCAAATCTTACAAATTAGACTCTGAACCCATTCCATATATTAAAAACCCTAATCACCATATTATCAAACTTCTTGAACCATGTGAGGTTGAAACGGTAAAAGAAAGTTTTCTAAGTTTGATCAACTATCTATTTCCTAAAGATTGTCATTTATTCATTGATGAGTATAAGACTAGAGAATATTATCAAACTATTATCATTGATTGGGAAGCAATTATCGTAAACATAATATGAACCCAAGAGATCCCTCAAAAATTGATTTTAGCAAAGTAAGGATTAGAAAGATTTTACTCCAGAAGAATGGGGATCAAGACCATATATTAAAAAGACTCTTGCTAATTTTCCTACTCTCTCATATATTAATTATTATGATTACCAAGAAGCATAGTTCAAGACATTCTTGTTAAGGAATTATAATTATTCATGATTTATTACTTTGACAAAGATTTTTTCCAATATATGGGAATTTGTCCAGAAGCATTTCCCACATTTGTTTTAGAAGCATTCAACAAATTTAAAAAAAATATCTATTGAGAGGGAAGGGACACCATTGTTTGAATATACTGTTCAATTTATGTGTGTTCTAAGACTACCTTGGATCACGTCATGGACATATTTTTATCAAGAAGCTCAGACTACTCCATTATTACCTCCAACATTATATAAACATTATCATATTAAGTGGTGGGATAAAAATTTTAAGTGAAAAAGCATGAACTCAAGCTGTTGATGAATATTACAAATTGTGTTATCAAACCCCTATTCAAAGGACTATAAAAGATGAAAGTTCAGATATTGTATCCAGAATTCAAGCAGCATGTTCTTCTCCAGAAGAAATTCAGAAGATTATCAATGAAATAAAAAATTCTACTTCATGTAGTTCAAACAATGATCAAGATTAGCTTCAAGATGCTCAAAGACCAATATGATGATGTTATTTCAAGTCTTTAATTATGTAATAAGTGTTGTAACATTTTTAACCTATGTAAAATGTAAAAGTAAATATTATCAAAAGAGAATATTATCAAAAGATCCTACTTCCATAAAGATTATCAAAATAGCCGCAAAGAGATCATTCAATATTGAGTCAAGCAATCTAGTGGAATATTTCTACTAGAGCACTTTCTACAAATGGACAAACCACTAATCTCCATTGGTGGAATATTTTTACAAAAGGAAATCTAGTGGCAACTTAGTGGTACAATCATTCTACAACTAGACAAAGTTATCAATCACCATTATTGAAAAGGAATGAAAAGAATAGTAAGATTCTCTACAACTTTCAATAGAAGAAATGAAGTTGTCGGATATTTATTATGGTGGCAACTATTCAAGTAGGCTTTGAAGATTATAAAAAAGGATGCAGAAGACATTACCAAGTACGAGAGAAAATTGCTAGCAAAAAGTATTCTACACCAACACTTCAACTTATAATGTATGAAAGTCAAAAACCCTTCAAAAGTGGTATTGTCAACCACCCGATGTTCAAAAACTTTAGATTTTCAGATTTTAATTTCTCCCTATATTTGTAAAAATTATCAAGAAGTTCTTTCTTGTAATTGTCAAAAGATCTGTGATAATAATATCTCATGTATTTTAATATATTTCTTACTCTTCTATTTTAATCTTAATTATGCTTGAAGACTTGCAAACTAAATTTGTAACAATTATAAGTTTTAAAATTTTTACTATTTTTGTAAAACAACATTTAACATTTTATGATCTTGTAAAGATTGGTATATATATATATATATATATATATATATCTTTCATTTATATTTATTATTATTCTCACTAGTCACCACTTACACGATTAGTATTCTTATAAACCCTAAATCACTCTTGTTATTTTGATTACTCTTGTTGTATTGATTTGGTCTTGTGATTTAGTCAGAATATTTTAAGACCATTTTGTAATGATTTTTGTAATTTTGAACTGTAAACCTATTACTATATGTTATCTTGATTATTGTGTTCACTTGTTTTTAGGAAAAAAAAAGAAGAAGATATTACTAGTGAGAATAGCTAGATAATATTGTAAAGAAAATTAGCAAAAACTTCAGGTTTAGAATATTATCAATGTGGAAACAGTGTTAAATAATCGATGTCGTGGTGGGGGACTCCGATCCCCGTTAGGGTTTGGGGGAGCTTATATCCCCAATGGGGTGCCCCGATAAAATCCCCATTGGAGTTTGGGGAGGGTATGGGGATATTTTTGATTAATGAGTTTGGGGGTGAAGTTATCACTCACCGCCTCGATACCCGCCCCATTGCCATTCCTCGAACCCGTCCCATTGCCATTCATAAGTGAATGTCAAGGTAAAAGTAAAATGAAAATTATGGTGTTCATTATCTCATGGGAATCTTACTTCTCATGTGTCAGGTGTGGTTTATTTTTTGAAAAAAACTTTCAATAACCTCTGATTCGGTCAGATATTTTTTAGATTTATATTGTTTGTTAGTTTTTTTTTTTTATCATTCAAAGCTTTTAAGTCTAAAAAACCCCAAACCGTTTCAGATTTAGAACACTCTATGAAAACCTCTTAAGATCTCTAAAGGCAAACATAACCACCCAACAACACACTCTTCCCTATCCCTATAAACATGTAGTGTAACAATTACGAGGGTGTTTTAGAAGTGGCTGGTGATTTAATTTTTAAGGTGGACAATTGGATATCATATCTTCGAAAGGGGATATCTGTGCGCCACTTCTTTTCTTGGATTTATATTTTCTTGCATTCAAAATCTGACATGAAACAAGGTAAAGAAAAAGACCATTTGGTGTATCTCATGGTAGATGAAGTGAAAATGGTGAATTTCCAAGCAGAAAATTTGATAGGTTTAATTGAAAAACTAGACAACTAAATTATTGATAATGTTCGTGTAACATCCTCTCCAGTAGTCTGGTAAGTTCTTAATTTAATTTGATTATTTAATTGTTTTAGGAATTACTTGATATTATTATTATATTGTGAAACTTAAGAAAATAAGTCTTAGAATTTATTGTAAACAGTAAACTATTAGTTGTTTTAAATTATTATAGATGACGGTAAAATAAAATAAGTTTCTTGCAATTAGTATTTAAGTGCCAGGCAACAATAGATTTAAGACGGATATAAAATACCCGTATAATTGGGTCGGTTAAGTAAAGAGGCTGACCTCCCCTTTTCTTTATTTCCTAAACTTCCGGTGACCTCAAGAACACACACCTACCATTCAAACTCAAATTTAAGATTTAAAATCAAAACCATAATCAAGATAATCTAATTTGGAGGTTTGATTACTTCATTACCATCATCATCATCAGTGAATCTTTGCTTTGGATTGATCTTGTAAGTGTTCTTATTTGTAAGAAAATGGGTTTTAACCTTAATTATGTATTTGTTGATAGTTATGCGAATTAGAAGTTTGAATTAGGTTAAAAGATGGTATATGATGTTACTTGAAGTTATTTGAGCCTTTGATAGCTTTCAAATTCGAATTTGATGTCATTTTGGTGATGAATTGAATTTTGATTCGAGCTGGACAATAGCAGGTCTAATGTTGAGCTGAAACAAGCTCAAACGCGATCCCGAAACCCTAGCCAGGATCGCGTTCGCCAGTTAAAAACCTAACTCATTCGGATTTTGTTCTTTGAAACGCGATCCCAAGCCCTTGTCCGGATCGCGTTGCTTAGTGTATTTTGGTTACAGAATCTTTTCCTTCTTTTGAACGCGATCCCACCAAACCTAACCCGGATCGCGTTTGTCTGTTTTATTTTGATGATTATGTTAAACTGTGAACTTAGATATATACCATATACATATGTATTATATGGTTACTTATGTGTGAGATTTATCAATATTGTAAGTACTATTTTGTTAATGACAAGTTACTAATTTGTTATTGTGTGATATTTCAGATAAACCAAAGACTCAGTGATTAGAAGCTGAGTGTTGCAACTTCTGAGGTATCGGTGAGTGGATTTAGAACTCACCTTTTTGATTTAGTTGTAACTGTTTGGTTGCAACAAGTAAACGTAGATATGTTTATTAGACTGTTTAGTCTTAATTACTGATGTTAATCTATGTGATATGTGTACCTCTGTGTATCAGTATTATTGAGGTCAACGTGTTAGTTGGGCTAATTGGTTATTGTGTGAATTACACAGGTTTTGATTCATTTGTTGTGTTTGAGACCTGTGTATGAGTTTAATAACCAATAGTTATCGGTCTATTCTGTATTGGCCATACAGATTGACGTTAAGTGTTCTTTGGGAATCCCCGGGTATTATGATATCCCAAGAGCCACCGATCCTCATTGAAATATGTGTGTTTACGATTATTTGCTGTAAACTCATAGTTAAGCTAAGTTGAATTGTGTGTGATAAATCTATTCACTTAGCTTTGTGCTAATCCCTCATATTACTTCCTGCAGATTTTGTTTGATGTGTGGGTGGACAGGAAGTGGATGCCTTCGGCAAGGAATGTTTGACGACTTGCGACTCTGATATGGTTTTGTATAAACCTTGTTTTGTAAAATATAATACCCCGTTTTAAGTATTTGTTAAACAGTTTTAATTTGGTGTGATCTGAATACGTAAACTGTTTATGTACATTATTTAATATAAAGTAATGAAATGTATTTTGTAATATACACTTCCTATTAAAATACTATAATATTGTTGTAAGAAAGAAGGGTGTTATAGTTCGTTTGATGAAAATTTATGTAGATGTGCTTAATAATAACATGGCTTTTATATTATATTTTTGTAAGTTCTTTTTTAATAAAAACACAATTTAGTTTCTTAATGATCAAAGGCATTAAGATGTTATTCAAATTATAAAAGCAAATAGTGTTAAATGATTCAATTTCAGACATTAGAATTACATTTGAATATCCAGGTGTAGTTGATTTTCAAATTTCAGATAAAAACCCTCTTAAAGAAACAACCAGCACTTTAATAATAAAATAGTGATATTTTCCCTTAAAAAATATCATGATAAAATGGAGTTTTACTTTGCCATTTTAACATAAGGGTAATGGCAAATGGCAATTAGTAGCTAGTTTGAGCCAAAAGAAGGCTGTCCTTCCTTTTCCAAAGTCATTGGTGACCATTCTGCCTAGGGTCGGCCTCGAGTTTTCGTAGGCTGTGTTAGCAAAATTTAAAATTTTCAAATATCAAAATCAAATTAGTCATACTCATAATATATATAATCAAAACTACTTTTTGCAAAGAAAATAATATTTAAAATAATTATGATGAAGGCTAGCTTCCTGCAAATCGATAGTAGCAGTCTAGCATATTAATGGAACCCATAATTAAAGTATTAGGGTGTGTTTGACAACAACAGGTTGGAGCTGGGGCTGGAGCTGGAGCTGGAGCTTGTGGTTGGAGCAGGGGCTTAGGCTTCTATTCAAAAGCCACTTCAAGAAGCTTCTTGTTTAGGGGTTTCTAGGGGTTTATTTTTTCAAGAAGCCCCATTGTTTTTGTGCTGCCAAACGAGACTTATGGACTAGAGCTTATTAAAAGTAGAAGCTCAAGCCACTAAAAGCCCCCATAAGCCGCTTGCCAAACACACTCTTATTATTTTTATATTAAAAAAGATTATCACTGATACCACATCTAATTCATTAGCTTTAATTGGAATCCTTACCTTATACTAAATACTAAATGTAATTCATGCTATATTGTTCTTCCATTATTTTTTAATGGTCAACTAATCAATTTCCCTCCAAAAAGTATAGTGATAGAATAATATCATATACCTTATATCTGCGTGTCAAATATACGTTCGACGGCCATGTATATACACGAGTTCAAAGGATAGTAATATAATATAAAGAAAACGTTATATCATCATTTTTCTAATTATTTTTTTTGCAAATCGTTCTCACAACAAAATTCTTTTTGGTAATAAAATTAAGGGATAGAATATGTCCATTCTTTTATTTGGATTTTAATATAGTAGATTCTATATGATGGAACACACATCTAAGTTATGTACAACCAAGTACGTTATGTTGGATTACAAACTTTTAACGGTAGTTGAACATAATGATCATCATGTTAGATTTCATTAGGTCCTGTCAATATCACACCCCTAAAAAAAAGTTTATCTTGAAAGTTCAACTTTTACTCAATTTAATGAGAGACTGAAAGAAGTAATTTCCCCTGTTGATGTTCTAATCACCTACAGTATTATTATATATTAATGTTGCACACCTTCCATCAAACATGTGTTGAACAACCCTCTACAAATCCTTAATGTCTTCACTGTTGTAAAGGTGTCTTGAAATATGTGTTTGGGCGAAAAACAAACTTATTCATCAGAAAGATAAAGAAAAGATCAAAGACAAGCAACAAGTTCGGTTAAAAAACCCGTGTTATATAAGAAAGCAAAACGTAACAAAAATGACTAGTTGTGATCCTGTAGAAGATTCACTATCCTTCTTCAAAGTAATTCGTGACCCATCTTCACCTCATCTGGTACTTTTCTATCCTCTGCATCACAATCTCTACATATGTATATATTTATTTGATTTGAATAGTTTGTATTTTGTTTGCGGTCATTGCCAAAGGCTTTTGTAAAGAGGTTATCAGAAAACTTCCCTGAAAATGCAACGCTCAAGATCGAAACAGGAGAGCATTCATGGAAGTTGCAGGTTGTAAAGAAGGGTGAAGATTACTATTTTGCTCATGAGTGGGATAAAGTGGTAAAAGATGCCCAATTAGGTATTAGGTATTAAGGATTTTGTTATCTTTTGGCTAGTTGATCCCAACACTTTTCAAGTTTTATTTCTTAATGCAAATGGATGTGATAAAGATCTCACCTTTAATGACTTCAGTTAAGTTTCTTACACACTATCTGTTTTTGTTTTTCTTATATTTATGTGTATTAGTGTATAAATATACATATACAAGTTTATGGGGTTTTAAAATATTGAAAATTTTACAGATGTTAGTGATGGTCATGATGATGATGATAATAATGTTGTTGTTGATGGGGATGATGATGATGATAATGATGATAATGTCGTTGTTGATGATGATGATGACGACGATAATTGTGATGATACTTACAATGAGGATAATGATGATAATGATATTGATCAAAATGTTGATGATGATAATGATGATGATGATAATGATAAGGTTATGCAAGCTAGGAATGATGATGATGATGATGATGATGATGATGATGATGATGATGATGATGATGAGGAGGAGGAGGAGGAGGAGGAGGAGGAGGTTATGCAAGATGGGAATTTATGCTTTCAAAAGGTTATTAAGAAAAATCACAAATATATCATGGTAACACTAATGAATCATTCATCTTTAATTTACATAATAATGTCAATGGTATTATTTATATCTTGTGTGTTTTCAAAGTTTATATCTTTATGGTCGTTTATGTTTCTGTCATGAAAAAAACATGCATTATGGACTTATGGTATGTGAGTTTTATGTTTCTACATACCTCATTTATAGAATAGCGGCCTAGATTTATTTGTCAGTTGTTTCCTCTGTGGATTTAAAGTCCTTTTCAATGATATGGTATGTGTACACATGGTGTTTGTAGTTACGTTTTTAAGCGATTATCTGATTATTGGGCGTTTCTAGTGTATTTTTGTAGTTGTAATATTGATTATGACTACATAATTTACATTAATAAATAGATGTTCTTTTTTCTTTTTGGGTCGACTCCAGTGGTTGCCGATAAAATTTGTGAGAGCTGCGGGTCTAGAAAATGTAGTGAGGATGAAGTTGAAGGACCATGAGGGGAATGAATGGATGATGGAGATTAAGACCAAAGGTCATGGCATGAGAACCCAACTGAGGTTATCATCGGGATGGTCGAAGTTTCGTGGTTATCACCAATTATCTGAAGGTGATGTTTGTTTTTTCAAGTTCAACAAGAACCAAGGTGTGTTAAATTTAACTCAAGTGCTTAAGAGCAAAAAAACAATCAAGAAAGAAACTTCAACGCAGGGGGATGACAAGAAAGAGGGGAAGGCCACCATAAAAAAGACATCGTTGTAACTCATGATGGTGGTGATTATTTACAATTTATGTTCATATTCAAGAGATGGTCTTTTGTTTGTTGATTTGTGATTCCTTCAAAAGCATGGTTGTAACTCGTGATGGTCAACATAATGGATAAACCAACGCCTTAAGTCTGTTATTTGGTGTTACATCCATTTGCAATTTCTAAACCAGTAACATATTGTAAATAGTTAAATAAGAGTTTAAGTCAGCTACATTAAGGTATTGATAAAGTATTGATAATCAGATAGCTTACACAAAGGATAGTCAATCCTTTGACTCAACGGACAACATAAAAAAATGGTCAAATTTGATTTTTCTTGCATTCGGTCCAAATTCAACTCTAGACTCATATTTGACTCTTTGACTTCAAAGTACTCTAAAATAAGGGGTGGCAATTCGGGTTGGGTCGAGTTGATCCATTCGGGTTATCGAGTTGACGGGTTGTATGTAGTCAACCCAAACCCGACCAATTTTTCCAATCGAGGTGAGTTTTTCAATCCAACCCAACCTGATCCACTTTACCCATTTTTTTAATTAGATAAAAATATTTTCAGGTCATTTTTCAGTAAATGGGTCAACTTCAGGTCAAATAAGTCACGTGGGTCAATCTTTAAATTTAGAATTTATCATTAATAAGCATAAAAGTATTTATAAAATACCAAAAAATATCAAACTAACTAATATGTTCATCAAAATCTAATAGTATAACCCCACTAAACACATAAAACTATTAAATTAAAATAAACTTTTGAATATTAAACTACATTTACAAATTTTTTAATGACCCGAACCCGACTCAAAAAGTAGCAGGTTGGCGGGTTTCGAGTTAACGGGTCCGTGGGTAAAAAATTCTCGATCCAACCTATTTATTTTCGAGTCGATTTCATGTCGAGTTTGAGACCGTGTTGTTATTACACAGTTAAGTGTATGTAGTCACATTTTATAAGTCATAACTCTTTTTTCTATATACTTAGTTAATGTCCCGACTCATGCAATGAGATTTGCTATCTCTTTGATATCCTGTTCTTTTCCTATTGTTTGAAAGTTTTAATATTATTAGCTTTTAGCTTTTATAATTAAAGGAAAAGAAAAACTCCCTATTAAATATTTGTAGAATTGTAGTCACATGCATGACACAGTAGTAGTAGTAGGATCAATATTTACTAGGTGACATTCTTTCCAACACTCCTGTCTTCTTCTCTCTTGCTATTGTTCTTCATCATCAATAATGCTCTAATGTTTTTTTTTTTCCATTGAAGGATAAATTATCTAAATTTGTTTCAATTGAATATAAATGGCAATTAGTAGTAAATTTGAGCCAAAAGAAGGATGCCCTTCCTTTTTCAAAGTCATTCGTTACCCTTCCGCCCCTCATTTGGTATTCTCTCAATTTCTCAATGCATGTTATATTTATTTGTATTTATGTATGTATGAAATGATGAATTTTGTTTTGCAGAAATTGCCAAATGCTTTTGTGAAAAGTAATTTGAAAAAGATCCCTAAAAATCCAGTACTCAAGACTACAACAGGGGAGCATTTATGGAAGTTGAAGTTTATAAAAATTGGTGAAGATTACTGTTTTGCCCATGGATGGGATAATTTGGTGAACGATGCTAAATTGGGTGTAAAGGACATTGTTGTCTTTTGGTTGATTGATACCAACACTTTTCAGGTTCTATTTCTTGATGCAAATGGATGTGATAAAGATATTCCATTTAAATGTAAAAGTATGTGTCTCTCTTTATTTCTCGTTATTTATATACTCCGTATTAGCTTATATTATACATACATCTATCTATATATGTAAATAGCAAATTAAATGGCGTTTGCTTGATTATATTTTGCAGATGAAGATGATGGTGATCATAATGTTCATGATGATGATGATGATGATAACGAGGATATTTGCTTTGAAAAGATCATTTCCAAAAAAACTCACGAGTATCATATGGTAACAATTATTTTAATTTCTAAGTTAGTTGAATCATCCATCTTCAAATAACATAATAATAATGTGAAAAATTATATCTTTTTGTAAAGTTTTAATCAAATTAAGGTGCCGTTAACATTCATTTTAGTAACAGAATTGTTTTTAAAATATTTTTTACATCATTTTATGGAAATTGTAGCATACCTCGAAATCAACCCCTTTTGTCCGTGACAAAAGATGTAAGCTTTTATGTTTAGCATTGTCGTTTACGCTATATGACATGGGAAAATGGGATGCACTTTACTACTTTACGTTGGATTTTTTAAATATCAATTATTTGGGGCTAAAGGCTAGGTAGAGCACCGGATGTGGTCATTGGCGACACTGTTAAAATTCTAACAATATTATCACCGGAATGTTGTTTTGAAAACATAGGGTGCGGAGGATGTTGTGTATACTAAGAGCACTCGGTGTGCCCGCGTTCCCATCAATTTTCCCATTCGAAAATACTGTATCTCAGTGTTTTGGTACACCATGACAGTGTTCTTGCCGGCGTTCTCACAGTGTTCTGAGCTCAGCGTCCGTATCCAGACTTTGTTTTCGTTCGGTGTTCTCACTTTTCACCACACTACAAAATCCTCACTTTCAACATTATTCAGAACACCGTTCCCCACACCCTATGCTATTAGCGAATACCATTGTTAAAAAAACTGTCACATCAGCACCAAAATAAGATCACATTTAACTGATTTTAGTTAGCTGTGATCACTTTGAAAAAAGACAGTTTTTTATTTATCTTTAGAAAACAAAAAGTACATATATTAAAAACTCCACTTGACACTGGGTTTAGAAACACACTGGCTCCACTTACCACACTAGGGCTGGTTGGTCACTCCGGCATGATTGATGGAGGATGTCGGCGAGCTGGATCCATACCGTTTGCTCTTAGTCATTTTTATCAATTTTCTCTCTAACTTGATTATTCAACTTCAAATAAGTACATCCATATATACATGGGACTAGAGGTGTTCACCAGACCGGTATTTGACGGTTCGGGAAATTACAAACTGAACCGGACCGTTTGTATTGTTTAACCAGACCGATCCGGCCCATTGAGTCAAGAATGATTATAGGATTCTGATCATTCCTTGTGAGAACATTAGCGTAATTGAGTACTTGTAAAGTACTGTTATAATAATTTTTGGTTGTGCTTTGTAGTCGTTACCGAAGACATTTGTGGAGGCTGCAGGGTTAGAAAACAAAACAAGTGTAAAACTGAGGAACCAAGCAGGAAAAGAATGGACAGTGGGGATACTGGTAGAACGATACAAGAGAACCAAACACAGCTTATCAGCAGGTTGGTTGAAATTTCGAAGGTATAACCAGTTATCGGATGGTGACAGGTGCTTATTCAAGTTCAACAAGAAGGAAGGTGTATTGTATCTAGCTCAAGTACTAAAGAGCAAAATACCAGCCAAACAAGAAACTTCGATAGATGAGGATAACGAAAATAGGGGGGGACCAATATTTAATGGTGTGAAAGTTAAGACGGAATATGAGTCAGGTTCTGAAGTTGAAGCAGAGAACAGAAAGAGGGGAAAGATACGAACGAAGCGACCTGATGGCCGTGGTGCAGTTGTTAAGATTGAAGATGAGAATGATAGATGGGTTATGAGTAAGCATGTTGTTTACTTTTAATCTCATATTGAGCATGTGTGATAATGCATGGTATGTGTTTATGGATTAATGTTTCCTAAATAAGAACGTGTTTATGGCTAATGATGGTGGTGTTGAACAGATCGAAAGAATGAAGGTTAACAGGATTGTACAACTATTCAACTAATTAACTACATTATGTTGGATTTCAAAAGGGTTAATCAACAAAATTGGCATTGAACTGTCACATTTCGCTGAATGTAAGCAACTAACCCATTTAATTGTTCTAGTACGTAACAAACTTGATGATTTCTTGTTGGAATCTTTGCAAAGTGCACTTTGACCCTTTGAAGTTTAGAAAAGCTTACTAGACTTACACATCAGTTGAGTTGACACATCGATTGATGAACATGTGACATCCACATCATTTATTTACCTAAAATAATCTTATTATCTATATTTTTCTATTATTTGAATTATAAGGAATTGAAAAAAAACATTATCTTCTCATCTGTGTTACATCGTCATTTTTGATACAGCAACAACATCGCAAGATTATTAACATCATTAACATCACATCATCATTAGCATTAATTTAACATTTTTTCACACAAAGTTCAAATAATATCATCTTCTTTGTTATAATTAAGTCTCCATCATGAAAAAAAAAACTCCGACAGCCATTTAAATCACCGGAGACAACGTCTTTTCTAAGTTCTAAATGAGATTCACCATGGCGAAATCACAGATGCGATAGTGGTCGCTATGGTTGTGACACCCGATAAATTAGGGCTAGTTATTAGTTCCTAATCATCTACTAATACATATAATTAGTGCTAGATTAGGCTAATTGTATGTATCAATATATATATATATATATATATTGGAATATATATACACGTACGCGATTATGTTCAATCGTGCATTTTCATATCGGGCGGATCCCAATACATTAATACGCACGTTGGTGAACCCAATTTATTAAATAATATGAAATTATTTGATAAACATACTCATTTCCAAATATTATTGCGATAATATTTCATAAGCATTTCGTATCATATATATATAATGCTCAGAAACGACCAAAAACGCGTAAAACGCGCTCGACAAATGAAATAAACCCAAATTATATTTTTATAATTCATTCTTAAGTATTTTGATAAAATACTTCGAGTAAAAATATTACGTTCTCACGCGTACGAATAAATCGTTTAAAAACGTTACGTGAGTCATATAAACGTACAAATACGCAACGAACGCGCAAACCGAGACCCGACAACATTTTAACAACTTAAAATAAAGTATTTAGGATAATACTTTCAATAAAAATATCGAGATTTAAATCATTATTCAAACACGCGTATTAAAACGTATAACGATAATTAAACGTTCAAACGATCAGGTGAACGACCGTGGGTCTTAAAGTAACTTTGGGGAAACAATTTAAGTATCACATGAGGGTGGGACCCATCATATTTCTGCTGAAATCTTCAAGATTTTGGAATGCCATGCTTGTGTTGACTACAAGATAACCAAACACACTCCTCACCTCATTCAACCACTCTACACTCAATCTCTCCCACTCACCTCTCTCTCTTTACTCCCTCCCCTCTCCTTAATTTCGACCAGCAGCAGCAGGAAAAGGCCACCATAATCCACCATCATCCACCATCTTTTGGAGGAAGAAAAGCTAAGGAAACGAAGCAAGGAGCATAACCGAGCATACTCTCTCATTTTCATCTCTTGATTATCATTTTCTTAAGTAAGAACATACTTCTCCCTATATATTTTCGTGCTTCACATTTGTGTACATGTTATGTTGATGATCTAGCAAGTATATGTCCAAATATCATCTTAAAAATCGTTTTTGTTACACATATATACAAGTATCATAATCTGTCCAGAAAAATCACCTCACCAAAACATCCATAACTTGAGTTCTATGTCGAGTTGGAACATGAATCTTATACCGAAATTTCCGTGTGGATGTCCTCTAAGAAAAGTTCTTCTTTAGCCTTTTCCAGAAATATACGATTTTTAGTGTAGAAGCTGATCGTTGGACTGTAGCTGTTCTTGGACCAAAACCGACCACCCTTCATGATTATTTTTGTTAAAAATAGTAAATGAATATATAAAAACACCATAAAGTGCAGTTTTACACTAGACATATAGGAGAACATGTATGATTTTTAGTTAGGCTTGATTCGGTTTAGAAGTTGGTTTAATCGAGAGACTTGTCGAGTTAAGATCTAGAAAACCAAAGTGTAGGGACTGTTCTTGCCATTTTACAAAATCCGACAATCCCTATTGTCGGATTAATTAGTCCATCAATCCTTATTATTATCGCATGAATGAAGTCCGTGAATACCATTATCGCATAAACAAAGCCCGTGAATACCATTATCGCATAAACAAAGTCCGTGAATTACTATTGTCGCATGAACAGTGCCCGTGAGTTACTATTGTCGCATGAACAGTGTCCGAGAATCCTATTGTCGCAGTGCCCCATTGTCGCATAACTATTGTCGTATAAAACAACATTTTCGTAAATCTTATTGTCGCATGAAATCTTAATTCCATGAATCCTTATTGTCGCATGAGTGAAAATTCCGACAATCCTTATACATTAATGCAATACTTGGACAATCAACAACAAATATATTGATAAGTAAACATCACAGCAAAACATATAATAATAACACTTTTGGGTTATTATTATAAACCATCACCAACGGGCCGTACATATTTTCAAAACTCAAACTAATCAATCAAACAACCAAATTATTTGGACATTACTAGTTGGATGAACAACTAGCATGGACGGTCTTTTGAGACGTCTACATATACTTATAAACTTGCGCGTCTTGAACGCCCGACAGGTTACCGTCTTCGGACAACATTACCTTGTGCAACATCATACTTGTTTGTTAGCAACACACCAGACTCAGGTGAGTCTCATAGCCCCTCATTTTACTATTTTTAACCCAGGGGTGGGAATACATACTCGTTTTGTTTTACATGTGGACATGAGTACTAAACCCCGATATATACTGCATGAGTTGTTTTGCTAATCATTTAAAGCCCTCCACTACATAGTTTATTTATATGGATTTAGCACGATTGTTAGTGTATGGTACCATATGGGATTGACAATCCCCGTCCGGGTTAGCACGCACTAACTGGTCAAACGGACGCATTAGCATTTGTTCATACGAGTATAGATTAGGCACTCGCAGGGAGGCACCCTCGCTCAGGCACTTGGTTGTGATCCTGACACCTCAGTTAAGCTCAAACTATGGGCTCATGGCAGTGATATACATCTATTTTATTTGCTTGATTGCAAATCATTATATTAAATCTCATGGTTCACACATCATGTTTATCTATACAAACTTGTGAGCTCACCAACTTTTAGCTGACATTTTAGTATGTATTCTCAGGTACTCAGCAGTAGTAGAACTGCTCAGGATTATTATCTCGAGTCGCATACAGACACCAGGAGATTCCCCTGCATTTCTACATTTTGTAAACTAGATATGCCTTAGAATCTCTAAACATTAATTACGAGCTTTTGTAAAGATTATTACATTGTAAAATTTTATTATATCAATGTAAGCAGTAAACGACGCATATAGAGTCGTTCACTTTATCGTATGTGCTTGTGATATTTGATTAGTCGCGCCCCGACCCGATTCGTTTCCGCACAGTAAATTTTGGGGTGCGACAGATTGGTATCAGAGCCTAAGGTTATAGTGAACTAGGTTGCATTAGTGGGCCTAGACTATGACCGTTAGGCAGTATTTTCTATTAAGTATGGTTGGTTCAAGAGTTACATCATACAAGTTTAATTTATCATAGCCTGATCAACTATGTACAATTAAATAAAGATGATGTAAGGCTTGAACTAGTTATGCTGGAATAAGGATACATTAGTTGACTCTGACCACGAGAGAAACCGGACCTATACATGTGTGTGCTAGTAACATTAGGCTATATGATATGTATATATATATAGGCCTCACAATACTTACTGAACGCTCTTGCCACAGACATGGCAGACATCCCTCCTCTAGCAACGACAGACGCGAACAACGAAACTCAAACCTACCCAACTGTAGAGGAGTTAACCGCTTTACCCTAAACTTCGACTGAACCTCTCTATTATTTCACTGGGGAGGCAAGAGTCACACGACATCAACGAAGGGGTAACAGTTCAGCTCGTGTTAGCCCTTACCGTACTGGTAACACCACAATCAGGGCAGACTATCCAACTTACCCTCGTAAGTGGGATTGGTTACCCACAACTCTGAACACCTGGAGGTCTAAGGAAGCCATACAGATTCCTGCTGACCCCATGGACATCTCCCCGTATACACAAGAACCCATCCACCATACCGTTCCAGTGCTTGCTGTTCGACTACACCGTCATGAGGCAAGGCTTGAAAGCTTGGAACGAGAACAATACATAGTACAAACACATGGGTTACGCACATCACACGACCGTATTGATGGACTCTATCTGGAACAAGAAAACATGACACGGAATGTGGATATGATCCACCAACAAGTGATTGATGACAGAAGCGCAGTTGATCTCCTGCAGGCGAGACTGGAAGAATGTGAGCTACGCTCACAGGAAGCCGAACAATATGCTCGCAAGTTGGAGCAACGCCTAACTATCGCTGAAGATACCGCTCGACAGACCAGTCGACTTGCTGAAGCCATGGAACGTCTTGTCACCCTGATGTCACTAGTGACTATACGACAAGATTAGTACAGTATCTGTTATGTAATCACTTATCTAAGCCTTTTAAGTCAATGTAATTCAACCGGATGTAACCATTCCCAGTACCTTTTGTAAACTCTAAATTCTGTAATCTTTTGAACTCGTACCTTGTATGGTATCTAATTTTATTATCTAAAGAAATATGATTATCACATTGTGCTGTTGTATATTACTCTCCTATATATATACATAGGCGATAAATCATAACCTTTGAACAACATCTTACATATTTTTCCTCTGTATTTATTCAAGCATTATGCCTCCAAGACGAACTTACAGTCAAGCGGAAATCACTCAACTCATTGCTCAGGGTGTAGCTCAAGCCCTTGCTGCCCAACAACCACGCTCAGGCAGCGAGGACACGACCAACAACACCCCTCCAGCCAAACCTTGCTCATACAAGGACTTCCTCAACTGCAAACCTTTGAACTTCAAAGGCACGGAAAGAGCTATCGGTCTATTACGATGGATCGAGAAAATGGAATCAGTCTTCCGGATTTGTAACTACCCAGAAGACTGCAAGGTCAAGTATTCCATCTGCACCTTCATGGATGGTGCTCTGACCTGGTGGAATACTCATGCTCAAACTGTAGGCATTGATATCGCCTACCAAACTCCCTGGGAAGAATTGAAAAGAATGTTAAAGGATGAGTACTGTCCAAGAGTAGAGTTGCAACAACTCGAGGTCGAGTTTTGGAATCTCAAAGTTCATGGCAATGATATTGCCAGTTACACAACCCGTTTTCACCAACTTGCACTGCTGTGCCCATCAATGGTCGATCCTGAGTACAAGAGGATTGAACGTTACATCTGGGGACTTCCCCCACACATTCAAGGAATGGTCACTGCTTCCAACTCTCCTACCAGTCAAGGTGCCGTCCGTATGGTACACAATCTTATGGCTCAGGTGGTTCGCCAAGAAACACCTACTTCCACAAACACCGGTAATAACTCTGGGGATCACAAAAGAAAGTGGTCCGGAAACTCCAACCAAAATCAACAGTCATCAAAGAAGCCTGAAACTGTCAAGGCTTACACATCTGGTTCTGAACCCAGGAAAGGCTACACTGGAACCAAGCCTTTCTGCTCTAAGTGCCGCCACCATCATGATGGTCTCTGCGGTACTCCATGTAACAAGTGTCAAAGGTATGGGCATCTAGCCAAAGACTGTAGGTCTACTAGTACCAATACCAACAACAACCCCAACACCAGCTCCAGCCAACCAAAAGCCTGTTTTGAGTGTGGCAACACTGGGCACTTCAGAAATGACTGCCCAAAACTGAAGAACAAGGGAAACAACAGCAACCCGAGAGGTAGAGCCTTTGTCCTTAATTCAGGGGAGGTCTGTCAAGACCCGAATGTGGTCTCGGGTACGTTCCTCATCAATAACTTACATGCTTCTGTTCTGTTTGATACTGGTGCTGATAGGAGCTTTATATCTGATGAATTTAGTTCCTTACTTGACATCACCCCTGTTGCCTTAGAAGCTAAGTATATGGTAGAACTAGCTAATGGCAAACTGATTGAAACCAATAGTGTGATACCCAATTGCACTTTAAAACTAGCCGACGAACTCTTCAACATTGATCTCATACCTGTCGAGATCGGTAATTTTGACATCATCGTCGGTATGGATTGGTTATCCAAACACCGAGCAGAGATCGTCTGTTTTGATAAAATTGTTCGTATTCCTCTCATCACCGGTGATACTTTAATCATACAAGGGGAGACCGGTGGGACGAGACTGAATATCATATCGTGTATGAAAACCTGAAAATATTTGAGAAAAGGATATCAGGAAATCCTCGCTCATGTTATGGAGAAAAAGTCAGAAGAGAAGAGACTTGAGGATGTGCCCATCGTTCGAGACTTACCAGAAGTCTTTCCTGAAGACTTGCCTGGCCTTCCACCGCCAAGACAAGTCGAGTTTTCCATAGACCTCGTGCCAGGTGCAGCACTCGTGGCACGAGCACCTTACCGTTTAGCCCCATCCGAACTTCAGGAGTTGTCTACTCAGTTACAGGAACTCTTGGACAAAGGATTCATTCGAGCAAGTTCTTCACCTTGGGGAGCTCCGGTCCTATTTGTCAAAAAGAAAGACGGTTCTTTCAGAATGTGCATCGATTATCATGAACTCAACAAACTCACTGTTAAGAATCGTTATCCACTTCCTCGAATTGATGACCTATTTGACCAACTGCAAGGGTCGAGCTTTTATTCAAAGATCGATCTACGGTCAGGTTATCATCAACTCCGAGTTCGAGACACCGACATCCCGAAGACAGCTTTCTGAACTCGCTATGGTCACTACGAGTTTCAAGTAATGCCATTTGCTTTAACAAACGCACCGGCTGTATTCATGGACCTTATGAACCGAGTGTGCAAACCATATCTCGATAAGTTTGTCCTTGTATTCATTGATGACATCTTGATCTACTCGCGCAACGAGCAAGAACACGCGCAACATCTAAAAACCATTCTAGAGCTACTCAAGCACGAGGAGTTATATGCTAAATTCTCCAAGTGTGAGTTCTGGATGCAAACTGTTCAATTCCTTGGGCATGTGATTGACAGTCAAGGGATTCATGTTGATCCATCTAAAATCGAGGCTATCAAAAATTGGCAATCGCCAACAACTCCAACCGAAGTACGGCAGTTTTTGGGGCTGGCGGGGTACTATCGGCGATTTATCGAAAACTTCTCGAAAATAGCCCAACCACTCACGACATTGACTCAGAAGGAGAAGAAGTTCGACTGGACTGATAAACAAGAGTCAGCATTTCAACTACTGAAACAAAAGCTTTGCAGCGCACCTATCTTATCATTACTCGAAGGCAACGACGACTTCGTGGTATACTACGATGCTTCACACCAAGGTCTTGGTTACGTGTTAATGCAACGAGACAAGGTCATTGCCTACGCCTCCCGACAACTCAAGGTTCACGAAAAGAATTACACCACTCATGATCTCGAATTGGGAGCCGTAGTGTTCGCACTCAAAATCTGGAGACACTATCTGTACGACACTAAATGTACAATCTTTACCGATCATAAAAGTCTTCAACATATCTTTGACCAAAAGGATCTCAACATGAGGCAACGTCTATGGGTCGAGTTGCTCACCGATTATGATTGCGAGATCCGTTATCATCCAGGCAAGGCAAATGTTGTTGCCGATGCCCTCAGTCGAAAGGAACGTGTAAAACCCCTTCGAGTCCGAGCCCTCAGCATGACAATCCATAATGATCTTATCATTCAAATCATTACCGCTCAACTCGAAGCACTCAAACCTGAGAACATTAAAAACGAGTCCTTGCATGGCATGGACCAACAATTTGAAACCAAATCCAACGGAGCCAAGTACTTCTCAAACCGAATCTGGTTACCAAATTTTGGGAACCTACGAGACTTGGTGATGGATGAAGCTCACAAGTCCAAATACTCAATACATCCTGGATCTGACAAGATGTATCATGGCATCAAGGAGTTGTATTGGTGGCCAAACATGAAAGCTGACATCGCCACATATGTCGGCAAGTGCCTCACATGCTCTAAAGTCAAAGCCAAGTATCAGAAACCCTCCGGATTACTCCAATAACCGGAAATCCCTCAATGGAAATGGGAGCAGATCTCCATGGACTTTATCACGAAACTACCAAAGACATCGAGCGGTTGCGATACCATTTGGGTGATCGTCGATCGTCTCACCAAATCTGCTCATTTCCTAGCCATCAAGGAAACCGACAAAATAGAACGCCTCACACGAATTTACCTTAAGGAAATTGTATCCCGACACGACGTTCCCATTTCGATTATCTCCGACAGGGATAGTCGTTTCACATCTCACTTTTGGCAGTCACTTCAGAAATCATTGGGTACTCATCTAGATATGAGTACTGCATATCATCCTCAAACCGACGGCCAGAGTGAACGAACCATTCAAACACGAAGATATGCTACGGGCTTGCGTAGTTGACTTCGGTGCAAATTGGGAACATCATTTACCCTTATGCGAGTTTTCATATAACAACAGCTACCATACCAGTATTGGAACTGCACCTTTCGAGGCACTGTACGGTCCTGAAATCATTCACGAAACCACAGAGAAAATAATTGGAATCCAAAACAGACTCAAAGCCGCGCGTGACCGTCAGAAAAGTTATGCTGACGTGAGACGTAAACATCTCGAGTTCCAAGTTGGGGATCGAGTACTCTTGAAAGTATCACCTTGGAAAGGTGTCATTCGCTTCGGCAAACGTGGGAAGTTAAATCCCAGATACATTGGACCATTCGAGATCCTTGAAAGGATTGGTCCAGTGGCATATCGATTGCAGCTGCCACCCGAACTCAGCAGCGTGCATCCCACATTTCACATTTCTAATCTTAAGAAATGCTTGTTTGATGAGACACTCATTATTCCTCTCGACGAAATCCACATCGATGATAAACTCCATTTTGTCGAGACACTAGCAGAAATCATGGACCGTGAGGTCAAACAGTTGAAACAAAGTCGTATTTACCATCGTCAAAGTCCGGTGGAATTCGCGGTGTGGTCCGGAATTCACTTGGGAATGGGAAGACCAAATGCGACTCAAGTACCCACAGTTATTCACAGAATCCATACCATCTACGACTCCGAGCTAAATTTCGGGACGAAATTCTCTTAACAAGGGGAGAATGTGACACCCGACAAATTAGGGCTAGTTATTAGTTCCTAATCATCTACTAATACATATAATTAGTGCTAGATTAGGCTAATTGTATGTATCAATATATATATATATATATATTGGAATATATATACACGTACGCGATTATGTTCAATCGTGCATTTTCATATCGGGCGGATCCCGATACATTAATACGCACGTTGGTGAACCCAATTTATTAAATAATATGAAATTATTTGATAAACATACTCATTTCCAAATATTATTGCGATAATATTTCATAAGCATTTCGTATCATATATATATAATGCTCAGAAACGACCAAAAACGCGTAAAACGCGCTCGACAAATGAAATAAACCCAAATTATATTTTTATAATTCATTCTTAAGTATTTTGATAAAATACTTCGAGTAAAAATATTACGTTCTCACGCGTACGAATAAATCGTTTAAAAACATTACGTGAGTCATATAAACGTACAAATACGCAACGAACGCGCAAACCGAGACCCGACAACATTTTAACAACTTAAAATAAAGTATTTAGGATAATACTTTCAATAAAAATATCGAGATTTAAATCATTATTCAAACACGCGTATTAAAACGTATAACGATAATTAAACGTTCAAACGATCGGGTGAACGACCACGGGTCTTAAAGTAACTTTGGGGAAACAATTTAAGTATCACATGAGGGTGGGACCCATCATATTTCTGCTGAAATCTTCAAGATTTTGGAATGCCATGCTTGTGTTGACTACAAGATAACCAAACACACTCCTCACCTCATTCAACCACTTGACACTCAATCTCTCCCACTCACCTCTCTCTCTTTACTCCCTCCCCTCTCCTTAATTTCGACCAGCAGCAGCAGGAAAAAGGCCACCATAATCCACCATCATCCACCATCTTTTGGAGGAAGAAAAGCTAAGGAAACGAAGCAAGGAGCATAACCGAGCATACTCTCTCATTTTCATCTCTTGATTATCATTTTCTTAAGTAAGAACATACTTCTCCCTATATATTTTCATGCTTCACATTTGTGTACATGTTATGTTGATGATCTAGCAAGTATATGTCCAAATATCATCTTAAAAATCGTTTTTGTTACACATATATACAAGTATCATAATCTGTCCAGAAAAATCACCTCACCAAAACATCCATAACTTGAGTTCTAGGTCGAGTTGGAACATGAATCTTATACCGAAATTTCCGTGTGGATGTCCTCTAAGAAAAGTTCTTCTTTAGCCTTTTCCAGAAATATATGATTTTTAGTGTAGAAGCTGATCGTTGGACTGTAGCTGTTCTTGGACCAAAACCGACCACCCTTCATGATTATTTTTGTTAAAAATAGTAAATGAATATATAAAAACACCATAGAGTGCAGTTTTACACTAGACATATAGGAGAACATGTATGATTTTTAGTTAGGCTTGATTCGGTTTAGAAGTTGGTTTAATCGAGAGACTTGTCGAGTTAAGATCTAGAAAACCAAAGTGTAGGGACTGTTCTTGCCATTTTACAAAATCCGACAATCCCTATTGTCGGATTAATTAGTCCATCAATCCTTATTATTATCGCATGAATGAAGTCCGTGAATACCATTATCGCATAAACAAAGTCCGTGAATACCATTATCGCATAAACAAAGTCCGTGAATTACTATTGTCGCATGAACAGTGCCCGTGAGTTACTATTGTCGCATGAACAGTGTCCGAGAATCCTATTGTCGCAGTGCCCCATTGTCGCATAACTATTGTCGTATAAAACAACATTTTCGTAAATCTTATTGTCGCATGAAATCTTAATTCCGTGAATCCTTATTGTCGCATGAGTGAAAATTCCGACAATCCTTATACATTAATGCAATACTTGGACAATCAACAACAAATATATTGATAAGTAAACATCACAGCAAAACATATAATAATAACACTTTTGGGTTATTATTATAAACCATCACCAACGGGCCGTACATATTTTCAAAACTCAAACTAATCAATCAAACAACCAAATTATTTGGACATTACTAGTTGGATGAACAACTAGCATGGACGGTCTTTTGAGACGTCTACATATACTTATTACGTTGCGCGTCTTGAACGCCCGGCAGGTTACCATCTTCGGACAACATTACATTGTGCAACATCATACTTGCTTGTTAGCAACACACCAGACTCAGGTGAGTCTCATAGCCCCTCATTTTACTATTTTTAACCCAGGGGTGGGAATACATACTCGTTTTGTTTTACATGTGGACATGAGTACTAAACCTCGATATATACTGCATGAGTTGTTTTGCTAATCATTTAAAGCCCTCCACTACATAGTTTATTTATATGGATTTAGCGCGATTGTTAGTGTATGGTACCATATGGGATTGACAATCCCCGTCCGGGTTAGCACGCACTAACTGGTCAAACGGACGCATTAGCATTTGTTCATACGAGTGTAGATTAGGCACTCGCAGGGAGGCACCCTCGCTCAGGCACTTGGTTGTGATCCTGACACCTCAGTTAAGCTCAAACTATGGGCTCATGGCAGTGATATACATCTATTTTATTTACTTGATTGCAAATCATTATATTAAATCTCATGGTTCACACATCATGTTTATCTATACAAACCTGTGAGTTCACCAGCTTTTAGCTGACATTTTAGTATGTATTCTCAGGTACTCAGCAGTAGTAGAACTGCTCAGGATTATTAGCTCGAGTCGCATACAGATACCAGGAGATTCCCCTGCATTTCTACATTTTGTAAACTAGATATGCCTTAGAATCTCTAAACATTAATTACGAGCTTTTGTAAAGATTATTACATTGTAAACTTTTATTATATCAATGTAAGCAGTAAACGATGCATATAGAGTCGTTTACTTTATCTTATGTGCTTGTGATATTTGATTAGTCACGCCCCGACCCGATTCGTTTCCGCACAGTAAATTTGGGGGTGCGACAATGGTGCTCTCCGACCAAAAATTACGGAGTTGCAGGTGGTCTCGTACAGTCAAGTGGCTGGATTGGAAAACCTGCAACCTTTTTAGCTGGGGAATTCCTATTATTATTTCCCACAAACTAAAACTCCGGTGAACCGAAGCTCATCCAAACATTTATCCGCCATTTTAATGTCGCCGGAGATGATGACGATGCCGTCTGAGACGATGGTGCAATTTAACGCCACACCGATGTCGGAATCTCGCCGGAGATAAACACGGTGAAGATCTGTCCGGTTTCTTCCCGCTGCCACCATCTCTTTCTCTAGTGGAGTGGCGGAATCATCGGAGTTGTATGGTCGGAGTTGAATACGAAGAAATCGTGAAAGAGTTGAAGATGGTGCCTTGGTGGTGGTGGTCGGAGATGTTGGTCTGATAAAGAAACAAAATACTTCGTACCATTTATCAATTATTTACCTTCTTCTTCCTTTTTTCCTTAATTAAAAATGACACGTGTGTATATATATTCAATAGTGTGGATTTACCGGTTGATCAGGTAACCGGTTACCATGTTACTTACATAATTACAAAAATATCCACTTTGTTACGTACTAGAACAATTAAATGGGTTGGTTGCTTACATGTAACGAAATGTGACAGTTCAATGCCGATTTTGTTGATTAACCCATTTCAAAATTTAGAATACAATTACAAACCCCAAAACCCAAACCCTAAATCCTAAACCCTAACCCCTAAACCCTAAATGCTTTATAAAACTCTAAACCCTAAATCATACTAAACCCTAAACCCTAATAAACCCTAAACCCTACTAAAACATAAAATCTAAACCCTAAACCATTAACCCTGCTAAATTCTAACCCTAAACTCTAACCCTAAACCCTAACCATAACCGTAAATAAAATGTACAATCAATCACTAACACATGTGTTACTAATTTATAAAACCCACCAAAAAACCGATTTTTTTTCTTCCGAAAGTATGCCCTTAGGGACGGCAAATCGAGGAGGATAAAACGCTGAAAAATATGGTGCAAGTTGCATGATCTTTCGATTTGTCGTTTGTGAGATAATTGATGTTTGGGGTAAATGGGTTTTGTAGTATGGAACATTCTCTTTGTACATGTGGCATGATATTATTGGTTCCCTTAGTCTCACTCAAAAATCATAGACTCATTTGAACCTTACTCTATTATCATATTTATATTTTTGATTATGTTCAAATTTCATCGGTTCTTTTTACACCCTTAAAAGAATTCTGTTATATATGTCTAATACATAGTAGTTATAAATCATTTATTGTTAAACTCGTGCGTTGCACAACTTAGTTTAATTCAAACTTAGTTAAAATGATATTATATGAAACATGATACAAGACCCGTGACAACGCGGGGATTCTAAATTCTTTTGGTTATTTATATTTTCAAATATATATATTTTTAAAGATATATTTTCAAAAGATTTTAGTTTTATAGTATCACTTGGTTTAAGACCCGTGACAACGCAGACTTTGATATTTGGTTTTGTATATATACATCTTAATTGAGTTTAATGTGTTTTCAGTTTATTAAGTATGATGAAGTTAAAGTAATCAAAATTGTTTTAAGTTAAGACCCGCATATTTGCGATTAACTTAAATGAAGCTTATAACAATCCGTTTTAGATTAATCATATTTCAAACTTTTGTGTTTATTTCTGTTGCTCCAACTTCAAGCTAATAGTTAAACGTTAGTAATGAGCACAATATAATGTTGTTCATCTACAACATCAACGTTAGGGTAAGTTGTTTATGGATTCCCCTTTCCTGCATTTGACACCAATTTTAGTTTTAGAAGTTGCTTAGGTATACAATATATTGCTTCAAAAAATAAACATATATGCATAAGAATAAATGAAGGCTTTTGACACCAATTTTAGTTTAAAAGTTGCTTAGGTATACAATATATTGCTTCAGAAAATAAACATATATGCATAAGAATATGTGAAGGACGACACATGACTCGATTATTATTAATGTATGAGTGAACACTTCTTTTTCTTGGATAAAGGGACTATGCCCAGCAAAAGATATATATAAAAGGGTTTTTTTTCAAAAAATGCATCAATAGTTTCATTTTTTGCATTTTCAGGTATCAACTATTTTTTTTTAAAATAAAGCACTAATCTAAAATCAACCATTTTCGGGTATTAGTTACCGTTTGAAACGGTTACCGGTCAACATATCATATTGGGTTTTTTCGAAAAATGCATCAATAGTTCTGTTTTCTACATTTTCGTGTATTGACTAATTTTTTTTCCTTTAAAAATGAACTACTAATTTAAAATTGATCATTTTCAGGTATTAGAAAAAAAATTAGTTGATACCCGAAAATGCAAAAAATAGAACTATTGATTCATTTTTCGGAAAAAATATATATCCACATGGATTGCCACGTTGGCAAAACCGGATGAGTTGTCATTTTTTTTGGTATCCGGTAACGATACCCGAAAATGATAAGTTTTAAATTAGTGGTTCATTTTTTGGAAAAAAAATTAGTTGATACCCGAAAATGCAAAAAACTGAACTATTGATGCATTTTTCGGCAAAAAACCCTATATGAAAATAATAATTTTATTTACAACTACTGAGTATTCATTAGGCATAATGGGGATTTCGTGGAAATCCAAACCATATACAGCTATTGCAATCAACCTTTTTTTCTATACCAAAAATTATAACTATCCTAAACATCAGACAACAATTGCTATAAAAAAAAGTCAGTATATGTATTAGAAATGGCACTTTGACTCAGAAAAGTCAAACTTGTATTAAAGTATGTGCTCACTAATACGTGATCCAACTTGATCACTCTAGTTTCAAGATCCAAAATGCTGAGGTCTTCATTAAGGCTCACTGAATCTTCACTAAGGTATTTAAAATGTTCAATAAGGACCATAATGCCCACATCATTACTCAATTGACTACTGCATAAAGTCAACTTTGGCCAATTTTAAACATCTAATCTCTCCATGTAATTTAGATCACCTTGAAATATGAAGGTACACATGATATGCCTGATTTGGTGATTAGAACACAGAGTTCTTGCAATTAGGTTGCACCTCTGAAGTTCAATGGGTTCTTGCAATCATAGCGATTCACAACAACTCCATTTCAAAATTCTTTTTGAATGAATTGAACCACCTCCAAAACTGTTAACCCGAATCATGACAAAGATATAAATTACAATAGCTAAACCAAGCATAATTAATGAAAACTACAAATCAAGTAGAGCAAAACAGACCACAAGGAGAGACTTTCCTTTCATTTTTAGAATATTCTCTGAATAACAGCTTACAGATAACGCATCAACCATGGTTGCTTATTAATTGGTATTTGTGACAGGTCTAATCTCTGAAGATATACATTGAAACGCCCTGATTTTTTTTAACACATTGATTCAGTAAATTTTTAACTTTGATTCAGTAAAGTTAACACTTTGATTTTTTAATACTTTGATTCACTAATTTAACACTGTGATTCAATAATTAGACTTGCACTCCTTATTACCAAAATACACAATTCAAAGACGCATAACTTTTAAACGGTAAGGACTTAGACTCTGAAAATTTGCAAGCACCTTCATTTGACCACAAAGAAACTATCCCTTTTTGCATTTTTTCAATTTTCACAATAACACAGGATTTGGATGTTTGACTCATTTCGACACTAAAATGACCATTTTAGTGCACTAACCAAATCTCAAACCATGAAGGCTGAGATCTTGGGCTTATGACCACACTTCATACATATCAAAACAAAGTCGTAAGGTTTTTTACCACACCCTCAATCTTTCTCTAACCCATTTTAGACTGTAGGTGCATTTAACGATCCAAATTGACCCTTTTTGACCCGTTGACCCACAAAAGTTACTTTGACCCATTCACTAGCCAATCACAACCCATAATTGACCAATAGAATGTTTGACACATGTCAACACTTCATATCCAAAGAAACACAATCGACCATTGATTCACTCTAATTTAAGGTATAACAAATCCCTTCGTCCATAAACACATAATTGAACCCATTTTGACACTCCCGACCCGTTTAACCAAAACAACCATATTTAACACCAATCACCTGCTTAATCCGACCCACAACATGTTTTGACCCCTTTTAAAACATAATTATATCAATCGTTATACACTTTACTCATTAAAACCATAATTGGGGGATTTACACAATTGATCATCAAAACAACTATTTAAAATAATGAAGCATATTCTAACCACAAGCATGTTCCATATGCATGTCACTAACTTCGCATAAACTTTCTATCCACATGTCGCTAGCAAAACCCCAACCTACAACATAAACACTGAAACGGGTAAGCACAACTTCTTAGTGAATACACAGGTAATTAAACAAGCAATCCACATAACACTTATCACATATCAACACTATTACTTAAACACAAAATAACTGAGCTCTGAACACTGAACACTATACTAACCGCAGTTAGCTCTCTGATCTCCACTGAATCTTTACATATAATCATTCCACGTAATTTAATTAACAACAATCAAAACACTAATCAACAACAACTTTGAACATAATCTTAAATACACACATAAGAAACCAAATATATAATCAAGCAACCTCCACTTGATTGTATGATCCTCTTACTCGGAAGTAATCCGAAAACACATACAACCAATTCATACACAATCCACCACATAACTTTTCCATTGATTGTGCAAACCTCTAGCTCGGAAGCTATCCAATACATACACAACCAATTCTTATCCTTTACCATTAAACTAGTGACTTACTCATTACTTGGCTATAATCAAGCTAATGAGAGAATCACTACTTTTCTTACCAAGTATCATTTATTCACATAACAAATAAACATAAACAAGTAAATTAACACAATAACTACTGTAAGCAATAAATATAAACAAACAAACATATAACAAATAACTTTTTCCTTGATTGTGCAGAACCTCTAGCTCAAAAGATAGCCGGTACATACACAACCAAATCACATGTTTAACCCCCGTATCACTCACCAAAATCTCTTAGACGACGATTTCACCAACGAAAGCTCTCCATGTCTCTGACACCATAATCATACATATCATCATAACAACACTTAGACACTAACAATCATCAACTTTACTACTAAATTTCATGTTCTATTATCATAATCATACTTCATTAACACTAGTTCATGATTTAACTCTATTTCTACTGCAACACCCCCAAATTTAATGTTGCGCGGAAGCAAGCTATGGGTGTTACTAATCAGTAATCACAGCATAAAAGTAAAGCAAACGACATCTATATGCAACGTCGTACAATAGTACAAAAGTATTACATTGATTGTAGTCGGAATGTAATAAGCTCCGAGTTCAGAAAATATGTTTTTCTAGAGATTCTATTACATAATAATTATAGCAAAAATAATGCGACAGAATTTTCAAAGTAGTATGCATGTGACTCGAGCTATCAGTCCGCTCAGGGTGTGCAGTCCTACTGCTGTAATGTACCTGAGATACAAAGCTAAAACAGGTCAACCAAAATGGTTGGTGAATCTCACAGGTTTAGTGTCGCACCCCCAAATTCGGGTTGCGGAAGTGAATCGGGTCGGGGCGCGACTAATCAATATGCACCGCACAAAAGATATAATGAACGACCACTACATGCATCGTTTTACATTGATATTGATAAAACAAAAGTTTACATCAAAATATTGTTTACATTAGCCCGGTTTGAAATTGAGAGATTTAAGTACATAATTAACCTATACAAAATATAATAATGTAGCTAAATCTCTGATTGTTTGCATGCTGACTCGAGCTAATAGTTCTTGATTGAGCTGTCCAACCTACTGCTAGTCACATGTGATACATGCTAAAATGGGTCAGTGAAACGCCGGTGAGCTCACAGGTTTGTATGTCAACGCATATTTGTATGAACCGCAAGATTTTATAATATAATTGAATTTAAAATGCAATTAAGCAAAATAAAGTTATACAGCCATGAGCACATAGTCTGAGCTTAACTTGAGTGTCAGGTCCAATTAAGGAAACCCAACTGAGTTGCCTCCTACGAGTGCCTAATCTACACTCGTCTTCCCAAATGCTAATACGTCCGTTTGACCAGTTAGTGCGTTCTAACCCGGACGAGGATTGTCAATCCTATATGATATCATATACTAACATTCACGCTACAGATGTATTACCAGACTATGCTATGGAGGGCTTTAGTGATTAGTTGAAAACAACTCATGTAGTATTTGATTGATTGGTACTTGTGTTCAACTTGTAAAATAAAATGAGCAATAATATCACACCCCTGATTGAAAAGCAGTAAAATAGGGGCCATGAGACTCACCTGAGCCTCGGGTGTTTAACTTAATAAATTTGAATTGATTAGCGAGGAATTGATGTCCGAAGACTTGTAACCTGAGGGTGTCCAAGGCACACAATGGTTATAACATGAGTAGGCATCTCGAAAGACTGCCCTTGTAGTTGTCCGTCTAACTTAGAATGTCCAAATTACCACGATTTGGTTGTTTGTTTAAGTGTTTGAAAATGTGTACAGCCCGTTGGTGATTGTTTGTAACGATAATCCCACATTATTATTTTGATGATTTTGAAGTGTTATACCTAAAACTAAGTTCCAATGTGTTTTAGAAGTTGTGTCGCATTCGTGTTTGATGTTATACAAGTTTAACACTTTGTGAAAGTTTAGATGTAACACCGTTACTCGTGAACCTAGGGTAAGGGCGAAGCCCGTTAATGATGGGGGTCCAGGGGCAACGCCCCTGGCAGCGGGGTCCAAGGGGCGGCAGCCCATGGCGGGGTCCAAGGGGCAGAGCCCCTGGCTGGGGTGAAAAACGCATTTGGACTTGAATTTGGGTGAAATCAAGTGATAAAATTTTAGGTCTCAACACTTAGTAAAATTTGGGTTCTGTTTCATGCGACACTTATAGCGTCACTAGAGGGCATTAGGCGTCACTTGGGAAGTGACGCATGAAATGGCAGATTCTGAGTAAGGGCGTCACTAACGGAAGTGACGCATACTGAGGCGTCACTAAGGTAGCTTGGGCGGCACTTAAGAAGTGTCGCATAAGATGTGAAATTCTGAGTTTAGGGCGTCACTTAGGTAAGTGACGCATAAGGTGGAGACACTTCATCAGTGACGGGTGTAAGTGTCGGTTAGGCGTCACTTAAAGGAGTGACGCATACTTGGGCGTCACTAAAGCAGTGTCGGGTTATTAGTGACAGTAAGGGTCCTAGGCGTCACTAAGCAAGTGACGGTTGGAGTGTCGGGAAAAAGGGGTTTTATGCGGCACTTAGGCAAAATTAGGGTTTCATGCGACACTCAATGCGTCACTTAAGTGACGCACGAAGTGACGCTATACTGGTCGTCTTTGCGACACTTAGGTCTGTTTGACGGATTTTTGAGCCAAAACGAGTTTTCCGGCCATAGTTTGGTCCGATCCTTTTACCCAACCCATATATGGACATTTTAAGCTTATATAAACAACAAACATGTAAAAATGAGTGAAATCGAAGAGTTTCGGGTTTTTGTCGAAACTTACAAAGTGTCGAAATGAAATTCCGAAAAGATAGAGTTGTAGATCGTTGCGTGGTGGTTGTTTTTCTCCAAAGAGTTTCGAGATTTCGGCGGCGTTTGGTGGTGTAATTTGATGTTTTAAGGTGATGGTGGTGATGGTTATCTTGAAAGAGAAAAGAGAGAGAAAGGGGAGAGTGTTGGTGGAAATGAAGAAGAAAATGAGGAGGGAGTGGGGTTTTGTTGAAAGCCTCACTTCCTCAGCTCCTGCAATCGTGCTCCGTGCGGTGTTCGTTTTCCCAATTGTTTAAACGTTAAATTAATATTAATTATTTTTAAATATACGTTTTAAATTACCAAATAAATTCCCGATAATTTGGTTGAAGTATTTTTATTAAAATACTTAATAATTGAATTATTAAATTTAACGTTTTCTGGTTTTGTTTTATCGTGCGATCTTACATTTTAATTATGTAAATTGTCATTTGTACGATACGAGTTTAACTTGAAATATTATAAAATGATATCTTTAGATGTAATAGCGTTATTAAATAATGTTATATAGTTTAATAAAATTGTTCACCAACGTCCGTATTAATTGAATCAAATTGCTTTTGATTTGAAACTTATACGATTTAATCGAATCTAATACTTGTATATATTCAACAAGATATATTTATTGATACATTAATTAGCCTAACACAGAACTAATTACATGTATTACACTTGATTAGGCACTAATTACAAGTCCTAACTTGTATATATTCAACAAGATATATTTATTGATACATTAATTAGCCTAACACAGAACTAATTACATGTATTACACTTGATTAGGCACTAATTACATGTCCTAATTTGGCGGGTGTCACATTCTCCCCCTGTTAGGAGAATTTCGTCCCGAAATTTAGTTTGAAGTCGCGTTTGAAGTAGCTTCAGCAAATAACTGAGGATACTTTAGTTGCATTTGGTCTTCCCGTTCCCAGGTGAATTCCGGCCCACGCCGTAAATTCCACCTGACCTTGACGATGAGAATACGACTTTGTTTGAGTTGTTTGACCTCACGGTCCATGATTTCTGCGGGTTCTTCAACAAAATGAAGCTTTTCGTCAACTTGAATTTCATCGAGTGGAATGATAAGTGTCTCATCGGACAGACACTTTTTCAAATTTGAAACGTGAAAAGTGGGATGCACGCTGCTGAGTTCGGGTGGCAGCTGCAATCGATATGCCACTGAACCAATCCTCTCGAGGATCTCGAATGGTCCAATGTATCTGGGATTTAATTTCCCGCGTTTACCGAATCGGATAACACCTTTCCAAGGTGAAACCTTGAGTAGTACTCGATCCCTAACCTAGAACTCGAGTGGTTTGCGTCTCACGTCAGCATAACTTTTCTGACGATCACGTGCGGCTTTCATTTTGTTTTGGATCTCGAATATCTTTTCAGTAGTTTCGTGAATGATCTCAGGACCAGTGAGTTGACTGTCTCCCACTTCGGTCCAACAGATAGGTGATCGGCACTTACGACCGTACAGTGCCTCGAAGGGTGCAGCCTTAATGCTGGTGTGATAGCTGTTGTTGTACGAAAACTCGCACAATGGTAGATGTTTTTCCCAGTTTACACCGAAATCAACTACGCAGGCTCGTAGCATGTCTTCCAGTGTTTGAATTGTTCATTCACTTTGGCCGTCGGTTTGAGGATGGTATGCGGTACTCATATCAAGACGGGTACCCAATGATTTTTGAAGTGATTGCCAAAAGTGAGACGTGAAATGACTATCCCTATCGGAGATAATCGAGATTGGAACACCATGTCGAGAAACAACCTCTTTGATGTAGATTTGTGTGAGGCGTTCCATTTTGTCGGTTTCCTTGATTGCCAGAAAATGAGCAGATTTTGTGAGACGATCGACGATCACCCAAATGGTATCGCAACCGCTCGATGACTTTGGTAGTTTGGTTATGAAATCAATGGAAATTTGTTCCCATTTCCATTCAGGAACGCTGGGTTGTTGGAGTAAACCAGAAGGTTTTTGATATTCAGCCTTGACCTTCGAGCTAGTAAGACACTTGCTGACGTATGTAGCGATTTCAACTTTCATATTCGGCCACCAATAGAATTCCTTGATGCCAAGATACATTTTATCGGATCCAGGATGGATAGAATATTTGGACTTGTGAGCTTCATCCATCACCAAGTCTCCTAGGTTTCCAAAGCTGGGTAACCAGATTCGGTTTGAGAAATACCTAATCCCGTTAGGCTTGATTTCGAATTGTTTGTCCATGCCTCGCAAGGCTTCGTTCTTGAGGTTATCGGGTTTCAGAGCTTCGAGTTGAGCGGTGAGAATCTGAATGTTTAGGTCATTGTGAATGGTCATACTGAGGGCTCGGACTCGAAGTGGTTTCGTTCATTCTTTTCGACTGAGGGCATCGGCAACAACATTTGCTTTGCCCGGATGGTATTTGATCTCACAATCGTAGTCGGTAAGCAATTCGACCCACCGACGTTGCCTCATGTTGAGATCCTTTTGATCAAAGATGTGTTGTAGACTTTTGTGGTCGGTGAAGATTGTGCACTTAGTGCCATAGAGGTAATGTCTCCATATTTTGAGGGCAAAGACGACCGCTCCTAGCTCGAGATCGTGGGTGGTGTAGTTCTTTTCATGAATTTTGAGCTGTCGCGAAGCATAAGCAATAACTTTGTCTCGTTGCATCAGCACGCAACCGAGACCTTGATGAGAAGCATCGCAGTATACCACGAAGTCATCGATGCCTTCGAGTAAGGACAGAATCGGAGCACTGCAAAGCTTTTGTTTCAGAAGTTGAAATGCCGACTCTTGTTTATTAGTCCAATTGAACTTTTTGTCTTTCTGAGTCAGGGTTGTGAGTGGTTGAGCTATTTTTGAGAAATTTTCAATGAATCGCCGATAGTATCCGGCAAGACCCAAGAATTGACGTACTTCGGTTGGAGATGTTGGTGCTTGCCAGCACTTGATTGCCTCGATTTTCGATGGATCGACATGGATTCCTTGACTATTAACAACATGTCCAAGGAATTGAACGGATTGTATCCAGAACTCACACTTGGAGAATTTAGCGTAAAGCTCTTCGTGTTTAAGTAGCTCTAGGATGGTTTTGAGGTGTTGCACGTGTTCTTGTTCGTTTCGCGAGTATATGAGAATGTTGTCAATGAAGACAATGACAAACTTGTCGAGATATGGCTTGCACACCCGATTCATAAGATCCATGAATACAGCCGATGCGTTGGTTAGGCCGAATGGCATTACTTGAAATTCATAATGCCCGTAACGAGTTCGGAAAGCAATTTTCGGGATATCGATGTCGCGAACTCGAAGTTGATGATAACCTGACCGAAGATCTATCTTTGAATAAATACTTGACCCTTGTAGTTGGTCAAACAGGTCATCAATGCGAGGGAGTGGATATCGGTTCTTGATGGTCAATTTGTTCAACTCTCGGTAGTCGATGCACATTCGGAAAGAACCGTCTTTTTTTTCACGAATAAGACCGGAGCTCCCCAAGGTGAAGAACTCGGTCGAATGAGTCCTCTATCCAGGAGTTCCTGTAACTGGGTGGACAGCTCCTGAAGTTCGGATGGGGCTAATCGGTGTGGTGCTCGGGCCACAGGCGCAGCACCTGGCACGAGGTCGATTGAGAATTCAACTTGTCTTGGTGGTGGCAGACCAGGCAGTTCTTCGGGAAAGACTTCTGGAAAGTCTCGAACGATGGGCACATCCTCAAGTCGCTTCTCCTCTGACTTTTTCTCCATGATGTGTGCGAGGATTGCCGGATAACCTTTTCTCAGGAATTTTCGAGTTTTCAAGCAAGATATAATGTTTAGTCTGGTCCCACCGATCTCCCTCTGTATGACCAAGGTTCTACCGACGGCGAGAGGAATACGAACGAGTTTATCATAAAAAATGATTTCAGCGCGATGTTTGGACAACCAGTCCTTACCAATGATGACGTCAAAACTTCCAATTTCAATAGGCATAAGATTGATTGAAAAGATTTCGTTGGCTAGGTTTAAAGTGCAATTAGGTATCACACTATTAGTTTCTATGAGTTTACCATTTGCAAGTTCTACGGTGTACTTAACATCTAGAGCAATAGGTGCAATATCAAGTAGGGGGCAGAACTCATCGGAAATAAAACTTCTATCGGCACCAGTATCAAACAGAATAGAAGCAGATAAGTTGTTGAGGAGGAACATACCCGTGACCACATTTGGGTCATTTGTTTTACTTGAGGTATAATAAATCTCTCAACTTCTTCTATCTTCTCAATTTGGATGGGCATAATGGGTTGGTCATAGAGACGGGCATCCGCAGAATTGAGTACGAACGCTCTTCCCCTTGCGTTGTTGTTGTTGTTGTTGCCCTTGTTCTTGTTTTTAGGACATTCGTTCTTGAAGTGTCCTGTTTCTCCACACCCAAAGCAGGATTTAGGTTTGTTGGAATTGTTGCGAGAGGTGTTGTTGTTGGATTTGCGGGCTCGGCAATCTCGGGTCAAGTGCCCGTACTTCCTGCAGTTGTTGCAGGGAGTACTGCATGGACCGTCGTGGTGGTAGTTGCACTTGGAACAATATGACCTGTCCCCGGTGTAAACACGTTTGGGTTCAGAATTGGTGTTGTAAACTTGGATGGTGTTGGATTTCTTGTTCTGGTTGTTGTGATGTTCAGAAGGTTTGCGTTTGTTGTTGTTTGAGGAGGATGTATTGGATTTGTCACGGCTGACAACCATTGCCATGAGTTCATGTGCTAGCCGGATAGCACTTTCAGTAGTGGTTGGTTTAGATGAAGCGACGTTCCCCTGGATATTTTCCGGGAGGCCGCGGATGTATCTTTTGATGCTCTTCTCCTCCGGATCAACCAAACCCGGGCATAAATGTGCAAATTGCTGGAATTTGGTGGTATATCCAGCAATGTCAGTTCCCTGCACAGTCAGGTGCCAGAACTCTTCCTCCAACCGATGCAGTTCTTCTTCAGGGCAGTATTTTTCCCTTAGCTTCTTCTTCAATTCAGCCCATGGGAGTTGGTTTGCTATTTCGATGCCTACAGAATTGGCGTGGGTGTTCCACCATGTAAGTGCACCTTCCTGAAAGGTGTAAGCAGAGAATTTGACCTTGTTTTCCTCTGCACAATTGCATAGATTGAATACGGATTCCATACGTTCAATCCACCTAATCAGACCAATGGCACATTCCGTGCCCTTGAAGTAGAGTGGTTTACAGCTGAGAAAATATTTGTAGGAACAAGGCTTGATGACAGGGGTAATGACTGGGGTTTCGTCATTACTTTGGGAGTTTCGAGGTGAATCCCGAGCAGCCAAAGCATCGGCCACTGCTCGAGATACGATAGCAGCAAGTTCGGCATCACTGTAACTTTTCTTCTTTGGCGGCATGATTCTTCAAGAAATAAAACAAGAGGTACATGAGAAGTTGTACCGGAATGATAATTTAATAGATGTATATATATTTAAGCGGTAATATACAACATCACACAGTGAAAATTAACAATGTAAGATAGTCGAGGGAAATTGCTGATTGATATTACGATGTTAAATGATTACAGATAATTCCAAATCATGAGTTTCAAAAGCTACAGACTTAGAAGTTTTACAAAAGTTCCGGGAATTTTTACATCCGGTCGAATTACATAGGTCCTATGAAAGCATAATAGAGTATAGGTTCAGCCTAAGCTAATCCTGACGTAGATTGAGTTGGGGCAGTAGTGTGGTGAGATGGTCCACAGATTCTGCAAGTCTGCTAACCATTCGGAGGGCGTCCTCGGTTTCCCTTAGACGTGTCTCGCACTGGTTCAGCCTTGATTGTAGGACGGAAATTTCATTTCGGTTGCCAATCACTTGGTTGTGGACAACCTCCATAGTTCCGATGGTTTCACCCAGACGGTTGTCAAGGGTGTCCATGTGGTTGACGGTATTCTCATGATCTTCGGAGACTTGATTGATACGTTCGAGTGATGTGAGTCTCCAGTTTTCGTTGGTTTCTTGGAGTTCGATATCCATTGTATCAAGTCGTTGTTCGTGTTGATGTAGCCTAGTGGCTAAATCTGACAAGGTAAAGTGAATGGGGTATGGGTCAGCTCGAGGCAACCTGGTGTTCCTCCTAGCTACCCTTGAATTTCGCGATCCATACGGATGAGAGCGTGACGAATTGGGTGGTGTGTTTGCCATTCTGAGACAAATCGTTAGAAAGAATGAGGCCTATATTCATATAATACATATATAATATAGTCTAAGTTATTGAGCGTGAGGGAGGCCTATCTATGCATATGTACACACACACACACACAAACATATATATATATATATATATATATATATATATATATATATATATCACATGATAGCCTAAAGTGTCTAACACAGACATGTTTGAGTCCCGGTTTCTCTCGTGGTCAGAGTCAACTAGTGTATCCTGTTCAGTCATGACTCCTTTCAGGTTCCCCATCATATTCTTTTAATTGTACATAGTTGATCAGGCTATGTTAAATTAAACCAATACAATGCAGTCACTGAACCTAATCATACTTAATGAGGAATACTGCCTAACGGTCATAGTCTAGGCCCACTAAATGCAACCTAGTTCACTATAACCTTAGGCTCTGATACCAATCTGTCGCACCCCCAAATTCGGGTTGCGGAAGCGAATCGGGTCGGGGCGCGACTAATCAATATACACCGCACAAAAGATATAATGAACGACCACTACATGCATCGTTTTACATTGATATTGATAAAACAAAAGTTTACATCAAAATATTGTTTACATTAGCCCGGTTTGAAATTGAGAGATTTAAGTACATAATTAACCTATACAAAATATAATAATGCAGCTAAATCTCTGATTGTTTGCATGCTGACTCGAGCTAATAGTTCTTGATTGAGCTGTCCAACCTACTACTGGTCACCTGTGATACATGCTAAAATGGGTCAGCGAAAAACGCCGGTGAGCTCACAGGTTTGTATGTCAACGCATATTTGTATGAACCGCAAGATTTTATAATATAATTGAATTTAAAATGCAATTAAGCAAAATAAAGTTATACAGCCATGAGCACATAGTATGAGCTTAACTTGAGTGTCAGGTCCAATTAAGGAAACCCAACTGAGTTGCCTCCTACGAGTGCCTAATCTACACTCGTCTTCCCAAATGCTAATACGTCCATTTGACCAGTTAGTGCGTGCTAACCCGGACGAAGATTGTCAATCCTATATGATATCATATACTAACATTCACGCTACAGATGTATTACCAGACTATGCTATGGAGGGCTTTAGTGATTAGTTGAAAACAACTCATGTAGTATTTGATTGATTGGTACTTGCGTTCAACTTGTAAAATAAAACGAGCAATAATATCACACCCCTGATTGAAAAGCAGTAAAATAGGGGCCATGAGACTCACCTGAGCCTCGGGTGTTTAACTTAATAAATTTGAATTGATTAGCGAGGAATTGATGTCCGAAGACTTGTAACCTAAGGGTGTCCAAGGCACGCAATGGTTATAACATGAGTAGGCATCTCGAAAGACTGCCCTTGTAGTTGTCCGTCTAACTTAGAATGTCCAAATTACCGCGATTTGGTTGTTTGTTTAAGTGTTTGAAAATGTGTACGGCCCGTTGGTGAATGTTTGTAACGATAATCCCACATTATTATTTTGATGATTTTGAAGTGTTATACCTAAAACTAAGTTCCAATGTGTTTTAGAAGTTGTGTCGCATTCGTGTTTGATATTATACAAGTTTAACACTTTGTGAAAGTTTAGATGTAACACCGTTACTCGTGAACCTAGGGTAAGGGCGAAGCCCGTTAATGACGGGGGTCCGGGGGCAGCGCCCCTGGCAGCGGGGTCCAAGGGGCGGCAGCCCCTGGCGGGGTCCAAGGGGCAGAGCCCCTGGCTGGGGTGAAAAACGCATCTGGACTTGAATTTGGGTGAAATCAAGTGATAAAATTTTAGGTCTCAACACTTAGTAAAATTTGGATTCTGTTTCATGCGACACTTATAGCGTCACTAGAGGGCATTAGGCGTCACTTGGGAAGTGACGCATGAAATGGCAGATTCTGAGTAAGGGCGTCACTAACGGAAGTGACGCATACTGAGGCGTCACTAAGGTAGCTTGGGCGGCACTTAAGAAGTGTCGCATAAGATGTGAAATTCTGAGTTTAGGGCGTCACTTAGGTAAGTGATGCATAAGGTGGCGACACTTCATCAGTGACGGGTGTAAGTGTCGGTTAGGCGTCACTTAAAGGAGTGACGCATACTTGGGCGTCACTAAAACAGTGTCGGGTTATTAGTGACGGTAAGGGTCCTAGGCGTCACTAAGCAAGTGACGGTTGGAGTGTCGGGAAAAAGGGGTTTTATGCGGCACTAAGGCAAAATTAGGGTTTCATGCGACACTCGATGCGTCACTTAAGTGACGCACGAAGTGACGCTATACTGGTCGTCTTTGCGACACTTAGGTCTGTTTGACGGATTTTTGAGCCAAAACGAGTTTTCCGGCCATAGTTTGGTCCGATCCTTTTACCCAACCCATATATGGACATTTTAAGCTTATATAAACAACAAACATGTAAAAATGAGTGAAATCGAAGAGTTTCGGGTTTTTGTCGAAACTTACAAAGTGTCGAAATGAAATTCCGAAAAGATAGAGTTGTAGATCGTTGCGTGGTGGTTGTTTTTCTCCAAAGAGTTTCGAGATTTCGGCGGCGTTTGGTGGTGTAATTTGGTGTTTTAAGGTGATGGTGGTGATGGTTATCTTGAAAGAGAAAAGAGAGAGAAAGGGGAGAGTGTTGGTGGAAATGAAGAAGAAAATGAGGAGGGAGTGGGGTTTTGTTGAAAGCCTCACTTCCTCAGCTCCTGCAATCGTGCTCCGTGCGGTGTTCGTTTTTCCAATTGTTTAAACGTTAAATTAATATTAATTACTTTTAAATATACGTTTTAAATTACCAAATAAATTCCCGATAATTTGGTTGAAGTATTTTTATTAAAATACTTAATAAATGAATTATTAAATTTAACGTTTTCTGGTTTTGTTTTATCGTGCGATCTTACATTTTAATTATGTAAATTGTCATTTGTACGATACGAGTTTAACTTGAAATATTATAAAATGATATCTTTAGATGTAATAGCGTTATTGAATAATGTTATATTATTTAATAAAATTGTTCACCAACGTCCGTATTAATTGAATCAAATTGCTTTTGATTTGAAACTTATACGATTTAATCGAATCTAATACTTGTATATATTCAACAAGATATATTTATTGATACATTAATTAGCCTAACACAGAACTAATTACATGTATTACACTTGATTAGGCACTAATTACAAGTCCTAATTTGGCGGGTGTCACATTTAGTAGTAAATAACAGTCGTGAACCGCAAATGTACCAGTGTTACCCAACCAGTAACATAAGTAAACAGTAAACAGTAGATCCCAGATCGTAAGATCTCCAGACCAATACATAGTGCCATGAGCTCACAAGTTGAAGCTTAACTGTTTGGTGTGAAATAATACAATCAAGTACCACATCACGTACCCCCATGAGTGCTATCCAGACACTCATATGTAATCAATTCCTAATATACCTGTTTCTACGGTATAATCCGTGGTGGCGCTACCACCCCAGGCAGGGATTGTCAGTCCCAAATGGATCCATCTATTAGTAATCGCGCTTAAGTCTATAACTAACAACTTATGATATGAGGATTTCAATGGATAAAAGTAACTCATGCAAAGTTTGTGTAAAAGCAGTAGTAAAATCAGTACAGTACATTGCGTTCACATGTAAAACGGTAGCTAAGTATCTCACCCCATTAGTTTAGAAAAACAGTAAAAATGGGGCTGTAAGACTCACCCGAGTCAAGCACATATGATACTTTCGTGTAAGCGAATAAGTATCCCGGATGTAAGTCCGTAGTGTCGGATGTAATTCCGTAAGTTAGTTGTCCGAACCCTGCAACCTTCTGGTGTCCGAAACGCACAAGGTTGTAAGAAAGTAAGTAAGTTGGTGTCTCTAAGGATTACCCATGCTAGTTGTCCACTCAACCAGGAAATGTCCAAGTATTTGTTCGTACGTTTGTACTCGTTTTTGTAAATAAGTGTGGCCCGTTGGTGACGGAGGTGTAATAATAATTCAAATATTATTATCATGTAATTCATCGTGTTTGTATACCTTGTAAAGCATATACAACAGTAGGTCATTTGTAACGTGACGTGTAATCTCGTATGTAGTCTCGAGTGTAATCTCGTATGGATATCAACATGTGTGAGTGTAATCTCGTATGTGTTCGAGTTGTAGTGTATACTTCCAAAAGTATATGTATATCATGTAAGTGTTGTGTCGTATGAAGTATGGTTGTGGTATGTATTCAATACTTAGGATAAAAGTATTTTCAAGTTTTTGTTTTATGCGACACTGCATTTAGTGTCGCTATATGCGACATTTAGATATTATGCGACACTAGTGCTAGTGTCGTAGTATGCGACATTCAAGTCTTTAGTGCGACATTAAGGTCAGTGTCGCTATATGCGACACTCGAGAGGTTTATGCGACATTAGGGTATTATCGGACACAATACATGCGACATTAGTCTTAGTGTCGCAGGGTGCGACACACAGATGTTTATGCGACATTAAGCCTAGTGTCGCAGAAGCCATTCACGGATGGTCATGCGACATTATCATAGTGTCGCAGTATCGGATTCTCGGAAAAATTTATGCGACATTAGCTTAGTGTCGCAGGGTGCGACACTCGATTGTTTATGCGACATTAAGCCTAGTGTCGCAGTTGGGTTTGGCCCTCCTGCGACACTACCGGCTGTATGGTTTTTGGAGTGTCGGGTTTGTCGTCAAACGACCTCGGTTTGACTAAAAACTTTTACCCAAGTCATAAAATGGTTAAAGGAGTTTATAAAAATTATTGGTTCGTGTCGGGGTTAATCCGAAGTGTCGATTTTTAAAAGATTTCCAAAACAGTCCCTACATTAAATTTTCCAGATTTTTAACTCGATAAACCTTTTGATTTGAAGAATTTCTATTCCGATTTATACCTAACCAAAAATCACACATGTCCTCATATATGCCTAGTTCATTTCTGCACTTTATGGTATTTTTATATGTTCATTTACTATTTTAAACAAAAATAGTTTCAAGGTGTGGTCAGACTTGGTCCAAAACGGTCATATGTTCAAAGATCGAGTTATACACGAAAATACGGAAATTTCTGGAACTTTTTGTAGAGCTCTTCCGTACACAAATTTTGGTAGGTGTTTCGTTGTCTAACTCCTTCTAGAACTCAAGATATTAACGTTTTAGTGAGACGGTTTTTCTGGCCAGAAAGTAGTGTATATATATGTGTTTCAAAAACGAGTTTTGGTAAATGGTTTGGACATTTCTTTGTTAAGCAAGAAACATAACATGTAAATAATCATAATACAAGTGTTTTTCGAAAAGTGTTGGAGACTTACAAGAGTCGGTTTAAGAAACCGAAAAGATGAGAACGTAAAGCTTTGCGAGGTGGTCGTTTTCTTCCAAATGGGTCTAGAAATCCAAGCTATCTTTGAGGGTGTTTTTTTTGGGGATGAAAGTGGCGGTGGTGATAGTGTTTTTTAGAGAGAGAGGATGCCGGGAGAAAGAGGGAGAGGGTGAGGAGAAGGTGGAGTGTGGTGAATGAAATGGAGGTAAGGTGGTGATGTCCATTTTAGTCAACAAACAAGGGTATGGGGGCATGGCCTCCATAATTCAGCAGATTTTCGTGGGTGGGGGCCCACCCATGGGTGTGTACATCATTTCCTCAAAGTTGTGTCCCGTGTGGTGTTCGTTTACCCGTTCGTTTCGACGTTTTAATTAACTGTATAACGTTTTATTTAATACGTTTTGATAACGATTTAAAACACGATATATTAAATAAAAGTTTTACTCAACTAATATATTCTAAGTTATTAAAATATATTTCGGTCGTCGGTCGGTAGTCGGTTGCGGTTTAGACGTTCGTTTAAATTGTGTAACGTTTTTAAACGTTTTAACTGTACGCGTGCAATCACGATATTTTTACTTGAAGTATTTTATCAAAATACTTAATAATGAGTTATAAGATATAATTTGACTTTATTTCGTCTGTCGGGCGCGTTTTGCGCATTTTCATCGCGTACGGAGTGTTTTATACGATATTTAATACGTATAACATATTCTCACAATATATTAAGGTTAATAATGTTTGTTTGGATAATTCCACATTATTTTAACAGTTTGTCACCAACGTCCATGTTTTCATTGTCGGATATCCATCCGGTTCATAATTGTACGATTTAACAAATCGCGTAAACGTGTATGTAATTACGCAGAAGGTCACGTATATTTTGATTAACATAAACTAAATATACATAATTACAAGTAGTTTAGGCACTAATTATAGTCCTAAATTAGCGGGTGTCACATTCTCCCCTTGTTAGGAGAATTTCATCCCGAAATTAGCTCGTAGTCGTGATGTGAGTAGGGTTCATAAACAAGTGTGGATATTTCTGTCGCATTTGGTCTTCCCGTTCCCAAGTGAATTCAGGACCACGCCTCGAATTCCACCTGACTTTAACAATGGGACTATGACTCTGTTTTAAGCGTTTGACCTCACGGTCCATAATTTCCACGGGTTCCTCGACAAAGTGTAGTTTGTCTTCAATCTGTATCTCATCGAGAGGTATAATCGGTGTCTCATCAGACAGACATTTCTTTAAGTTAGAAATGTGGAAAGTAGGGTGCACGCTACTTAGTTTAGGATGTAGCTGCAGTCTGTATGCCACTGGACCAATCCTTTCAAGGATTTCGAACGGTCCAATGTACCTGGGATTCAGTTTCCCACGTTTGCCAAAACGGATGACGCCTTTCCAAGGCGATACTTTCAGGAGTACTCGATCCCCAACCTGGAACTCGAGATGTTTGCGTCTCACGTCAGCATAGCTTTTCTGACGATCACGCGCTGCCTTCAGTCGGTTTTGTATGCTGACGATCTTTTCGGTTGTTTTGTGTAAGATTTCGGGACCGGTGAGTTGTGTATCCCCCACCTCAGTCCAACAGATAGGTGACCGGCACTTACGACCGTAAAGTGCCTCAAAGGGTGCAGCTTTGACGCTGGTATGATAGCTGTTGTTGTAGGAAAACTCACACAAAGGTAAGTGATTTTCCCAATTTTTACCGAAGTCAACTACGCAAGCTCGTAGCATATCCTCTAGTGTTTGTATAGTTCGTTCGCTCTGGCCGTCGGTTTGAGGATGATAAGCTGTACTCATATCCAGACGAGTACCACGATATTTTTGTAATGATTGCCAGAAGAGAGAAGTGAATCGACTATCTCTGTCAGAGATAATTGAGATGGGTACGCCGTGTCTTGACACGATCTCTTTCAAGTAGATCCGTGTCAAACGTTCCATCTTGTCAGTTTCCTTGATGGCTAGGAAATGAGCAGATTTAGTGAGTCGGTCTATGATCACCCAAATGGTATCGCAACCGCTAGAGGTTTTCGGGAGTTTGGTAATGAAATCCATGGTGATTTGCTCCCATTTCCATTCGGGGATTTCCGGTTGGTGTAGCAAACCGGAAGGTTTCTGGTGTTCGGCTTTAACCTTAGAACAAGTAAGACACTTGCCAACGTAGGGAGCAATGTCGGCTTTCATGTTGGGCCACCAGTACAACTTCTTGATGCCATGGTACATTTTGTCGGCACTAGGGTGTATAGAGTATTTAGACTTGTGTGCCTCGTCCATCACCAAGTCTCGTAAGTTCCCGTAGTTAGGCAACCAGAGTCGGTCAGAGAAGTATTTGGCCCCGTTTGGCTTGGTTTCAAGCTGTTTATCCATGCCTTGCAAGGCCTCGTGTTTCACATTTTCATCCTTGAGTGCTTCGAGTTGAGCGGTAAGAGTTTGGATTATCAGGTCATTGTGTATAGTCATGACAAGTGCTCGGACTCGAAGAGGTTTCACTCGTTCTTTATGACTTACGGCATCGGCAACAACGTTTGCCTTGCCTGGATGGTAACGTATTTCAGAGTCGTAATCGGTAAGTAATTCGACCTAACAGCGTTGTCTCATGTTTATATCTTTTTGGTCGAAGATGTGTTGGAGACTCTTGTGATCAGTGAACATTGTACACTTGGTACCATACAAGTAGTGTCTCTAGATTTTAAGAGCGAATACAACTGCTCCCAACTCTAGGTCATGAGTGGTGTAATTCTTTTCGTAGACCTTGAGTTTCCGGGAGGCGTAAGCAAAAACCTTGTCTCGTTGCATCAGTACGCAACCGAGACCTTGGTGTGAAGCGTCACAGTATACCACAAAGTCATTGTTGCCTTCGGGTAAGGATAAGATAGGTGCACTGCAGAGTTTTTGTTTGAGTAGCTGTAAAGCTGACTCTTGTTTGTCAGTCCAATTGAACTTCTTTTCTTTTTGAGTCAGTGATGTGAGAGGTTGTGCTATTTTCGAAAAGTTCTCAATGAATCGCCTGTAGTATCCGGAGAGTCCTAAGAATTGGCGTACTTCAGTGGGTGTAGTAGATGCTTGCCAACACTTGATGGCTTCAATTTTGGAAGGACCAACATGAATTCCTTGACTGTCAATCACGTGTCCAAGGAATTGTACAGTTTGCATCCAGAACTCACACTTGGAGAATTTGGCATATAATTCCTCGTGCTTGAGTAGTTCTAGAACGGTTTTCAGGTGTTGCGTGTGTTCTTGTTGTAGGTTCCCTTATCTCTGATAAAAATTTTCTCGACCCCAGCCAGGGGCTCTGCCCCTTGGACCCCGCCAGGGGCTGCCGCCCCTTGGACCCCGCTACCAGGGGCGCTGCCCCCGGACCCCCGTACTTAGATTCCGTAAGCGCGTTTCTCACCAAGTGTTGAACTTGCACAATTTCAAATACTCGTGCGATACGACTTCTATAACACGTTGAAACACACTATTCAAGTATAACGTTCGAGACCAAAATTATAATAATGAGATTTTTATTACAAACAATCACCAACGGGCCGTACACATAATTTCAAACAATCGAACAAGTAACCGAATCGTAGTAATTTGGACATTATAAGTTGAACGAACAACTACAAGGTAGTCTTGATAGATACCTTCGCATACTTATAACCATCGCGTGTCGTGGACACCCTCAGGTTACAAGTCTTTGGACTTCAATACTCGGCTAATCAATTCCAGTTTATTGTTATAAACTCTAAAGGCTCAGGTGAGTCTTACAGCCCCACTTTTTACTGTTTTACTATTGGGGTGAGATATATTGCTTGCTTTTATGAACACAAGTACTGAATTACATATTTACCAAACGGAATTGCATGAGTTTTCTCACCATTTATTTGGGGAAGTCCCTCCATCATATATCGTTAGTTATGGACTTAAGCGCGAACACTAGTTAATGGATCCATTAGGGAAATGACCCTCCCCGCCCGGGGTAGTAGCGCTACCACGAACTGTACTGTATAAACGGGCGACTATCATTCGTTACTCAGCTTGCTCAGGTTCGAGCATGTCTCGGGGGCAAATTACTACTTACGGGTTAAGCTTCGATTATGAGCCTCATGGCAACGGTAAAACTTATTTACTTACATTTGCTGGATTGCAAATACTTGATTTACGCCTGCGGGCCTTACTGACGAAATCTTGTGTTCATATACCAATACTATTTATAAACCTGTGAGATTCACCAACATTCGTGTTGACCTGTTTTAGCTTATATCTCAGGTACACATACGGAGTAGGATCCCTTCCGAGTACTAGCTAGAGTCGCATGATTGCTACAATTGCATTTAACGGAGATTCTTAGCATCATCTTTTGTATTTATTATGATTATGTAATAGAATCTCCCGCTATACGCGTGGACCCTAGGGAACCTCATTTTGTAACGAAAACAGTATGTTTTCAAACCCTATTTCGTAATGGTATGTAACTAATTATTACAAACGTCTCATTTAGAAGTCGTTTGCTATACTTTTGTGCTGTGATATTTGATTAGTAGCACCCCAAAGCTTGCTTCCGCTGAACGGTGATTTTGGGGGTGTTACACGGTAGTCGATGCACATGTGGAAAGAACCGTCTTTCTTTTTCACAAACAGGACCGGGGCTCCCCGAGGCGAGGAACTCGGTTGAATAAATCCCTTATCTAGGAGTTCTTTCAATTGAGTAGACAACTCCTGGAGTTCGGACGGGGCTAAACGGTACGGTGCTCGTGCCACGGGTGCTGCGCCGGGCACAAGGTCTACAGAGAATTCGACTGTCTAGGTGGCGGAAGGCCAGGAAAGTCTTCAGGAAAGACTTCTGGTAAGTCTCGAACAATAGGCACATCCTCAAGTCGCTTCTCCTCCAACCGTTTTTCTGTAACATGTGCAAGGATTGCCTGGTACCCTTTTCTCAGGTATTTCTGGGTTTTCATACACGAAATGATATTCAGTGTCAACCTACCGGTCTCCCCTTGTATGACTAGAGTTGCACTGGTGGCGAGAGGGATACAAACGATTTTCTCAAAATAGACGATTTTGGCATGGTGTTTGGATAGCCAATCCATACCAACAATGATGTCGAAGCTGCCGATCTCAACAGGCATAAGGTCAATAGAAAATAGCTCATCGGCTAAGTTTAAGGTGCAGTAGGTATTACACTGTTGGCCTCAATAAGTTTGTCATTTGCCAATTCTACTATGTACTTAAAATCTAAGGCAACATGTGTTTTTGTTTGAGTAGCTGGAAAGCTGACTCTTGTTTGTCAGTCCAATCGAACTTCTTTTCTTTTTGAGTCAGTGCAGTGAGAGGTTGTGCTATTTTCAAAAAGTTCTCAATGAATCGCCTGTAGTATCCGGCGAGTCCTAAGAATTGGCGTACTTCAGTGGGTGTAGTAGGTGCTTGCCAGCACTTGATGGCTTCAATTTTGGAAGGACCAACATGAATTCCTTGACTGTCAATCATGTGTCCAAGGAATTGTACAGTTTGCATCCAGAACTCACACTTGGAGAATTTGGCATATAATTCCTCGTGCTTGAGTAGTTCTAGAACGGTTTTCAGGTGTTGCTCGTGTTCTTGTTGTAGGTTCCCTTATCTCTGATCTAACGGATCGTTTAATCAACCAAATGTGCGGAATCCGTTTGGTTAGCGATTATTGAACGAATAAACAAACACACGATTTCTATAACGTTTTCTTTGTATTCACAATTGAGTATAAATGTTACAAGCTTTTTCTCCTCTCTCTCTCACACACAAAAATGCCTCACACTCTATCTCTCTAATGACCAACCCTAAAACTGAAACATAACTCTCTATTTATAGGCTGTCCAAACCCTATAGCCACACTAGCCAAGTGTCTCTATATGCGACACTAGCTAAGTGTCGCATAAACACTTATTTTGTGTATATATTCTATTTCACTATTCATTTACAAACTTGCATATACACACTAAACACTATACATACGCAGACTAATTGACTTTGACAATTACAAACGTTTGACCAACTGACTGACACACAAAATGCACCAACAAACTCCCCCATGTCAGCAGCTTGGTCAAATAAGTCTTCAATTAGTCTTCATCAACAAACTCTTTCATGTCTTCAACAATCAGAATCGCTTTCATGTCTTTAACAATAAGAATCTCCCCCATTGAGATAGCATGGTCTTCAAAGAAATCTTGATGTCCAAATTCATGTGACTAACACAAATTCATCATACAGTAAGATCTTCAAAGTATGTGACCATCTCTCAATCATCAGCAGCTTCTCCAATAGAATTTATCTTCACAGTCTTTGGAGAATAACTGACATCCTTTACATCTTCAAAATTTGACTTTAACAAGATATGTGATGTTTGAAGAAAATAATATAGAAATAAAATCTTTTTGTATTTTCTTTATAAAGGAAAAGTAAAGAACAAAGATTAAAACAAATTTGGGGATAGGATTGTTTTACGTCTGCTTTGAGATCATATCAGGCCAAAATACAATTATTAGGAAATAGTAAGTGTTATATCGATTATCAGTATATTTGTCCTCTTTAAATTTACTTAGCATATTTAAAACACCTTTTATAAAAATATTTCAAGACGATTACTGGTATTGTTTGTCCACTTAAACATGTTACATCCGGGTCTGTGAGTTAACCTTTTATTGTTAGTATGAATATCTATCCATGGTCCCCACCTATGACATACCCCTGTAACCCAGACATGAGCATAGCTTCCTAATCCAGAGAGAATATAAGAATATCATTTTTAAGAATCAAGTCAGTGGTGACAGGTCTGTACAAACGCACAACAAAGCGACATAACTTGATTCAGGTGTAAGCAAAACCAGACTTGGTCAAACCATTTTGGTGACCTTGTTAGGTATCTTATGATTTAAGACTTTTTCAAGTTCATTGACTTGCGTTTGCTTAACTTTTAAGCATATACTAATTGAGACCAGGTCTGTACTTACGTACAACAGAGGAAACAATTAGTATAGACCCCCAAATGATTTCAGATAAACCTCAAGTATAGAAATATGTCATGCTATGTTAAGGAATTAAGACATTTAGTCGTACATCATACGGTGTTTACCACAAGATCATAGACACGTATTAGAATTACTTCTTAAGAACCCAGAAACCGGTGTGTATCATGTCTACCAATACATCATATGATGAAGCTAATGTTTATAAAAACTATTTTAAACATGCCAGATAAACCTATTGACACATCAAACATAAACCTTAAATTTTCATTTTGTGCATGTCATCTGATGTACAATCATTTCTCATGTTGTTTCCAGACACAATCCAATATCTTTTTGAGGAATAAGAATCTTGCTGTTCACATTTCTGATTAAAATAATCAAAATTTTAATTACTCCCCCTGAACAACAAATTCTTTTCAAAAATCCAATTCAAAGGTATTCCCCTTAAACATGAAACATATTTTTGTAATTTTTGATTTAAGATATTTTGCAACATTGCATTTCTTTGATACTATACTAAAAGGTACAAAGAATGGCTATTGCAATAATAATAAAATTTAAAAGAAAAGTATCAAAATCACATATCAAGTCAAATCAAATGCCTTTTAGCACTTTTACCACCATGAAACTTCAGAAACTTCAAAAATCATCATAACATTCTTCCAACTATATCCACATCCATGCAGTCACTAAAAATATTACTTTACAAGAAACTGACTGCATCACCACAAACAATTAAACATTAGTACTTATGGGACACCCAAGCCTTGATAGACTTGGGTTGTCCATGATCATCCATGATCATCACATCAATGAGTTTATGATATTTTAAAAACTCAGAAGATTTCATTGATGCGTTGTTTGTGGATTTGGGTTTCCAAACCTGTTTAGGTTCAGATGATTTGTTTTCAACAATGTTGTGCTGTTGAACTTGAGGTCTACTAGGCACAACTTTGTTTACTCTTGCCATAGGTTTTGGAGAGTTTGATGCACAACTAGATACAGGCGTATACGAACGACGCCTTGAAAAAGGTTTTGAAAAAGAATTCCTGAAAGAGGAAGTTCTTGGCATCCCTCTACCAAACCTATCTAGGGATAATAACCTACAATCCCTAATAATATGGCCTTGTTGACCACAACGAAAGCAAGAATGTATCTCAACTTAAGTTTGATTCCAATGAGTTCCCTCAAATCGTTTCGGTGGAGGACAATACACAGAAGGTCTATTAGCAGGAACATTTGTTGAACATGCACTCTTAGGTGTACATGTTGAAGTAGATATTCCTGAGGTTGAGTTAGTAGATTTAGAATCCCTTTTAACATCTTTAACTTTGAAAGATTCATTTTTAACTTTAGCTTTTCCTTTGCATTTAAAACAATCAGGTTTGACAGCTATTTGCTCAACCTTAATGGTAGACTCTTCTGGTATATCTTCTACCTCAACAATCTCCTCAACACAAACTTGAGATTGACTTTCAGGTTTAACAAACTTAGGCAGGAGATACTCTGGCCTTTTGGTTTTCTCCTTTGCCTGTTTGTTTTCCTTTGCTTCTTTTGATTTAATACCATAAAGCAATACATAATCGACTGGAATCTCTTCAGTGCCTTCCTTAACAGGCATAGGACAGTATTTGGCATGGGAAGGTGGTGGTACTTGGTTATAACCAAGTCCTGCCTTCTTTTTACCTCCTGTCCCTTGCTTGTTAACGATTTCATTAAAGACAACAGTTGCGGATGAAGAACCTAAAATTTTGCTTTTATGGTTATCGTACTCACTTTTTAAATCAAAAAGCTCCTTTCTTAACAGTTCTATTTCAGTAAGATAACTTTTAATTACATCTTGCTGACTAAAGACCTTTGCTTTAAAAGTTTGAGTATCTAACTTGTGAGCCTCAATATGTTTTTCATAAAGCTTTTCATTTTCTAGCAAAAACTTATTAGATTCTGTAAGTTTAACAACCTTTTCCCGCAAGTTTAAGTTATCCTTTTGATAGACCTCAAGAGATTCAGTCAATTGAATACAGGTAGCACAATTAAAAGGCTCAATTGGTTCATTTTGTACCTCAGGTGCATTAGAATCAACGTTTTTTTTTTCGAATCCACCATTGCACTATGTTGAGGTTGTTCTTCCTTTTTATAGCCACCACAACGCTTTTCAATGGCAGTCCAGAGATCATACGCACTTTCGTAATTCTTAAACAACTTTAAGATCTCCGTAGATAAAGATCCTTTAATTGCGTTGACAGTCTTCTGTTCATTATCCCATGCTTTGCGTTCTTCGAGAGTCATTGATCTATATGATTTTGCAATTTTTGTTCCTTCCATGACTGGTATTTCATATCTCTCAGTCAATGTAATCCACATGTCTGGATCATTAAAAGAGATATAGTCTTCAAAAGCTCTTCTCCAGCTTGAGTAGTATGTGTTTTGAGTGAACATCGGAAGGTTGTTGCTAACACTATGCAAGCGTGACATCTTTTAAACAAGAACTTTAGCAAAACCCAGAAAACCAGATTCTCCCACCAAAATTTGATTTGAAAATATTGAAAATTGGGCGAGCACAACTAAACTTTTTCCAAACTAGAATTATAAACTTTTAAGCTCAAAAATAAAATTTGGTACTACAATTTTTTTTTTCGAATTTCCCGCCAAAAATTCAACCGAAAACGTCCAAAAATGACCGGGTAAAATGAAACTTTTTCCAAGCTAAAATTGAACACTTTTAAGCCTATGAAAAAATTTTAAAAACGCAAAAAATTTCTGGAGTTTCCCGCCAAAAAATTGACACTAGAAGGTAAGTGACGCACTAAGTGACGCTCTTAGTGACGGCAAGTGACGCACTAAGTGACGTACTTGAGTGTCGGCAAAACCCTAGTTGGAACTTACGAAGTGACGCACTTGAGTAACGCTCGAAGTGACGCTTGAAGGTAAGTGACGCTATCAAGTGACGCAACGAGTGACGCAAAAACGCGGCTGTCATCTCCAAAAACCCTAAAAATCGAAATTTTCGAAACCCTAACGAAAATTGACGAACGGCGGATGAATTTGCACCAAAAATCAACCCAAAACTCAATATAATCAACACAAATAACCTAGAAACTGATTATAATCGATTAATACCTTCACGAATCAACCGAAAACGTTCAAAACACGATCCGAAACCATCGAATCCTTGATTCACGGCTCTGATACCACATGTAGGTTCCCTTATCTCTGATCTAACGGATTGTTTAATCAACCAAATGTGCGGAATCCGTTTGGTTAGCGATTATTGAACGAATAAACAAACACACGATTTCTATAACGTTTTCTTTGTATTCACAATTGAGTATAAACGTTACAAGCTTTTTCTCCTCTCTCTCACACACAAAAATGCCTCACACTCTATCTCTCTAATGACCAACCCTAAAACTGAAACATAACTCTCTATTTATAGGCTGTCCAAACCCTATAGCGACACTAGCCAAGTGTCGCTATTTGCGACACTAGCTAAGTGTCGCATAAACACTTATTTTGTGTATATATTCTATTTCACTATTCATTTACAAACTTGCATATACACACTAAACACTATACATACGCAGACTAATTGACTTTGACAATTACAAACGTTTGACCAACTGACTGACACACAAAATGCACCAACACTTGTTCATTGCGCGAGTAAATCAGAATGTCGTCAATGAAAACGATGACAAACTTATCAAGGTAAGGCTTACACACCCGATTCATAAGGTCCATGAATACTGCTGGTGCGTTGGTCAAGCCGAATGGCATCACATGGAATTCATAATGCCCGTAGCGAGTTCGAAAAGCTGTTTTAGGGATATCTTCCTCACGAACTCGGAGTTGGTGATAACCTGACATTAGATCGATCTTTGAATAAAAACTCGACCCCTGAAGTTGGTCAAACAGGTCATCAATACGAGGTAGTGGGTAACGGTTCTTGACGGTTAATTTGTTGAGTTCACGGTAGTCGATGCACATGCGGAAAGAACCGTCTTTCTTTTTCACAAACAGGACCGGGGCTCCCAAGGGCGAGGAACTCGGTTGAATAAATCCCTTATCTAGGAGTTCTTGCAATTGAGTAGACAACTCCTGGAGTTCGGACGGGGCTAAACGGTACGGTGCTCGTGCCACGGGTGCTGCGCCGGGCTCAAGGTTTACAAAGAATTCGACTTGTCTAGGTGGCGGAAGGCCAGGCAAGTCTTTAGGAAAGACTTCTGGGAAGTCTGGAACAATAGGCACATCCTCAAGTCGCTTCTCCTCCGACCGTTTCTCCGTAACATGTGTGAGGATTGCCTGGTACCCTTTTCTCAGGTATTTATGGGTTTTCATACACGAAATGATATTCAGTGTCGTCCTATCGGTCTCCCCTTGTATGACTAGAGTTCCACCGGTGGCGAGAGGGATACGAACGATTTTCTCATAACAGACGATTTCGGCACGGTGTTTGGATAGCCAATCCATACCGACAATGATGTCGAAGCTGCCGATCTCAACAGGCATAAGGTCAATAGAAAATAGCTCATCGGCTAAGTTTAAGGTGCAGTTAGGTATTACACTGTTGGCCTCAATAAGTTTGCCATTTGCCAATTCTACTATGTACTTAAAATCTAAGGCAAAAGGTGTTTTTGTTTGAGTAGCTGGAAAGCTGACTCTTGTTTGTTAGTCCAATCGAACTTCGTTTCTTTTTGAGTCAGTGCAGTGAGAGGTTGTGCTATTTTCAAAAAGTTCTCAATGAATCGCCTGTAGTATCCGGCGAGTCCTAAGAATTGGCGTACTTCAGTGAGTGTAGTAGGTGCTTGCCAGCACTAGATGGCTTCAATTTTGGAAGGACCAACATGAATTCCTTGACTGTCAATCACGTGTCTAAGGAATTGTACAGTTTGCATCCAGAACTCACACTTGGAGAATTTGGCTTATAATTCCTCGTGCTTGAGTAGTTCTAGAACGGTTTTCAGGTGTTGCTCGTGTTCTTGTTCATTGCGCGGGTAAATCAGAATGTCGTCAATGAAAAAGATGACAAACTTATCAAGGTAAGGCTTACACACCCGATTCATAAGGTCCATGAATACTGCTGGTGCGTTGGTCAAGCCGAATGGCATCACTTGGAATTCGTAATGCCCGTAGCGAGTTCGAAAAGCAGTTTTAGGGATATCTTCCTCACGAACTCGGAGTTGGTGATAACCTGACCTTAGATCGATCTTTGAATAAAAACTCGACCCCTGAAGTTGGTCAAACAGGTCATCAATACGAGGTAGTGGGTAACGGTTCTTGACGGTTAATTTGTTGAGTTCACGGTAGTCGATGCACATGCAGAAAGAACCGTCTTTCTTTTTCACAAACAGGACCGGGGCTCCCCAAGGCGAGGAACTCGGTTGAATAAATCCCTTATCTAGGAGTTCTTGCAATTGAGTAGACAACTCCTGGAGTTCGGACGGGGCTAAACGGTACGGTGCTGGTGCCATGGGTGCTGCGCCGGGCACAAGGTCTACAGAGAATTCGACTTGTCTAGGTGGCGGAAGGCCAGGAAAGTCTTCAGGAAAGACTTCTGGGAAGTCTCGAACAATAGGCACATCCTCAAGTCGCTTCTCCTCCGACAGTTTCTCCGTAACATATGCGAGGATTGCCTGGTACCCTTTTCTCAGGTATTTATGGGTTTTCATACACGAAATGATATTCAGTGTCGTTCTACCGGTCTCCCCTTGTATGACTAGAGTTCCACCGGTGGCGAGAGGGATACGAACGATTTTCTCAAAACAGACGATTTCGGCACGGTGTTTGGATAGCCAATCCGTACCGACAATGATGTCGAAGCTGCCGATCTCAACAGGCATAAGGTCAATAGAAAATAGCTCATCGGCTAAGTTTAAGGTGCAGTTAGGTATTACACTGTTGGCCTCAATAAGTTTGCCATTTGCCAATTCTACTATGTACTTAAAATCTAAGGCAACAGGTGCTTTTGTTTGAGTAGCTGGAAAGCTGACTCTTGTTTGTCAGTCCAATCGAACTTCTTTTCTTTTTGAGTCAGTGCAGTTAGAGGTTGTGCTCTTTTCAAAAAGTTCTCAATGAATCGCCTGTAGTATCCGGCGAGTCCTAAGAATTGGCGTACTTTAGTGGGTGTAGTAGGTGCTTGCCAGCACTTGATGGCTTCAATTTTGGAAGGACCAACATGAATTCCTTGACTGTCAATCACGTGTCCAAGGAATTGTACAGTTTGCATCCAGAACTCACACTTGGAGAATTTGGCTTATAATTCCTCGTGCTTGAGTAGTTCTAGAACGGTTTTCAGGTGTTGCTCGTGTTCTTGTTCATTGCGCGGGTAAATCAGAATGTCGTCAATGAAAAAGATGACAAACTTATCAAGGTAAGGCTTACACACCCGATTCATAAGGTCCATGAATACTGCTGGTGCATTGGTCAAGTCGAATGGCATCACTTGGAATTCGTAATGCCCGTAGCGAGTTCGAAAAGCTGTTTTAGGGATATCTTCCTCACGAACTCGGAGTTGGTGATAACCTGACCTTAGATCGATCTTTGAATAAAAACTCGACCCCTGAAGTTGGTCAAACAGGTCATCAATACGAGGTAGTGGTAACGGTTCTTGACGGTTAATTTGTTGAGTTCACGGTAGTCGATGCACATGCGGAAAGAACCATCTTTCTTTTTCACAAACAGGACCGGGGCTCCCCAAGGCGAGGAACTCGGTTGAATAAATCCCTTATCTAGGAGTTCTTGTAATTGAGTAGACAACTCCTGGAGTTCGGACGGGGCTAAACGGTACAGTGCTCGTGCCACGGGTGCTGCGCCGGGCACAAGGTCTACAGAGAATTCGACTTGTCTAGGTGGCGGAAGGCCAGACAAGTCTTCAGGAAAGACTTCTGGGAAGTCTCGAACAATAGGCACATCCTCAAGTCGCTTCTCCTCTGACCGTTTCTCCGTAACATGTGCGAGGATTTCCTGGTACCCTTTTCTCAGGTATTTATGGGTTTTCATACATGAAATGATATTCAATGTCGTCCTATCGGTCTCCCCTTGTATGACTAGAGTTCCACCGGAGAGGGATACGAACGATTTTCTCATAACAGACGATTTCGGCACGGTGTTTGGATAGCCAATCCATACCGACAATGATGTCGAAGCTGCCGATCTCAACAGGCATAAGGTCAATAGAAAATAGCTCATCGGCTAAGTTTAAGGTGCAGTTAGGTATTACACTATTGGCCTCAATAAGTTTGCCATTTGCCAATTCTACTATGTACTTAAAATCTAAGGCAAAAGGTGTTTTTGTTTGAGTAGCTGGAAAGCTGACTCTTGTTTGTCAGTCCAATCGAACTTCTTTTCTTTTTGAGTCAGAGCAGTGAGAGGTTGTGCTATTTTCAAAAAGTTCTCAATGAATCGCCTGTAGTATCCGGCGAGTCCTAAGAATTGGCGTACTTCAGTGAGTGTAGTAGGTGCTTGCCAGCACTTGATGGCTTCAATTTTGGAAGGACCAACATGAATTCCTTGACTGTCAATCACGTGTCCAAGGAATTGTACAGTTTGCATCCAGAACTCACACTTGGAGAATTTGGCATATAATTCCTCGTGCTTGAGTAGTTCTAGAACAGTTTTCAGGTGTTGCTCGTGTTCTTGTTCATTGCGCGGGTAAATCAGAATGTCGTCAATGAAAAAGATGACAAACTTATCAAGGTAAGGCTTACACACCCGATTCATAAGGTCCATGAATACTGCTGGTGCGTTGGTCAAGCCGAATGGCATCACTTGGAATTCGTAATGCCCGTAGCGAGTTCGAAAAGCAGTTTTAGGGATATCTTCCTCACGAACTCGGAGTTGGTGATAACCTGACCTTAGATCGATCTTTGAATAAAAACTCGACCCCTGAAGTTGGTCAAACAGGTCATCAATACGAGTTAGTGGGTAACGGTTCTTGACGGTTAATTTGTTGAGTTCACGGTAGTCGATGCACATGCAGAAAGAACCGTCTTTCTTTTTCACAAACAGGACCGGGGCTCCCCAAGGCGAGGAACTCGGTTGAATAAATCCCTTATCTAGGAGTTCTTGCAATTGAGTAGACAACTCCTGGAGTTCGGACGGGGCTAAACGGTACGGTGCTCGTGCCATGGGTGCTGCGCCGGGCACAAGGTCTACAGAGAATTCGACTTGTCTAGGTGGCGGAAGGCCAGGAAAGTCTTCAGGAAAGTCTTCTGGGAAGTCTCGAACAATAGGCACATCCTCAAGTCGCTTCTCCTCCGACCGTTTCTCCGTAACATGTGCGAGGATTGCCTGGTACCCTTTTCTCAGGTATTTATGGGTTTTCATACACGAAATGATATTCAGTGTCGTCCTATCGGTCTCCCCTTGTATGACTAGAGTTCCACCGGAGAGGGATACGAACGATTTTCTCATAACAGACGATTTCGGCACGGTGTTTGGATAGCCAATCCATACCGACAATGATGTCGAAGCTGCCGATCTCAACAGGCATAAGGTCAATAGAAAATAGCTCATCGGCTAAGTTTAAGGTGCAGTTAGGTATTACACTGTTGGCCTCAATAAGTTTGCCATTTGCCAATTCTACTATGTACTTAAAATCTAAGGCAAAAGGTGTTTTTGTTTGAGTAGCTGGAAAGCTGACTCTTGTTTGTCAGTCCAATCGAACTTCTTTTCTTTTTGAGTCAGTGCAGTTAGAGGTTGTGCTATTTTCAAAAAGTTCTCAATGAATTGCCTGGTACCCTTTTCTCAGGTATTTATGGGTTTTCATACACGAAATGATATTCAGTGTCGTTCTACCGGTCTCCCCTTGTATGACTAGAGTTCCACCGGTGGCGAGAGGGATACGAACGATTTTCTCAAAACAGACGATTTTGGCACGGTGTTTGGATAGCCAATCCGTACCGACAATGATGTCGAAGCTGCCGATCTCAACAGGCATAAGGTTAATAGAAAATAGCTCATCGGCTAAGTTTAAGGTGCAGTTAGGTATTACACTGTTGGCCTCAATAAGTTTGCCATTTGCCAATTCTACTATGTACTTAAAATCTAAGGCAACAGGTGCTTTTGTTTGAGTAGCTGGAAAGCTGACTCTTGTTTGTCAGTCCAATCGAACTTCTTTTCTTTTTGAGTCAGTGCAGTTAGAGGTTGTGCTCTTTTCAAAAAGTTCTCAATGAATCGCCTGTAGTATCCGGCGAGTCCTAAGAATTGGCGTACTTCAGTGGGTGTAGTAGGTGCTTGCCAGCACTTGATGGCTTCAATTTTGGAAGGACCAACATGAATTCCTTGACTGTCAATCACGTGTCCAAGGAATTGTACAGTTTGCATCCAGAACTCACACTTGGAGAATTTGGCTTATAATTCCTCGTGCTTGAGTAGTTCTAGAACGGTTTTCAGGTGTTGCTCGTGTTCTTGTTCATTGCGCGGGTAAATCAGAATGTCGTCAATGAAAAAGATGACAAACTTATCAAGGTAAGGCTTACACACCCGATTCATAAGGTCCATGAATACTGCTGGTGCGTTGGTCAAGTCGAATGGCATCACTTGGAATTCGTAATGCCCGTAGCGAGTTTGAAAAGCTGTTTTAGGGATATCTTCCTCACGAACTCGGAGTTGGTGATAACCTGACCTTAGATCGATCTTTGAATAAAACCTCGACCCCTGAAGTTGGTCAAATAGGTCATCAATACGAGGTAGTGGGTAACGGTTCTTGACGGTTAATTTGTTGAGTTCACGGTAGTCGATGCACATGCGGAAAGAACCGTCATTCTTTTTCACAAACAGGACCGGGGCTCCCCAAGGCGAGGAACTCGGTTGAATAAATCCCTTATCTAGGAGTTCTTGTAATTGAGTAGACAACTCCTGGAGTTCGGACGGGGCTAAACGGTACGGTGCTCGTGCCACGGGTGCTGCGCCGGGCACAAGGTCTACAGAGAATTCGACTTGTCTAGGTGGCGGAAGGCCAGACAAGTCTTCAGGAAAGACTTCTGGGAAGTCTCGAACAATAGGCACATCCTCAAGTCGCTTCTTCTCTGACCGTTTCTCCGTAACATGTGCGAGGATTGCCTGGTACCCTTTTCTCAGGTATTTATGGGTTTTCATACACGAAATGATATTCAGTGTCGTCCTATCGGTCTCCCCTTGTATGACTAGAGTTCCACCGGAGAGGGATACGAATGATTTTCTCATAACAGACGATTTCGGCACGGTGTTTGGATAGCCAATCCATACCGACAATGATGTCGAAGCTGCCGATCTCAACAGGCATAAGGTCAATAGAAAATAGCTCATCGGCTAAGTTTAAGGTGCAGTTAGGTATTACACTGTTGGCCTCAATAAGTTTGCCATTTGCCAATTCTACTATGTACTTAAAATCTAAGGCAAAAGGTGTTTTTGTTTGAGTAGCTGGAAAGCTGACTCTTGTTTGTCAGTCCAATCGAACTTCTTTTCTTTTTGAGTCAGTGCAGTGAGAGGTTGTGCTATTTTCAAAAAGTTCTCAATGAATCGCCTGTAGTATCCGGCGAGTCCTAAGAATTGGCGTACTTCAGTGAGTGTAGTAGGTGCTTGCCAGCACTTGATGGCTTCAATTTTGGAAGGACCAACATGAATTCCTTGACTGTCAATCACGTGTCCAAGGAATTGTACAGTTTGCATCCAGAACTCACACTTGGAGAATTTGGCATATAATTCCTCGTGCTTGAGTAGTTCTAGAACAGTTTTCAGGTGTTGCTCGTGTTCTTGTTCATTGCGTGGGTAAATCAGAATGTCGTCAATGAAAAAGATGACAAACTTATCAAGGTAAGGCTTACACACCCGATTCATAAGGTCCATGAATACTGCTGGTGCGTTGGTCAAGCCGAATGGCATCACTTGGAATTCGTAATGCCCGTAGCGAGTTCGAAAAGCAGTTTTAGGGATATCTTCCTCACGAACTCGGAGTTGGTGATAACCTGACCTTAGATCGATCTTTGAATAAAAACTCGACCCCTGAAGTTGGTCAAACAGGTCATCAATACGAGGTAGTGGGTAACGGTTCTTGACGGTTAATTTGTTGAGTTCACGGTAGTCGATGCACATGCAGAAAGAACCGTCTTTCTTTTTCACAAACAGGACCGGGGCTCCCCAAGGCGAGGAACTCGGTTGAATAAATCCCTTATCTAGGAGTTCTTGCAATTGAGTAGACAACTCCTGGAGTTCGGACGGGGCTAAACGGTACGGTGCTCGTGCCATGGGTGCTGCGCCGGGCACAAGGTCTACAGAGAATTCGACTTGTCTAGGTGGCGGAAGGCCAGGAAAGTCTTCAGGAAAGACTTCTGGGAAGTCTCGAACAATAGGCACATCCTCAAGTCGCTTCTCCTCCGACCGTTTCTCCGTAACATGTGCGAGGATTGCCTGGTACCCTTTTCTCAGGTATTTATGGGTTTTCATACACGAAATGATATTCAGTGTCGTTCTACCGGTCTCCCCTTGTATGACTAGAGTTCCACCGGTGGCGAGAGGGATACGAACGATTTTCTCAAAACAGACGATTTCGGCACGGTGTTTGGATAGCCAATCCGTACCGACAATGATGTCGAAGCTGCCGATCTCAACAGGCATAAGGTCAATAGAAAATAGCTCATCGGCTAAGTTTAAGGTGCAGTTAGGTATTACACTGTTGGCCTCAATAAGTTTGCCATTTGCCAATTCTACTATGTACTTAAAATCTAAGGCAACAGGTGTTTTTGTTTGAGTAGCTGGAAAGCTGACTCTTGTTTGTCAGTCCAATCGAACTTCTTTTCTTTTTGAGTCAGTGCAGTTAGAGGTTGTGCTATTTTCAAAAAGTTCTCAATGAATCGCCTGTAGTATCCGGCGAGTCCTAAGAATTGGCGTACTTCAGTGGGTGTAGTAGGTGCTTGCCAGCACTTGATGGCTTCAATTTTGGAAGGACCAACATGAATTCCTTGACTGTCAATCACGTGTCCAAGGAATTGTACAGTTTGCATCCAGAACTCACACTTGGAGAATTTGGCTTATAATTCCTCGTGCTTGAGTAGTTCTAGAACGGTTTTCAGGTGTTGCTCGTGTTCTTGTTCATTGCGCGGGTAAATCAGAATGTCGTCAATGAAAAAGATGACAAACTTATCAAGGTAAGGCTTACACACCCGATTCATAAGGTCCATGAATACTGCTGGTGCGTTGGTCAAGCCGAATGGCATCACTTGGAATTCGTAATGCCCGTAGCGAGTTCGAAAAGCAGTTTTAGGGATATCTTCCTCACGAACTCGGAGTTGGTGATAACCTGACCTTAGATCGATCTTTGAGTAAAAACTTGACCCCTGAAGTTGGTCAAACAGGTCATCAATACGAGGTAGTGGGTAACGGTTCTTGACGGTTAATTTGTTGAGTTCACGATAGTCGATGCACATGCGGAAAGAACCGTCTTTCTTTTTCACAAACAGGACCGGGGCTCCCCAAGGCGAGGAACTCGGTTGAATAAATCTCTTATCTAGGAGTTCTTGCAATTGAGTAGACAACTCCTGGAGTTCGGACGGGGCTAAACGGTACGGTGCTCGTGCCATGGGTGCTGCGCCGGGCACAAGGTCTACAGAGAATTCGACTTGTCTAGGTGGCGGAAGGCCAGACAAGTCTTCAGGAAAGACTTCTGGGAAGTCTCGAACAATAGGCACATCCTCAAGTCGCTTCTCCTCCGACCGTTTCTCCGTAACGTGTGCGAGGATTGCCTGGTACCCTTTTCTCAGGTATTTATGGGTTTTCATACACGAAATGATATTCAGTGTCGTTCTACCGGTCTCCCCTTGTATGACTAGAGTTCCACCGGTGGCGAGAGGGATACGAACGATTTTCTCAAAACAGACGATTTCGGCACGGTGTTTGGATAGCCAATCCGTACCGACAATGATGTCGAAGCTGCCGATCTCAACAGGCATAAGGTCAATAGAAAATAGCTCATCGGCTAAGTTTAAGGTGCAGTTAGGTATTACACTGTTGGCCTCAATAAGTTTGCCATTTGCCAATTCTACTATGTACTTAAAATCTAAGGCAACAGGTATTTTTGTTTGAGTAGCTGGAAAGCTGACTCTTGTTTGTCAGTCCAATCGAACTTCTTTTCTTTTTGAGTCAGTGCAGTTAGAGGTTGTGCTATTTTCAAAAAGTTCTCAATGAATCGCCTGTAGTATCCGACGAGTCCTAAGAATTGGCGTACTTCAGTGGGTGTAGTAGGTGCTTGCCAGCACTTGATGGCTTCAATTTTGGAAGGACCAACATGAATTCCTTGACTGTCAATCACGTGTCCAAGGAATTGTATAGTTTGCATCCAGAACTCACACTTGGAGAATTTGGCTTATAATTCCTCAGGCTTGAGTAGTTCTAGAACGGTTTTCAGGTGTTGCTCGTGTTCTTGTTCATTGCGCGGGTAAATCAGAATGTCGTCAATGAAAAAGATGACAAACTTATCAAGGTAAGGCTTACACACCCGATTCATAAGGTCCATGAATACTGCTGGTGCGTTGGTCAAGCCGAATGGCATCACTTGGAATTCGTAATGCCCGTAGCGAGTTCGAAAAGCTGTTTTAGGGATATCTTCCTCACGAACTCGGAGTTGGTGATAACCTGACCTTAGATCGATCTTTGAATAAAAACTCGACCCCTGAAGTTGGTCAAACAGGTCATCAATACGAGGTAGTGGGTAACGGTTCTTGACGGTTAATTTGTTGAGTTCACGGTAGTCAATGCACATGCGGAAAGAACCGTCTTTCTTTTTCACAAACAGGACCGGGGCTCCCCAAGGCGAGGAACTCGGTTGAATAAATCCCTTATCTAGGAGTTCTTGTAATTGAGTAGACAACTCCTGGAGTTCGGACGGGGCTAAACGGTACGGTGCTCGTGCCACGGGTGCTGCGCCGGGCACAAGGTCTACAGAGAATTCGACTTGTCTAGGTGGCGGAAGGCCAGACAAGTCTTCAGGAAAGACTTCTGGGAAGTCTCGAACAATAGGCACATCCTCAAGTCGCTTCTCCTCCGACCGTTTCTCCGTAACGTGTGCGAGGATTGCCTGGTACCCTTTTCTCAGGTATTTATGGGTTTTCATACACGAAATGATATTCAGTGTCGTTCTACCGGTCTCCCCTTGTATGACTAGAGTTCCACCGGTGGCGAGAGGGATACGAACGATTTTCTCAAAACAGACGATTTCGGCACGGTGTTTGGATAGCCAATCCGTACCGACAATGATGTCGAAGCTGCCGATCTGAACAGGCATAAGGTCAATAGAAAATAGCTCATCGGCTAAGTTTAAGGTGCAGTTAGGTATTACACTGTTGGCCTCAATAAGTTTGCCATTTGCCAATTCTACTATGTACTTAAAATCTAAGGCAACAGGTGTTTTTGTTTGAGTAGCTGGAAAGCTGACTCTTGTTTGTCAGTCCAATCGAACTTCTTTTCGTTTTGAGTCAGTGCAGTGAGAGGTTGTGCTATTTTCAAAAAGTTCTCAATGAATCGCCTGTAGTATCCGGCGAGTCCTAAGAATTGGCGTACTTCAGTGGGTGTAGTAGGTGCTTGCCAGCACTTGATGGCTTCAATTTTGGAAGGACCAACATGAATTCCTTGACTGTCCATCACGTGTCCAAGGAATTGTACAGTTTGCATCCAGAACTCACACTTGGAGAATTTGGCATATAATTTCTCGTGCTTGAGTAGTTCTAGAACGGTTTTCAAGTGTTGCTCGTGTTCTTGTTCATTGCGCGGGTAAATCAGAATGTCGTCAATGAAAAAGATGACAAACTTATCAAGGTAAGGCTTACACACCCGATTCATAAGGTCCATGAATACTGCTGGTGCGTTGGTCAAGCCGAATGGCATCACTTGGAATTCGTAATGCCCGTAGCGAGTTCGAAAAGCTGTTTTAGGGATATCTTCCTCACGAACTCGGAGTTGGTGATAACCTGACCTTAGATCGATCTTTGAATAAAAACTCGACCCCTGAAGTTGGTCAAACAGGTCATCAATACGAGGTAGTGGGTAACGGTTCTTGACGGTTAATTTGTTGAGTTCACGGTAGTCGATGCACATGCGGAAAGAACCGTCATTCTTTTTCACAAACAGGACCGGGGCTCCCCAAGGCGAGGAACTCGGTTGAATAAATCCCTTATCTAGGAGTTCTTGTAATTGAGTAGACAACTCCTGGAGTTCGGACGGGGCTAAACGGTACGGTGCTCGTGCCACGGGTGCTGCGCCGGGCACAAGGTCTACAGAGAATTCCACTTGTCTAGGTGGCGGAAGGCCAGACAAGTCTTCAGGAAAGACTTCTGGGAAGTCTCGAACAATAGGCACATCCTCAAGTCACTTCTCCTCTGACCGTTTCTCCGTAACATGTGCGAGGATTGCCTGGTACCCTTTTCTCAGGTATTTATGGGTTTTCATACACGAAATGATATTCAGTGTCGTTCTACCGGTCTCCCCTTGTATGACTAGAGTTCCACCGGTGGCGAGAGGGATACGAACGATTTTCTCAAAACAGACGATTTCGGCACGGTGTTTGGATAGCCAATCCGTACCGACAATGATGTCGAAGCTGCCGATCTGAACAGGCATAAGGTCAATAGAAAATAGCTCATCGGCTAAGTTTAAGGTGCAGTTAGGTATTACACTGTTGGCCTCAATAAGTTTGCCATTTGCCAATTCTACTATGTACTTAAAATCTAAGGCAACAGGTGTTTTTGTTTGAGTAGCTGGAAAGCTGACTCTTGTTTGTCAGTCCAATCGAACTTCTTTTCGTTTTGAGTCAGTGCAGTGAGAGGTTGTGCTATTTTCAAAAAGTTCTCAATGAATCGCCTGTAGTATCCGGCGAGTCCTAAGAATTGGCGTACTTCAGTGGGTGTAGTAGGTGCTTGCCAGCACTTGATGGCTTCAATTTTGGAAGGACCAACATGAATTCCTTGACTGTCCATCACGTGTCCAAGGAATTGTACAGTTTGCATCCAGAACTCACACTTGGAGAATTTGGCATATAATTTCTCGTGCTTGAGTAGTTCTAGAACGGTTTTCAAGTGTTGCTCGTGTTCTTGTTCATTGCGCGGGTAAATCAGAATGTCGTCAATGAAAAAGATGACAAACTTATCAAGGTAAGGCTTACACACCCGATTCATAAGGTCCATGAATACTGCTGGTGCGTTGGTCAAGCCGAATGGCATCACTTGGAATTCGTAATGCCCGTAGCGAGTTCGAAAAGCTGTTTTAGGGATATCTTCCTCACGAACTCGGAGTTGGTGATAACCTGACCTTAGATCGATCTTTGAATAAAAACTCGACCCCTGAAGTTGGTCAAACAGGTCATCAATACGAGGTAGTGGGTAACGGTTCTTGACGGTTAATTTGTTGAGTTCACGGTAGTCGATGCACATGCGGAAAGAACCGTCATTCTTTTTCACAAACAGGACCGGGGCTCCCCAAGGCGAGGAACTCGGTTGAATAAATCCCTTATCTAGGAGTTCTTGTAATTGAGTAGACAACTCCTGGAGTTCGGACGGGGCTAAACGGTACGGTGCTCGTGCCACGGGTGCTGCGCCGGGCACAAGGTCTACAGAGAATTCCACTTGTCTAGGTGGCGGAAGGCCAGACAAGTCTTCAGGAAAGACTTCTGGGAAGTCTCGAACAATAGGCACATCCTCAAGTCGCTTCTCCTCTGACCGTTTCTCCGTAACATGTGCGAGGATTGCCTGGTACCCTTTTCTCAGGTATTTATGGGTTTTCATACACGAAATGATATTCAGTGTCGTCCTACCGGTCTCCCCTTGTATGACTAGAGTTCCACCGGTGGCGAGAGGGATACGAACGATTTTCTCAAAACAGACGATTTCGGCACGGTGTTTAGATAGCCAATCCGTACCGACAATGATGTCGAAGCTGCCGATGTCAACAGGCATAAGGTCAATAGAAAATAGCTCATCGGCTAAGTTTAAGGTGCAGTTAGGTATTACACTGTTGGCCTCAATAAGTTTGCCATTTGCCAATTCTACTATGTACTTAAAATCTAAGGCAACAGGTGTTTTTGTTTGAGTAGCTGGAAAGCTGACTCTTGTTTGTCAGTCCAATCGAACTTCTTTTCGTTTTGAGTCAGTGCAGTGAGAGGTTGTGCTATTTTCAAAAAGTTCTCAATGAATCGCCTGTAGTATCCGGCGAGTCCTAAGAATTGGCGTACTTCAGTGGGTGTAGTAGGTGCTTGCCAGCACTTGATGGCTTCAATTTTGGAAGGACCAACATGAATTCCTTGACTGTCCATCACGTGTCCAAGGAATTGTACAGTTTGCATCCAGAACTCACACTTGGAGAATTTGGCATATAATTTCTCGTGCTTGAGTAGTTCTAGAACGGTTTTCAAGTGTTGCTCGTGTTCTTGTTCATTGCGCGGGTAAATCAGAATGTCGTCAATGAAAAAGATGACAAACTTATCAAGGTAAGGCTTACACACCCGATTCATAAGGTCCATGAATACTGCTGGTGCGTTGGTCAAGCCGAATGGCATCACTTGGAATTCGTAATGCCCGTAGCGAGTTCGAAAAGCTGTTTTAGGGATATCTTCCTCACGAACTCGGAGTTGGTGATAACCTGACCTTAGATCGATCTTTGAGTAAAAACTTGACCCCTGAAGTTGGTCAAACAGGTCATCAATACGAGGTAGTGGGTAACGGTTCTTGACGGTTAATTTGTTGAGTTCACGGTAGTCGATGCACATGCGGAAAGAACCGTCTTTCTTTTTCACAAACAGGACCGGGGCTCCCCAAGGCGAGGAACTCGGTTGAATAAATCCCTTATCTAGGAGTTCTTGCAATTGAGTAGACAACTCCTGGAGTTCGGACGGGGCTAAACGGTACGGTGCTCGTGCCATGGGTGCTGCGCCGGGCACAAGGTCTACAGAGAATTCGACTTGTCTAGGTGGCGGAAGGCCAGACAAGTCTTCAGGAAAGACTTCTGGGAAGTCTCGAACAATAGGCACATCCTCAAGTCGCTTCTCCTCCGACCGTTTCTCCGTAACGTGTGCGAGGATTGCCTGGTACCCTTTTCTCAGGTATTTATGGGTTTTCATACACGAAATGATATTCAGTGTCGTTCTACCGGTCTCCCCTTGTATGACTAGAGTTCCACCGGTGGCGAGAGGGATACGAACGATTTTCTCAAAACAGACGATTTCGGCACGGTGTTTGGATAGCCAATCCGTACCGACAATGATGTCGAAGCTGCCGATCTCAACAGGCATAAGGTCAATAGAAAATAGCTCATCGGCTAAGTTTAAGGTGCAGTTAGGTATTACACTGTTGGCCTCAATAAGTTTGCCATTTGCCAATTCTACTATGTACTTAAAATCTAAGGCAACAGGTGTTTTTGTTTGAGTAGCTGGAAAGCTGACTCTTGTTTGTCAGTCCAATCGAACTTCTTTTCTTTTTGAGTCAGTGCAGTTAGAGGTTGTGCTATTTTCAAAAAGTTCTCAATGAATCGCCTGTAGTATCCGGCGAGTCCTAAGAATTGGCGTACTTCAGTGGGTGTAGTAGGTGCTTGCCAGCACTTGATGGCTTCAATTTTGGAAGGACCAACATGAATTCCTTGACTGTCAATCACGTGTCCAAGGAATTGTACAGTTTGCATCCAGAACTCACACTTGGAGAATTTGGCTTATAATTCCTCGTGCTTGAGTAGTTCTAGAACGGTTTTCAGGTGTTGCTCGTGTTCTTGTTCATTGCGCGGGTAAATCAGAATGTCGTCAATGAAAAAGATGACAAACTTGTCAAGGTAAGGCTTACACACCCGATTCATAAGGTTCATGAATACTGCTGGTGCGTTGGTCAAGCCGAATGGCATCACTTGGAATTCGTAATGCCCGTAGCGAGTTCGAAAAGCTGTTTTAGGGATATCTTCCTCACGAACTCGGAGTTGGTGATAACCCGACCTTAGATCGATCTTTGAATAAAAACTCGACCCCTGAAGTTGGTCAAACAGGTCATCAATACGAGGTAGTGGGTAACGGTTCTTGACGGTTAATTTGTTGAGTTCACGGTAGTCGATGCACATGCGGAAAGAACCGTCTTTCTTTTTCACAAACAGGACCGGGGCTCCCCAAGGCGAGGAACTCGGTTGAATAAATCCCTTATCTAGGAGTTCTTGTAATTGAGTAGACAACTCCTGGAGTTCGGACGGGGCTAAACGGTACGGTGCTCGTGCCACGGGTGCTGCGCCGGGCACAAGGTCTACAGAGAATTCGACTTGTCTAGGTGGCGGAAGGCCAGACAAGTCTTCAGGAAAGACTTCTGGGAAGTCTCGAACAATAGGCACATCCTCAAGTCGCTTCTCCTCTGACCGTTTCTCCGTAACATGTGCGAGGATTGCCTGGTACCCTTTTCTCAGGTATTTATGGGTTTTCATACACGAAATGATATTCAGTGTCGTCCTACCGGTCTCCCCTTGTATGACTAGAGTTCCACCGGTGGCGAGAGGGATACGAACGATTTTCTCAAAACAGACGATTTCGGCACGGTGTTTAGATAGCCAATCCGTACCGACAATGATGTCGAAGCTGCCGATGTCAACTGGCATAAGGTCAATAGAAAATAGCTCATCGGCTAAGTTTAAGGTGCAGTTAGGTATTACACTGTTGGCCTCAATAAGTTTGCCATTTGCCAATTCTACTATGTACTTAAAATCTAAGGCAACAGGTGTTTTTGTTTGAGTAGCTGGAAAGCTGACTCTTGTTTGTCAGTCCAATCGAAATTCTTTTAGTTTTGAGTCAGTGCAGTGAGAGGTTGTGCTATTTTCAAAAAGTTCTCAATGAATCGCCTGTAGTATCCGGCGAGTCCTAAGAATTGGCGTACTTCAGTGGGTGTAGTAGGTGCTTGCCAGCACTTGATGGCTTCAATTTTGGAAGGACCAACATGAATTCCTTGACTGTCAATCACGTGTCCAAGGAATTGTACAGTTTGCATCCAGAACTCACACTTGGAGAATTTGGCATATAATTTCTCGTGCTTGAGTAGTTCTAGAACGGTTTTCAGGTGTTGCTCGTGTTCTTGTTCATTGCGCGGGTAAATCAGAATGTCGTCAATGAAAAAGATGACAAACTGATCAAGGTAAGGCTTACACACCCGATTCATAAGGTCCATGAATACTGCTGGTGCGTTGGTCAAGCCGAATGGCATCACTTGGAATTCGTAATACCCGTAGCGAGTTCGAAAAGCTGTTTTAGGGATATCTTCCTCACGAACTCGGAGTTGGTGATAACCCGACCTTAGATCGATCTTTGAATAAAAACTCAACCCCTGAAGTTGGTCAAACAGGTCATCAATACGAGGTAGTGGGTAACGGTTCTTGACGGTTAATTTGTTGAGTTCACGGTAGTCGATGCACATGCGGAAAGAACCGTCTTTCTTTTTCACAAACAGGACCGGGGCTCCCCAAGGCGAGGAACTCGGTTGAATAAATCCCTTATCTAGGAGTTCTTGCAATTGAGTAGACAACTCCTGGAGTTCGGACGGGGCTAAACGGTACGGTGCTCGTGCCATGGGTGCTGCGCCGGGCACAAGGTCTACAGAGAATTCGACTTGTCTAGGTGGCAGAAGGCCAGACAAGTCTTCAGGAAAGACTTCTGGGAAGTCTCGAACAATAGGCACATCCTCAAGTCGCTTCTCCTCCGACCGTTTCTCCGTAACATGTGCGAGGATTGCCTGGTACCCTTTTCTCAGGTATTTATGGGTTTTCATACACGAAATGATATTCAGTGTCGTTCTACCGGTCTCCCCTTGTATGACTAGAGTTCCACCGGTGGCGAGAGGGATACGAACGATTTTCTCAAAACAGACAATTTCGGCACGGTGTTTGGATAGCCAATCCGTACCGACAATGATGTCGAAGCTGCCGATCTCAACAGGCATAAGGTCAATAGAAAATAGCTCATCGGCTAAGTTTAAGGTGCAGTTAGGTATTACACTGTTGGCCTCAATAAGTTTGCCATTTGCCAATTCTACTATGTACTTAAAATCTAAGGCAACAGGTGTTTTTGTTTGAGTAGCTGGAAAGCTGACTCTTGTTTGTCAGTCCAATCGAACTTCTTTTCTTTTTGAGTCAGTGCAGTGAGAGGTTGTGCTATTTTCAAAAAGTTCTCAATGAATCGCCTGTAGTATCCGGCGAGTCCTAAGAATTGGCGTACTTCAGTGGGTGTAGTAGGTGCTTGCCAGCACTTGATGGCTTCAATTTTGGAAGGACCAACATGAATTCCTTGACTGTCAATCACGTGTCCAAGGAATTGTACAGTTTGCATCCAGAACTCACACTTGGAGAATTTGGCTTATAATTCCTCGTGCTTGAGTAGTTCTAGAACGGTTTTCAGGTGTTGCTCGTGTTCTTGTTCATTGCGCGGGTAAATCAGAATGTCGTCAATGAAAAAGATGACAAACTTATCAAGGTAAGGCTTACACACCCGATTCATAAGGTCCATGAATACTGCTGGTGCGTTGGTCAAGCCGAATGGCATCACTTGGAATTCGTAATGCCCGTAGCGAGTTCGAAAAGCTGTTTTAGGGATATCTTCCTCACGAACTCGGAGTTGGTGATAACCTGACCTTAGATCGATCTTTGAATAAAAACTCGACCCCTGAAGTTGGTCAAACAGGTCATCAATACGAGGTAGTGGGTAACGGTTCTTGACGGTTAATTTGTTGAGTTTACGGTAGTCGATGCACATGCGGAAATAACCGTCTTTCTTTTTCACAAACAGGACCGGGGCTCCCCAAGGCGAGGAACTCGGTTGAATAAATCCCTTATCTAGGAGTTCTTGCAATTGAGTAGACAACTCCTGGATTTCGGACAGGGCTAAACGGTACGGTGCTCGTGCACGGGTGCTGCGCCGGGCACAATGTCTACAGAGAATTCGAGTTGTCTAGGTGGCGGAAGGCCAGTCAAATCTTCAAGAAAGACTTCTGGGAAGTCTCGAACAATAGGCACATCCTCAAGTCGCTTCTCCTCCGACCGTTTCTCCGTAACGTGTGCGAGGATTGCCTGGTACCCTTTTCTCAGGTATTTATGGGTTTTCATACACGAAATGATATTCAGTGTCGTCCTACCGGTCTCCCCTTGTATGACTAGAGTTCCACCGGTGGCGAGAGGGATACGAACGATTTTCTCAAAACAGACGATTTCGGCACGGTGTTTGGATAGCCAATCCGTACCGACAATGATGTCGAAGCTGCCGATCTCAACAGGCATAAGGTCAATAGAAAATAGCTCATCGGCTAAGTTTAAGGTGCAGTTAGGTATTACACTGTTGGCCTCAATAAGTTTGCCATTTGCCAATTCTACTATGTACTTAAAATCTAAGGCAACAGGTGTTTTTGTTTGAGTAGCTGGAAAGCTGACTCTTGTTTGTCAGTCCAATCGAACTTCTTTTCATTTTGAGTCAGTGCAGTGAGAGGTTGTGCTATTTTCAAAAAGTTCTCAATGAATCGCCTGTAGTATTCGGCGAGTCCTAAGAATTGGCGTACTTCAGTGGGTGTAGTAGGTGCTTGCCAGCACTTGATGGCTTCAATTTTGGAAGGACCAACATGAATTCCTTGACTGTCAATCACGTGTCCAAGGAATTGTACAGTTTGCATCCAGAACTCACACTTGGAGAATTTGGCATATAATTCCTCGTGCTTGAGTAGTTCTAGAACGGTTTTCAGGTGTTGCTCGTGTTCTTGTTCATTGCGCGGGTAAATCAGAATGTCGTCAATGAAAAAGATGACAAACTTATCAAGGTAAGGCTTACACACCCGATTCATAAGGTCCATGAATACTGCTGGTGCGTTGGTCAAGCCGAATGGCATCACTTGGAATTCGTAATACCCGTAGCGAGTTCGAAAAGCTGTTTTAGGGATATCTTCCTCACGAACTCGGAGTTGGTGATAACCTGACCTTAGATCGATCTTTGAATAAAAACTCGACCCCTGAAGTTGGTCAAACAGGTCATCAATACGAGGTAGTGGGTAACGGTTCTTGACGGTTAATTTGTTGAGTTCACGGTAGTCGATGCACATGCGGAAAGAACCGTCTTTCTTTTTCACAAACAGGACCGGGGCTCCCCAAGGCGAGGAACTCGGTTGAATAAATCCCTTATCTAGGAGTTCTTGCAATTGAGTAGACAACTCCTGGAGTTCGGACGGGGCTAAACGGTACGGTGCTCGTGCCACGGGTGCTGCGCCGGGCACAAGGTCTACAGAGAATTCGACTTGTCTAGGTGGCGGAAGGCCAGACAAGTCTTCAGGAAAGACTTCTGGGAAGTCTCGAACAATAGGCACATCCTCAAGTCGCTTCTCCTCCGACCGTTTCTCCGTAACGTGTGCGAGGATTGCCTGGTACCCTTTTCTCAGGTATTTATGGGTTTTCATACACGAAATGATATTCAGTGTCGTCCTACCGGTCTCCCCTTGTATGACTAGAGTTCCACCGGTGGCGAGATGGACACGAACGATTTTCTCAAAACAGACGATTTCGGCACGGTGTTTGGATAGCCAATCCGTACCGACAATGATGTCGAAGCTGCTGATCTCAACAGGCATAAGGTCAATAGAAAATAGCTCATCGGCTAAGTTTAAGGTGCAGTTAGGTATTACACTGTTGGCCTCAATAAGTTTGTCATTTGCCAATTCTACTATGTACTTAAAATCTAAGGCAACAGGTGTTTTTGTTTGAGTAGCTGGAAAGCTGACTCTTGTTTGTCAGTCCAATCGAACTTCTTTTCTTTTTGAGTCAGTGCAGTGAGAGGTTGTGCTATTTTCAAAAAGTTCTCAATGAATCGCCTGTAGTATCCGGCGAGTCCTAAGAATTGGCGTACTTCAGTGGGTGTAGTAGGTGCTTGCCAAAACTTGATGGCTTCAATTTTGGAAGGACCAACATGAATTCCTTGACTGTCAATCACGTGTCCAAGGAATTGTACAGTTTGCATCCAGAACTCACACTTGGAGAATTTGGCTTATAATTCCTCGTGCTTGAGTAGTTCTAGAACGGTTTTCAGGTGTTGCTCGTGTTCTTGTTCATTGCGCGGGTAAATCAGAATGTCGTCAATGAAAAAGATGACAAACTTATCAAGGTAAGGCTTACACACCCGATTCATAAGGTCCATGAATACTGCTGGTGCGTTGGTCAAGCCGAATGGCATCACTTGGAATTCGTAATGCCCGTAGCGAGTTCGAAAAGCTGTTTTAGGGATATCTTCCTCACGAACTCGGAGTTGGTGATAACCTGACCTTAGATCGATCTTTGAATAAAAACTCGACCCCTGAAGTTGGTCAAACAGGTCATCAATACGAGGTAGTGGGTAACGGTTCTTGACGGTTAATTTGTTGAGTTTACGGTAGTCGATGCACATGCGGAAATAACCGTCTTTCTTTTTCACAAACAGGACCGGGGCTCCCCAAGGCGAGGAACTCGGTTGAATAAATCCCTTATCTAGGAGTTCTTGTAATTGAGTAGACAACTCCTGGAGTTCGGACGGGGCTAAACGGTACGGTGCTCGTGCCACGGGTGCTGCGCCGGGCACAAGGTCTACAGAGAATTCGACTTGTCTAGGTGGCGGAAGGCCAGACAAGTCTTCAGGAAAGACTTCTGGGAAGTCTCGAACAATAGGCACATCCTCAAGTCGCTTCTCCTCCGACCGTTTCTCCGTAACGTGTGCGAGGATTGCCTGGTACCCTTTTCTCAGGTATTTATGGGTTTTCATACACGAAATGATATTCAGTGTCGTCCTACCGGTCTCCCCTTGTATGACTAGAGTTCCACCGGTAGCGAGATGGACACGAACGATTTTCTCAAAACAGACGATTTCGGCACGGTGTTTGGATAGCCAATCCGTACCGACAATGATGTCGAAGCTGCTGATCTCAACAGGCATAAGGTCAATAGAAAATAGCTCATCGGCTAAGTTTAAGGTGCAGTTAGGTATTACACTGTTGGCCTCAATAAGTTTGCCATTTGCCAATTCTACTATGTACTTAAAATCTAAGGCAACAGGTGTTTTTGTTTGAGTAGCTGGAAAGCTGACTCTTGTTTGTCAGTCCAATCGAACTTCTTTTCTTTTTGAGTCAGTGCAGTGAGAGGTTGTGCTATTTTCAAAAAGTTCTCAATGAATCGCCTGTAGTATCCGTCGAGTCCTAAGAATTGGCGTACTTCAGTGGGTGTAGTAGGTGCTTGCCAAAACTTGATGGCTTCAATTTTGGAAGGACCAACATGAATTCCTTGACTGTCAATCACGTGTCCAAGGAATTGTACAGTTTGCATCCAGAACTCACACTTGGAGAATTTGGCTTATAATTCCTCGTGCTTGAGTAGTTCTAGAACGGTTTTCAGGTGTTGCTCGTGTTCTTGTTCATTGCGCGGGTAAATCAGAATGTCGTCAATGAAAAAGATGACAAACTTGTCAAGGTAAGGCTTACACACCCGATTCATAAGGTCCATGAATACTGCTGGTGCGTTGGTCAAGCCGAATGGCATCACTTGGAATTCGTAATGCCCGTAGCGAGTTCGAAAAGCTGTTTTAGGGATATCTTCCTCACGAACTCGGAGTTGGTGATAACCTGACCTTAGATCGATCTTTGAATAAAAACTCGACCCCTGAAGTTGGTCAAACAGGTCATCAATACGAGGTAGTGGGTAACGGTTCTTGACGGTTAATTTGTTGAGTTTACGGTAGTCGATGCACATGCGGAAATAACCGTCTTTCTTTTTCACAAACAGGACCGGGGCTCCCCAAGGCGAGGAACTCGGTTGAATAAATCCCTTATCTAGGAGTTCTTGCAATTGAGTAGACAACTCCTGGAGTTCGGACAGGGCTAAACGGTACGGTGCTCGTGCCACGGGTGCTGCGCCGGGCACAATGTCTACAGAGAATTCGAGTTGTCTAGGTGGCGGAAGGCCAGTCAAATCTTTAAGAAAGACTTCTGGGAAGTCTCGAACAATAGGCACATCCTCAAGTCGCTTCTCCTCCGACCGTTTCTCCGTAACGTGTGCGAGGATTTCCTGGTACCCTTTTCTCAGGTATTTATGGGTTTTCATACACGAAATGATATTCAGTGTCGTCCTACCGGTCTCCCCTTGTATGACTAGAGTTCCACCGGTGGCGAGAGGGATACGAACGATTTTCTCAAAACAGACGATTTCGGCACGGTGTTTGGATAGCCAATCCGTACCGACAATGATGTCGAAGCTGCCGATCTCAACAGGCATAAGGTCAATAGAAAATAGCTCATCGGCTAAGTTTAAGGTGCAGTTAGGTATTACACTGTTGGCCTCAATAAGTTTGCCATTTGCCAATTCTACTATGTACTTAAAATCTAAGGCAACAGGTGTTTTTGTTTGAGTAGCTGCAAAGCTGACTCTTGTTTGTCAGTCCAATCGAACTTCTTTTCTTTTTGAGTCAGTGCAGTGAGAGGTTGTGCTATTTTCAAAAAGTTCTCAATGAATCGCCTGTAGTATCCGGCGAGTCCTAAGAATTGGCGTACTTCAGCGGGTGTAGTAGGTGCTTGCCAGCACTTGATGGCTTCAATTTTGGAAGGACCAACATGAATTCCTTGACTGTCAATCATGTGTCCAAGGAATTGTACAGTTTGCATCCAGAACTCACACTTGGAGAATTTGACATATAATTCCTCGTGCTTGAGTAGTTCTAGAACGGTTTTCAGGTGTTGCTCGTGTTCTTGTTCATTGCGCGTGTAAATTAGAATATCGTCAATGAAAACGATGACAAACTTATCAAGGTAAGGCTTACACACCCGATTCATAAGGTCCATGAATACTGCTGGTGCGTTGGTCAAGCCGAATGGCATCACTTGGAATTCGTAATGCCCGTAGCGAGTTCGAAAAGCTGTTTTAGGGATATCTTCCTCACGAACTCGGAGTTGGTGATAACCTGACCTTAGATCGATCTTTGAATACAAACTCGACCCCTGAAGTTGGTCAAACAGGTCATCAATACGAGGTAGTGGGTAACGGTTCTTGACGGTTAATTTGTTGAGTTCACGGTAGTCGATGCACATGCGGAAAAAACCGTCTTTCTTTTTCACACACAGGACCGGGGCTCCCCAAGGCGAGGAACTCGGTTGAATAAATCCCTTATCTAGGAGTTCTTGCAATTGAGTAGACAACTACTGGAGTTCGGACGAGGCTAAATGGTACGGTGCTCGTGCCACGGGTGCTGCGCCGGGCACAAGGTTTACAGAGAATTCGACTTGTCTAGGTGGCGGAAGGCCAGGCAAGTCTTCAGGAAAGACTTCTGGGAAGTCTCGAACAATAGGCACATCCTCAAGTCGCTTCTCCTCCAACCGTTTCTCCGTAACATGTGCGAGGATTGCCTGGTACCCTTTTCTCAGGTATTTATGGGTTTTCATACACGAAATGATATTCAGTGTCGTCCTACCGGTCTCCCCTTGTATGACTAGAGTTCCACCGGTGGCGAGAGGGATACGAACTATTTTCTCAAAACAGACGATTTCGGCACGGTGTTTGGATAGCCAATCCGTACCGACAATGATGTCGAAGCTGCCGATCTCAACAGGCATAAGGTCAATAGAAAATAGCTCATCGGCTAAGTTTAAGGTGCAGTTAGGTATTACACTGTTGGCCTCAATAAGTTTGCCATTTGCCAATTCTACTATGTACTTAAAATCTATGGCAACAGGTGTTTTTGTTTGAGTAGCTGCAAAGCTGAATCTTGTTTGTCAGTCCAATCGAACTTCTTTTCTTTTTGAGTCAGTGCAGTGAGAGGTTGTGCTATTTTCAAAAAGTTCTCAATGAATCGCCTGTAGTATCCGGCGAGTCCTAAGAATTGGCGTACTTCAACGGACAAACTTATCAAGGAAAGGCTTACACACCCGATTCATAAGGTCCATGAATAATGCTGGTGCGTTGGTCAAGCCGAATGGCATCACTTGGAATTCGTAATGCCCGTGGCGAGTTTGAAAAGCTGTTTTAGGGATATCTTCCTCACGAACTCGGAGTTGGTGATAACCTGACCTTAGATCGATCTTTGAATAAAAACTCGACCCCTGAAGTTAGTCAAACAGGTCATCAATACGAGGTAGTGGGTAACGGTTCTTGACGGTTAATTTGTTAAGTTCATGGTAGTCGATGCACATGCGGAAAGAACCGTCTTTCTTTTTCAAAAACAGGACCGGGGCTCCCCAAGGCGAGGAACTCGGTCGAATAAATCTCTTATCTAGGAGTTCTTGCAATTGAGTAGACAACTCCTGGAGTTCGGACGGGGCTAAACGGTACGGTGCTCGTGCCACGGGTGCTGCGCCGGGCACAAGGTCTACAGAGAATTCGACTTGTCTAGGTGGCGGAAGGCCAGGCAAGTCTTCAGGAAAGACTTCTGGGAAGTCTCGAACAATAGGCACATCCTCAAGTCGCTTCTCCTCCGACCGTTTCTCCGTAACGTGTGCGAGGATTGCCTGGTACCCTTTTCTCAGGTATTTATGGGTATTCATACACGAAATGATATTCAGTGTCGTCCTACCGGTCTCCCCTTGTATGACTAGAGTTCCACCGGTGGCGAGAGGGATACGAACTATTTTCTCAAAACAGACGATTTCGGCACGGTGTTTGGATAGCCAATCCGTACCGACAATGATGTCGAAGCTGCCGATCTCAACAGGCATAAGGTCAATAGAAAATAGCTCATCGGCTAAGTTTAAGGTGCAGTTAGGTATTACACTGTTGGCCTCAATAAGTTTGCCATTTGCCAATTCTACTATGTACTTAAAATCTATGGCAACAGGTGTTTTTGTTTGAGTAGCTGCAAAGCTGAATCTTGTTTGTCAGTCCAATCGAACTTCTTTTCTTTTTGAGTCAGTGCAGTGAGAGGTTGTGCTATTTTCAAAAAGTTCTCAATGAATCGCCTGTAGTATCCGGCGAGTCCTAAGAATTGGCGTACTTCAACGGACAAACTTATCAAGGAAAGGCTTACACACCCGATTCATAAGGTCCATGAATAATGCTGGTGCGTTGGTCAAGCCGAATGGCATCACTTGGAATTCGTAATGCCCGTGGCGAGTTTGAAAAGCTGTTTTAGGGATATCTTCCTCACGAACTCGGAGTTGGTGATAACCTGACCTTAGATCGATCTTTGAATAAAAACTCGACCCCTGAAGTTAGTCAAACAGGTCATCAATACGAGGTAGTGGGTAACGGTTCTTGACGGTTAATTTGTTAAGTTCATGGTAGTCGATGCACATGCGGAAAGAACCGTCTTTCTTTTTCAAAAACAGGACCGGGGCTCCCCAAGGCGAGGAACTCGGTCGAATAAATCTCTTATCTAGGAGTTCTTGCAATTGAGTAGACAACTCCTGGAGTTCGGACGGGGCTAAACGGTACGGTGCTCGTGCCACGGGTGCTGCGCCGGGCACAAGGTCTACAGAGAATTCGACTTGTCTAGGTGGCGGAAGGCCAGGCAAGTCTTCAGGAAAGACTTCTGGGAAGTCTCGAACAATAGGCACATCCTCAAGTCGCTTCTCCTCCGACCGTTTCTCCGTAACGTGTGCGAGGATTGCCTGGTACCCTTTTCTCAGGTATTTATGGGTATTCATACACGAAATGATATTCAGTGTCGTCCTACCGGTCTCCCCTTGTATGACTAGAGTTCCACCGGTGGCGAGAGGGATACGAACGATTTTCTCAAAACAGACGATTTCGGCACGGTGTTTGGATAGCCAATCCATACCGACAATGATGTCGAAGCTGCCGATCTCAACAGGCATAAGGTCAATAGAAAATAGCTCATCGGCTAAGTTTAAGGTGCAGTTAGGTATTACACTGTTGGCCTCAATAAGTTTGCCATTTGCCAATTCTACTATGTACTTAAAATCTAAGGCAACAGGTGTTTTTGTTTGAGTAGCTGGAAAGCTGACTCTTGTTTGTCAGTCCAATCGAACTTCTTTTCTTTTTGAGTCAGTGCTGTGAGAGGTTGTGCTATTTTCAAAAAGTTCTCAATGAATCGCCTGTAGTATCCAGCGAGTCCTAAGAATTGGCATACTTCAGTGGGTGTAGTAGGTGCTTGCCAGCACTTGATGGCTTTAATTTTGGAAGGACCAACATGAATTCCTTGACTGTCAATCACGTGTCCAAGGAATTGTACAGTTTGCATCCAGAACTCACACTTGGAGAATTTGCCATATAATTCCTCGTGGTTGAGTAGTTCTAGAATCGTTTTCAGGTGTTGCGCGTGTTCTTGTTCATTGCGCGAGTAAATCAGAATGTCATCAATGAAAACGATGACAAACTTATCAAGGTAAGGCTTACACACCCGATTCATAAGGTCCATGAATAATGCTGGTGCGTTGGTCAAGCCGAATGGCATCACTTGGAATTCGTAATGCCCGTAGCGAGTTTGAAAAGCTGTTTTAGGGATATCTTCCTCACGAACTCGGAGTTGGTGATAACCTGACCTTAGATCGATCTTTGAATAAAAACTCGACCCCTGAAGTTAGTCAAACAGGTCATCAATACGAGGTAGTGGGTAACGGTTCTTGACGGTTAATTTGTTGAGTTCATGGTAGTCGATGCACATGCGGAAAGAACCGTCTTTCTTTTTCAAAAACAGGACCGGGGCTCCCCAAGGCGAGGAACTCGGTCGAATAAATCTCTTACCTAGGAGTTCTTGCAATTGAGTAGACAACTCCTGGAGTTCGGACGGGGCTAAACGGTACGGTGCTCGTGCCACGGGTGCTGCGCCGGGCACAAGGTCTACAGAGAATTCGACTTGTCTAGGTGGCGGAAGGCCAGGCAAGTCTTCAGGAAAGACTTCTGGGAAGTCTCGAACAATAGGCACATCCTCAAGTCGCTTCTCCTCCGACCGTTTCTCCGTAACGTGTGCGAGGATTGCCTGGTACCCTTTTCTCAGGTATTTATGGGTATTCATACACGAAATGATTTTCAGTGTCGTCCTACCGGTCTCCCCTTGTATGACTAGAGTTCCACCGGTGGCGAGAGAGATACGAACGATTTTCTCAAAACAGACGATTTCGGCACGGTGTTTGGATAGCCAATCCATACCGACAATGATGTCGAAGCTGCCGATCTCAACAGGCATAAGGTCAATAGAAAATAGCTCATCGGCTAAGTTTAAGGTGCAGTTAGGTATTACACTGTTGGCCTCAATAAGTTTGCCATTTGCCAATTCTACTATGTACTTAAAATCTAAGGCAACAGGTGTGGTGTCAAGTAGTGAACAAAACTCGTCAGAAATGAAACTCCTATCAGCACCAGTATCAAATAATACAGAAGCAGTCAAATTGTTGAGAAGGAACGTACCCGTGACCACATTCGGGTCTTGGCGGGCATCTCCAACATTGAGTACAAAAGCTCTGCCCCGAGCGTTGTTGTTGTCCTTTTTCTTGTTCTTCAATTCGGGGCAGTCACTTTTGAAATGTCCAACAACTCCACATTCATAACAGGTTCTGGGAGTGTTGGGTTTGGTGTTGGTATTAGCAGTGTTGGTCCTGCAGTCTTTAGCAAAGTGCCCGAATCGCTTGCACTTGCTACAAGGGCAAGAACCATTATGATGAAGTTGGCATTACAACAGTAAGGTTTGTCCCCTTGGTATTCCCTCCTGTTATCAGAACTAGAGGTGTAGGCTTTGATGGTTTCAGGTTTCTTAGAGGCTTGTTGATTTTGATTCTGGTTGCCAAAGTTCCCAGACCACTTCCTCTTGTTGTTGTTGCCAGTGGGTGGGATGGGTGCTTCATGGCTAACAACCATGGCCATAAGTTCATGCGCCATACGAATGGCACTCTGAATGTCAGCTGGTTTGGATGAGGCCATGTTCCCCTGGATACTCTCCGGGAGTCCGCGAATGTACCTCTGAATACGCTTGCGCTCGGGATCAACCATAGATGGACAGAGGAGAGCAAGTTGTTGGAACCTAGTGGTATAACCAATGATATCGGTTCCTTAAACCGTCAAATTCCAGAACTCCTCTTCCAGACGCTGGAGTTCCTCATTTGGACAGTACTCATCAGTAAGCTTTTTCTTCAGATCTTCCCAGGGAATTTGGTATGCAATGTCAATGCCCACTGCTTGAGCATAGGCGTTCCACCAAGTCAATGCACCTTCAAGGAAAGTGCAGGTGGCATACTTAACCTTGCAGTCTTCGGGACAGTTGCAGATCCGGAAAACTGATTCCATTTTCTCGGCCCATCTAATCAATCCTATGGCCCCTTCAGTACCTTTAAAATTTAAAGGTTTACAATTCAGGAAATCCTTGTAGGAGCAGGGCCGTATTGGGGGGCCATTTACAGCGGAGTCCTCGCTGCCCGAGTACGGCCGAGCAGCTATGGCCTACGCCACTGTTTGAGCAATCAGTTGGGCGAATTCGACATCATCGTACGTATGTCGTCGAGGTGGCATAATACTTTATATCAAAGGGAAGAGGTCGGTAAGATGTTTGCACAAGCTTATGATATATCACATGCGCAAGTATATACAAGGTGGTAATATACAACAGCACGAAGCGATAGTCATAATTCATTAGATAGTAAGATTAGATTCTTTACAATACATGAGTTCCAAAGGTTTACAGAATCTAGAGTCTACAGAAGATGCCGGGAACATTTCATCCGGTCGGGTTACAAGAGTTTACAAAGCTGGAAAAATAGGTTACATGATAACCAATACACTAATCTTGATGTAGGTGGAGTTGTGACAATAGAGAAGTGAGATGGTTAATAGATTCTGCAAGCCTGCTGACCATTCTAAGAGCATCCTCGGTTTCCCGTAGACGCGTTTCGCATTCTTGCAGCCTTGATTGCAGAACAGAGATTTCATTTTGGTTACTGATCACTTGGTTGTGAATAGTTCCCATGGTTTCGATAGTTTCTTCCAGTTGGTCATGAAGTGTGTCCATGTTATCCACAGTGTTCTCGTGATCTTCGGAGACTTGATTGATACGTTCAAGGACTGTAAGTCTCCAGTTCTCACGAGTCTCCTGCAACTCTATGTCCATTTCGCGAAGTCGTCGCTCATGGTGGTTTAGCCTGGCGGCTAAAGCTGGTACGGAATAGGGGTTAGTTCGAGGTGACATTGTGGTCCTCCTAGAAATCCGTGGGTTTTGTGATCCATACGGATGGGAGTGTGACGAATTGGGTGGTGTGTTTGCCATTCTGAGTCAAAGCGTTAGAAAGAATGAGGCCTATATTCATATAATACATATATAATATAGCCTAAGATATTGAGCGAGAGTGAGGCCTATCTATGTATATATGTACATATATCACATAATAGCCTAAACTGTCAAATCACAGACATGTTTGAGTCCCGGTTTCTCTCGTGGTCAGATTCAACTAGTGTATCCCTATTCAACATAACCATTTCAGACCTCACATCATCTTTCTTTAATTGTACATAGTTGATCAGGCTATGTTAAATTAAAGTCGTATGATGTAATTCCTAAACCAGTCATACCTAATAGGGAGATACTGCCTAACGGTCATAGTCTTGACCCACTAAATGCAACCTAGTTCGCTATAACCTTAGGCTCTGATACCAATCTGTAACACCCCCAAATTTAATGTTGCGCGGAAGTAAGCTTTGGGTGTTACTAATCAATAATCACAGCACAAAAGTAAAGCAAACGACATCTATATGCAACGTCGTACAATAGTACAAAAGTATTACATTGATTGTAGTCGGAATGTAATAAGCTCCGAGTTCAGAAAATATGTTTTCCTAGAGATTCTATTACATAATAATTATAGCAAAAATAATGTGCCAAAATCTCCAAAGTAGTATGCATGTGACTCGAGCTATCAGTCCCCTCAGGGTGTGCAGTCCTACTGCTGTAATGTACCTGAGATACAAAGCTAAAACAGGTCAACCAAAATGGTTGGTGAATCTCACAGGTTTAGTAGTAAATAACAGTCGTGAACCGCAAATGTACCAGTGTTACCCAACCAGTAACGTAAGTAAACAGTAAACAGTAGATCCCAGATCGTAAGATCTCCAGACCAATACACAGTGCCATGAGCTCACAAGTTGAAGCTTAACTGTTTGGTGTGAAATAATACAATCAAGTACCACATCACGTACCCCCGTGAGTGCTATCCAGACACTCATATGTAATCAAATACTAATATACCTGTTTCTACGGTGTAATCCGTGGTGGCGCTACCACCCCAGGAAGGGATTGTCAGTCCCAAATGGATACATCTATTAGTAATCGCACTTAAGTCCATAACTAACAACTTATGATAGGAGGATTTCAGTGGATAAAAGTAACTCATGCAAAGTTTGTGTAAAAGCAGTAGTAAAATCAGTACAGTACATTGCGTTCACATGTAAAACGGTAGCTAAGTATCTCACCCCAGTAGTTTAGAAAAACAGTAAAAATGGGGCTGTAAGACTCACCTGAGTCAAGCAAGTATGATACTTTCGTGTAAGCGAATAAGTATCCCGGATGTAAGTCCGTAGTGTCGGATGTAATTCCGTAAGTTGGTTCTCCGAACCCTGCAACCTTCTGGCGTTCGAAACGCACAAGGTTGTAAGCAAGTAAGTAAGTTGGTGTCTCTAAGGATCACCCATGCTAGTTGTCCACTCAACTAGGAAATGTCCAAGTATTTGTTCGTACGTTTGTAATCGTTTTTGTAAATAAGTGTGGCCCGTTGGTGACGGAGGTGTAATAATAATTCAAATATTATTATCATGTAATTCATCATGTTTGTATACCTTGTAAAGCATATACAACAGTAGGTCATTTGTAACATGACGTGTAATCTCGTATGTAGTCTCGAGTGTAATCTCGTATGGATATCAACACGTGCGAGTGTAATCTCGTATGTGTTCGAGTTGTAGTGTATACTTCCAAAAGTATATGTATATCATGTAAGTGTTGTGTCGTATGAAGTATGGTTGTTGTATGTATTCAATACTTAGGATAAAAGTATTTTCAAGTTTTTGTTTTATGCGACACTGCATTTAGTGTCGCTATATGCGACATTCAGATATTATGCGACACTAGTGCTAGTGTCGCAGTATGCGACATTCAAGTCTTTAGTGCGACATTAAGGTCAGTGTTGCTATATGCGACATTTGAAAGGTTTATGCGACATTAGGGTATTGTCGGACACAATACATGCAACATTAGTCTTAGTGTCGCAGGGTGCGACACACAGATGTTTATGCGACATTAAGCCTAGTGTCGCAGAAGCCATTCACGGATGGTCATGCGACATTATCATAGTGTCGCAGTATGGGATTCTCGGAAAAAGTTATGCGACATTAGCTTAGTGTCGCAGGGTGCGACACTCGGTTGTTTATGCGACATTAAGCCTAGTGTCGCAGTTGGGTTTGGCCCTCCTGCGACACTACCGGCTGTATGGTTTTTGGAGTGTCGGGTTTGTGGTCAAACAACCTCGGTTTGACTCGAAACTTTTACCCAAGTCTTAAAATGGTTAACGGAGTTTATAAAATTTATTGGTTCGTGTCGGGGTTAATCGGAAGTGTCGGTTTTTAAAAGATTTTCAAAACAGTCCCTACGTTAAATTTTTCAGATTTTTAACTCGATAAACCTTTTGATTTGGAGCATTTCTATTCCGATTTATACCTAACCAAAAATCACACATGTCCTCATATATGCCTAGTTCATTTCTGAACTTTATGGTATTTTTATATGTTTATTTACTATTTTAAACAAAAATAGTTTCAAGGTGTGGTCAGACTTGGTCCAAAACGGTCATATGTTCAAAGATCGAGTTATACACGAAAATACGGATATTTCTGGAACTTTTTGTAGAGCTCTTCCGTACACAAATTTTGGTAGGTGTTTCGTTGTCTAACTCCTTCTAGAACTCAAGATATTAACGTTTTAGTGAGACGGTTTTTCTGACCAGAAAGTAGTGTATATATATGTGTTTCAAAAACGAGTTTTGGTAAATGGTTAGAACATTTCTTTGTTAAGCAAGAAATATAACATGTAAATAATCATAATACAAGTTTTTTTCGAAAAGTGTTGGAGACTTACAAGAGTCTGTTTAAGAAACCGAAAAGATGAGAACGTAAAGCTTTGCGAGGTGGTCGTTTTCTTCCAAATGGGTCTAGAAATCCAAGCTATCTTTGAGGGTGTTTTTTTTGGGGATGAAAGTGGCGGTGGTGATAGTGTTTTTTAGAGAGAGAGAGGATGCCGAGAGAGAGAGAGGGAGAGGGTGAGGAGAAGGTGGAGTGTGGTGAATGAAATGGAGGTAAGGTGGTGATGTCCATTTTAGTCAACAAACAAGGGTATGGGGGCATGGCCTCCATAATTCAGCAGATTTTCGTGGGTAGGGGCCCACCCATGGGTGTGTACATCATTTCCTCAAAGTTGTGTCCTGTGTGGTGTTCGTTTACCCGTTCATTTCGACGTTTTAAATAACTGTATAACGTTTTAAAACACGATATGTTAAATAAAAGTTTTACTCAACTAATATATTCTAAGTTATTAAAATATATTTCGGTCGTCGGTCGGTAGTCGGTTGCGGTTTAGACGTTCGTTTAAATTGTGTAACGTTTTTAAACGTTTTAACTGTACGCGTGCAATCGCGATATTTTTACTTGAAGTATTTTATCAAAATACTTAATAATGAGTTATAAGATATAATTTGACTTTATTTCGTCCGTCGGGCGCGTTTTGCGCATTTTCGTCGCGTACTGAGTGTTTTATACGATATTTAATACGTGTAACATATTCTCACAATATATTAAGGTAAATAATGTTTGTTTGGATAATTCCACATTATTTTAACAGTTTGTCACCAACGTCCATGTTTTCATTGTCGGATATCCATCCGGTTCATAATTGTACGATTTAACAAATCGCGTAAACGTGTATGTAATTACGCAGAAGGTCACGTATATTTAGATTAACATAAACTAAATACACATAATTACAAGTAGTTTAGGCACTAATTACAGTCCTAAATTAGCGGGTGTCACATTTACAAGTATTTAACATAACTCTTATGAACACATCACTAACTTCTTAATCTTTTACTCATTTTAACACTAATTCATTCACTAATAAGATTTACTAACTTCAATTAAACATATTAAACACTAATTTCACATCAAAATCACTAATTAATAAAACCCCATCAAAATCCTACTTTGAATCACTAGTTACATACTTCAATTACCCACTTTTAGATTGAATTATAGTTCATAATCATAATCAAAACACTAACTAACACTAGTGTAAACAATTTTAAAACCATAATTTCGTAGTTACCTTCACTAATTTCATAAAACTCACTAAAACCCATTATAACTAGAAAACTAGGTTAAAAACAAAGGAGAAATTACATACATATTGATTAAACAAGATGAAAAAGATGAAAGATTGAGAATCATGAACTTAAATCAAGAATTAAAGAAAGGAATTGAAGCTAGGAATCGTCCCAGAGGTTTCTCTCTTTTTCTCCCGCTCTCTCAATCGTTCTGGATGTTTTGAGAATGAATAAAAGATAAACACAGAATCATGCGTACATATCTATCTAATTTGGTATACTTTAAACCCTATTGTCTGGAACTTAAAAACCATTCACGATAAATTACTATTTTATTTCACCGACAACCGTAAAAACTTGAAACATTTACTAATATATTATTCATAATAACACTTAAATTTTGGGGTGTTACATACATGTAGCTTCTGGTTATTAAGAATAAGTGGTTATTGGTTTACTCCCAAAAAATTACATATTCATTAAAAATTGTAACACATATACACTTGCTCCCTAAATCACATGAACCACATTAAATAAATATCATGTTAGCGAGCAAAAAAAACTGAATAGTATCAAAACTCAAGAAACTTTGAAGATTAAATCAAAAATTAATGTTTATTGGATGTCAAATGATCATACTGACAAGAGTTCACCACCGCAACGCATAAGCTCAATTTGTAACCGTTGACTGAAAAAATAAAACATAAATTGATCCAAAATCAACAAAGGAAAAAAAAAATCGAACACAAACATGAATGTTCAATCTTTTAATGAAACAAAAAAATGGATAGTTCAATTATAAAAAGACAAAGGATAAGAAAAGAAACCTCCCCATATTTGTATCGTGCCATTTATGGTTTTCAAAATTCTGAACACAGATTAATCTTTTTAATGGGAAACATATATATATATATATATATATATATATATATATATATATATATATATATATATATATATATGGATATTATAATTACGATTTTTGAATTTTGAATTTGTATTAGATTTCATAATCCAATTTTACTAAGCATGTACTACGTATTTTGGGTCGGGTGTTGTAGCATAAGGTTCTACAGATGCACAAGGTGGTGACAATGATCTTGCTATTGTTTTATAAGTAAACAATAATAAGTAATAGAATGCATGAGTTGTATTTGATGAATGATTACCTAAGTGTGAGTTGTAATCTACCCTGCCATTTGTACAAGGAGTATAACATATTGCAAGAGTAAATTAGAGTAAGTATTCTCCCCTGTCAATAATTTGTAGATATACCTAAATTAACACATTGGTATATGTAGGTCACCGTAACCAACCCATTATGAGCCATACTTATTATTGACTCTTTTGACCCATTGCCTCAAGCGAATATTTTGCCATTAATGTCAGGGATTGACCTGTTGTTCAAATCAACTACCAACCCACGTTAGTTCTCTGTAAAAAGGTTATTTACAAATGAGTTCAGGTGAAATCCTCTTTTGAGTCCCTGCATAAGAAAAATATCTCATGTGTTCAACATTCAGTACCTGTGAGAGCCCCAAATCACAGTGCAATTGGCGCTTTTTAGATCACAGTGGAGTATATTCATTTGATCTTTCATGGTAAAGAATCAACAATTTCTGCAAGCTGGTTGTCACCAATCAAACAACACACAAGTTACCAAACTAAAACAAATGAGGAATGATGAAAGAACATAAATGTAAGTCCCTAGTTCTAGGATCGATAACTTCGTTATCTGTAGTATTAAGGTGCGGAATCCCTTAATACGTCGTTATCTTCGAGTAAGTTTGCGTTTTGTTTTACTAATACTTATCTTTAAATGACAAAACGTCAAAACCTAGCCTTTAGAATGTTTTTCTCTGAATTATTTAATTCGCAGGTGTATTAATCGAATGGCAAAAGTCTTGTTTAAGTCGAACCGAATCAAACATATATACTTTGATCAACTCGCAGATCATGGGCCTGCGAGTCCAACTCAACTTGCAGCCCAAACCCAGTTTGGCTTCGGTTCGCTATATCTAATGTATTGCGAGTTCAGATCTCATCTCGCATCGCAATGCCTTGCGACTTGAAATCTCGACTTGCTATACATGTTTATTTCGTTTCCGATATTCATCTAACACTTTAATATACTAATATATTTAACGAATATTAATAACAAAACAAACTTTTTTTACAAATCTAAACCAATGTACAAACATGATAATAATTACACCAGTCCTATTTCAAGCTAGATCTGTTGTCACAAACTATGTCTCAACAGACTCCCCCTTGACAATAGCTCTAGCGTCTTTATCTACACGCTTCTGTCATCAAGATTCTATTCTCATTTAACTTTAACAAATCTTTCTTTGACATGTTCATTAGGTGTCGATGGTCATAAACTCTGAAAATTTCACATTCACCACCCTCAACTTCATCATTAGCTTCAACCATGACAGCCTCTCCAGTTTCTGAATCCACATGTCAACTTTTCATATTTCCCAGAATATCCCTTGGCATTGTTTTCAGTGGAATCTGCTGAACACACTTGACAGCTGGATACACTTTCTTTCTCCTTCTCCTTCCAGTCCTTTGACTTCTCTCCTGTAACTTTATCGTTTTTCTATTCCTTGGCTTAATCTTTTCAAACTTCCCCGAGCGAACCTCAGTCTTGATTATATGTTCTACATATCGACCAACAAAATCATTATCTGGATTCTTCAAAGATAATCTAGCCAAGTCTCGAATCTCATACTTAGGTAGAGAACTGTACACTGCAAGCTTTCGCTCAAAATATTGAACTCCGTCAAACCTTTTAATTGCGAAAAGCTTCAGGTGAGAGTCAAAATACCAACCGATAATCCCTCTACGTGCTTTGCGTTTTCCTGTGATATCAACCTCCAAAACTCCAACCTTTTTCTTCTTTATTTTCTCTAAAGGTCTGAATATTATATTGTCTATATGCTTATCAGGAATCTCTTCTTCATAATCGGTTGAGTCATCGATATCTTCATCTACATCAACAACTTTAGGACCTTCTTCATCTTCAATCACAATCTCTGTTCTAGATGGGCTCACATGGTGTTCATCTATATTTGCATCTGGATCTACACCCATGTCTAGCTCAATCTCTGAAACAGCAGTCCAATCTTTAGGTGGTTGAAATTCTCCTTCTTCCAAATCATAATTAATGTCTTCATCTATCACATCAAGAAAATCATCTTCTGAATCTGATAGATCAAGCATTTCAATCCCTGGAAAACACAAACATAAATAACTATTAACAATCTAAATTCCTTCATTGATTTCCCTGAAACAAGTTTCTGTGATGTTTTTACACTAAGTTACCCGATCTTCTCATTTTACCCGATCGGCTAAATGGGCCTTAACCGATCGGCTCACTAATGACAGTCGATCGGCTATGCGAGCTAACCCAGTTTCCACCTGCAACCTGTGCGATACCCAACTCATACCTTACTCAATTTTTGCCATTAAAACACCTTAAACTCATGTTCTAAGGTTACAATCAACTCAGTTTAACAATAACATCATCATATCACAACAAGTAACAATTTCAAACTCAATTCAGGCCAAAATCAAATAAAACCTAAATTATTAATGTAAACCCACATTCATGAATACATAAACTAAAAATTTACTTACAAATTGGATAAACACCAAGATGATGATAAAGAAGCTTATGATGATGGTCTTGAGTTAAGATTACAGGAACTTGTTTGATTCAAATTGAGTTAGGTATTCTTGCTATGTGAGGAATTAAAATACAGATGAAACTTAGTTAAGGAAATTGGGGAAGACATAGGTCTGCTCCATTTCATTCAACCTACTTATTTGGGTATTTCATATCCGTCTTAAATCTATTGTCTGGAACCTGAACATTAGTCGCGAGGCAAACTATTTTATTTTACCTTCAACTACGATAATTTAAAACAACTATTATTTTACTAGTCACAATAAGTCCTGAGACCTATTTACTTAAGTTTCTCAATTGACAATTAATATCAAATAATTTCTAAAATAATTAAATAATCAATTTAAATAGAGAATTACCAGACCACTAGAGAGGATGTTACATTAACCCCAGACTCTAAGGATGTAATTCTTTCAGTATCAGTCGTAGGAGTAACAGAGATAGTAGATGGTCCAGGTGTAAGCGGTGGAATGGCTTGAGATAAAGCTTTCGTGAGAAGGCTAGCTGCAAATCTACTTGCTTTGACAGTTGGAAACTGTGCATCACGCACTAACTCAACAACTCCCTTCTCAATAGTCTGAGAAACCATCTCTGGTTCCGCTGACTTTAGCATTTTATCAGCCTGTAAAGTTAGATGCAAATAAAAAAGTAATTGTTACAGATAACTCTGTCTCAATTGCTAATTAATTATATAACACTTGTAGTACTAAATGTGTATCTCCTACCTCAGATGGTACAGATACTGGTTCAGTAACCACCGGTGTCATAGTCTCCACCTGCGGTGTATCTTGAGAAACTATCACATGATTAACTGTCTCAGTTGAACTCCTGATAAACAACAAGTTAAGATTATCTAACTCTAAATAAAACTTACCATCTCGAATAGTCAAGGTCCTAGTACGCTTTCTGCGTTGAGTAATCAGAGGGGTCTCAGCCACCTCAGGACCTTCATCAAGAATACTGAAGTCAGGATCGACTTCCTTAGCCTTACGCTTTGCCTTCAAAGCCGGATCATGTATCAAACGTGAACCATACAAAATCTGTCCAGCTGGAGGTGAAATGGGTCTGACATCATCAGAATCTGTAGATGAATCTGATGCAATCTCACCATCATATCCACCAGAAGTACCAACAACAGTATCCTGAATAGTAAATATATTAAACATTTATGATTAGCATAAAAGCTCTATCATACAAGTTCGATATATATGTAAGATTAAACTGATATATTACCTTTAGAGGTAAAACCTCATATCGATCTCGCTGTCCCTGCTCACCCTCAGGTTTTACAACCTCTGGGTCTACAGTCTCAACTTTCTGTGCATAATGACATTCATATTGTATAATTAGATATATTGCCTAATCATCTAAATATCTATATCATTATCATTATATAATTATATTATACATCTATGAGTAATAATAAAAGCTATAAATTAAGTATCTATATTATTATATAATTGAAATTACACCTATGCAGGTGCAACATCAATATACTGATCAATCGCTTGAAGAAGCGGATCATTGACATCATCATTTTGCCCTAACACCTCTTGCACTAGCTGTGCAGCAACCTGTGCATCAACATGCTGTTCCGGTTGATCAGCCTGAATAAGAACATCCTCGAGCAGCTTCTGTGGCTCAGGTTGTAGAACCACATTCACAGCAGGCTTAGGAACAATAACAGCAGCAGCATCAACATCCACCCAACCATTATTTGGTGGCGTCACATAAGCCGCATCAAGAATATATCCAAAAAGATCACGAATCTCAGGCTTGACATATTCTTCACGACGAATAGTCTGCTGAAACATGGCGTTGTATCCTCTGAGCGCTATTGTATCGACACGTAAGTGCGGCTCAGGGATAACATGATCAGCAATCCGAGAACGGATGATCAGCATGCAGAACCTCGGGTAGATCAAAAATCTCGATCTAACAGTACCCGATATCTGGCGTACCAGCTCACCAAAAATATAATCACAAAAACTGTATGGTTTATTATAAACGAATGACAGTACAACCGATACAAGAGCAGGGCTCAACTCGTTAAACCGCCCTTCTTCGGTCCAAAAATAGTGACAACAACGTGCCACAAACATCTCCATTGCCCAATAACAAGGTCCTTGAGAAACTGGCGACCTTGTCGTTCGCCCGTATAACCCATACGTCCAAGAGCACCCTCAATGAAGTCCATTTGGTACTCCGTGGGTCCATCCTCCTGTTCTACAGTACCCAACTGTAGAATCTGATGTAAGTCAGAAGCTGCAAACACAACCGGTCGATTGTTGACCGTTGTACGGATAACTGGAGGATTCACTGTCTCATCATACTAGATCCCAGTCCAAAAATCAGTCAATATATCCTGAGATATAGGCGGAGATTCCGTAATCGCATATCGAATGCGAGAACGTGCAAAGAACGTCAACACCTGAGCTACTTTGCTAGCTCCACATGCACCGAGATCTAGATCAACAAGAATATTGTGACCTTTATCGAACGGACGTACCATATCTGTATAAAACACAAATGACAAAAACAGTTAATGCACGTGAACAACATTAACTAAATTTTAAACTATAATGTATTATGAATCAAAATTTATCAAACATCTTAGGTCTAAATTTAGAATATATAACTTGTTACATAATTGTCTCAAGTCTTATATAAACGATATTTAACATATTACTGTATGGTCATAAGCTAAATCAATACAAATATATATAACCTTTTATTATAGAATCAAAAGTCGTATATATATGAACAAATGATATTACGTATCAATATTTAACTCTTACGTCAAAACATATATTAACTTTTGAAAACAAAAATTACATCAAAAGTTTAAGTTGCAAGTTACGTTTTAAACTTAAAATTATCAATTCGTAAAAACTGAATTCAACTCGCAACTCGATTCGCATGTATGTCAACTCGCAACTCAATTCGCAAACCAGTCAACTCGCAAACCAAGTCAATTCGAAACTTCGACTCGCAAGTCGATTCGCAAAACTACTCAGTTCGCAGGTCAACAAGTCAACTCGTTGTGTATTTCATCACTGCGAATTCAAACTTGAACTCAACTCGCAGCATGAACTGCCGCGATGAGGTGAATACAAAATCGATTAATCAGTCAATTTTAACGTGATCTATCGATTTATTTACGTTCACTATGGTTCGTTTAACATAAACCCTACAGGTTCTAGCTAAATAACACCCTTAATCGACGTTAATCTTTCAAATTTTAAGCCGAAACCTTAAGTTTATAAAACTTTCAATTTCTTGTTAATTATACGGTGAAAAGTGTTGATATATACCTCAAAAGATTCCCAATCTAATGTTGTATAAAGTCTTCGGATTCAAAAACTCGTTCCCGTACTTGAAAAAGCAAAATCAAACGAAAAGTAATTTTCGTCTCGCGTCGCCAAATGTCGATTCGCAGGGATGAAGTGAGTTCACAAGTGAATGTGGGTTCGGTGGAGGTGTTTGACTCATTTGACCACCCTTTTATACACTTTACTCTATTCGCAAATTTTAACTCGATCCGCAGGTTGACTAGTCAAACTCGCAGAAAATAAAAATGCGAATTAAATACTAAGTATAAAATAAAACCCAATATTTATACAAGTAAAAAATAAACATTATTTTTCACTTGTATTTTGTTACGATTGTTCAACATAGAAGAGACAATTCAATATAATTTAATTCCAAAGAAAATTTTTTATTAAAATAAAATAAAAATAAAAATAAAACAACTTTATATACACATAAAGCTAAAAATAAAATAAAGTACTAAACATATAAACTAACAGTCGTATAAAGTACCTCTTTATTAAACACTTGAAAAATAAAGTACATAAATGGACTGAATAAGAATTGATCTGCCTAGGGATCATATTAGAAAGAACAAACTATTTAAATTTATTAAAAAGTCTAAGTAGATTGTTAATATACATACCTCATAAAATTCAAATAAATTGCAATAGAATTACAACTAATTTTATCATCTATTTATTTATATTTATAAAATTATATCTTAGGTACCTTTATCCACATAGCATAATTAATAAAAACATATTATTCACTTTAAGTGAATATTTTCTTATAGATAGTTCAAGATAATTACCAATATTATGATCCACATATCTAAGCAAAACCACTATTGTGAGTATGAATATTACCAAGTGTTTTCTAAGATATGACATACTGAAGAATTCAAGCAACACATATAACATTGATTTCTTTAGATTCAAGGTAGAGGTTTATCGAACTTACATTTGAATTTAGAATTTAGACAAATATCAAACATACTTTAAAGATGCTATGTTTTCCAGGTCTGTACGTAGTACAACAGAGGATCTCTTTTAGCATGATTCAAAATACATTTGAGAATATCAATTTAATTAAAGGCTTCAGTTTTGTACTCAGTACAACAAAGTCACCAGTAATTAATTTAATACCCATATTGTTACTTTTTGTCATTTGATAGCTTTATAATTACAGTGCATGCGAATGCTATCAGTCAACAATTAAGACTTATGTCATACACCATATAATAGAAACACTAGATAACAATCAAGTATATTAAGACTTCTTAAATGCTTAGAGATGTTTATATAATTTGTCTACCAGTATATCATATAATGAAACTATCTAGGCATTTAAAACATGCAAATTATAACTTGTGGATATAGGTGTATAATCAAATAAATATAGATACATACCTGATAGAACCGCTGTAGTTCTAATGTAGCTTTAATTGAACCTCCTAACACATCATACTTAGGACTTAAGCTTATTATTGTGAAGCTTATTCTCCTAATGTACTATCATCTCTCATAGTTTTTGCAGATAAAAACTTAAACATTTTTCTAAAAGAACTACTGTTATTCTTTTATTGGAGGCGATTCCCCTTAGGTAACAAGCAAATGAATGCCATACGCCCCCCCCCCCCCCCCCCCTTTATTTTTATTTTTTTATTTTTTTTAATAAGAACATAAAAAGTACTACTAACTATTACAAAAATACCCTTGGAACACTAATCACTCTGGATTTCTCATTCCGTTTAGTTGAATCAACGTCTCAAATCTTGCTCTGTCGAACGCCTTTGTGTATAAGTCTGCTAAGTTATCCAATGACGGAACCTTAACTAACTTTATCAAATTCTTCTCAGCACAGTCTCTAATAAAATGATGTCGAATATCAATGTGCTTAGTTTTACTGTGCTTCACCGGATTGTTGGTGATTAATGCGTCACCAGCGGTCGGTAAGGATTTAACCCTTGTCGTTGCACCGACTACTAGCGATGGGCATCAGTGAGTGTTTTAAATTTGTAATTGCGGGGCCTAAGTTTTCCCTAACAATGCTAATCGTAAGGGTGAGTAAGTGGTAGGTATGACCTAGAGTCATTCTTCAAACTGACTGAATTGAAACTAAGATGTGGCAGATGAGGGCTTTCAAACTAGTGAAGGGTTTATAAAATAGCGGGGGAGTTTTGGTTTTTCTATTAACTAACTTAGGCAAGTAAATAAATAAAAGCGAAATAAAAGTAAAAGCTATAGCAGATAAATAAATATAGTGTTTGCTGAGACTTCGTTAATTAAGTTATGGGATGATATTTGGAGAAACTATTTTGAAAGATATTAGTTAATTATCATTCTTGAATACTTGTATGTAAACATTAGATTCCCTACTAATTAAAATTCCATTAGCATGTCACACCGGGAGCTAGGTTAAGGTAACATTACAAAGTATTTAGAATAATAAGCAAAATCTTAATTATGATTTAATAATACTTTCATATGAACGGGAACAAAATCTTAAGGTACTAGACATAACTGAATCATATAACGATTCCTCGTCATCCTAACAGATTCATATATTTAAAAAGTTCATTTATGACTTTAAGCTAGCCCTTTCTTAAGACTACCCAATAAATCCCCTAATTATCCACAACGTTCCTCACTTAAAGTGGTTCCGCCGCTTCAAACCTTGGCCATGTCTTGTCCTACGATAATCCCCCATGTAGCTGATGCGTGTGAAGGCGCATCTTGTTTTATTATTTATAACTGAAAATACCTTATTAATACTATCACACAACCAGGCAAGAATACCCGATCGGAATAGCATAGCTATGGTAAGTCCAGGTCGAACACAGGAACACAGGAACAATATTATCCAGTTAAATTGGAATTATTAACTAAACTAATAAAGCAGTAAGATAAGGGATACGTTTTAGTTGCATACGAACGTTCAATATGAACTAATTAACCAAACCAACAACATAAAACAAGATTAATTAACCAAACCAACAACATAAAACAAGATAAGAGGAACAAATAAACAATTGGAGATAGACATGTAATTGCTTAGAGACTTCACCTCAGATTCATATTATCCGGTTCATGTGTTTTGATTGTCTGATTGTGATTTCCTTTATATTAACTTAGATACTAATCAAAGAGTCCAAGTTAAATGTATATTAGCCAACGGTTCGGGTCTAACTAATATCTACAATCTAGGGCTCCACATTAAACATCGATCTGTTGTCATAAGGATGGTGCTCTATTGTGTGCTTTTCCCTAGATTGTGAATTAAGTATTCACGACTTGTTATGATTGATCCTAGCGGTATAACTCAACAATACATACTAATAATCACTTATTAGCTTGCTCATGTTAAATTGATTAATTAGTAGTCTCTTAACCTATCAGACTCAACATATTTAGTAATGACTATAAACCTAGATTCATAATCATCAATAATCAATAACATCAAAGGAACTCAATCTCAATGACATTATCAACCACGTTAAGTAGTAACTAACAATCACCAATAAACAAGGTTCTACGGATAACACAACAATCTTCAATCAGACGAAAACACAATTATAACTTTCAAACAATCATAATCAAAGGTTATTAAACTAAACAATTAACAATAAGTCTAATCCATGATTCAATTATACAAAATCAGATTCATATCCCAAAACAACACACATAGACATGTTTAGAATGGAAATCGGAAAGTGATACGCAAACCAAATCGATAAACCACGCGAAGTAGGATCAATTGGCATCAATCCCCACCTTCTTGTGCCTCCAAAACTCCATTAAAATGCCTCAGGAACCTGCCTTTGTCGAATTAGGGTTTAGGGTAAAAGTTATGGCTTGAAAACCCTAAAAATGGACTTATATTGCTGAAAAAGTGATCCATACGGCGTATGGATGTAAAAGCCCATAAAGTCCAGCCCGCGTTATCTTTTTTCAGCCCATTTTCAATCCATACGGCGTATGGATATTCCATACGCCGTATGGATGAAAAACTAGTCCATGGGGTAAAAATGAAAGTTTTAGCGCTGCCTGTTAGCTAAATTCTCCAAGTTGAATCACCCCAATCGGAGTTCGTATGAAGAAGTTATGCCCAAAATACTAACAGCGAGCAGAAAATTCAGCATTTACACTTTTCTTCAATTTTCAGCTCATCTTTCATTCTTTTTCCGATTCGAGCTTCATTTACACTTCGATCCAATCCTCTCTTGTCCAATGCTTTGTTCTTTTAGCAACTTTTCTTCGCAATAAGCTCGTTTTCTGTTCCTTTTCGGTCCAAGCTCCGATTAAACTCCTAAATGCAAATATGAACGGAATAAGTATCTTATTCATACAAAATGCATTAGAAACCTATCAAACACGGGGTGAATTAGTACTACAATATAGTACATTTTGGCATTTATCAAATATCCCCCACTTGAATTCTACTTGTCCTCAAGTAGACTATCAATTTAAAACTTATAAACGACAAAATTTAGTAGGCAGACTATTGCGCATAGGAACTTACATACAAGGTAGCATTTCGCAAACCAAACTTTTAACTTAAAAATAATTCAACATTAAGATTTAGCTATCAAGAAACTCTTCTAGGAAACCCAATTTTCTCATGCATTATAATAATGTATACAAGATGGCTCACAATGATTACCGATATTGTTGTCCACCTAAATAATTTATACTTAGGTAATTGAGCTTGACTTATTATTATTCTAGCAGCTTTACCCTTGATTCCTAATAGCAAAATACCCCTATACATATAACGTGCTAATATTACACATATTATGGATATCCAATTAAAATAATCATTTTTCAAGTCAAGACATTGGTGACAGGTCTGTGCCTCAACACAACAGAGTGACATAACTTGACCTTGGTTTAGTATAATAACTTTTTAGTCAAACCATTGGTGATAGGTCTGTACCTTAGTACAACAAAGCGACATAATTTGACTACATTTTAAAATATTTAGTTCTTTGAAACTCTTTTTGCTCTTTTTCATTAAATATACTGGCGGAAACCAGGTCTGTACTTACGTACAACAGAGGAAACAACACCCAATATATCCCCAAATGATATTAATTAAATTCCAAAATTATGGCATATCGCACGCTATCATATATAAGAATTAAGACTAAAGTCATACATTGCTAAAGTTCCTCTTGGAATATCACATACTTCTTGCATTAAATTTATTTAATAGCTCAACAACTTATACATAGATTGCCTATCGATACATCACATGATGAACTATCTAATATTTTAAAATTTAAGTTCAAATTATCTTTTGAATTTCCCAAATTTGTTACAAGATTTTCTAAACTTAAAGAGAATACATTTTTTAAAACAAAAATTTGGGTTTAAAATGACTAACATAGAATGCCTTACACCTTTAGTCTACCAATATTTATCGATTTATAACTCTGGACAATCAAACTTCTTTTCCCCATCCCCCACTTAAAATAAAGCAATGTCCTCATTGCAAAACAAGGAATCGTAAAATAGGGAATAGAAAAGAAGTGAACAGAAAACTCCCCTGATCTTGAAGAAAAATGCTTTCTTGATCTGATTATGAAAATATACAACAGCACACTTCCGTAGGCATCACGGTTGCATTTAGCATATGCAACAAGCCTTTAAACCCCTCGGTATCCCGAGTGGACGAGTTATAGTCTCGTGAGGGTTTCCAGGGAACACACCCACAAAGTTCAAAACTGCAAAACTAATAAGAAACAAAAAGTAGAACAAGAAAATGAAATATAAATAACTAATTAAAAATTAAAACTAACAAATTAATAAACAATAACCAACATAAAATAAGGTAAAAGAAATAAATAATAATAATTAGTACATAATACATATGACAAACAGAGAAGAAAACAAAAATTTTCTGGCAAAAACGTCCTTCCAACCGTCGGCTAGTGCACTCAACCGCCGGTCGAACGTTTGTGCAAACCAAATTCAAAAACCTTGCTCCAGTAAAAATTAAACTTATATAATATGCAGATACATATAATTAACAAGTAAACAATTATTTACAACCAAATTAAATCATTAATCATCACAACTTCTAGACAAGACAAAAATATTTGTTTAGCAAATTGAGCCTATAAAATTGTGCGTGATTAACCAAAAAATATTTCTTTTTATATATTTTTTTATTTTCCAACTTAATCGAATAAAAAAAAAACCCGTTCTCCAGCAGAACAATAGTCCAACCGGTTAAGTGTTCCCCGGTAGCGGCGCCAAAAACTTGATGCGTGTGAAAGCGCGTCTTGTTTTATTATTTATAACTGAAAATACCTTATTAATACTATCACACAACCAGGCAAGAATACCCGATCGGAATAGCATAGCTATGGTAAGTCCAGGTCGAACACAGGAACACAGGAACAATATTATCCAGTTAAATTGGAATTATTAACTAAACCAATAAAGCAGTAAGATAAGGGGTACGTTTTAGTTCCGTACGAACGTTCAATATAATTAACCAAACCAACAACATAAAACAAGATAAGAGGAACAAATAAACAATTGGAGATAGACAAGTAATTGCTTAGAGTCTTCACCTCAGATTCATATTATCCGGTTCATGTGTTTTGATTGTCTGATTGCAATTTCCTTTATATTAACTTAGATACTAATCAAAGAGTCCAAGTTAAATGTATATTATCCAATGGTTCGGGTCTAACTAATATCTACAATCTAGGGTTCCACATTAAACATCGATCTGTTGTCATAAGGATGGTGCTCTATTGTGTGCTTTTCCCTAGATTGTGCATTAAGTATTCACGACTTGTTATGATTGATCCTAGCGGTATAACTCAACAATACATACTAATAATCACTTATTAGCTTGCTCATGTTAAATTGATTAGTTACTAGTCTCTTAACCTATCAGACTCAACATATTTAGTAATGACTATAAACATAGATTCATAATCATCAATAATCAATATCATCAAAGGAACTCAATCTCAATGACATTATCAACCACGTTAAGTAGATACATTGATAGTGTTCCATACCATATCTGAGGTGCTTGATGTAATCCATATAGAGCCTTATTCAATCGATATACTCTATCTAGATAGTTAGGATCAGTAAACCCTAGTAGTTGTGAAACATACACCAATTCTTCAACTTTCCCATACAAAAAGGCACTCTTAACATCCAACTGATAAACTTTTATACCTTTAAATGAGGCAAATGCTAAGAATACTCTAATAGCTTCTAGCCTAGCAATTGGTGCAAACACTTCATTGTAATCTATTCCTTCTTGTTGATTAAACCCTTGAACCACTAGACGAGCTTTATTGCGAGTAATGACACCCCGATCATCTCTCTTACACTTAAATACCCATCTAGTTCCAATTGGATACTCTCCCTTTGGAAGGTCAACCAACTCCCATACTTGTAATTTTGAGAACTGAGATAGTTCTTCTTGCATTGCTTCCACCCATGAACTTTCCTTTAGAGCTATTTGTACATTTTTAGGCTCAACTTGTGAGATAAAGCATTAATATAGACATTGATTAGAAATCCCCGTCTCTTTCATTTTAGAATACAAGCTTGGGTGATCTTTGTTGTCAGAAATACTAGTTTTAACTTGTCCTCTAGTTAACATAGGTATTTGAGGATCATCTATGATATTCTCAGGTGGATGATTCTTGCTAGTCCGAGTAGCCGTTACCGGTTCAACTGGTATTTCATCCTCCAAATTAGTACCTATTTCATGAGTACTATGAGGTTCAGGTGTGTCTTCCAAATCTGGTACCTCCTCACTGGATGGCTGTGAATTATTAATATCAGAAGATATTCTTAATTCTCTAAGTGGAGTAATGATATAATCCACTAAGTCTTGCATCAGCTCATCCTCATCTGGAGGTGTATTTCCTTTGGATCTTTGAGATCCACTAGTAGATGGTTGATTTGGATCAGAACTTGTCTTGATTGCAGAAGATTGAGCATTCGATGTTGGAGTGTGGCCAATATCCTCATTTCCAGACAATAAATGTTCAGAAATCTCTGAATCACTGCCAAAATCACTTACAGGCACTTTAAAAGATCCAAAAAGATCAGAATAATCAAATTGTCAATCTAAGCCCTTATGTACATCTGGTGTGTAGCTTGTAACTTCAATGTTAAACACTACCTCCAAAAGTCCTGTGACTTTATTAAAAACTCTCTTGTTTGGTGAATTAGGCATATAACCTAGGAAGAATCCTTCGTCGGCCTTCTCACCAAATTTAGCTTGAATGACCAATTTTTAATATAGTGCAAGAAACTCCAAAGGGTTCAAATCCTTTTAAGTTTGGTTTCTTATTGGTCAAAAGCTCATAACAAGTTTTGTTCTGCTTTTTGACCGTAAGAACTCTATTTAGAACATAACATGCTGTATTCACTACTTCTGCCTAAAAGATGACAAGAAGCTTTGAATCAGTAAGCATCGTTCTAGCGGCTTCTATCAACGTTCTATTCTTCCTTGCAACTATACCATTCTGTTGAGGTTCATAAGGTGTACTGAATTGATGAATAATCCCTTTGCTTAAGCAATAGATATTCAACATTGAGTTTTTGAATTATGTTCCGTTGTCACTATGAATACGCTTCACTCTCGTTTTGTAGACATTCTCTACTAGATCAAAGAACTCAATTAGAATTCCAGAAGTTTCATCCTTAGATCCCAAAAAGAACACCCATGAGAATCTAGAATAATCGTCTGTGACAACCAAACAATACCATTTGCCACCTAGACTTCTCTTGCTTATAGGGCCAAAGAGGTCCATATGTAGCAACTCAAATGGTGAGGAGATAGAGTTTTCAGTCTTAGATCTGTGTGGTTTCTTGTGCTGCTTTCCTTTCATGCAAGAAACACATTTATCTTCAGACTCGAAATGTTTTTGTGGTACACCTAGAACTAACCCATTTTTGGTTATGAAATTCATCTTTCTCCAGTTCAGATGTGCCATTCTCCTATGCCATAATAATGCATCTGCTTCTGAGGCCTTGGATAATAAACATGTAGACACCATTGAAGAGTTAGAAACACCCATGTTTATAGCATATATGTCCTTCTTCCTTGGTGCCCTCATCAATATCCACTCTTCAGGAATTGTGAAGCCTGGCTTCAGAACTAAAACCTCCTTTTCATTAAAATGAACTGGATGACCTTTATCGCAGACTTGGGAAACACTCACTAGGTTGTGTGTTAGTTGTGCAACATAATTCACATCCTCTAGAGTCAAAGTTCCATTTGAAACTTTTCCTTTTCCCGCAATTACTCCTCCTTTGTCTCCTCCAAAATTAACCTTTTGCTTGAAACCTTCTTTGAAGTCCTTTAGTAGACTTCGTTCTCCAGTCATGTGCCTTGAGCATCCACTGTCTACATACCACCAGCTATCCTTGTATTCCATTTCCAGTTTCTACCTTAGGTCTTTGGCATTCACGAGCAAAGTGTCCATAATCTTGATAGTTAAGACACTTGATCTTGGTTTTATCAAACCCTGATCTGTTGCCAACAACCTTTCTTCCTGTCCTCTTCAAGAAATTCTTAACTCTCCTTGATAACAAAGCAAGTTGATCCTGGAGATCTATTTCTTCAAGATAATCAGGATCTACTTTATCATAATCTTCATCAAAGAGAATCGGATCGTTGATTTTACAATCAATATAATTCTCATACGAAGCAACAAAGGAAGCAAGAACAGACAGTTGCTGTTCAGCAGATTTTACACTCGTAGGCATCTTCTGATGCTCTTGAGATGACTTCTCAGTACCTTTTCCTTTTGCTTCACTACCAGATGAGGAAAGAAAACACATATCCTCAGTTATCATTTCACCATTTTTACCAGTATCACCAACTAACAATGCAGTGGTCGAACTGGAGGATGCAGTCGAAAGATTTGTCTTACCATGATATAACCCAGGGTTCTGAACCTGATCAGAATCGGTATCTCTTGACTTTTTGGTGAAATCATAACCTTTAAGCTTGTCAATAGCCTGCTCTAAGGTCATGGTAGCATATCTTGTTTCATTATCCTTGAGCATAACACCATGCATTTCCCACTTAAAAGGCAAACCCTCAATAAATTTGTCGGTTTCTCTACTTCTTCTACAGTAATCTCATGGTTTTCTAGCTCACTCAGTAGATGGTAGAAACGGATAGCATAGGCATCAAGATCTTCTCCCTTCAGAGCTTTAAACACTGTAAACTGCTTCTTGAGAAGATTCTTCTTGTCAGCTTTCACTTGTGGACTACCTTCACCTCTTTTCTCAAGAGCTTCCTAGAGCTCTTTAGCAGTATGAAAAGATTTCAGCTGATGATTGATATCTTTAGGAAGACACATCTTAATACAAGAATGGGCTTTTTTCTCTGCTTTATAGTCCTCCTTTTGTTGATCAGTCATATTCTGATAAGTAATCACCACAGTGGCATTTTGAACAGATTTAGTAGGTGTAGTGTATCCAGTTTTGATACACATCCAGATTGAGAGATCATGGAATCTACAGTAAGATTCAAATCTATCTCTTCAACTGTAGTAATCTTCAAGTCTTAACATTTTAGGTGGAACATTAGATTTTCCAACCTCGTGTTCCATCTCGATCATTTTACTTAAATCAGACATCTTCAAAAATTCAGACTGTTCTGCGAATTCAGATTAAACTCGATTCGCAACTCAGCTCAATTCGCAATCTCAGCTCGACTCGCAAACTTCAGTTCGCCAATCTCAGTTCGGATCGCAACAGATGTCAACTCGCAAGTGATCTTGGTTCGCAAGTGGTCTCGGCTCGCACAACTGAGTTCAGTTCGCAAGTTCAACTCGGTTCGCAGACGTAGCTGAAACCCTAATCTCAACTCGCGAAACGGCTGAAAAAACCCCGAAAACGAATTTTTTTGGTATTTTTACTATTAAAACTAGAAATTTTGTTCGTAAACAAACCCTAAATTGTCCAGAAAATGATTTTGATCGTTAATATGTACTAATGCACGTAAAAACAACCCGAAATCAAACGCAATGATCACAAAAACTCCAAACTTACTCGTATTTAGCCCGGAAGCTCTGATACCAGATGTAAGTCTCTAGTTCTAGGATTGATAACTTCGTTATCTGTAGTATTAAGGTGCGGAATCCCTTAATACGTCGTTATCTTACTATAACGAATAAGTTTGCATTTTGTTTTTACTAATACTTAGCTTTAAACGATAAAACGTCAAAGTCTAGCCTTTAGAACGTTTTTCTCTGGATTATTCAATTCGCAAGTGTATTAATCGAATGGCAAAAGTCTTGTTTAAGTCGAACCGAATCAAACATATATACTTTGATCAACTCGCAGATCATTGGCCTGCGAGTCAAACTCAACTCGCAGCCCAAGCTCAGTTTGACTTCAGTTCGCTATACCTAATGTATTGCGAGTTCAGATCTCATCTCGCATCGTAATGCCTTGCGACTTGAAATCTCGATTCGCTATACATGTTTATTTCATTTCCGATACTCGTCTAACATTTTAATATACTAATATATTTAATGAATATTAATAACATAACAAGCATTTATTTACAAATCTAAACTAATGTACAAACATGATAATAATTACACCAGTCCTATTTCAAGCTAGATCTGTTGTCACAAACTATGTCTCAACAATATATGAGTACAATAAATAATTACAATGCTCAAAGTTTGAAACTGATAGAAGATATTTTTTCATGTAAGTTCACTTATAGCTACATGCATTGTAGTATTAAGAATACATTACCAACATACCTCTGACCTGAAGATAACCACAGGTTGTGTATTCATATCCGTGAGTGAATATTACTATATTAGCTGTTATTCTTTTATTTACTTATTCTTATTTTGAATTTGTCGGTGGAGGGAGGTAGATCATTTAAGAGATGGCATAAACAATTAAAATATCTGTTAATAAGCTAATGTCTCAATACTAATAAGCATGTGATAAAGTGAATGATCGATTGTTAATTTTTGGTGTGATATATGTTGCTAATTTTGCAATATAAGCTAAAAATAGTATGAACAAACAAAACCTGAGTTGAGATTGCAATCTTCAGTAGTCAATATTGATATAAAAATAAATAAAAATAAAAAAAGAAATAAAAACAAAAACATGCATATTATTTTTATAAAAACACAATGCTTTTTTTAAATTAAGCATTATATTAACGAGCGAGTTTTAGCCCGTGCGTTGCGACGGGAGTTTTTCAATTTAAAAAAGAGTAGAATATGATAAAAAATAACGAAGTTTTTAAAAGTTCGCATAATATGTATAAATGTAGTTTGCATAATTTGAAAAGAAAAAGGTGTCCATATCAATAAACACTATATAAATTTTGTTAAGTTAAATTAGCGTTTGCAATTATTTGTATAATTTTGTCGATAAAAAAAATTTAGTTGACGAATGTATGATCTCTTTATGTTTTTATTTTTACTTTTTATTATACTAATATATATGCTTGATTAAAAAAAAATTAATACAAATTCGATAGAATACTACATAAAAATGTTAAGTTAAATTATCGTTTGTATTTATTTGTATAATTTTGTAGTAATAAAATTACTATAAGACTTAGTTGTAATCAAAGGGGGAAAAATGTATAAGCTATTAATTAAAAAAAAAGGTGAAAAAGTTAAAGCTAAAATCTAAAGGGGGAAATAGAAATCCTTGAAACCTAAAGGGTAGGAAATGGAAAAGTGATCAAACTTGAGACGAAAAAAATGAAAAATAGCTAAAATTTAAAGGGTAAAAAATAGAAAAATGAAAAAACTAAAGGGGGAGAATTTAAAAAATTAAAGGGTGGAAAATGGAAAAAGTACTAAAACTTTAGGGGTAAAAAATAAAAATTGCTATAAAGGTAAAGGGTAGAAAGTATAAAAGGGCTAAAACTTTAGAGGTGAAAAATGTAAAGTAGAAAGGGTAACTATTCATACAATAGTAATGAATAATACATTTCTCTGGTAAATGTTAGAGAGTTAATGTTAAAGTAAAAGATTAGTAGATATAATATTAAATACACATGGCATCAAGTTAGATGCTTATATGTTCTCATAAGAAGCATTGTGTTCCTTTTTATTATATAAATTAAAGATAATAAATAAAACTTCACTAATTAAATCTTATTAAAATATGTAATTATATTTTATTTAAAAATATCTATCTTACAAAAGATTATAATTATATGTAATAGTAATATATAAGTTAAAATTTGTATTTGTCCTCTCATAAGCATTCATAATCGACAACAAATCCATTTTCATACACAAGTTTATAGATAATTATTTTATTCAAAGTTATCTATCTCAAATTTAGCATTCATAATCCATAACAAATTAATTTTGCTTAGATGGGTTTATGGATAATACTTAAGCTAAAATATTAGTATTTTGCCTTACATTAGCATTCATAATCGGCAACAAATCCATTTGCATATACAAATTTAAAGATAATTACTTTTTCCACGTTGTCAATATCAAATTAGTATTCATAATCGGCAACAAATCAATTTGCATTCACGTGTTTAATAATGACACTTAAGCTAAATAATTAGTATTTAACCTCACATTAGCGTTCATAATCGGCAACAAATCTATTTGCATACACGGGTTTTAAGATAATACTTTTTTCGCATTGTCAATATCAAATTTAGTATTTATGTAAGTTAAAAAATTAGAATATGGCCTCACATTAGCATTCATAATCGGTAACAAATCCATTTGCGTCCACGAGTTTAAAGATAATACCTTTCCCCATTGTCAATATCAAATTCATACCATAATGTCATGTTTAGTTAAATTTGTGTGTATGCACAGGTTAAAATAACAGTAAACCAAAAACATTGTTTTTGAAATCTTAAAAAAATAGAGATCTTTTTTTAAACTGAAAAAATAGATACTATTTGCATACATGGGTTTAAAGATAATACCTTTGTACATTGTTAGGGTATCAACATAAAATTATTATTATGATGTCATGTTTAGTTCAATTCGTGTGTATATACGACTTTAAAATAATAATAAATCAAAAACTTTGCTTTTCAAATTTTTAAAAATATATAGAACTTTTTTTAGTGAAAAAATAGGCATTGTCAATATCAATATCAAATTTATGTTATAATATCATGTTTAGTTAAATTCTTGTGTAAACACGTGCTTAAAATAATAATAAACCAAAAACTTTGCTTTTGAAATCTTTAAAAAATAGATTTTTTTTACTTAAAAGACTAAAGGCTTATTAATCAATCAAATAATTTAATTTTATTGTATTTTCTATTAACCAATCAAATACATTGATTTATCTCTAAGTTATATTTCGAAAGAAAAAAAATCATAATCCATTATAGTAAAATCATAATCCACTTACCGTAAAATTTATACTTAACTGCTACTAGTACCCTGCAGCTACTACCACTACCACCACCACTAGCTGCTGCTACTACTACTACTGCTACTACTACTGCTACTCCTACTGCTACTACTGCTCCTACTGCTACTATCGCTCCTCCTGCTGCTGCTGCTGCCGCTGCCGCTGCCACTACCACTACCACTACCACTACCACCACCAATACGACTACTACCACCACTACTACTACTAACACCACTACTACCATCACCACTACTACTACGGCTACTGCTTTTACTACTACTACTACTACTACTGCTACTGCTACTGCTACTGCTACTGCTACTGCTACTGCTACTGCTACTGCTACTGCTACTGCTACTGCTACTATTACTACTACTACTGCTACTACTACTGCTACTGCTACTACTACTACTACTACTACCACCGCCACCACTACTACCACTACCACTACTACCACTGCTACCACTACCACTGCCACCACCACCACTGCCACCACCACCACCACTACCACTACTACTGCTACTACTACAGCTACTCCTACTGCTCCTCCTGTTCCTCCTCCTGCTGCTGCCGCTGCCACTGCCACTACCACTGCCACTGCCACTACCACCACTACCACCACCACTACTACTACCACCACCACCACTACTACGACTACCACTACTACCACCACTTCTACTACTACGACTACTGCTACTACTACTGCTACCATCACTACTATTACTACCACCACTACTACTGCTACCACCACTACTACTGCTACCACTACTACCACCACCACCACTACTACCACTACTACCACTACTACCTCTACCACTGCCACCACCACCACCACCACCACCACCACTACCACCACCACCACCACTACCAGTCTCTTTCCTTCGTTATAAATATACCATATCCACTATGCTTATAACTAAGTGTAGGATTCAAACCCAACACACACTCCTAAAAAAATACGTCTAAGATGTTTCAAATCCTAAGTGTGGAATTTTACCCCAGTCAGAGCTTAGAATAACATCGAGGACGATGTTCCTTTAAGTGTGGGATAACAATAGTTACACTACTGTAAAATGGATAATGGTTAAAATAACAATAAACCAAAAACATTGTTTTTGAAATCTTAAAAAAATAGAGATCTTTTTTTAAACTAAAAACTTTGCTTTTGAAATCTTTAAAAAGTAGATTTTTTTACTGAAAAGACTAGAGGCTTATTAATCAATCAAATAATATAATTTTATTGTATTTTCTATTAACCAATCAAATACATTGATTTATCTCTAAGTTATATTTAGAAAGAAAAAAAAATCTTAATCCACTTACAGTAAAATCATAATCCACTTACCGTATAATTTATACTTAACTGCTACTAGTACCCTGCAGCTGCTACCACTACCACCACCACTAGCTGCTGCTGCTACTACTACTACTGCTACTCCTACTGCTACTACTGCTCTTACTGCTACTACTGCTCCTCCTCCTGCTACTGTCGCTGCCACTACCACTACCACTACCACCAACCCCTCACAACAACTTGCTTACAACCAACCCCTCACAGTTCCTGGACCCACTTCTAACACAAACCAAACCACTGAGCAACCCAATAAGACAAATGCCCCATCTTCAAGTTCAGAAGACGCCTTCACCCAATTCATGCAAGGCCAACACATACTCAACCAAAAGACATCCGCTAGACAAGATCAAGCCGATCTCTTCATGAGAAATCAATTGGCCGTACTGAAAAACTTGGAAGCTCAAATTGGACAATTGGCATAACGTCTTGAGAATAGACCCAGAGGAAGTTTACCTAGCAACACGGTTCACAACCCACATGTTGAGTAGGCAAAGCAAGTTACCTACACCAAGGAAGCAGCCACACCACCCCCTGCTGCTGTCCGAGTCAAGGAAGAACCAGAGATCAAGATATCAGCTATGGAAACCACCCCGACCATGAACAAGGAGGTTAGAATCCCTTACCCCGCTAGACTTAAGGTCCAACCTAAGAAATTATCATCTTTTAAGTTAGACGGAAAATTCCTCGATACTATGCCTAGAGTTCCCGGTCGTAATAAATACATTAGAAAACTGCTATCCACTAAGGATAAACTGCCCAAAGTAAACAGCATTCCTCTTAGTCCTGACAGCTTAGCCCTACTTAAAAATAGCCTTCCTGAAAAACTAGGAGACACCGGTAGATTTACACTCCCTTGTTCTATTTACCAATCCGGAGATATAAGCGCCTTAGCCGACCTAGGAGCTAGCATTAACCTCATGCCCTACTCCCTGTTTAAGAGGCTAGAACTTGAAAATTTGAAACCCACTAAGATGACTATCCAACTAGCTGACCAATCCGTGAGATACCCAAAAGGAATAGCTGAAAATGTCTTAGTTCAAGTTAACAAATTCTTCTTTCCTACGGATTTCGTGGTAATGGACATCCATGAGGACATAAACATCCCGATTATCCTTGGAAGACCATTCATGAATACAGCCCGAGCAGTAATTGATGTGTATAACCACACATTGTCCTACGCTCGCATGGCGAAAACATCACTTACAAGATCGACCAACCAGAATGCACTCCAGAACAAGAAGAATGTTATGCTATATCAACAGGAAGAATTACCTATAATAATGAATAAGAGCCCGAAGAAGAACAACCTTTCACCCGATCGTCAACCTTCATCTTTGACACTGAAACTGACCTAGAAGAGGTAGAGGAGTATCAACTTGCAGAGGAAGATGTGGAATCTGAAGAAGAAGAAGAAGAAGAAGAAGAAGAAGAGAAAGAACCCACTGAGGAAGAAGAGGAAACTGAAGAGGAAAAAGAAGAAATGGACGAAGAGACCGAAGAAGAAGAAGAAAGATCTGAAGAAATGGAGAAAGATGAAGATCAAATTGATTCACCCCAAATGGCTGAAGTCAAAAGGATACAATGCTCCGAAGATAAGAATTCATCAGACGAATCCGTTGATTATGAATCCGTCCGTCACTCATCTCAAGAGAATGGAAACCATGCTCGACTCTCATCTCGACCCTTCGAAACCATTCACCCGAACCCGACTCCGAGATATAGATACAATTGAAGAAGAGTTTCGATCCTCAAGCCAATCGGAAACATATGACAAGCTCTTACAAAGAATCCTTGCGTATAAGGCAAGTCAAATGAATGGCTTTGTGGAAGAAAACCTTCAAGATTCAGCCACGAAAGTCAGGACCATTGAAATCGATAACTCCCAACCTTTCAATAACGCACCCTCAGATAAAGAATTCCACCAATTTCCAGATTCCCGTGATGAAGATTCTGAAGAAGAAATTGAGTATGACGACGATTGTATCAACGTCACTCTCGACGAACACTCTATTCCCCCTGCTCCAGCAAATTTTCCTATCTCCACAACCAAGATATTGGAAATCCCTCTCTTAGATACCCACCAAGAAATGATTGACTTGATTAATGAAAACAACGATGTCTGCATCATCGTAGAAGCTATCAGAGAATCAACCAATGACTACACCTCCGCTCAAAGGCACCTGATAAGGGAAATTGAACGAGAATACGATTCATACCTTGCCAATTATGGATCACAAGAACCTCGCACTCTACGCAGGTATATCCAAGAACTATCAGATTCCCTTCAAGCTCAACTCACAAGAGAGGCTCAATAGCCAGAAAGACCCCACTACCCGATGGGAGAAATCGAGTTCTGCAGCAACCAGAGGCAAAAATACCAAAAAGTATATTGTGCCCTAGCCGGATCAGCTTTCCCCTACTCATCGAGTCAGAAGGCTACACCAACATCAATGAGAACCCATCTGGAAAGAGCTACTGGAAACCCACAGAATTATGCTGATCTCATAATGGTGGGAGATCTTAAAACCCTTCTAGATCTCATCGAAACCGAAGAACACCTCACAGCTTCAAAGAATTTCAGAATCGTCATTCATTCCACTATTGGTCATCATGTTGAGCTAATAATTGATGAACTAAACGACTCAGTATATGAAGAAGAAGTTCGTGAAGTACCAAGATTCATTCCGCACTTATCGCAAATCAACTTAGCAACATATGTGACGACTCGACTACGTGGAATGTATACTGTAGAAGATGTAGAGCTTGATGTCTATCGCAACGGATACAATGAAATATTCAGCAAGCTAATCTATGTCTTCACGGACTCGGATTTTCCCTTTATCCGTGAGAAACATCAACTCATCAGACAAGTATGCCAAGCAACAAGATCATTTGGAGGAGACCATTTGGCTAGTGACTTTGAAGAAGTGAAAACTCAGTTCATGGCCCTAATCACTTCAATAGGCCAAAACCACCTCCAGCGTGAGATTGTTCGAACTCACACCTGCACAAGAGTTAACCCTAATGGACCAGTCACACGATCATTTAGATACATCAGCTACGGGATGGCAATCCTCAATCGATTAGCCACTGATCACTTCAAAAGCTTCAGGATGGAATCCACCAATCCACCAACCCTAATTGCTGACATGATAGAGCAATTCCTTCAGTACTTTCCTCCATGTTACAGCTTACCTAGAAGCCACGGTAATAACCCCAGCACCTGGGAAGCATCCAACATCATCATCTGAATAAAAGGACTAAGTCAAGCTCTCGACTATAAAAGAGCGCTTCTCGGGAGGCAACCCGTGTTTTACATTTCTGTAAATTTTACTTTCCAAGAAGTGATGAAATCTCCGACTATCTTTTACACTCGGATATGCAAAGAATGCCTCCTCCTTCAAGGAAGTAGTCGCATCCAACATATCTCATGTCCAACGTGTTCACACCTACGAGACTAATCACAAGAAGACTTGATCAAGAATGAACCCAACAAGACAAAGTTCGGCACACACGTACCAAGGAAAACTGCACCCACTGGGGAGTACCTCTCTACCCATCTTTTTCCTTCGTTATAAATATACCATATCCGCTATGCTTATCACTAAGTGTGGGATTCAACCCCAACCAGGGCTTAGAATACCATCGAGGACGATGTTCCTTTAAGTGTGGGATAGCAGTAGTTATACTACTGTAAAATGGATAATGGTATATGCTTGATTCTAAGCTCGTTGCTCTTTCGACTATCCATCTCCAATAAGTAAATTTTTTTTTTTCAAAATTGAGTTAAAAATATGTTGAAAATGGAAAATTTTAGACAAAGAATGATTTACTTTGGGGAAGAAGGATAAGTAAAATATGAATTCCTTTGAAAAATTAGTTTAGTAATCCCATAAAGAGCATCGCATGACTAGGCACACAACAAACCAACTTTCGATTCGTGAGGTACCTTGAGCCATATAAAGCATTCATTTTTAATGCTTCGCTTTTTCAATTCTTGAGTGTGCCGATGTATGCGTTTAAAATCAGAACTTGCTCATGTTATGCATTTTGAATCCGAATTGGTGAATGAAAAGGAGATCGAATCACATCATTCTTGAACTCATCCATACACCCAACAAATGAAAATACGTTATCCCTACTCTCTCAAAAAGATCCCTCAAAACTTCATAGAAAGTTCCAAAGATGAAAGAAGAGAAGCTACAAGGATATGACATCGAAAAAAAAGAATTTGAAGAAAAGAAAGTCAAATGGAGAAAAAGACTCCTACCAAAAATCATAAGAACAGAGTGTCAATCCTCTCAAAAATTCCAGCTTTCCTCTTCACATGAATATATATATATAAACCGATGAAAAACCAACACAACCCCCTCTCATATCACCAACACTCCTTTCCAAAAACCCTACACCACTTCTCCTAGAATGATTGTGGCTAGATCGACTTCGCGCTCACTTAAAAGGTAACGATTTGATTCTCGATCAAGCCTATGACGATAAATGATACATGACTGGCGTTCTGAGTGATTGATAAAATTAGAATAGGAAACCCTAAACACTTTGAGTGATTGGAGTGATCACCATGAGAGGATCGCCTAGTCATGTATCCAAGATTAAAGGTCAAAAGTATGCTCCCAAAGATTACAACGCCACTTTTTCAAAAGCACAAATATTTTATTTTTCCAAAACCCCCGTAGTTAAAAGTTCCGCCTCGAAATATTTCATTATCTACTTATTTCTAACCATGCTTGAAATTCGAGTTTGCTTAAGGACAAGCAAAGTTCTAAGTGTGGGATACTTGATATCGCGTAAAAAGTCACGTTTTTACTACTGATATCTCTATCATTCTGGAACAATACTTGACAAATAAACTCAAATAATGTTCAAATAAATGAAACTTTGTCAAGAAGGTCAAAACAGAGCTACACGAGAAAAATCAAGCAAAACGGATGAAAAACGAAGATTCCACACACGTTTGAAGATTCAAGACATCGAGACAAGATTTAAAAAGTTCCCATCACTGAGATTTCTCTTATCCAAGATATTCGTTTTCAAAATACGAATCTAACAGAAGAAGAAAAAACAAAAACGGATGAAGAATGAAGATTCTACGTACGCCGGAAGATTCAAATGATTCTAACGAGACATCCAAAGATCAGAGATATATTTTTGGGATTTCTTTTCATCAAAGTCTTTGTTTCTGAAAAAAAATCCAACGCAAAAAGAATCAACACAAACGGATGCATAACGAAGAAGGTACGCGCAATTTAAGAAACAGAGCAAAAGACGGCGAACCGGGGAGGGGGAGGGGCAGCCGTCGTCGGCCATCACACCACCGCCGCCGGCTGCACCACCACTGGCGTCGGCCACCTTCCCCCTGTCCCCCGTGCTAGGCCTTTTTCGCAACTCTAGGGTACACGTGCTAGACCTTTACGCGCTTTAGGGTACATGTGCTAGCAACTTTCCCACCTTTTGCTAACATGTTCCCCAAGTTGCTAAAATGCACCAATTTCTCCTATAAATAGGAGGCTCCATGGCTCATTTGAAGACACACCTTTCACACCATTCCTTACACACTCTTACACCTTCCTAGCTTATTTTCTCTCACTATAGAAATGAGCTCCAACTTTCTCACTCTACATTTTTTCTCTAGATTAGTTTTAACTAGTATTTAAACTAGTTTAGAAGTTTAATTAGGAATAGAAGAAAAGTGCGGAATGCATTGTAATCTTCGATATGTATATGATCTCCATGAACAAGACCACAGAGGACAAAGAAACTCCAAAGCCAATAAGTGAAAGGAAATCTAGCAAGGAACTGGCAATCACTGATAAACAATTCCTTTATTTTTTCAAAACCCCCGCAGTAGAAAGTTTCACCTCGAAATATTTAATTATCTACTTATTTCTAACCATGCTTGAAATTCGAGTTTGCTTGAGGACAATCAAAGTTCTAAGTGTAGGATACTTGATATCGCGTAAAAAGTCACGTTTTTACTAACCGATATCTCTCTCATTCTGGAACAATACTTGGCAAATAAACTCAAATAATGTTCAAATCAATGAAACTTTGTCAAGAAGGTCAAAATAGAGTTGCACGAGAAAAATCAAGCAAAACGGACGAAAAACGAAGATTTCACACACGTTTGAAGATTCAAGACATCAAGAAAAGATTTAAAGGAAAAAGTGACCATCACTGAGATTTCTCTTATCCAGATATCCATTTTCAAAATACGAATCTAACAGAAGAAGATTCAACAAAAACGGATAAAGATTGAAGATTCTACGTACGCTGGAAGATTCAAATGATTCGTACAAGACATCCAAAGATCAGAGACATATTTTTGGGATTTATTTTACTCAAAGTCTTCATTTTCGAAAAACGAATTCAACGCAAAAAGAATCGACGCTAACGGACGCATAACGAAGGAGATACGCACGAATTAAGAAACGAGACGAAAGACGGCGAACCGGGGCGGGGGAGAGGCAGCCGCCGCCGACCACCACCCCACCGCCGCTGGCCACTATGGTGGTGGCGCCGGCTGGCCTGTCCCCTTTTCCCATGCGCTTTTTTGGCTTGCCCGTACTCGCAGGGTACACGTGCTAGGCCTTTTCCGCAACTTTAGGGTACACGTGCTAGACCTTTACGCTCTTTAGGGTACATGTGCTAGCAACTTTCCCACCTTTTGCTAACATGTGCCCCAAGTTGCTAGAATGCATCAATTTTCCCCTATAAATAGGGAGCCTATGGTTCATTTGAACACACACCTTTCCTACACCATCACACACCTTTCCTAAATACTTTCTCACTTTGTTATTACTTTCATAATTTGTTAGATTTACTTTCTCATTCTATTGGGCTAGTTTAGGAAACTTGTTTAGAATAGAACGAAAGCAAGGAACATGGTTGTAATCTTTGGTGTAAGCTTGGAGTTATTCTTATTAATTCAAGTCTATTCCTTCTCGCACATTTGTATCGGTTATTTCTATCCTTATCTATCATAATTAAATATGTATACTTTAATTATGCTAGAGATAGTTTGTGCCATGATTAGCGAGCAGATTACTATTGTATTTGTTGTGATGTAATTAGTATAAATAATTATGGGATGATCTTAAATATGTCGTGAAGTAATATGACGGCCCCAATTCAACTGTTTACCTGATATAGAACTGGAAACGATGTTAAGCGGAGTAGAAATATGACACCTGGTCAAAAATGACCCAAAATTTGGTCCAAATTTAAACTTTTATTTCAAGTATTATATACTTAAAATACCAAAGCGTACAAGTATTATATATATGATTATATGTATATATAACACAAAACAATTATTCAAAAATCGCGTATAAACAAATCACGCAGGAATTCAAATACGGACGTTGGTAAAACTATTATTAAATAATATGAAATTATTAATAACATTGATAATTACTTTATATTATGTTTATAATATAACGAACACGTACGTTTTGCTTAAAACGTAACCGAACGCTATAAAAATGTGCGAAACGCGCCCAACCGATGAAATAAATCAAAGTTATATTTTTATAACTTATTATTAAGTATTTTGATAAAATACTTCAAGTAAAAATAACGCGATTACACGCATATAATCATAACGTTTAAAAACGTTACACAATTCGAATAAACACACGATTCGCAACCGACGACCAAATGAAAACTCGAATATTATTTTAGTAACTTAAAAGAGGTTACTTGAGTAAAACCTTTACTAAAAATATCGTGTTTCAAACCGAGAACGAAATGTGTTATATAAAACGTTGTACGGTTAAAAATACGTCGAAACGATCGGGGAAACGAACACCGCACAGAACGTAACTTTGGGAACAAGATTTAAACATCACATGACGGTGGGACCCACCTGTGATCAACTGAAAATCAGCAACAAACCCACCCCCTAAAAATGTGGATCTTGCTTTTCTTTCTTTTTGACTTAAAACCACAAAACATGCATCCTTGTTTCCTCATTCATCACCATCCCTTCTCTCTCTACAATCTCTCTAGTCTCTCCTCCCTCCTTTCTCACGAAATTCCCACCACCACCACAGCCCCAAGACACCATCATATCCCCACCATAATCCACCATAGAGCCACCATCGACCGCCAAGTTGGAAATTCAAGAAAACGCATCAAAACGAGCATTCGACTTCACCTCTTCCTCTCTTCATCATTTTCTTGGTAATAATTTTCACCTCTCTTGTATTATGCTTTTAACACATATATTTTCATGTTCTAGTATCCACTTAACAAGTTCATGTCCAAAAAGTAAATCGAAAATCATTTTTGTAACTCTTAAGTTACCACAGTTTTCTGGGCAGAATATACACATGAATTCAACTGAAAATTTAGAAATCATTTCTCCATAAAATAGAGCGTTTCTTAAGCCTAAAATGAATTACAAAGTGTTAGCTTTCCAACGACACCAAATTCGTAACATTTCGACTTCGTTTGGTACTTTAAAATAATATTTCTGTTAAAGTGCGCGTTACTGTTCCGGCAAACAGTAAATTCCATCTCCTTCTCGAGACCATATCTTGAGTTCTAGGAAGAATCAACTTACGAAGTCTAAACGAAAAATGACCGTTAATATGTTGGCTACAACTTTTATGTTTACCACTTTGACCAGATCCTCATGGAATTTTGTGTAGGAACCGATCTATGGACTGAGCTCGTTCTTAGACTCAACCTGAGCACTTTTCATTTCCATTTTTATTTAAAATAGTAAACGAACATATAAAAGTACCATAAAGTGTAGAAATGAACTAGACATCTAGGAGAGCATGTGTGATTTTTGGTTAAGCTTGAATCGGAATAGAAACGGGTGAAATCGCGAGTCAAAACTGAGTAAAAATCTGGAACTATTAAACTTAGGGACTGTTTTAGTCATTTTACAAAATCGACACTTCGGGTCAACCATAAAACGTAACGATAATTTTCTAAAGTTTATTTAACATATTTAAGACTTGCCTAAAAGTTTCGGGTCAAACCGAACACATTTGACCTAGTCAACAAAAACGAACACTTAAACAAAAACGGGCCATATTTACACAACGACAGACTACAAATACGAATAATTACAAATAACAGACTAATGGACATTAACTAGTTAAGTGAACAACTAGCATTGATAATCTTAATGATATCCACTTACCTACTTAACCTTACGCGTTTAGGACGCTAGAGGTTATTGGTTCGGAGAACCTCATTGCTTGATTTACTGCTTGATACTACTAGACTCAGGTGAGTCTCACGGCCCCTTTTTACTGTTTTACTATTTTGGGGGAGATGCATTGCTTGTTTTACTCGAACACATGAAATTACGTACTTGATTTACTTACTGATTTACTGGTATATCGATTGCATGGGTTTTACTTTTATCCACTGAAAGCCTCCTATCATAAGTTTTTAGTTATGGACTTAAGCGCGATTACTAGTAGATGGATCCATTTGGGACTGACAATCCCTGCCTGGGGTAGTAGCGCTACCACGGATTTCACCGTAGAAACATGCATATTAGTATTTGTTACATATGAGTGTTCGGATAGCACTCACGGGGGTACGTGATATTGTACTTGAATGTACTATTCACACTACACTGTTAAGCTTCAACTATGGTGCTCATGGCAATGTATATCGAAACTATTGCATACGTGCAATCATTACTTAATTTTACTACTTGATGTGTTCAAAACTGTAACTTACTATAAACCTGTGAGATTCACCAACCTTTTGGTTGACCTTTTTAATGATGCATTCTCAGGTACGCAGCTTGAGTAGGGATGCCCAGCAGGATCTACTTATATGCTAAGCTAGTACGAGTCGCATGCATACACTTATGAGGATTTTACTGGCATTATCTTTTGTACTATGATTATGTAACTAACATCTTTAGAATCAATTTGCGAACTCACTAATGATGTATCTATATGACTTATTACTTTTGAAAACTCATGTAATGCACTGTATTGTAATGTATTTTCTAAAACGTCTCATTTAGAGTCGTTTACTATATATCTTGTGCTTTGGTTATTGATTAGTCACGCCCCGACCCGTTTCGCTTCCGCAACCCGAATTAGGGGGTGTGACAGATTGGTATCAGAGCCTAAGGTTATAGTGAACTAGGTTGCATGTAGTGGGCCTAGACTATGACCATTAGGTAGTATTCCTTGTTAGGTATGATTGGTTCAGGGATTACATCCTAGAAGTTTAATTTAACATAGCCTAATCAACTATGTACAATTAAACGAAGATGATGTGAGACTTGAAATGGTCATGTTGAACAGGAATGCAATAGTTGACTCTGACCACGAGAGAACCGGGACTCATATTTGTCTATGCTAGACACAACTAGGTGGATATATATCTATATATAAATATATATGGTATATACCTGTCTGAACAAACTATGAATTATTATATGTGATATATAATAATAGGCATAGGATACTTGGTAACACACATGTTATAGTACAACCTACTTTCTCACCGTAAGGTCTGCAGCATTATTTCACCGTTATAGTTAACAGTGGGAATAGGTATACTTTAGGCTAGCGTTGTATAGGCTTCCGTTACTTATTTCGTAGGATCATTAGAGCTGACAACCTATTCCGCCGGATCATCATACATCTTTGAGGAAAACTTTATCTCACATCCTTTCCTACCATTAGTGGTAACATCATTTTCATCCGGACAAATATTGGTCCAAGATATTACAAAATTCTCGAAAAATTATCATAATTTTCAACTCTCGTAATCTTTGGACACGCATGTACAATGATTACAATTAGTTACAAAAACATCAACTTAACATGAAACCTTTATGTCATAGGAAATGACTGAACACTCCAACAATAATCACATGTCAGAGGACGACCAACTCAATGAGGAACATATGTTGTTTCCTTACCTTCTTACCTTAGATAGCGACGCAGGATTAGCAACTGAAGAAGTGTCAGAAGAGATGACGCTTGAGGAGGAAACTATGAAACAACCGGTGGAATCGGTAATAGTACATGCATTGCTTACTGCCAAGGGGAATACTAAGATAGCCCAATCAAATGCAGCCCCTAGCTACACTATTGATAACCTTACTGCTACTACTTTAGCTACTACCACATCCCTTACCAACGTACCCATTACTGGTAATATAGGCACGGAAGTTATCCACTTCCTCAATGAAACCCTCAACCTACCTCGAAATCAGCTGACTGAAGCACGGGGAGACATTATTGATTTAAGACAAATTGCTTACCAGAGTGAAAAATGCGCTCAAGAGTACGAATTGCGCATGCTAACAATGGAGAATAATCTAAGACAATTAATGCTACCTAGTCCGACTGTTCAAGATACGAATATCTTAGTCGGTAGCCCTATCTCCCAAGTAACTGAACATGGTATTCTTACTGAGGAGAATACCGAGACAAGGATGACCAACCCTAAAAGGAATTTAGAAGAGATTCCCACTAACCATCCTACTCAACCTCAAACAAAAAGGGCAAAAACATTCCAGACTTACAAAGGAAAACAACCCTTCTGCTCCCTATGCAACCGACATCATAAGGGGTCATGTGTCGAGCCCTGCAGCCGATGCAAACTATTTGAACATCAACTTGTTGACTGCAAATTCCCTCCTATGAGCAGAGGCTCTAAAACCTTGAAAGTTTGCTTTAAGTGTGGAACTACTGGACACTACAAAATTAACTGTCCACTACTAACAACTGAAGATCTTGCGAACAATACCAATGAAACTAAGCTTGACCCAACCAATACTGTGGGTATGTCTTTATATGATAACTTGATTTCTTGGAAACTGATAGAGTTTAGCTTATACTACTACACTACTGATTGCTACAGACTGTATGAACACAGTGGGATTTACTACATTTCTCTAGGTTACTAGTACAAAGCGTAGCTACACCTTAGTGACTGACTGACCTTGTCCTACCGACAAAATGGTTGATTACATTACAACACACTTTCTCTATTCCTTTAATGGCCAGTAGGGCATTAGCTTAACAAGGGGAGGAAGGTAACACTGGATTGAGGTTATATCACTCTTAGTAGACTCACACACTTTCTTAGAATACGCACCGACTATTACTTTGACACACTAATAATTACTACGAATAAATTTCAGGACGAAATTCTCCTAACAAGGGGAGAATGTGACACCTGGTCAAAAATGACAAAAAATTTGGTCCAAATTTAAACTTTTATTTCAAGTATTATATACTTAAAATACCAAAGCGTACAAGTATTATATATATGATTATATGTATATATAACACAAAACAATTATTCAAAAATCACGTATAAACAAATCACGCAGGAATTCAAATACGGACGTTGGTGAAAATATTATTAAATAATATGAAATTATTTAATAACATTGATAATTACTTTATATTATGTTTATAATATAACGAACACGTACGTTTTGCTTAAAACGTAACCGAACGCTATAAAAATGTGCGAAACGCGCCCAACCGATGAAATAAATCAAATTTATATTTTTATAACTTATTATTAAGTATTTTGATAAAATACTTCAAGTAAAAATAACGCGATTACACGCATATAATCATAACGTTTAAAAACGTTACACAATTCGAATAAACACACGATTCGCAACCGACGACCAAACGAAAACTCGAATATTATTTTAGTAACTTAAAAGAGGTTACTTGAGTAAAACCTTTACTAAAAATATCGTGTTTCAAACCGAGAACGAAATGTGTTATATAAAACGTTGTACGGTTAAAAATACGTCGAAACGATCGGGGAAACGAACACCGCACAGAACGTAACTTTGGGAACAAGATTTAAACATCACATGAGGGTGGGACCCACCTGTGATCAGCTGAAAATCAGCAACAAACCCACCCCCTAAAAATGTGGATCTTGCTTTTCTTTCTTTTTGACTTAAAACCACAAAACATGCATCCTTGTTTCCTCGTTCATCACCATCCCTTCTCTCTCTACAATCTCTCTAGTCTCTCCTCCCTCCTTTCTCACGAAATTCCCACCACCACCACAGCCCCAAGACACCATCATATTCCCACCATAATCCACCATAGAGCCACCATCGACCGCCAAGTTGGAAATTCAAGAAAACGCATCAAAACGAGCATTCGACTTCACCTCTTCCTCTCTTCATCATTTTCTTGGTAATAATTTTCACCTCTCTTGTATTATACTTTTAACACATATATTTTCATGTTCTAGTATCCACTTAACAAGTTCATGTCCAAAAAGTAAATCGAAAATCATTTTTGTAACACTTAAGTTACCACAGTTTTCTGGGCAGAATATACACACGAATTCAACTGAAAATTTAGAAATCATTTCTCCATAAAATAGAGCGTTTCCTAAGCCTGAAATGAATTAAAAGGTGTTAGATTTCCAGTGACACCAAATTCGTAACATTTCGACTTCGTTTGATACTTTAAAATAATATTTCCGTTAAAGTGCGCGTTACTGTTCCGGCAAACAGTAAATTCCATCTCCTTCTCGAGACCATATCTTGAGTTCTAGGAAGAATCAACTTACGAAGTCTAAACGAAAAATGACCGTTAATATGTTGGCTACAACTTTTATGTTTACTACTTTGACCAGATCCTCGCGGAATTTTGTGTAGGAACCGATCTATGGACTGAGCTTGTTCTTAGACTCAACCTGAGCACTTTTCATTTCCATTTTTTTTAAAATAGTAAACGAATATATAAAAGTACCATAAAGTGTAGAAATGAACTATACATCTAGGAGAGCATGTGTGATTTTTGGTTAAGCTTGAATCGGAATAGAAACGGGTGAAATCGCGAGTCAAAACTGAGTAAAAATCTGGAACTATTAAACTTAGGGACTGTTTTAGTCATTTTACAAAACCGACACTTCGGGTCAACCATAAAACGTAACGACAATTTTCTAAAGTTTATTTAACATATTTAAGACTTCCCTAAAAGTTTCGGGTCAAACCGAACACGTTTGACCTAGTCAACAAAAATGAACACTTAAACAAAAACGGGCCATATTTACACAACGACAGACTACAAATACGAATAATTACAAATAACAGACTAATGGACATTAACTAGTTGAGTGAACAACTAGCATTGATAATCTTAATGATATCCACTTACTTACTTAACCTTACGCGTTTAGGACGCTAGAGGTTATTGGTTCGGAGAACCTCATTGCTTGATTTACTGCTTGATACTACTAGACTCAGGTGAGTCTCACGGCCCCTTTTTACTGTTTTACTATTTTGGGGGAGATGCATTGCTTGTTTTACTCGAACACATGAAATTACTTACTTGATTTACTTACTGATTTACTGGTATATCGATTGCATGGGTTTTACTTTTATCCACTGAAAGCCTCCTATCATAAGTTTTTAGTTATGGACTTAAGCGCGATTACTAGTAGATGGATCCATTTGGGACTGACAATCCCTGCCTGGGGTAGTAGCGCTACCACGGATTTCACCGTAGAAACATGCATATTAGTATTTGTTACATATGAGTGTTCGGATAGCACTCACGGGGGTACGTGATATTGTACTTGAATGTACTATTCACACTACACTGTTAAGCTTCAACTATGGTGCTCATGGCAATGTATATCGAAACTATTGCATACGTGCAATCATTACTTAATTTTACTACTTGATGTGTTCAAAACTGTAACTTACTATAAACCTGTGAGATTCACCAACCTTTTGGTTGACCTTTTTAGTAATGCATTCTCAGGTACGCAGCTTGAGTAGGGATGCCCAGCAGGATCTACTTATATGCTAAGCTAGTACGAGTCGCATGCATACACTTATGAGGATTTTACTGGCATTATCTTTTGTACTATGATTATGTAACTAAAATCTTTAGAATCAATTTGCGAACTCACTAATGATGTATCTATATAACTTATTACTTTTGAAAACTCATGTAATGCAATGTATTGTAATGTATTTTCTAAAATGTCTCATTTAGAGTCGTTTACTATATATCTTGTGCTTTGGTTATTGATTAGTCACGCCCCGACCCGATTCGCTTCCGCAACCCGAATTAGAGGGTGTGACAACAAATGTATGGAAGTCGGTAAACGACCAAAGGTAGTTGTATTATGGATCGACATTATAAAAATGGAAACTTTATGAACGGACTTATCTTGTGATTTTAAACATAAAACTTATATTCGCCTTTCGATTAACAACGTGATTATAACCTTGTAAAGAGGAGTCGCGAACCTTAATACTCGGTCAATAATTATCTGTGTCAAAACTACGGCTTAATTGTAACGTCATGCAATCATCATAAAATGCAATGTGATTACGTGGAATTGCCATGAGTATAGTACACCTCTAATACAATGTACTTATCATGAAAACATTGCGAAGCAATTAAATTCACAACGGAAATATCGGTAAACGATTAAATACGTTGTGAACTACTGTAGTATTTTCCGATATGGTCTGGGTTTAACTTTATGCAAAAGCCGTCAGCATTTTAATTAGATTAGTTTAGATTAGATTAGAGTAGGTAGGCTATAGGCTAAATAATCATTCACGAAAACCTAGGGATTTGTTAATTGTATTAAGAAAGGCAAGTTTAAAATCCAATTTAAAATGAGATATTTCTTTAAACCGTGAAACCTAAAGTAAGGTACGCAAGAAACCTAAACGCTTTCCCTCGTTTACCATGTTTGAGTTTCACTAATAGGAATTAATCAAATAAGTCCGAACATATTTTCTAAGTTAGTTGTTTTCCGGATTTGTAGTTCTTGTGGTATTAAGAACGGTTAGACTTGTTATGGACTTGCTACCCTTTTCCTTCGCCCTTGAGCAAATTTGTTCTATACCAAGGGCCACTGACTCCCTCGCAGGAGAGTGTGGAGAGTTGAGCATTGTCTGTCTGATCAGAATCATGATACCCTAGTTCCTCATGATATATCAGTTGATAACTGACTGATAAGGAATCTATGGGTTATACCATAAGCTATCGAATCTAGTAAACATTCCCAATTTAGATAAACGTTTCCTCTAAGAACTCATCATCCCATATTATGAGCTAATGGAATCACAACAAATACTACTTTCTATAATCTGATTTATTATTATCTTTTATTCACTTTATTTAGTTTATTAGTTAACTGAACCAAAACCCCCAACGCACTTTTATAAAAACCTATACTATAAAGTAACGATTGATTGGATCACCTCCGTTTCAATTCAGTTTCTCTTTAAGAACGACTCTAGGCCATACTTACCATCTACTAGCCTTTTCTTCAGTAGTAATAAGTCACGCTTAGACCCCAGCATTTACAAATTTAAAACACCCACCGATAAGCATCGTGATCACTACCGTTTGCGACGGTCGGACACCCATCAATCGTAAAGTAAAATGATGGCTCCTATTCGACTGTTACTCGATATAGTACTGGAAACAATTCAAGGTGGAGTACAAATATATGGAAGTCGAGGAATGACCAAAGGTAGTCATATTACGAAATGGTTCAATATTACTAAGTAATATGACGGCCGCTATTCGACTGTTATTCGATATAGTACTGGAAACCCTTCAAGGTGGAGTACAAATGTATGGAAGTCGAGTAACGACCGAAGGTAGTTATATTACGGACTAATATATAAAATGAGAAACCTAGTTTAATTAACCTTTCTAAATGGACTTTTAAACTTCAAATTAATCTAATCGCCTTTCCACCAATAAACGTGATTACAACACCTTTTTACGACGTCCAATTGAAAGGTAGTCAGTTATCTGTGTCAATATAATTTGTCAAAGGTATGAAACTATGGAACCGCAAGGCTACATGGGGGATTATCATAGGACAAGACATGGCCAAGGTTTGAAGCGGCGGAACCACTTTAAGTGAGGAACGTTGTGGATAATTAGGAGATTTATTGGGTAGTCTTAAGCAAGGGCTAGTTTAAAGTCATAAATGAACTTTTTAAATATACGAATCTGTTAGGATGACGAGGAATCGTTATATGATTCAGTTATGTCTAGTACCTTAAGATTTTGTTCCCGTTCATATGAAAGTATTACTTAACCATAATTAATATTTTGCTTATTATTCTAAATACTTTGTAATGTTACCATAACCTAGCTCCCGGTGTGACATGCTAATGGGATTTTAATTAGTAGGGAATCTAGTGTTTACATACAAGTATTCAAGAATGATAATTAACTAATATCTATCAAAACATTTTCTTCAAATATCATCCCATAACTTAATTAACGAAATCTCGGCAAACACTATCTTTATTTATCTGCTTTAGCTTTTATTTTTATTTCGCTTTTATTTACTTGCCTAAGTTAGTTAATATAAAATCCAAAGCTTCCCCACTATTTTTAAAACCATTTACTAGTCTGAAAGCCCTCATCTGCCACGCCTTAGTTTCAATTCAGTCGGTTTGAAGAACGACTCTAGGTCATACCTACCACTTGCTCACCCTTAGGATTAGCATTGTTAGGGAAAACTTAGGCCCCGCAAATACAAATTTAAAACACCCACTGATGCCTGTCGCCAGTAGCCGTTGCAACGACAAGGGTAAAATCCTTATCGACCGCTAGTGACGCATCAACCACCACCACTACTACCACTACTACCACTACCACTACCACTGCCACCACCGCCACCACCACCGCCACCACCACTTCCACCACAACCACCACCACCACCACCACCACCACCGCCACCACCACCACCACCACCACCACTACCACCACCACCACCACCACTACTACTACTAATACCACTACTACTACTATCACCACTACTACGACTACCACGACTACTACGACTACCACTACTACGACTACTACTACGACTGCTACTACTGCTCCTATTGCTGTTGGTGCTGCTACTGCCACTTCTACTGCTACTGCTACTGCTCCTACTCCTGCTCCTGCTGCTGCTCCTACTGCTGCTGCTGTTACTACTACTGCTACTATTGCTACTGCTATTGCTACTACCACTACCACCACTACTACCACTACAAACACCACTACCACTAGTACTACTACCACTACTACTACCACTACCACTATCACCATTACCACGACTACCACTATCACCACTACCACAACCACAACCACCACCACCACCACTACTATTATTATCTTTAATATATATATATATATATATATATATATATATATAACAGAATACCATGGAGAAAGCTGAACCCTTGATTAGGGTCTCTAATTAGATTTCTAATACCAACTTATACACCCCTCATCCAATATAAGAATATTATATTATTTAACTCGGAAGCATGTATTTAAAACATATTTTATTACTGTACATAGTATATAACCGTATACATACTTAATGCATAACTGTTAAAGTTATTTAAACCGTATTACGGTGGTACTCAAAATGGGGTATTATAAAATTCTAAACAAGGTTTATTACAAAACCATATCAGAGTGAGTATAATATCAAACATTCTTTGCATCAAAGCATCCCTTCCTGCACCCACATTCTTAACAAAACCTGCAAGAAGTAAAATAAGGGATTAGCACAAAGGTAAGTGTTGTCCCTGTGCTAAGGATCTAGAACAGATTACTTGAACCAATTGTGTGGCGGAATCACATGATTGAAGTAACGAGCATAAACTATAAATCAAAACAATAAGATATTGAATAATAAGGCTTTGTATATTAATAACAAACGAATTCTAGCTTGTTTACAGAGGTTTTAGTCGACAAGTTGTGCAAAGGTTTTGTCCAACCTTTACAATGAGCCGTGATGGCTCTATATATACAAACAGATCGATTCTGCGACACTTGCTAAGTGTCGCAGATCATAACCCTAGTGCGACACTTACCGAGTGTCGCCTGAACGCGACACTAGATAAGTGTCACTCAAAACAGAAAATTATCTATTTTCTAATCTAAGCTATTACAGACTCAAGACCAACTGACAGACACACTAATATGACTCAACAAACTCCCCCTTGTCTTCAGCTTGGTCTTTAAAAATATCTTCAATATCAGATCCAGTCTGTCGGGAGATTCCCACCAGCATGAATTCCCTTAGCAATACAGAGATCCACAACTCTCTAAAACCTCACAGCATCTTCTTGATCAATCATATCAAATTGTAATCTGTTACTGTGAAGAGCTTGAAGATCATTCTTTGACATGTTAATCAGGCTAAGAGGATCAAAAACTCTAAGAGTGTAGCCAGTAACATGTTTCCATTCTTTAGCATCACGACCTGGTCCCTTTTGAGAAAAATATTCAATAACCGCCTCTCCAGTAACCGTGTCATACCACCAGAACCTAAAATTTCCCAGCACATCAAATGGTAACTTTTCAAATGGCACTTGGGTAAGATTCTTGGTTGGAGGATAATGATAACCATATATGGGTTGGCGCGTCCTCGGGTCCAACTTCTTCTTATTTGAAAATCTAATTCCCATTACTGGTTGAATCCATTTAAATTTCTACGTATTTATTTCTCGACGCAGTATTTGCTGAAAGAATTCAGCTTCTCGATTATCAGTGGGATTTATCATATTCAATTGAGCTAGTCGATTTAGATCAACCTTCGGTAATGTAGTCAAATGATCTAGCCTTGCCTTAAAATATTGAATGCCATCTTGCCTTTTGATGACAAACAATCGAAAATCAGCATCGAATTTCCAGCTTTTAATAAGCCCAGATAAGTCTCCACGAACAGAATATGCTCGACATCTTTTCAACTCGGGCGTTGGAGGCAAAATTCATTCTGGATACTTTCTAGGTTGAGCAGTAGATGTTGAAGTACCAGTAGAATGGGAAGATGGTTCGGCAGAAGCTGCAGGAGAAGCAGCAGGAACGGTATCATCATCTGATTCTACCTCCTCATATGGATTATCCTCAAACTCATCTTCATCAGAAACCTCATCAGGTTCAAATTGAACATCATCGGTAAACATGTTTGGACCCTCATTCTCAACATTTCCAAATACAAGACTTTGTAGATATTCAAGATTAGCATGCGAGTAATCTACATTTAATGGTACTGGTTGACCAGGTACGTGAGCTGACGACGCAAAGTAATCCAAATTAATATTTTCATTAATCTCAGAATCATTAATTACATTTACATTATCATGGCCAGTGGTTTCAGGATCTAACTCCCCCGGAACCACAGCCAGAGATTCCAATTCTAACACACGACGCTCAAGATCCGGTACACGAGCAGCCGTGGCCTCTAACTCCAAAAGTCTTGACGCTTGAACCTGTATAAAAGCTTGTTGATCTTGAAGCATCTGGTTCATTTGCGCCATATCCTGCATCAATTTCTTCAAAAATTCCGGCTGGGGCTGAATATCATCAGAAGCAGCAGTCGAGGTTCGTTGACGATGTTGTTGAGGAACGTCATCGGATTCTGTGTCCGAAGAATCCTGAACCCGCTTGCCCTTATCAGCAGCGGAGGTTGTAGCAACAGCAGCAGGTGTAGAAGTTGGAAAATTCTCAATGTCAACCAGAACTTCTTCCAAAACTGCATCATCAACTTGCGGTGGTGGAGCTGCAACATCAAGAAACCCATTATCCGGCGTAGCCACATATTCTTCATCGATCACGTGGCCGAATAACGGAACATCAGGCAGAACTGCTGGACCCTTTGGGGGTGTTGCACAATCCCCAAATACCCTGACCAGCATCGGAGTCAAGGTCAGAATCGAACTTGGATCAGGCTGAATCCCTAGATTCAGGGAATTCAGGATCAGCTGCAAAAATCGTGGATACATAAACCACATGTGATCGCCAGCTTGTAGATTATCCACTAGATGCCCAAAGATATATCCAGAGTAGTTGAAAGGTTTGTTGTAAACCAATCCCAGCATCAGGGAGATTGTTCCGTAACTCATCCCATCAAATCCCGCCTTCCTTGGCGAGAGGCACACAATGATAATGTGTGCTAAGTACCTCCAGACTCTGCTCAAATGTTGTTTCCTGTATTGATGTGGAGGAATAGCCGGATAACCCATACGCTGAAGACCACCAGCGATAAAACTGTTCTCAAACTGAGTTGGAAACTCAGAATTATCATCAAAACCCAAAATTTCTCGTATCGTATCCTCCGTAATTTCAATACGATGACCAAAAACAGTTGATAAAATCCTTCGATAGTCTCCTTCTGTGTTAATCACAGCATTAGCATAAAATTCCTTGATTTGATTCAGGTAGATTGGACATGAAGCAGTGATAGCATGGTGAATCCTCGAGCGATGCAAAAACTGAATCATCGGATGAAACGAAATCGAGTTGGCGTGCGTATCATCGAGAAAGCCACCACATTATGTCGTGGCTGCGTGCGGCGAGCGTAAATAGCTAAATTTGCCATCTGCACAAAAATAAGACATAGATAATACACAAAGAAAAGTTATACCTTTAGAACAAATAAAGTATAAACTTATCTTTCAAAATTACCCTTAGGCGACACTTAAGTAGTGTCGCTAATTGAAGTAGCGACACTTGAGTGAGTGTCGCTCAGTAGCATAAAAAATTACCATGAGACACTTAAGGTAAGTGTCGTAGCATTGCAAATTAAGAGGCGACACTTAAGGACTACTGTAGGCGACACTTAAGGTAAGTGTCGCAAAAGACAAGACATCACTTAAGTAAGTGACGCAACTAATTGGTGTTCCTTTAAAGGCGGCACTTAAGGTAAGTGTCGCAATAGCCAAGGCGACACTTAATCGAGTGACGCATAGCAAAAGGCGACACTCAAGTTGAGTTCCGCAGTTAGTGTTCGAATTACCATGATGCGACACTCAAGGCGAGTGCCGCTGCGAGTGTCGCAAAGATGAACACGAACCCAGAAAACATAACCCAGAATTCAAATTTTTTACAAAATTGTAAAACTAAGCTAACCTAGGGTAATAACTTGGGAGATACATGTATGTCGAAAGTAATGCACACGATATTAACCCTTTATACACATCAATACGTTCGAAATCACCCAAACCCTAAAACCCGTAACTACCACCTACATATTATCACTAAATAATGAAGGATTTTGATTGAAATTAGTACCTTAATGTTCGTGTGAAGTAGAAGAAGAAGATTCAAAGCACAGATTTCAAAAATCACCAAGAAATCGCAGCAAGAATCGATACAGAGCAAGTGTCGCTTAAACGAGAGCGAGTGACGCAGAATCGTATGTGAGTGTCGCAGGAAATGTGATGATAAATGCCGCACGGTGGCATTTATATACTCCATACTATAGGCGACACTCGAAGCGACACTCGATGCGACACTCAGTGAGTGTCACAGACTTAAAATTTTTGAAAATTTCTAACACTTTCAAATTCTTCCGCGATTCGGTTTTGGCTATTCAGTGACATTTGACTTTAAGTAAGACAAGTTATCTTAAAATAATTATAACTTAACTAAGAATTCAAAACGAATACACTATTTTTGGTGACGGGATTATTTTGGGTCTGGTTAGGAATCATATTAAGTCATCATACATTACTTTACATATGTTTGCTGTTATTCTAATTATCAGTATACTTGTCCTCTTTAAATTTACATAACATATTTAAAATAAATTTAATAACACACAGTTCAAGACAATTGTTCATATCATTATCCGCTTAAACAACTAACCTTCATTCATCAGAAATAACCTTTTATTGTTAGTATGTTCAATCTTTTACAGTTCACATATATGACATACCCCTAACATCTACATATGGTTAATCTTTATATTAAGAAAAATTATATGAAACTTATTTTTAAGAATCAAGACATTGGTGACAGGTCTGTACTTACGTACAACAGAGTGACTTATCTTGATTCAGGTTTAAACAAAATCAATTTTCGTCAAGTCATTGGTGACAGGTCTGTACTTCTGTACAACAAAGCGACTTAACTTGACTTAAGTATGTATTTGTATTTTGAAGCTCTAAGATTTTGCAAGTCTGATTAACTCGCAGTTGTTTAATTTTTAAGATATAGTACCAGAGACCAGGTCTGTACCGACGTACAACAAAGGAAACCAATACTATATCCCGCAAATAAGTTGATATAAAATTTCAGAAGATAAAAATTGTCCATATTAAATATAGGAATTAAGACACACCGCCGTACGTCATATGATGTTTACTACATAAAATTAACAAGTAGTTGAAATTACTGTTTAATATCTCTGAGAACAAATAGAGAGTTGCCTATGAACATATCATATGATGAAGCTGTATGTTAAGAAATTTATAATAAATACATTAAATAAACCTACTGATACATCAGATATAACAGTAAACAGTTGCATTTCACGAATGATACTTAATGTACTATCATATCCCAAGTTGTTTACAGACACAACCCAACGTCTTTTTATAGATGTAGCAATAATGCATTACTTTAATACTAAGAAGTATAAAGTGTGGCTCTTGCAAGATTTTTTTTTTTTTTATGTAAAATCAACGTCACTGTAACGATTTAAAAAATCGTAAGCCAAGCATAGAAACTAATTCATCAAAACGAGAACGGGAAAAGGCCTTAGTAAACAAGTCACCCTTTTGCTTAAGTGTTTCTATTTGGATAAGGTCAATAAGGTGTTTCTCATAGCAATCCCGTATAAAGTGAAATCTAATCTCTATATGTTTTGTTTTAGAGTGCTGTACGGGATTGCGTGTGATAGATATGGCTGCAGTGTTATCTATATGTATAGGAGTAAGAGTTAAGATGAAACCATAATCGCGAAGTTGATGCTGAATCCACAGAACCTGTGAACAACAGCTGGCAGCAGCAATATATTCAGCCTCGGCTGTGGAGGTTGAAACGGTTGTCTGCTTTTTACACTGCCATGACACTAAGCGCGGTCCAAGAAACTGACATCCACCAGATGTAGACTTCTTATCCTTGTTGCATCCGCCATAATCTGAATCTGAATACGCAGTCAAAGTGAAGTCGTCTTCATTTGAGTACCATAGACCGAGAGTGGGTCTATATTTGAGATACCCAAAAATCCGCTGAACTGCCTTCATATGAGAAACCATTGGGTGAGCTTGGTACCTGGAACACAAAGAAACAGCAAAAACAATGTCTGGTCTTGAAGTAGTAAGGTACATAAGAGAACCTATCATTGAATGATAGTCCTTCTCGTTACACTCATCATCTTCCTCAGCTGGCCCAAGTTTGTGAGATACCTCAATGGGGGTGCCATAAGTCTTACAATCATGCAAATTATACCTAGTCAACATGTCATTGACATATTTTGACTGATGGATATAAATGCCTTTGTCAAATTGTTCAACTTGGACACCTAGAAAGAATGTAAGTTCTCCCATTGCACTCATCTCAAACTCAGACTTCATAAGTTGCTCAAATTCCTTGCAGAGAGAATTACTTGTAGAGCCAAAGATGATGTCATCCACATATACCTGCACAAGTAACAAATCGTTTTTGGACCTTTTGGTAAAAAGAGTGCTGTCAATCTGGCCTCTTGAAAATCCATGCTTGAGTAGATGTGTAGACAGCCTCTCGTACCATGCTCGTGGTGCTTGGTGAAGACCATACAAAGCCTTGTCTAACTTGTAGACATAATCCGGATGTACCGAGTCTTCAAATCTAGGAGGTTGCCTGACATAGACTTCCTCCACAACTTGTCCATAAAGAAATGCACTCTTTACGTCTAGTTGATAAACCCGAATACCTTTAAATGAAGCATAAGCCAAAAATATGCGAATAGATTCCAGTCTAGCAACAGGGGCGAATACTTCATCGTAGTCCAATCCTTCAATTTGTGTAAATCCTTGAACTACTAATCGAGCCTTATTCCTGACCACAACGCCGCGATCATCCTTCTTCACACGATACACCCAACGAGTTCCAATTGCATGGACACCCTTGGGTAGAGGGACTAATTCCCAAACTTTCAGCTTCTCAAATTGATGCAGTTCTTCTTGCATCGCTTCGACCCAATGTGGGTCTTTTAACGCATCAGCTGTTTTCTTTGGTTCAACTTGAGATAGAAAACATTCTTCCATCTTAGTGACAAGACATTCCAAGGAGGCTGTAGGAGGTACTTCAGAGGTTGAAGCAGACATGTCAGTCACAGCCAATTGATGTCTAGTTTGAACACCTTTACTTAACTCACCAATGATATTATCAGTGGGGTGAGTTTTATGAATCCGAGTCTGTGGAATTGGGTTAGGCACAATAAATAATTCCAAATTATTAAGATCTCCTTCAGTAGCATTTGACTCGGATGGAGGATCGTTGGCTTCAACATTGTCTTCTGAAGGACTAGCCATATCTAACGGTTGAGGTGATGGAGAATCTGTTGTTGGAATTGATGCATCAACTGATGGTGTTGATGCTGAGGTGGAAGATGTATTAGGTTGGACAGATGGTGCAGTTGGAGTGTGATCTACATTAATGTCCAAACCATGTAGAAGAGTGACAATAGTTTCTTCATCATCAACATTCTCAGGTATTGGAATATTGAATGAGTCAAAGAAACTATCGTACTGAAACAGATTTTCTGGTCCTTTGCCTTCGGGAGGAGCCGTATAGCATAAACACTTGACTTCATAATGCTCCTCAATACGCTTTGTAGATAATTTGTAAACTCTCTTGTTAGGAGAATTTACAGAATATCCTAAGAATATTCCATCCATTGATTTTTCACCAAACTTGTCCTTTTGAGTTCGTGACATAATGGTGCAAGGACATCCAAAGGGCTCCAGAAATTGTAAGTTTGGTTTACGGTTGTTAAACAGCTCATAGCATGTTTTGTTTTCCTTTTTAACCGTCGAAACCCTGTTTAAAACAAAACACGCGGTATTTACCGCCTCTGCCCAAAAAGTGATTGGAAGCTTAGAGTCGGATAACATAGTTCACGCAGCTTCAATGAGAGTCCTGTTCTTGCGTTCAGCGACACCGTTCTGTTGAGGTGTATAAGCAGAGCTGAACTGATGATGAATACCCTTCCTTAAACAGTACATCTCAATTGTTTTGTTCTTGAATTCCGTTCCATTATCACTTCTAATCCTCTTGATCCTCTTTCCACACAAGTTTTCTAACTTGTCAAACAGATATATTAAGATCTCAGGGACTTCATCTTTTGTAGAAATGAAGTAAACCCAAGAAAAACGAGAGTAGTCATCGGTGACTACCAAGCAGTAAGTACTGCCTCCCATACTCCTCTTATTAACTGGCCCAAATAAATCCATGTGTAATAGTTCTAGGGGCGATGCATTGGAGTTCACCTTCTTCGACTTATGGGACTGCTTGTGTTGTTTTCCTTTGAGACAGGAAACGCAGTTATCATCCAAGCTGAATGTGAGTTTAGGCACACCAGTAACAAGCTCATTTTTTATAAGATAGTTCATCTTACGAAAATTTATGTGTCCCATTCGCCTGTGCCATAAAAGGGAATCCTTTGGAGTAGCTTTGGACAACAGACATGTATGTTCAGATGTTGAAGTTGACACAGTACTCATGTCAAGAACATACGTGTCTTTTGTCCTCGGTGCTCGAATGAGTACCCATTCCTCAGCTATTTGAAAGCCTAGTTTGAGTATTAAGCACTCCGTGTCCGTAAACACTGTTGTGAACTTTTTGTCACATACTTGTGATACACTAAGAAGATTATAATGCAATTGTTCCACATAGTTCACGTTGTCAAAACTCACTGATCCATTAGTGAGAGTTCCCCTACCAGTAATTTCTCCACCCTTATCACCCGCAAATGCAACATATCCTCCTTTAACAGGTAGAACATCGGAGAGTAGAGATATGTTGCCTGTCATGTGCCGAGAACAACCACTATCTACATACCATTTGCTCTTGATTACTTCTTCTAATGGCTGTAGGCACACAAAAAGTAGAGAAATTAGTTTGATTGTGAGACCCAAGCCTTAACGGACTTGGGTCTACCAGAGTCATCCATAATAACCACATTAGTGAGTACATGATTTTTCAGAAGTTTGGGCTCTTTAACTGATGGGGTATTACGGGATGAAGAGTCTTCTTTGGACTCTTTGATTTTCCAAACCTGTAGAGGTTTAGATGGTTGCTTTTTGACAAGAGGTTGCCGATTAGTTGTAACCGACATTATCTTGTCAGTTTTCTTGACAGTTTGGGAGACATAAAACTGTGCGTAGGTGAGGATTTTGAAAAGTTTCTGTAAACTGAAGACCTAGGCACTGTCTTACCAAACCGTTGTCTAGAAAGCAACGGACAAACACTTATCAAATGACCCTGTTTTTTGCAGTAGAAACAGGATCTTCTCTCAACAACTGATTGAAAGTGAGGTTGCAAAACTGATGAGGATTTGATATTTCTATTTACTGAACAGGCACATTGAAATGTGCAAGGTGAATTGGCACGTGAAAAAGATGTTGATTTACTTTTGGAATTATTTGTGATTGGTTTAGAAGAAATTGATTTGTTATTAGCAAAATTTTGTTCCTTCTTAACCTTAGGAATAGCCTTAGATTTAACCTTTAGTGAAGGGATTTCACTACACGGTTCATTTGTAATTATAAAATTTTCAGGCTTTACATCCAATTTACGAACCTTTGTATCAATCTCATCAGTTACATCCTCAATTTCAATTACTTCCTCCTCAATAGTAGGAAGTACAGGTAATGCTTTTGCTTTCATTTGGGAGATGGGTTTATCTCCCTTCTCAGATGAAACCAAAATAACTGGTTCTTTAACAGATGACTTGCCTTCTTTAACAGTTGAAGGCACAAAGTTTTTAATGTCATCCTTCGATGGCATAGGTTCATAGTTAGCTGGGGGAGGTACCGCTTGGTATCCTATCCCCGACTTACTTTTTGTATTGATCCTTTGCACTTGAAGGATCTCATCAAAAACAACGGAGGATGTACTGAAATTTGAAATTTTTTGATTAAGATCGATAACCTCAGTTTTAGATTCATCAAGAGCTTTTTGTAAATCGACAATTTTCTTAAGATAACTGTCAATAGCATCTTGTTGACAATAAATCTTAGCCTTTAGATCTTTTCTTTCAGTCATAGTGGCATTAATCTTTTTGTCAAAAATCTTTTCATTTTCTTTTAACAATTGGTTTGCCTGTCTAAGTTTATCTAAATCAGAATACAGGCGAGCATTATCCTCAGAGTATCTGTTAATTTTACCAGTTAATTTGATACAATTAACACAAGAAAGAGGTTCATCAATTGGTACCTCATCTGTAATCTCTGCCATAAGAGCTGTGTTATGAATGTTCTCCTCTGTATCACTCCAGTTGTGATATTCATCATTAGTAAGGAGAAGAGCTTCATTGAAGGATTCCTCAAGCTTATCAGCATCCTTAGCAGTTGACTTCTTTGAAACAGATGGCTTTGAAAAACCAGAAGGAGGTTGTTTAGATTTCTCACATTCTCTTGCAAAATGTCCCAGATTGTGACATTTGTAGCATTTAACCTTACTCTTATCAAAACCCAAACCCGAATCACTATCATCATCCAAGTTCTTTTTTCCAGTTTTTCGCAAATATCTCTTTGTTCTCCTTGTCAACATAGCAAAATTCCATCTAATATCCATTCTCTCAAGATCATCAGGATTTATTTGATCAAAATCCTCATCAGTTAAATCAATGGTACTAGTTTTCTGGGATAGAAAACTGTCATAAGCACTCAAAAATGCTTGAAATACAGCAGCATTCTCCTCAGTAGCTGGAGAAGCTTGATTAGCCTTGGATCCACCAGATGATGAAAGTGATCCACCTGAAAAAATATATGATCCACTGGAGGCACCACCACTTGCAGTTGAAGTTTTAGTGGCGGATGACAAGCCTCCTCCAGACAAAAGAGCAATCCCGGAAGATGAAGATTTACTCCCATAAATGCTTGGATCCTGAATATGAGCACTAGATTTTGTTTCTTTCCTTTGCATATCTAGTGCATATGCTTGCAATCGTCCAATGAAATCATCTAGAGACATAGACATCACGCCTTCGTCTTCCTCCATCATCATTACACGATGATTCCACTTCTTTGGTAACGCACTTAACAATTTCTTGTTAATATCCTCTACCTGCATTTTCACTCCCCCGTCAGACAGTTCACTCACTAGATGTGAATAACGAATAAACAAACCATTTAAGGATTCATTTTCTAACATATCAAACAACTCATATTGTTGTTTGAACAACTCCAGCCTACTCTTCTTATATTTATCACTACCACTGCATCGTCTTTCGAGGGCTTGCCACATATCATATGCGATGTCATGATGTTTAAACATTTTGAGAACATCAGAAGATAAGCTCATAACAAGAGCTGAATGGACTTTCCTTTCCATATCCCAAGATTTCTTTTCATCCGCATTCAGCGCACGAATAGACTTAGGAGGTGCAATTCCCTCAAATACCCCCTCTTGCCTCGGATGCTCATACCTTTCAAGCAAAGGAATCATCATATCCGGTTCATTATAAGAAATAAAAGCTTCAAATTTTTGTCTCCATTCAACATAATTTGAATTAGCTGTAAAAATTGGAGCCTTATTTGTACTACCAGCTTCATTACTGGTTTTAAGCATTTGAGCAAAAGCTTGCATCGACATTGTAAATTAAACTGAAAAGAAAACTGATTTTAAAATGCTTAAGAGACACTAAGGAAGTGTCACAAACTGACAAGCGACACTGAGACAAGTGTCGCAGAAAGTGTAAAATTAAACCACAAGCGACACTAGAAATAAGTGTCGCAACGAAGTGTCGCTAGCAAGTGTCTATTTATTGTCACAGTGAGTGTCACTAAATCCTTAAGGCGACACTGAAGTAAGTGTCGTTTGAAGTGTCGCAAGATAGTGTCGCAAGATGATGTTATAAAACCCTAGAGGCGACACTGAGTTAAGTGTCGCTGGAAGTGTCACAACGAGTGTCGTAGAGACGCGCAGCAGCAACCCAAAAACCCTAAAAACCAAATTTTCGTAAAACCTAACAAAAATTCTCTTTCCCAGATGAACAATACCTGCAAAAACACGTTAATAACAGGAAATTGAAGACCAAAAACTCTCTAATCAATGAAAATAAGCTAGTTTCTTCCCAATTTCAACCGAAACACACTCGAAACTTGATCGAATCTGTCACAAAAAGCCCAACGGCTCTGATACCACTTTGTTGTCCCTGTGCTAAGGATCTAGAACAGATTACTTGAACCAATTGTGTGGCGGAATCACACGATTGAAGTAACGAGCATAAACTATAAATCAAAACAATAAGATATTGAATAATAACGCTTTGTATATTAATAACAAATGAATTCTAGCTTGTTTACAGAGGTTTTAGTTGACAAGTTGTGCAAAGGTTTTGTCCAACCTTTGCAATGAGCCGTGATGGCTCTATATATACAAACAGATCGATTCTGCGACACTTGCTAAGTGTCGCAGATCATAACCCTAGTGCGACACTTACTGAGTGTCGCCTGAACGCGACACTAGATAAGTGTCACTCAAAACAGAAAATTATCTATTTTCTAATCTAAGCTATTACAGACTCAAGACCAACTGACAGACACACTAATATGACTCAACACTAAGTGAATAGATTTATCACACACAATTCAACTTAACTTAACTAAGAGTTTACACCAAATAATCGTAAACACACATATTTCAATGAGGATCGGTGGCTCTTGGGATATCATAATACCCGGGGATTCCCTAAAAACACTTATCGTACATATCCGTATGCCATAACGGATGAGACCGATAGCTAATGGTTATTATAATCAAACACAGGTTCTAAACACACAACAAATGAAGCAAGTCCATGTGTAATTCACACAATAACCAACTAGCCCAACTAACACGTTGACCTCAATAATACTGATACACATTGATCCACATATCACGTAGATTAAGTCAATAATTTAGACTAAACAGTGTAACAAATACATCTACGTTCATTTGTTGCAACCAGATAGTCATAACTAAATCAAAAGGTGAGTTTTAAATCCACTCACCGATACCTTTGTCTTCACAAACTCAAAATCTAGACATCACTTAGTCTTTGGAGGATCTGAGAATCAACAATCAAATATAAGTTAGTAATCAGGATCTTTAATACATAACTTATATTAATCCATAACACTAAGAATTTAGCACAAATGACATCAAAGTTACAAGTTCTTAATCATGTATTAGTAATCTCAACATAGTTATTATCATATACTAATACTGGTCTATCAATGTTACATCATATAATAATACAATTAAGAAAACATTAACAATTAAGAATGGATGTTGGACTGGCCAAAGAAGCCGCCAGCTGGGGTCTAGGACCTGCCGGTTTCACCCCATAAAACACCGGCTCACACCACCTAGCCGCCAGGTACAACAGTTTTTGAGGCACTAGAACTAAGTGAAGTTTTAAAGCCTAAATGAGCCGTCTCATTGGCCAAGGAGCATCCGGGTTTAGGATATAACCCGCCGGCTTGGGTCTTTGACCCGTCGGCTCCCTAGTGCCCACAAAGAGGCCGCCGGCTTCCTTATGGAAGCAGCCGACTTGTTCTTCAGGTACATCAGCAGAAACGCAGTACCAGCAAATACCCCCAAATACGAACTCAAACTTGGAACAACCATAAACTCAATCACTAATTTGGTATTACAAGTTTTTCTATCACAAAGTAACATCAACTATAAGCATATACATCAAATAATCCAACTTTCATACGTAATTCCATACCAATTCCATAACCCACATACTTGAGCTCTAAAACCCTTACTCAAGAGAATCAATCTAATTACACATATCAAGTATACTAAAATCAGTTACTACTATCATGTAATAACTACAACTATCAATTTATCCTTTAACTTCCACATATATCAATAATACCTAACTTCAATTTAAATTCAAGTTCTTGAAAAATAAAACAAGATACTTACATAGAAGGAGATCAACAAGATGAGGTATATGATGAACTAACCAAAACCACAGTCTTTTGAAGATCAATTTGGTTAAGATTTCAATTTGATTTAAGATTTCATAGATAGTATTTAGTTAGAAAGGTAGAAGTAATAACTCAAGGGTTTTAGGGATTTTGAAACAAGGAAATGAAAAAGAGGAGTTAAGTCGGCTCTTCTATAAACCGACTCCCTTAATTGGGAATTTTATACCCGTCTTAAATTTATTATCTGGAACCTAAATATCAATTGCGAGAAGCTTATTTTATTGTACCATCGACTATAGTAAATTAAAACAAGCAACAATTTGCTATCCAAAATAAGTCCTGAGACTTATTTATTTAAGTTTCACAAATAAACAATGATATTAAGTAATTCCTAAAACAATTAAATAACTGATGTAAATTAAGAAATTACCAGACCGTTGGAGAGGATTTTACAAATCTCCCCTCCTTAAGGAGATTTCGTCCCCGAAATCTCACCACGATCAAACAATCCAGATATCTGGATTTCATAGACTCTTCGGTCTCCCAAGTCAAATTGGAACCTAAAATGTGTTTCCATTTCACTAATACCATGGGTATCTGTTTCTTTCTAAATTTAGTAATTTCTTATCGAGAATCTCAATAGGTTCTTCAACTAATCTCTGGTTCTAGTTGACCTTCAAATCTTGTAAGGGAAGAATTTGAGATTGATCCTCAACATTACACTTTCTCAAATAACAGATATTAAATGTGTTATGAATACCAGTAAGCTCAGGAGGAAGATCCAATGAAACTGATTGATCATTAACCACTTGGCAAATTCTAAATGGGCCAATGTATCTAGGTGCCAACTTTCCTCGCTTTCCAAATCTAATCGCGCCATTCCAAGGTGAGACTTTCAAATACACCAACTCACCTTCGGAAAATGTAACCGGTCATCTACGTGGGTTTGCATATTGCTTCTGTCTGTCACGTGCAACTTTTAACTTTTCTCGTGCAATCACCACTTTGTCAGCTATTATCTGAACAATGTCGGGTCCAACAAACTGTTTCTCACCAGCCTCTCACCAACACGTAGGCGTTCTACACCGACGCCCATACAACATCTCATAAGGTGGCATACCAATGCTGGAATGATAATAAGTGTTATAAGCAAACTCGACCAACGACAGGTGAGAATCCCAAGAACCTCCATATTCCAACACACAAGCTCTCAGCATATACTCTAAAGTCAGAATCGTATGTTCTGACTGACCGTCTGTCTAAGGATGATAAGCTATGCTGAGATTATTTCTAGTACCCAACTCTTGCTGTAAACTTTGCCAAAAGTGAGAAATGAATCGAGAATCCCTATCTGATACAATAGATAACGGAATACCATGTCGGGAAACAATTTCATTAACATACAACTGTGCAAGCTTACTCAAATATGCAGTTTCACTTGTAGCAAGAAAATGTGCACTTTTGGTCAACCGGTCAACGATAACCCAAATCATGTCATTTCCTCGAGATGTACGTGGAAGTTTAGTCACAAAATCCATGGTTAAGTGTTCCCGCTTCCACTCTGGAATTTCCAACTGTTTCAGTGACCCATACGGCTTATAGTGTTCGGCTTTAACTTGAGCACAAATATGACAATTACTAACAAACCGAGCAATATCATTTTTCATCGTAGGCCACCAATAAAATGGTTTCAAATCATTATACATTCGAGTACTTCCGGGATGAACAGATAATCTAGACTTATGTGCTTCAGTCAAAATAGTATCCCGAATATCACCAATCATAGGAACCCACACTCTAGACTGAAAGGTCTTCAATCCTCTAGAATCGTCAACTAACAAATCTTTCCTTTTAAACATGATTTCTGACTTTATATTATGATCTAATAAAGCTTCTAATTGTACATCTTTAATTTTATCCACTAAGTTAGAAGAAACATCAACTTTCAAATAATAAATTCGGTCAGAGGTACCTTTTCGGCTTAACGCATCAGCAACCACATTAGCTTTGCCTGGATGGTAACGAATTTCACAATCATAATCTTTGATTAACTCTAACCATCGTCTCTGACGCATATTCAACTCTTTCTGAGAAAACATATACCGAAGACTCTTGTGATCTGTACAGATAATACACCTTGTACCATAAAGATAATGTCTCCAGATTTTCAACGCAAACACAACAGCTGCCAATTCTAAATCATGAGTGGGGTAATTTCTTTCATGTTGTTTTAACTACCGAGAAGCATAAGCAATAACTCTATCTCTTTGCATAAGAACACCACCCAAACCAGAATAAGAAGCATCACAGTAAACAACAAAATCCTCAGACCCATCAGGTAATGCTAAAACTAGTGCCTGACATAATAATTGTTTCAGAGTCTGAAAAGCTACCTCTTGTGACTCATCCCACTGAAACTTAACATCTTTACATGTCAACTTTGTTAATGGACCAGCAATCTTTGAAAAGTCTTTAATGAATTTTTGATAATATCCAGCTAGCCCAAGAAAACTCTTTATTTTAGAAGCATTCTGTGGAGCTTTCCAATTCATTGCAGCTTCAATTTTTGATGGATCAACTTTAACACCATCATATCAAATAATATGACCCAGAAATTGTACCTCCCGAATCCAGAATTCACATTTAAAAAACTTTGCATATAAGTGTTCCCTTTTCAAAATTTCCAACACTAATCTCAAATGCATTTCATGTTCCGATTCAGATTTAGAATATACCAGAATATCATCAATAAACACAATCACAAATTTACCGAGAAAAGGCCAGCAAACCTGATTCATCAAATCCATAAAAACTGCTGGAGCATTTGTTAAACCGAAAGGCATAACTAGGAATTCAAAATGACCATACCTGGTATGAAAAGCATTTTTAGGAATACCCTGTTCATGAACGCGAACTTGGTGATAACCCGACCTCAAATCAATTTTAGAATAAAACGAAGATCCCTGCAACTGATCAAACAAATCGTCTATTCGAGGCAAAGGATATTTATTCTTTATTGTGCATTTATTCAGTTCCCGATAGTCAATACACATTCTAAAAGACTCATCCTTCTTTTTCACAAATAAAACCGGTGCACCCCAGGGAGAGGTACTCGGTCTAATGAACCCTTTATCCAATAACTCATGTATCTGATTCATCATTTCATGTATTTCAGAAGGAGCTAGTCTATAAGGAGCTTTAGCTATAGGTGACGAGCCAGGAATAAGATCAATCTCGTATTCAACTTCCCTAACCGGTGGCAAACCAGGCAACTCATTGGAAAACACTTTTGGATATTCAGAAACAACCAGAACATCAGAAATGGATTTCTTTTCTAACTAGGCCTCAGTCACGTAAGCTAGGTATGACTCACAAGCTTTAGACAAGGATTTCCTAGCTTTCATCATACTAATCAGAGGAATATGGCCACTATCCCGTTCTCCTCGAGCCACAACATATAACTCTTCAGAAATTGGGATTTTTATCAACTTTTGGTGACAATCTATACTCGCTTTATTTTGACTCAACCAATCCATACCAATTATCACATCAAAACTAGGTATTGGCATCAACAAAAATGAGATTTGAAAAGTCTGGTCATTTATCACAATACTAGCTCCAGTCACCGAGGTGGTAATAGGAACTAACTTGCCATTAACAATTTCTACTTCTACAGGCTTTGTTATCATAGTAGGGATTAATTTCAACTTATCACATAAACACACAGAGATAATAGAGCAACTTACTCCAGAATCAAATAAAACACGAGCTGGCACATATTTTATAAGAAATGTACCAGTTATAACATCATCTGTGTGAACAGCCTCATCGACTGTCATCTGAAATGCCCTACTCACAGCTGGTGGTGGATTCTTTCGCTTTTACCCGGAAGATGACGAACTACCGACCGAACCCGAACCCTCTCTCCCCGTCTCCAGACATTGCCCAACCCGATGACCTTCTTTATTACAATTCCAACACATGAAATTCGGAAATTTGCAATTTTTAAATTCATGACCAATTTCTCCACATTTAACACACTTATTAGTCTGAACAGTACATGGCCCAGTATGTTTAGATCTACATGAACTACACCAATTGGAACTTCCAGTTGAACCATTTTTACTGCCAAACTTTTTGTTTTGCCTGTTACCTTGCCATCTAGACTTGCCTTTACTTGAAGAAGCAGTTTTAAAACCCGGAGAAGAAGTATCTTTAATTTAAAAACCCGAAGCTCTCATATTACTATCAACAGAACATGCCAAAGTAAAAGCCTGAGATAAAGAACCAGCTAACCTCACTGTAGTACGGTAAATCGGAAGTAAAGTACCAACAAACTGTTCAACTCTGGTTTTCTCATCAGGAACCCACTGCTGAACAAACCTCAACTTTTCAGAAAACTGTGAAATCAATTCATCAATTGTCATTTTATCAGTTAATTGCAAATTGGTAAACTCTCGTCTAATTCGAGCCATATCAAAATCTGAACAATATTGATTACAAACTGCTTGATGAAAATCAGGCCATCGAATGACTTCTTTCTGTTGTCGAGTTAAATGACCAGTGATAGAATCCCACCAAACCATAGCTTCATCTTTAAGACATTGAACTGCATATAGAACATTAGATTCTTCCTCACAATGTGTTACATCAAATTTCCGTTCCATATCACTTAACCAATTTAATGTCACCGACGGATTGGTGCTTCCATGAAACTCCGGTGGTTTACTTGATATGAACATTTTAAATGAACACATTTTATTTGACTGAAAAAGAGGAACAGTACCAAACACAGTTATTTGTTGTTGAGAACGTTGCTGAGATGATGCAGCTTTAGTTTGTCTTTTAAATTCTCTGAGATTAATCACCTCATCTTCTAGTTGAAAAAGATAATCATCTCTATTTGATTCTTCATGAACCGGAATAGAAGTACCCTCATGATCATGTCTCTCATTATGAGTATCCAAAGGAGGAACATCGATCCTTGAGACATTGTTAGTGTTGGTGGTCGGTGGCTCGTTATCTGCCATATCTCTGTAATCAACACAACACTTGAAATTTGTTAATTGTTAGTACCTATCTACTAACAATTCCATACCCAAGAATGTTTGACATAACACTGTCTAGATTTGGGATTGAACTATTTACAATGCTAAATTCACCCAAACCTAGGCTCTGATACCAACTTATAACACCCCTCATTCGATATAAGAATATTATATTATTTAACTCGGAAGCATGTATTTAAAACATATTTTATTACTGTACATAGTATATAACCGTATACATACTTAATGCATAACTGTTAAAGTTATTAAAACCGTATTACGGTGGTACTCAAAACGGGGTATTATAAAATTCTAAACAAGGTTTATTACAAAACCATATCAGAGTGAGTATAATATCAAACATTCCTTGCATCAAAGCATCCCTTCCTGCACCCACATTCTTAACAAAACTTGCAGGAAGTAAAATAAGGGATTAGCACAAAGCTAAGTGAATAGATTTATCACACACAATTCAACTTAGCTTAACTAAGACTTTAAACCAAATAATCGTAAAAACACATATTTTAATGAGGATCGGTGGCTCTTGGGATATCATAATACCCGGGGATTCCCCAAGAACACTTATCGTACATATCCGTATCGCCATAACGGACGAGACCATTAGCTAATGGTTATTATAATCAAACACAGGTTCTAAACACACAACAAATGAAGCAAGTCCCTGTGTAATTCACACAATAACCAACTAGCCCAACTAACACGTTGACCTCAATAACACTGATACACATTGATCCACATATCACGTAGATTAAATCAATAATTAAGACTAAACAGTCTAACAAATACATCTACGTTCTGTAAGTCCCTAGTTCTAGGATCAATAACTTCGTTATCTATAGTATTAAGGTGCGGAATTCCTTAATACACGTTATCTTACTATAACAACGAATAAGTTCACGTTTAGGTTAACTAATACTTAGCATTTACTATAAACCATCAAAGCCTAGCCGTTAGTCTTTAGGTTATTCTCTGGATTGAATTCGCAGGGTGCAAAAACGAAAATGGCAAAAGTTAATGATTTCTAAACTGAAATCATTTAAATATCGCAGCTCAACTCGCAGCCTGTGGGCTTTGCGAGTTGACTCATCTCACAGCCCAAGTTTGGCCTAGCAAACTCAGCTCGTTTCGCTGCTAGTCTTCTGCGGACCCATATCTCATTTCGCAGTCTCTTGTCCTGCGACTTAAGATCTCATCTCGCATAAGACTTTAATCCGTATTGGATATTCGTCTAACACTTTAACCTATTAATATATTTCAACGAATATTGATAACAAAACTAATATTAATTTACAAATCTAAACCAATGTACAAACATGATAACAATTATACCAGTCCTATTTCAAGCTAGATCTGTTGTCATAAACTATGTCTCAACAGACTCCCATTTGACAATAGCTCTAGCATCTATGTCTTCAAATTATCTTTGGTCTTTATTTGTAAATCTTACTACCTGCATAGATCTTCATCTTAATACAAGTCTTTACCATCATCTGATAATCTCTCGCTAAATCACCCCATGCTTCCGTCATAAAGATTTTGTTCTCATTCAACTTTAACAGATCCTACCTCGACAAATTCATTAGGTGTCGATGGTCATAAACTCTAAAAATTTCATGTTCTCCACCCTCAACCTCATCATCAGCTTCAACCATGACAGCTTCTCCAGTTTCTGAATCCACATGCCAACTTTTCATTTTTCCAAGTATATCTTGTGGCATTGTCTTCAACGGAACTTGCTGTACACATCTAACAGCTGGATAAATCTTCTTCCTTCTTCTCCTACCAGTTCTTTCACTTCGTTCTTGTAACCTTATCTTTTTTCATTTCTTGGCTTAATCTTTTGAAATTTTCTTGATCGAACCTCCGTCCTGATAATATGTTGTACATAATTACCAACAAAATCATCACTCGGGTTCTTCAATGGTAATCTAGCCAAATCACGAATCTCATACTTTGGTAGAGAACTAAACACTGCAAGCTTTCGTTTAAAGTATTGAACTCCATCAAATCTTATAACACCCCATGTTTCTCAAACCCTTATTATATTATAAACAGTGGAAGCGCGACCCCAAAGCACATTTACTGATATTACATATACTAACATGTAGCAAATTTTAAAACATCACACTTATAAATAAGTATTTACAAACCATTTACTAAAGGTCGGGTGTTATATAACTAACAAAACATAGTTCTAATTTTCCAAAAGGATCAGAGTGTGCGCAGTCATAATCAAACATTCCATCTCATTCCTAATCCCGATCCATACTTACCCAAAACCTGCAAAATGTTAAACACGGTGGGATTAGCTCACAGCTAAGTGAATGGAACTGTATCCGATAGTTCAATTCAGAGATAACAATTCATACAACAAATAAACATAATCCAACACAATCAAAGAGGATCGGCGGTTCTTGGTATGCCATCACAAGAACACTTTAAACCACTGGTATGCCATCACAGTGATTTACCGATAGTTTGAAGCTATCTTCACTGACTAGGGTTCATCCATCAACGATGTGTATCGGAAACCCCGCCAGCCAAACAATAGCAACAAACCCAACCAGTGTTGACCTCCGTATAACTCACATAGTCAAATATGCCCAACGGCCAAAAATCAAGTATTATATAATAATCATGCCAATACTGAATATAAATAATCAATCAACAATAACTATAACCCAATAAACTAAACAGTCAATACAATTACCAAAATGTCCATCCGTTGTACCAAACTTGTTACAACGGAATTGAACAGAAGAATACAGTTACCACTCACCGATAATCTAGTCTCTAAACTCAGTTGTCTAATGTCACTGAGTTTCCTTCTACTTATCTGAGAACACAAATAATAACAAATCAGTAACTCATTCCATAACCATTATTTTAACATATTTATCAAATCATGTAATCCCTAGAGTCTAGACAATAACAATTCAATTAGATAAGAAATCAGAAAATCCTGAAATGACGTTTAGAAACTGAAAAATGCAATTTTCAGGCCCTAGATGACCCCGAATGGCCAAAAACTGCCTAGACTCTTAGAATAGAGCCGGGATCATTAGGTCGTTTCCGAGTGACTATGCGAATTTCAATCCAATCCAAGTTAGTAAAATTGTCATCCGAGTTAGCAAGACGAACTCAACTCGCAAAGCTCGTCTCGCTTCGCAAGACGAACTCAGTTCGCAAGACGAACCGAGTTTTGCGAGTTTCGCTGCAGATGTCTGATTTTTGAACCAAAACTCACCAAAACTCAATAAACTCGATTTCTATGGTTTGTAACACTTAAAGAACATCAAACAACATCTACTAATAATCAAACCAACTTTAACTTCACTTAATTTACTCAATACCTCAAAAACCCATTTTTATAAAACTCAAGAATCACACTCACCTCTTAAATGAAGATGAAGATTAAGATGTTGATACTATAATCTGATTTCCACAAGCTTGAATCCAACTCATGTTAATTTCAATTTTTCCTTTGATTACTTTAAATAGTTTGGTGATAGTTTTAGAGAGTTTGAGTAAGAAGATGAGAAATTGTTTGGTGAAATGAGTCGGTCACCACCACCCCAATCTTTAAACAATGGTAAATATTATACCCCTTCTGATACTATTGTCTGGAACCCGAAAATACCCGTGAATCAAAATATTTTTATTTTACCGTCAAGTTCAACTATTTAAAACAAATAATATTTTATTAATCACAATAAAACATGTAACTCTTTTACTTATTTATTTTCAAATAAACCAAATAAACTATTTCTCATTATTTAAATAATCATTTATTTCCAGGTCCAGAAAAAGGGTGTTACAAATCTCTTGATAGCAAACAGTTTTAGATCAACATCAAAATACCATCCTATAATCCCTCTTCTTGCTATAGGCTTACCAGTAATATCAACTTCTGATATTCCAATCTTTTCTTTCTTTTTCTTTGGCAAGGGCTTGAACATAGGATTATCTTTATGCTTATCAGAAAGATCTTCTTCATCTAAATCACTTGAATCATCAATTTCTTCATCTACATTGATAACCATTGGACCTTTATCATTTTCAATAATTACTTCTGTCCTAGAAGGGCTCACATGGTGTTCATCAACATTAACATCTGGATCTACACCAATGTCTTGCTCAATCTCTGGAATAGTAGTCCTATCATCAGGTGGTTGAAATTCTCCTTCTTCTAAATCATAATTAATATCTTCATCTATCTCATCTAGAATATCATCTTCTGAATCTGATAGATTAAGCATTTCAATCCCTAGAAAAACACACACACAAATAACTATTAACAATCTAAATTCCTTCATTGATTTCCCTAAATCAATCTAAGAATTTCTTTATAAATCCTTTTGTGTAATTAATCCATAAACGCAATTAATAACTTATAAATCTTTTATTGATTACCCTGAATCAATCTAAGATTTCTTAAGTCTTTTATCAAACACTTAACAAACATTAATTAAATTTAAACTTTTATGTATTGTGAATAATCACCAAACATTTAAGTTCACAATTAACTAACTTATATAATTTCTAAGACTTAATTGAACTGTTATTTTCAAAGAACTTAACTTTTCAATTATATCTTTAAATTATATATCATTTGTCTAGTAAAAACAAACACATTTATAATTTGTTAGTTATAAAAACTCTCAAATCTAAAATGTCTAAGTTCAAATAAATTTTGACCGCAGAAATAAATCAGAACACGCCGCACGACTTCTCAATGAGTCAGAAGATTTTCGATCACTAATTTATTTAACTTTTTAGAATTAATAACTTAAATAAATTCTAATATATTTAACTTAAAATTACAATATCAAGTCGAATATATTTCCAAAAATATTAAGTTACAATTATCCAATTGTTTCAGTACAAATACTTGTATACTAAACAGTACTAATCTAATACTAAGTTATCTTACCAGCTTCTATATCAACTGGTACTGCTTTATCAGTACTTGTACCAGCACCACTACCACTTGCACCAGCAGCAGACTCCCCCTAAACAGTAGCATGCTCACCAGTCTTTAAAAGACCATTCGGCTCACTATTTTTAGATGCACTGGGATCATCATCTCTGTTGTGTCTTTTTTTCAGCTTCAACTCATCTTCTTTGCACGCTGCTCTATATACCCTAATCTCCACCTGAGCTGACTGTTCTTTATGCAGACTAAAAATGAGTTCCTCCAAATTGTCAAGCTTCAATCTCTGGGCAGTGCAGTCATCAAGCAGTGTGTTATGAACCTTCATCAATGTCTGATAAGATTCACAAATAGTAACCAACTGCTATGCTACAGAAAGATTTTCTGCTAACAACCGTGGAACTGATCCCGTCATTTTCTCTAACTCCTTCACTCTAGACTCTAAGGATGTAATCCTTTTAGCATCTGTCATAGGAGTTACTGAAATCGTCGATGGTCCAGGCGGTGTCAACGAAGCAATATGAGAATCACGAGTAAGTGGTGAAATGGCCTGAGATAAAACTGTCATGAGAAGGCCAGCTGCAAAGTGGCTTGCCTTGGTAGTAGGAAACTGTGATGAACGCACTAATTCCACAACCCCCTCCTTGATAACCTGAGAAACCGATTCTTGTTCCGGTAACTCTATCCTTGTCTCAGCCTATAAAGTTAGACATAATTATACAAGGAACTGTTACAGATTACTCTGTCTCAATCTCTAAATAAGAAATGAACACTTGTGATACTGAAATTATATCTCTTACCATAGTAGGTACAGAAACCGATTCAGAAACCACCGGTGTCACCTTCTCTACCTGTGGTGTATCTTGAGTTTCTGTTACAAAATTAACTGTCTCAGTTTAACTCCTGATAAACAACAAGTTAAGATTATCTAACTTTAAATTAAAGATTAAAAATTTACCATCTCGAATGGTCAAGGTCCTCGAACGCTTTCTGTGTTGAATAAGGAGAGGAGTATCATCCTCAGGACCTTCATCCAAAATACTGAAGTCAGGATCGACTTCTTTAGCTTTACGCTTTTCTTTCACAGCCGGATCAAGCATCGACCTTGAACCATAAAAAATTTGTCCAACTGGAGGTGAAATGGGTCTGACATCATCAGAATCTGTAGAAGAATCTGATTCAATCTCACCATCTTTTCCACCAGAAGTACCAACAACAGTATCCTGAATAGTAAATATATTAAACATTTATGATTAGCATAAAAGCTCTATCATACAAGTTCAATATATATGTAAGATTAATCTGATATATTACCTTCAAAGGTAAAACCTCAGATCTATCGTGCTGTCCCTGCTCACCCTCAGGTCTTACAACCTCTGGGTCTGCAGTCTAAGCTTCTTGTGTATATTCATATTTATATTTTATGATCAGATATACTGCCTAGTCATCTAAATATCTATATCAATATCATTATATTATAATATCATACATATATGATTAAAAATTAAAAGTCTATCAACTTACTATCGATACTATAATATAAATTATACCTGTGCAGGTGCAACATCAATATACTGATCAATCGCTTGAAGAAGCGGATCATTGGCATCATCATTTTTCCCTAGCACCTCTTGCACTAGCTGTGCAGCAACCAGTACATCAACCTGTTGTCCCAATTGATCAGCCTGAAAAAGAACATCTTCGAGTAACTCCTGTGGCTCAGGTTGTATAACCACATTAGCAACAGGCTCGGGAATAACAACAGCAGCAGCAACAGCATCGACATCCAGCCAACCATTATTTGTGGCGTTATATAAGCAGGATCAGTATTGAAGCCAAACAGATCACGAATCTCTGACTTAACATACTCTTCCTGTCGAATTGTCTACTGAAACATAGAATTATATCCTCTGAGCGCGATAGTGTCTACGCGTAAATATGGCTCAGGAATAACAAGATCAGCAATCCGAGAATGGATGATCAGCATGCAGAACCTCGGGTAGATAAAAAATCGAGATCTCACAGTACCCGATATCTGGCGTACCAGTTCTCCAAAAATATAATCACAAAAACTGTATGGTTTATTATAAACCAATGACAGCACGGCCGTTACAAGAGCAGGGCTCAACTCGTCAAAACCGCCCTTATTCGGTCTAAAAATTGTGACTATAACATGCCACAAGAATCTCCATTGCCCAATAACTAGGGCCTTGAGGAACTGATGTCCTCTTCTCTCACCCGTATACCCCATACGACCTAACGCACCCTCAACAAAATCCATAGGGTACTCAGTCGGACCATCTTCTTGGTCTACTGTCCTCAGTCATAAAATCTGATGAAGGTCAGATGCAGAAAAGACAACTGGTCTCTGATTGACCGTTGTGCGTATCACTGGTGGGTTGACGGTCTGATCATACTGAATATCCGTCCAAAAATCATTCAGTATCGTCTGAGAGATCAGCGGAGACTCTGTAATCGCATAACAAATGCGTGAACGTGTAAAAAATGTAAGCACCTGAGCTACTTTGCTAGCTCCTTATGCACTGAGATCTAGATCAACAAGAATGTTGTGACCTTTATCAAACGGACGTGCCATATCTATATAAAACACAAATGACAAAAATAATTAATGCACGTTAAAAACGTTAACTAAATTTTAAACTATAATGTATTATGAATCAAAATTCATCAAACATCTTAGATCTAAATTTAGAATATATAACTTGTTACATAATCGTCTCAAGTCTTATATAAAATATATTTAACTTATTACATGTTAGTCATAAGTTAAATAAATATATATACCTTAGAATTATCAAATCCAAAGTCGTATATATACAATCTATGTTATTATGTGTTAACATATAATTCTCACGTCGAAACATATATTAATGAACTTTTAAAGTCGTAAGTTGTAATTAGATATAATTGAAAGTGCCACTTATTACATTAAAAGTTGAAATTGCAAGTTTATGAATTAAAAAAAAAATTTATTTCAACTCTCAGAGTTCATTCTGAACTCGCAACTGGATTTGCATATATGTCAACTCGCAACTCAACTCGCAAAACAAGTCAATTCGCAAATTCAACTCGCAAGTCGAATCGCAAACCTACTCAGTCCGCAGGTCAACAAGTCAACGAACCAGGTTTCAATTCGCAAATCCAGATGCTGCGAACTGAGATGAATCTCAACTCGCACGATCATCTGCCGTTGCGAAGTGAAACCAAAAATCGATTATAATGCCATTTTTAACACGGTCAATCAATTGATTTACGTTCATTAAGGTTAGAATAACATTAACCACAAGGATTCTTGTTCGATCTGTCCATTAATCTACATAAATCGTTCAAAATTCAAACCAAAACCCTAAGTCTATAAAACTTTTGATTTCGAGTTAATTACACGGTTAAACATGTTGGTTTATACCTCAATGTAATCGCAATACGAAAGTGTATAAAACCTATGGGCTCAAAAACCCGTTCCCGTGTTTATAAAATGGAAATCAAACAAAATCTCTGTTTCGTCTCATTTCGCCAAATGTCGATTTGCGGGAATGAAGTGAGTTCGCAAAAGTAAAGTGGGTTCGGTGAAGGTTGACTCGTTTGACCTTCACATTTATATCCTGTACTCGATTCGCAAACTGTATCTCGATCCGCAGGTTTGACTAAGTCAAACTCGCAGAATTAAAATTAAAATGGGAATTAAATACTAAATATAAAATAAAACTCATGTACACTTATATAGTTAACTCTGTAACTATGTAGCCTAAACATTTTAAGTAAAATGTCTTCGCATAATTTTTCCTCAATGATAATCTTCCTACATATATTAACCGACTAAACCCGTGATACAGTTAATCTTGTCTAATGAAAATCTTGAGCTAAAATTATTTACTTATATACCTTACGGTCTAAAGTCTGTACACAAGTCTAAAATAAATAAATTATTTTTCACTTGTATTTGTTACGATTGTTCAACACGGATATAAAATAATCAGTTTAATTTAATTCCAAAGGGTAAACACATATCAAAACAAAACTTCTATTAATCATTAAACATAAATAGCAAACAAGAAATAAAACTTAAGATTACTAACATCCTATGAAAACAAACTAACGTAAAATAAAATGCTTAAAATTTTAACTGCTTAGGGATCATATTAGAAAGAATAAGCCATTCATATTAGATTTTAATAAGAACAAGACGATTGTTAATATGCATACCTCATAAAATTCATATAAGTACAATAAAATTACAAATTAACCAGTAATAGACTTATATTTATAAAATTATATCTTATTTACCTTTATCCACAATACATAACTTTAAATAATAAAAAAAGTAACCTTTTTATTTAGTAGGAACTAATTATTCACAAAAGTGAACATTCCAATATCATAGACAGTTCAAGACGATTACTGGTATTATGATCCACATAAACAAATTAGACATAGATTTTTGAGCAAGCTTTATTATTATTAATGTGAACAATATCTAAAGTGTTCCGTTATATAATATACTGAAGAACTTAAGTAAAACACATAACACTGCATCTTTTAATTTCAAGGTACAGGTTACTAAATGATGTATCTTTTCGAAACATATAACATACACTTGAGTTAAAATTTTGACAAATATCAAACATCCTTTAAAGATACTAGTGGTTCCAGATCTGTACTCACGTACAACAGAGGATGCCTTAGTATAATTAAAATAAGTTTGAGACTATTGGCAAAAGTAAAGGCAACAGGTCTCTACTCACGTACAACAGAGTTATCTGTTAGTTTCACTAATAACTATATTTGCAACTATTTGTCATTTGTAGAAAAATGCATGATAACAGTGTATGGAAGTACCATCGTTCATCAATTAAGACATATGTCATACATTATATAACAGTTCACAAAAGATATGACACGCAAAATTAGATTTTCTTAATTGCTCAGAAATCTATGAATAATTTGCCTACCAGCATATCATATAATGAATCTGAATAGATTTTAGTTATTCTTATCACTTATATAACACGAGTTATTATCAGTGGATATAGGTGTATAATCAGATAAATATAAGTAAACTCCTAGTTAAGTATGCAATTCTAATGAAACTTATAGGAATCTATTAACACATCAATCTTAGCACTTAGGTTTATTATTCTTAAACTCATTCTCCTAATGTACTATCATTTCCCAAGTTTTTGCCAAAACTTAAAACTTTTCTAAAAGAACTTCGGTTGTTCTTTTATTGGAGGCGATTCCCCTCAGGTAACAAGCAAATGAATGTCATACACCCTTTTTTTTAATAAAAACATACAAAGTTTACTTACTATTACAAAAATACCCTTGGAAGACTAATCACTCTGGATTTTCTTAATCGAGCTCTGTCGAACGCCTTCGTGTATAAGTCTGGTAAGTTATCCAATGGCGGAACCTTAACTAACTTTATCAAATTCTTCTCAGCACAGTCTCTAATAAAATGATGTCGAATATCAATGTGCTTAGTTTTACTGTGTTTCACCGGATTGTTGGTGATCGACATTGTTGATTCGTTATCAATCATCATAGGAGTATTGGTTATGTTTAACCCATAATCCCGCAGTTGCTGTTGGATCCAAAGGACATGCGAACAACAGCTGCAACATACTCAGCTTCACATGTAGAAATGGCTACCGAGCTTTGCTTCTTGCACTGCCAGGATACTAATCTACCTCCTAAGAATTGACATCCTCCGGTTGTAGATCTCATATTCTGATTGCATCCTCCATAATCCGAATCAGTGTAAGCTATGAGATCTAAGTCTCCATCAGTTGGATACCAAAGTCCCAGCTTCGGTTTCCCTTTGAGGTAACGAAAGATCCGTTTCACAGCTTGCATATGTGACTCTTTCGGATTAGCCTGATATCTTGCACATATACAAACAAAAAACATAATGTCAGGCCTAGAGGCAGTTAGATATATTAGTGATCCGATCATGGCCGTATAAAGAGTAGGATCCACATCCTGATCACTCGATGTATCAGGACCAAGTCCATGATCTACTGGAATAGGAGTATGATAGATTTTACTTTCATCCATCTTAAATCTCTCTAATAATTCAGCAGTATATTTAGATTGATGAATAAAGAATCCATCATTCTTTTGATCAACTTGTAATCCTAAGAAGAAATTCAACTCTCCCATTGCAGACATCTTGAACTTTTTCCTCATTACTTGTTCAAATTCTTGACACATCTTTTCGTCAGATGACCCAAAGATAATGTCATCAACATATACTTTAACAAGAAGAAAGTTTTTCTTCTTCAATTTTACAAATAGTGTACTATCAATTGATCCTCTTGTAAATCTATTCTCAAGTAGATAAGTTGATAGTGTTCCATACCATGCCCTAGGTGCTTGATGAAATATATAGAGCCTTATTTAAGCGATATACTCTATCTGGATAGTAAGGATCAGCGAACCCTGGCGGTTGTGAAACATACACCAATTCTTATACTTTTCCATACAAGAAAGCACTCTTAACATCCAACTGATAAAATTTTATCTCTTTAAATGAGGCAAATGCTAAGAATACCCGAATTGCTTCAAGCCTAGCAACTTGTGCAAACACTTGATTGTAGTCAATACCCTCTTGTTGATTAAACCCTTGAACCACTAGACGGGCTTTATTGCGAGTAATTACTCCCCGGTCATCTCTCTTACACTTAAATACCCATCTAGTTCCAATTGGATACTCTCCCTTTGGAAGGTCAACCAACTCCCATACTTGTAGTTTTGAGAACTGTAACAGTTCTTCTTGCATAGCTTCCCCCATGTAGCCTTGCGGTTCCATAGTTTCATACCTTTGATACATTATATTGACACAGATGACTGACTACCTTTTAATTGGACGTCGTTAAAAAGGTGTTGTAATCACGTTTATTGGTGGAAAGGCGATAGATTAAATTGAAGTTTAAAAGTCTATTTAGAAAGGTTAATTAAACTAGGTTTCTCATTTTATATGTTAGTCCATAATATAACTACCTTCGGTCGTTACTCGACTTCCATACATTTGTACTCCACCTTGAAGTGTTTCCAGTACTATATCGAGTAACAGTCGAATAGGGGCCATCATATTACTTCGTAATATTGTACCGTTTCGTAATATGACTACCTTTGGTCGTTCCTCGACTTCCATACATTTGTACTCCACCTTGAAGTGTTTCCAGTACTATATCGAGTAACAGTCGAATAGGGGCCATCATATTACTTTACGATAATTAAGACCGTTTATATTTTACTACTATGATGATCCTAAGGCAACAATCAAACAAGAACATGCAATAAGACGATCAAAGTAATACTACCGATCTTTAATATTTAATTATAAATCATCCCATAATTAATTAACTATATCGCAAACAAACACAACAAGTATACTACTCTCTAATCATGGCAATAACTAAATCTAGCATAATCAATAAAAACGTAATTAATTAAGATAGATAAGAATAGAAAGAACCAGGATTAAATGCGAGAGAGAATAGACTTGAATTAATTGACACAATTCCGAGCATACACCGAAGATTACAATGCATTCCGCACATTCCTTCTACTTCTAATAAAACTCCTAAACTAGTTTACATACTAGTTAAAACTAATCTAAAGAAAGAAATATAGAGTGAGAAAGTGGGAGCTTATTTCTAGAGTGAGAAAGATAAGCTAGGAAGGTGAGTCTTTGCAAATGAGCCTCATGCCTCCTATTTATAGGAGAGTTTTGGTGCATTTTAGCTAGTGGAAGCTCACAATAGCAAAAGGTGAAAAAGGTGGTGGCACCAGGTACGAAAAGGTGAAAAAGGTGGTGGCACCAGGTACGAAAAGCACGTAAAGGTTTAGCACCGGGTACACGAAAGGACCAAAAAGTGGGATCCGTGCAGGGGGTGCCGGCCGGCGGTGGGAGGCTGCCAGCCACCGGAGGCGGAACTTTTTACTAAAGGGGGTTTTGAAAAAAATGAAATATTTGTTCTTTGAAAAACGAGGTTGTAATCTTTGGGAGCATGGTTTTGATCTTTGATTTTGGATACATGACTAGGCGATCCTCTCAAGGTGGTCACTCAAATCACTCAAAGTGTTTAGGGTTTCCTATTCTAAAATTATCAATCACTCAGAACGCCAGTCATGTATCGTTTATCGTCATAGGCTTGATCGAGAATCAAATCGTTACCTTTTTGGTGAGCGCGAAGTTGATCTAGCCACAATCATTCTAAGGGAAGTGATGTAGAGTTTTTCGAAGTGAAGTGTTGGTGATATGAGAGGGGGTTTTGTTAGGTTTTTCGTGGGTCTCTTTTTGTTGAAGTTGTAATTTTTGAGAGGATTGACGCCCTTTTTCTTTTGGTGTTTGCGGGAGGAGTCTTTTTCTCCAATTGATTTTCTTTTTCTTCAAATTTTTCTTCTTGAACTTCTTTTCTCATTTTTTTTTTCTCGACGTCATCTCCTTGCGATTTCTCTTCTTTCATCTTTGGAACTTTATTTTAAAGTTTGGGGGTTGCTTTTGAGAAAGCAGGGGTAATGTGTCTATTTTTAGGTGTTTGGGTGTATGGATGGGTTTTAGAATGATGTGATTCAATCTCCTTTTCACTAACCAATCTGGATTCGAAATGCATAGCAGGAGCAAGTTCTGATTCTAACCGCATACATCGGCACACTCAAGAATCGAAGATGTGAAGCATTAAAGGTGAATGCTTTATATGGCTCAAGATACCTCACGAATCGAAAGTTGGTTTGTTGTGTGCCTAGTCATGCGATGCTCTTTATGGGATTACTAAACTAATTTTTCAAAGGAATTCGTATTTTATTTATCCTTTTCCGCAAAGTAAATTATTCTGTATAAATTTTTTTTATTTTCAACATATTTTTAACTCAATTTTGAAAAATTTTGTTTGCTTATTGGAGAAGGATGGTCTAAAGAGCAACGAGTTCAGAATCAAGCATATACCATTATCCATTTTACAGTAGTGTAACTACTGCTATCCCACACTTAAAGGAACATCATCCTCGATGTTATTCTAAGCTCTGATTGGGGTAAAATCCCACACTTAGGATTTAAAACATCTAAACGTATTCTTTTAGTTGTGTGTTTTGGGTTTGAATCTCACATTTAGTGATAAGCATAGTGGATATGGTATATTTATAACGAATAAAAGAAACGGTATAGAAGTACTCCCTACTTTTATATACGGCTTGTTGGTGATGATGAGGAGTGCTCCAAAGCACATGATTGTCGACTTTTCCGTAGTGTCCCTTCGTTGTTGTTGTGTGCTGCGATTTTTTCAAGTCTTTTGTGATTTATCTCGTAGGTGTGAACATGTTGGATATACTTTTCTTAATTCCGGTGCCAAAAACTTGATGTGTGATGCGGCGCCGAAAACTTGATTCGTCGGTCTTCTTCGTATATCCAAGTGTGAAAGATAGTCGGAGACTTCATCACTTCTTGGAATGTAAAATTGCAGAAATGTAAACATAAGTTGCCTCCCGAGAAGCGCTCTTTTAAAGTCGAGAGCTCGACTTCTTCTCTCCTAGCTAGATGGAGATGGATGCATCCATGGGATCCCCAGTGCTGATGTTATGGGCCCTAGGTTGTGGAAAAGTGTATCGAGGTGGATAGATTCTCATGAAATTATTGACTATTGTCGTAATTAATTCAGATGGACTATCTCTCGATTCTGCCTTGTAGTTTAGAAGATGCTCTGAAGTTGTCCTTGCAAGTCCGTGAAGTCCGAATGTGATGTATTCAATTGCTTTAGTGACAGTCCCATTAGGGTCGGTCATGGTGGTTGTGTCTGTCTTAACAACCTCTCTTGGCGGTGGGTTTTACCAGAGAGAGCATACAAACGCAAGGAATTGTAGTTTTATGTCTTCATAATTCTCGGTCTTGGGGTCTCCGTTGAATCTTCTGATGAACATGCACAGGTCCTCTATTTGCCGGTGCTGAAGGTTGTTGAATGGAAAGTCGGATTCTGAGAAAACTAGAACAGGCTGACAAAGTATCTCCTTGCATCCTGAGTGGAATATGAACTTCGTTCTGGAGTTACTTTTTCGTTATTGAATCTCCCGTAGATGGATCGTAACAAAAGTAGCGATATCAAGTGGTGATTCATGTGTGGCCCTAAAAGGTCGTTCGCGCCTTAATTCCTCCCAAACATGATCACTAAGTTCTTCAATCATTAACTCAATTTGTTTTTCCATAGTGGAGTTGATAACCATAGATCCGCTTTCCTTGGAACTGAGGTGATCTTCTCTACTTAGCAAGTTAAGCAATGATGTGAGGTCATTCATCATTGAAATGTCGGCACGACTACTCGGATGTCCAGTAGTCTCTTTCATATGTGCTCTAATGGATCCTAACATCTCCCATTGCGTTGAGGTGAATGGGATGTTAGATCTTTTAAGGGCATTGTAGATCCTAGTTTAAGTCCATTTCTGTTATTGACAGAATTGCAGTTCAGCAGGAGAAAGAGCAAGCATGTTGACTACGCCGCTTATTCCTCCTACTACTTTTTCAAATCTTTGGATGAATTCTTTGAGTACTTCGGGATCTGTAATGGTTTGTGGTTGGTTCTTGGTGCGTTTGGAATATTCCTCCAGTGTTTCTCTTCTCGTAGGATGGTCATGGTTACTTCCCGCCATTTCTTCAGTGGTAAACGGATTAATTGGCGGTATACGGCTTTTGTTTTCTTTTTCCATCTTTCTCATCCCAATTTCTTCCATCGTTTAGTTTTTCACTAATGCATTTTTCATCTTTTGTCCTATTCGTCGGAGGTCAATCAGAAAATATGGCATGATTGCCAGTTCCTTGCTAGATTTCCTTTCACTTATTGACTTTGCAGTTTCTTCATCCTCCGCGGTCTTGTTCATGGAGATCATGTATATATTGGCTTGCTCTCCAGGGTTTAGGTTGTCGATATGGAAAGTGATGGTTTCTCCCTGAGAATGCAAGCTGATAGTTTGTGTGAAGACGTTGATGATTGCCTTGGCCGTATTCATGAAAGGTCTTCCTAGTATGATTGGGATGTGTACGTCTTCCTGCATATCCATTACTACAAAATCTACTGGGTAAAAAAATTCGTCAATCCTAACTAACACATTTTCAGCTATTCCCTTAGGGTATTTGACCGAGTGGTCAGCAAGCTGTATGGTCATTTTGGTACGTCGAAGATTTTCTAACTCAAGCCTCTTGAAAAGCGAGTATGGCATAAGGTTAACACTGGCTCCTAAATCGGCAAGAGAACAGATGATGCCTGAATTGTAGATAGAACAGGGGAGAGTAAAACGTCCGGTGTCTCCGAGTTTTTCTGGAATGGTATTTTTCAAGATAGCTGAACATTCCTCGTTTAGCGGGACATTGGGTACTTCGGGTACCTTATCCTTGGTTGTAAGAAGTCTTCTAAAGTACTTTTTGGAGTGAACTTCAGAGGCGGTGTCTAGGAATTTCCTATCAAGCTTAAAAGACTTAAGCTTGTCGGTTCGTTGTTTAAGACGAGCCGAAAATGGAATGTTTACTTTCCTATTTGGTGTAGACTCTGAATCTATGGTCGATGGGATAATAGGTGGTTCCTTCACCGGAGAAGAAATCTTAGGTGGGCTATGTGCTACCTGAGAGTCTTGAATATGAGAAGCCTCGTTATGGAAACTAGTTGGACTATCCTGAGTTTTAGCGTTAATATGCTGTGCTAATTGTCCTAATTGGGATTCAAAAGCTTTTAACAAAGTCAAATGATCTCTTAAGATGAGATCGGTTTGGTCTTGTCTAGCTGAGAGTCCTTGAATGACTTGTATCAGGGTGTCGTCAAAACTAGAGGTTTGTGAGGAAGAGGGTTCAAAAGGTTTGGGTTGGTGAGTTGGTGGGCTATTCGTAGGTGGGTAAGGAGAATGGTTAGTATTGGGTGGTGTTAGATGATATTGGAAATCTTAGGCTGAGTGGTTCAAATTAGCACAATCAAGGCAAGTTTGAACTTGACAGACTTGTTGTTGTTGACTTTTCAATTCTTTGATCTCCTTGGTTAGGTCTGCCACTTGCTGAGCGAGAGTTTTGATAGCTTCATTCCCGATTGTAGTAGGTGAATTCACTAGTGATGGGTGATTTTCACTGTTCCAGTCATGGTTGTGCATTGTCATTTCCTCAATAAGGCTCCAAGATTCATTGGTCGTACAATTCATGAAACTGCCTTGAGAGGCGGTATCAAGTAAAGGACGGTGATGTGGGAGGAGACCATTGTAGAAAATGCACAACTGGTCAGAGCACTCAAAATGATGATTTGGACATTTCTTAAGTAATTTCTTAAAGCGTTCCCATGCATCGTAGATTGATTCATCATGCACTTGACGGAAGTTTATGACGTTGGACCTAAACGTGGCTTGTTTTGATGGGGGAATATATTTGGCCAAAAACTTGGTTGCTAATTCTACCCAAGAGGTTATAGAGTTGAATGGATAGGGGTGGTCATTTCTAAAAGTGGTAAAAGGAAGGAAAAATAAAGAAATATTGTAGGGGTCTAAGAAATCCTAAAGGTTCATTAGTAAGTAAGTTTGTCTTAACGCCTAAGGATCGTACAGTTGGTTCCCCGGCAGCGGCGCCAAAAACTTGATGCGCCACCAGCGGTCGGTAAGGATTTCAACCCTTGTCGTTGCACCGGCTACTGGCGGCGGGCAACAGTGGGTGTTTTAAATTTGTAATTGCGGGGTCTAAGTTTTCCCTAGCAATGCTAATCCTAAGGGTGAGCACGTGGTAGGTATTACCTAGAGTCGTTCTTCAAACCGACTGAATTGAAACTAAGGCATGGCAGATGAGGGCTTTCAAACTAGTGAAGGTTTTATAAAATAGTGAGGGAATTTTAGTTTTTATATTAACTAACTTAGGCAAGTAAATAAATAAAAGCGAAATAAAAATAAAAGATAAAGCAGATAAAATAAAGATAGTGTTTGCTGAGATTTCGTTAATTAAGTTATGGGATGATGTTTGGAGAAACTGTGTTGAAAGATATTTGTTAATTATTAATCTTGAATACTCGTGATGTAAACACTAGATTCCCTACTAATTAAAATCCCATTAGCATGTCACACCGGGAGCTAGGTTATGGTAACATCACAAAGTATTTAGAATAATAAGCAAAATCTTAATTATGGTTTAATAATACTTTCATATGAACTGGAATAAAATCTTAAGGTACTATACATAACCGAATCATATAACGATTCCTCGTCATCCTAATAGATTCATGTATTTAAAAAGTTCATTAATGACTTTAAACCAGCCCTTGCTTAAGACTACTCAATAAATCCCCTAGTTATTCATAGCGCTCCTCACTTTAAGTGGTTCCACTGCTTCAAACCTTGACCATGTCTTGTCCTACGATAATCCCCCATGTAGCGTTGCGGTTCCATAGTTTCATACCTTTGAAACATTATATTGACACAGATGACTGACTACCTTTTAATTGGACGTCGTTAAAAAGGTGTTGTAATCACGTTTATTGGTGGAAAGGCGATAGATTAAATTGAAGTTTAAAAGTCTATTTAGAAAGGTTAATTAAACTAGGTTTCTCATTTTATATGTTAGTCCATAATATAACTACCTTCGGTCGTTACTCGACTTCCATACATTTGTACTCCACCTTGAAGTGTTTCCAGTACTATATCGAGTAACAGTCGAATAGGGGCCATCATATTACTTCGTAATATTGTACCGTTTCGTAATATGACTACCTTTGCTCGTTCCTCGACTTCCATACATTTGTACTCCACCTTGAAGTGTTTCCAGTACTATATCGAGTAACAGTCGAATAGGGGCCATCATATTACTTTACGATAATTAAGACCGTTTATATTTTACTACTATGATGATCCTAAGGCAACAATCAAACAAGAACATGCAATAAGACGATCAAAGTAATACTACCGATCTTTAATATTTAATTATAAATCATCCCATAATTAATTAACTATATCGCAAACAAACACAACAAGTATACTACTCTCTAATCATGGCAATAACTAAATCTAGCATAATCAATAAAAACGTAATTAATTAAGATAGATAAGGATAGAAAGAACCAGGATTAAATGCGAGAGAGAATAGACTTGAATTAATTGACACAATTCCGAGCATACACCGAAGATTACAATGCATTCCGCACATTCCTTCTACTTCTAATAAAACTCCTAAACTAGTTTACATACTAGTTAAAACTAATCTAAAGAAAGAAATATAGAGTGAGAAAGTGGGAGCTTATTTCTAGAGTGAGAAAGATAAGCTAGGAAGGTGAGTCTTTGCAAATGAGCCTCATGCCTCCTATTTATAGGAGAGTTTTGGTGCATTTTAGCTAGTGGAAGCTCACAATAGCAAAAGGTGAAAAAGGTGGTGGCACCAGGTACGAAAAGGTGAAAAAGGTGGTGGCACCAGGTACGAAAAGCACGTAAAGGTTTAGCACCGGGTACACGAAAGGACCAAAAAGTGGGATCCGTGCAGGGGGTGCCGGCCGGCGGTGGGAGGCTGCCAGCCGCCGGAGGCGGAACTTTTTACTAAAGGGGGTTTTGAAAAAAATGAAATATTTGTTCTTTGAAAAACGAGTTTGTAATCTTTGGGAGCATGCTTTTGATCTTTGATCTTGGATACATGACTAGGTGATCCTCTCAAGGTGGTCACTCAAATCACTCAAAGTGTTTAGGGTTTCCTATTCTAAAATTATCAATCACTCAGAACGCCAGTCATGTATCGTTTATCGTCATAGGCTTGATCGAGAATCAAATCGTTACCTTTTTGGTGAGCGCGAAGTTGATCTAGCCACAATCATTCTAAGGGAAGTGATGTAGAGTTTTTCGAAGTGAAGTGTTGGTGATATGAGAGGGGGTTTTGTTAGGTTTTTCGTGGGTCTCTTTTTGTTGAAGTTGTAATTTTTGAGAGGATTGACGCCCTTTTTCTTTTGGTGTTTGCGGGAGGAGTCTTTTTCTCCAATTGATTTTCTTTTTCTTCAAATTTTTCTTCTTGAACTTCTTTTCTCATTTTTTTTTTCTCGACGTCATCTCCTTGCGATTTCTCTTCTTTCATCTTTGGAACTTTATTTTAAAGTTTGGGGGTTGCTTTTGAGAAAGCAGGGGTAATGCGTCTATTTTTAGGTGTTTGGGTGTATGGATGGGTTTTAGAATGATGTGATTCAATCTCCTTTTCACTAACCAATCTGGATTCGAAATGCATAGCAGGAGCAAGTTCTGATTCTAACCGCATACATCGGCACACTCAAGAATCGAAGATGTGAAGCATTAAAGGTGAATGCTTTATATGGCTCAAGATACCTCACGAATCGAAAGTTGGTTTGTTGTGTGCCTAGTCATGCGATGCTCTTTATGGGATTACTAAACTAATTTTTCAAAGGAATTCGTATTTTATTTATCCTTTTCCGCAAAGTAAATTATTCTGTATAAATTTTTTTTATTTTCAACATATTTTTAACTCAATTTTGAAAAATTTTGTTTGCTTATTGGAGAAGGATGGTCTAAAGAGCAACGAGTTCAGAATCAAGCATATACCATTATCCATTTTACAGTAGTGTAACTACTGCTATCCCACACTTAAAGGAACATCATCCTCGATGTTATTCTAAGCTCTGATTGGGGTAAAATCCCACACTTAGGATTTAAAACATCTAAACGTATTCTTTTAGTTGTGTGTTTTGGGTTTGAATCTCACATTTAGTGATAAGCATAGTGGATATGGTATATTTATAACGAATAAAAGAAACGGTATAGAAGTACTCCCTACTTTTATATACGGCTTGTTGGTGATGATGAGGAGTGCTCCAAAGCACATGATTGTCGACTTTTCCGTAGTGTCCCTTCGTTGTTGTTGTGTGCTGCGATTTCTTCAAGTCTTTTGTGATTTATCTCGTAGGTGTGAACATGTTGGATATACTTTTCTTAATTCCGGTGCCAAAAACTTGATGTGTGATGCGGCGCCGAAAACTTGATTCGTCGGTCTTCTTCGTATATCCAAGTGTGAAAGATAGTCGGAGACTTCATCACTTCTTGGAATGTAAAATTGCAGAAATGTAAACATAAGTTGCCTCCCGAGAAGCGCTCTTTTAAAGTCGAGAGCTCGACTTCTTCTCTCCTAGCTAGATGGAGATGGATGCATCCATGGGATCCCCAGTGCTGATGTTATGGGCCCTAGGTTGTGGAAAAGTGTATCGAGGTGGATAGATTCTCATGAAATTATTGACTATTGTCGTAATTAATTCAGATGGACTATCTCTCGATTCTGCCTTGTAGTTTAGAAGATGCTCTGAAGTTGTCCTTGCAAGTCCGTGAAGTCCGAATGTGATGTATTCAATTGCTTTAGTGACAGTCCCATTAGGGTCGGTCATGGTGGTTGTGTCTGTCTTAACAACCTCTCTTGGCGGTGGGTTTTACCAGAGAGAGCATACAAACGCAAGGAATTGTAGTTTTATGTCTTCATAATTCTCGGTCTTGGGGTCTCCGTTGAATCTTCTGATGAACGTGCACATGTCCTCTATTTGCCGGTGCTGATGGTTGTTGAATGGAAAGTCGGATTCTGAGAAAACTAGAACAGGCTGACAAAGTATCTCCTTGCATCCTGAGTGGAATATGAACTTCGTTCTGGAGTTACTTTTTCGTTATTGAATCTCCCGTAGATGGATCGTAACAAAAGTAGCGATATCAAGTGGTGATTCATGTGTGGCCCTAAAAGGTCGTTCGCGCCTTAATTCCTCCCAAACATGATCACTAAGTTCTTCAATCATTAACTCAATTTGTTTTTCCATAGTGGAGTTGATAACCATAGATCCGCTTTCCTTGGAACTGAGGTGATCTTCTCTACTTAGCAAGTTAAGCAATGATGTGAGGTCATTCATCATTGAAATGTCGGCACGACTACTCGGATGTCCAGTAGTCTCTTTCATATGTGCTCTAATGGATCCTAACATCTCCCATTGCGTTGAGGTGAATGGGATGTTAGATCTTTTAAGGGCATTGTAGATCCTAGTTTAAGTCCATTTCTGTTATTGACAGAATTGCAGTTCAGCAGGAGAAAGAGCAAGCATGTTGACTACGCCGCTTATTCCTCCTACTACTTTTTCAAATCTTTGGATGAATTCTTTGAGTACTTCGGGATCTGTAATGGTTTGTGGTTGGTTCTTGGTGCGTTTGGAATATTCCTCCAGTGTTTCTCTTCTCGTAGGATGGTCATGGTTACTTCCCGCCATTTCTTCAGTGGTAAACGGATTAATTGGCGGTATACGGCTTTTGTTTTCTTTTTCCATCTTTCTCATCCCAATTTCTTCCATCGTTTAGTTTTTCACTAATGCATTTTTCATCTTTTGTCCTATTCGTCGGAGGTCAATCAGAAAATATGGCATGATTGCCAGTTCCTTGCTAGATTTCCTTTCACTTATTGACTTTGCAGTTTCTTCATCCTCCGCGGTCTTGTTCATGGAGATCATGTATATATTGGCTTGCTCTCCAGGGTTTAGGTTGTCGATATGGAAAGTGATGGTTTCTCCCTGAGAATGCAAGCTGATAGTTTGTGTGAAGACGTTGATGATTGCCTTGGCCGTATTCATGAAAGGTCTTCCTAGTATGATTGGGATGTGTACGTCTTCTTGCATATCCATTACTACAAAATCTACTGGGTAAAAAAATTCGTCAATCCTAACTAACACATTTTCAGCTATTCCCTTAGGGTATTTGACCGAGTGGTCAGCAAGCTGTATGGTCATTTTGGTACGTCGAAGATTTTCTAACTCAAGCCTCTTGAAAAGCGAGTATGGCATAAGGTTAACACTGGCTCCTAAATCGGCAAGAGAACAGATGATGCCTGAATTGTAGATAGAACAGGGGAGAGTAAAATGTCCGGTGTCTCCGAGTTTTTCTGGAATGGTATTTTTCAAGATAGCTGAACATTCCTCATTTAGCGGGACATTGGGTACTTCGGGTACCTTATCCTTGGTTGTAAGAAGTCTTCTAAAGTACTTTTTGGAGTGAACTTCAGAGGCGGTGTCTAGGAATTTCCTATCAAGCTTAAAAGACTTAAGCTTGTCGGTTCGTTGTTTAAGACGAGCCGGAAATGGAATGTTTACTTTCCTATTTGGTGTAGACTCTGAATCTATGGTCGATGGGATAATAGGTGGTTCCTTCACCGGAGAAGAAATCTTAGGTGGGCTATGTGCTACCTGAGAGTCTTGAATATGAGAAGCCTCGTTATGGAAACTAGTTGGACTATCCTGAGTTTTAGCGTTAATATGCTGTGCTAATTGTCCTAATTGGGATTCAAAAGCTTTTAACAAAGTCAAATGATCTCTTAAGATGAGATCGGTTTGGTCTTGTCTAGCTGAGAGTCCTTGAATGACTTGTATCAGGGTGTCGTCAAAACTAGAGGTTTGTGAGGAAGAGGGTTCAAAAGGTTTGGGTTGGTGAGTTGGTGGGCTATTCGTAGGTGGGTAAGGAGAATGGTTAGTATTGGGTGGTGTTAGATGATATTGGAAATCTTAGGCTGAGTGGTTCAAATTAGCACAATCAAGGCAAGTTTGAACTTGACAGACTTGTTGTTGTTGACTTTTCAATTCTTTGATCTCCTTGGTTAGGTCTGCCACTTGCTGAGCGAGAGTTTTGATAGCTTCATTCCCGATTGTAGTAGGTGAATTCACTAGTGATGGGTGATTTTCACTGTTCCAGTCATGGTTGTGCATTGTCATTTCCTCAATAAGGCTCCAAGATTCATTGGTCGTACAATTCATGAAACTGCCTTGAGAGGCGGTATCAAGTAAAGGACGGTGATGTGGGAGGAGACCATTGTAGAAAATGCACAACTGGTCAGAGCACTCAAAATGATGATTTGGACATTTCTTAAGTAATTTCTTAAAGCGTTCCCATGCATCGTAGATTGATTCATCATGCACTTGACGGAAGTTTATGACGTTGGACCTAAACGTGGCTTGTTTTGATGGGGGAATATATTTGGCCAAAAATTTGGTTGCTAATTCTACCCAAGAGGTTATAGAGTTGAATGGATAGGGGTGGTCATTTCTAAAAGTGGTAAAAGGAAGGAAAAATAAAGAAATATTGTAGGGGTCTAAGAAATCCTAAAGGTTCATTAGTAAGTAAGTTTGTCTTAACGCCTAAGGATCGTACAGTTGGTTCCCCGGCAGCGGCGCCAAAAACTTGATGCGCCACCAGCGGTCGGTAAGGATTTCAACCCTTGTCGTTGCACCGGCTACTGGCGGCGGGCAACAGTGGGTGTTTTAAATTTGTAATTGCGGGGTCTAAGTTTTCCCTAGCAATGCTAATCCTAAGGGTGAGCACGTGGTAGGTATTACCTAGAGTCGTTCTTCAAACCGACTGAATTGAAACTAAGGCATGGCAGATGAGGGCTTTCAAACTAGTGAAGGTTTTATAAAATAGTGAGGGAATTTTAGTTTTTATATTAACTAACTTAGGCAAGTAAATAAATAAAAGCGAAATAAAAATAAAAGATAAAGCAGATAAAATAAAGATAGTGTTTGCTGAGATTTCGTTAATTAAGTTATGGGATGATGTTTGGAGAAACTGTGTTGAAAGATATTTGTTAATTATTAATCTTGAATACTCGTGATGTAAACACTAGATTCCCTACTAATTAAAATCCCATTAGCATGTCACACCGGGAGCTAGGTTATGGTAACATCACAAAGTATTTAGAATAATAAGCAAAATCTTAATTATGGTTTAATAATACTTTCATATGAACTGGAATAAAATCTTAAGGTACTATACATAACCGAATCATATAACGATTCCTCGTCATCCTAACAGATTCATGTATTTAAAAAGTTCATTAATGACTTTAAACCAGCCCTTGCTTAAGACTACCCAATAAATCCCCTAGTTATTCATAGCGCTCCTCACTTTAAGTGGTTCCACTGCTTCAAACCTTGACCATGTCTTGTCCTACGATAATCCCCCATGTAGCCTTGCGGTTCCATAGTTTCATACCTTTGATACATTATATTGACACAGATGACTGACTACCTTTTAATTGGACGTCGTTAAAAAGGTGTTGTAATCACGTTTATTGGTGGAAAGGCGATAGATTAAATTGAAGTTTAAAAGTCTATTTAGAAAGGTTAATTAAACTAGGTTTCTCATTTTATATGTTAGTCCATAATATAACTACCTTCGGTCGTTACTCGACTTCCATACATTTGTACTCCACCTTGAAGTGTTTCCAGTACTATATCGAGTAACAGTCGAATAGGGGCCATCATATTACTTCGTAATATTGTACCGTTTCGTAATATGACTACCTTTGCTCGTTCCTCGACTTCCATACATTTGTACTCCACCTTGAAGTGTTTCCAGTACTATATCGAGTAACAGTCGAATAGGGGCCATCATATTACTTTACGATAATTAAGACCGTTTATATTTTACTACTATGATGATCCTAAGGCAACAATCAAACAAGAACATGCAATAAGACGATCAAAGTAATACTACCGATCTTTAATATTTAATTATAAATCATCCCATAATTAATTAACTACATCGCAAACAAACACAACAAGTATACTACTCTCTAATCATGGCAATAACTAAATCTAGCATAATCAATAAAAACGTAATTAATTAAGATAGATAAGGATAGAAAGAACCAGGATTAAATGCGAGAGAGAATAGACTTGAATTAATTGACACAATTCCGAGCATACACCGAAGATTACAATTCATTCCGCACTTTCCTTCTACTTCTAATAAAACTCCTAAACTAGTTTACATACTAGTTAAAACTAATCTAAAGAAAGAAATATAGAGTGAGAAAGTGGGAGCTTATTTCTAGAGTGAGAAAGATAAGCTAGGAAGGTGTGTCTTTGCAAATGAGCCTCATGCCTCCTATTTATAGGAGAGTTTTGGTGCATTTTAGCAAGTGGAAGCTCACAATAGCAAAAGGTGAAAAATGTGGTGGCACTAGGTACGAAAAGGTGAAAAAGGTGGTGGCACCAGGTACGAAAAGCACGTAAAGGTTTAGCACCGGGTACACGAAAGGACCAAAAAGCGGGATCCGTGCAGGGGGTGCCGGCCGGCGGTGGGCACCTGGTGGCCGGCGGTGGGAGGCTGCCAGCCGGCCTGGTACGCCACCCTGCCGCACCGGTTCGCTTTCTTTCGCTGCGTTGCTTAATTCGCGCGTATCTTCTTCATTACGCATCCGTTTGAGTTGATTCTTTTTGCGTTGGATTCGTAAATTAAAAGCTTTTGTGAAAAGAAATCCCAAAAATATGTCTTTGAACTTTAGATGTGTCGTACGAATCGTTTGGATCTTCTGGCGTACGTAGAATCTTCATTCTTCGTCCGTTTTTGTTGATTCTTCTTCTGTTGGATTCTTAATTTGAAAAAGAACATCTTGGATGAGATAGATGTTTGTGATGGGCACTTTTGTCTTGAAATCTCGTTTTGATACCTTGAATCTTTAAACGTGCGTGGAATCTTCGTTTTCTATCCGTTTTGCTTGATTTTCATCGTGCAACCTTGTTTTGACCATCTTGGCATAATACTATTGATTTGTACTAAATTTGAGTTAATGTTCCAAGAATCGTTCCAAAATGAGAGAGATATCGGTAGTAAAAACGTGACTTTTTACGCGATATCAACCATCTTTTCTGATGAAGGCATATCTTCTGAACAAGCTGAAGATAACCTTAAGTGTTTCAAAGGAGTAAGTATATCATCAAACTTTGTTTGAAGATCATCCTCAGAATCTTCTGTTTCTTGACACTTATCTTTTGAAGGTTGTTGTGACCCACTTGAAGAAGCTTCATTTGAGTCACCATTTATCCTGATTCCAGATTTTGAAACACTCGATATTGGAGAAAACCATTGTCCGACTCTTCATACAATAAGTGCTCTGATATCTCAAATTCACTGACAAAATCACTTATAGGAACTTTAGATGACTGAAAGAGATCTGAATAGTCAAATTGCCAATCTAATTCCTTATGTACAGCAGGTACATAGCTCGTAACTTCAATGTTATAAGCTATTTCCAGTCGTCCCGTGACTTTATTGAAAAAACTCTTTTATTAGGCGAATTGGGCACATAACCTAGGAAAAATCCTTCGTCAGCCTTTTCGCCAAATTTAGCTTGATTTCATATTTTCAATATCGTACATGCAACTCCAAAGGGTTCAAATCCCTTCATATTAGGTTTCTTATTGTTCAATAATTCGTAACAAGTCTTGTTACGCTTTTTGACCATAAGAACCCTATTTAGAAGATGACATGCTGTATTCACCACTTCTGCTCAAAAGATGAACGGAAACTTTGAATCTGCAAGCATTGTTCTAGTAACTTCAATCAATGTTCGATTTTTCCTTTTAGCAACACCGTTCTGTTGAGGTTCATACGGTGCACTGAATTGATGTTGTATCCCTTTGCTTAAGCAATAGATATTCAACGTTGAGTTCTTGAATTCCGTTCCATTATCACTACGAATACGCTTTACTCTCGTTTTATAGACATTCTCTACTAGATCGAAGAACTCCATTAAAATTCCAGGAGTTTCATCCTTAGATCCCAAAAAGAATACCCATGAGAATCTAGAGTAATCATCTGTGATAACTAAACAATACCACTTGCCACCTAGACTTCTCTTGCTTATAGGGCCAAAGAGGTCCATGTGTAGCAATTCAAATGGCGACGATATTGAGTTTTCAATCTTAGACCTGTGTGATTTCTTGTGCTGCTTTCCTTTTAGGCAAGGAACACACTTGTCTTTAGACTCGAAACGTTTCTGTGGTACAACTAGAACTAATCCATTCTTGGTTATGTAGTTCATTTTTCGAAAGTTCAGATGTGCCATTCTCCTATGCCATAAAAATGCATCTGCTTCTGAAGCCTTGGATAGTAAACATGTTGACACCATTGAAGAGTTAGAAACACCCATGTTTATAGCATAGATGTCCTTCTTTCTTGGTGCCGTCATCAATATCCATTCTTCAGGAATTGTGAAGCCTGGCTTCAGAACTAAAGCCTCATTTTCATTAAAATGAACTAGATGACCTTTATTGCAGACTTGAGAAACACTCACTAGGTTATGAGTTAGTTCTTCAACATAATTCACATCCTCTAGAGTTAAAGTTCCATTTGAAACTTTTCCTTTCCTAGTAATTACTCCTCCTTTGTCTCCTTCAAAATTAACTTTTTGCTTGAAACCTTCTTTAAAGTCCTTCAGTAGACTTCGTTCTCCTGTCATGTGCCTTGAGCATCCACTGTCTACATACCACCAGCTATCCTTGTTCACAGTCTGCTCCTACACATAACAAATTATACACAATTAGTTTTCAAGAGGGACCCAAGCCATTACGGTCTTGGTTTGTCCCTGATCATCTACAATCTGTACCTCCTTAAAGTAACCATAACTATTCCCATCGGGAGTCTTGGTAACTTTCACAGGAGTTTGAGATTGTTGATGATATGTAGTCTTAGGCCTATGAGGAGAGTGAGTAGAAAACCTCCTAGCACATACGTAGTTCCTTGTGTACTTGAAGTAGAACCATTTTCAAACTGACTATAGTTTCTACTGGGGGTCCTAAACCTCGAAGGTGTCTTATCTCTTGGCTTATTGAAAGTATTTTCGTTCAGAGTATAAGGCCTTTTAGGTTTAGGTGGAGAGACACTATGGTTACCATCTCTCTTCAGAATGTTTACAGGTTTGCTGCCTAATCCCGGTTTGGAGCCTAGCCTGTCTACAATTGAACTAGAAGTGGTCAGTGTCTTTTCAGTATTCACTAACTTATGTGATGCTTCCAACTTCTTATTTGGACAACAAAGAAGCCACATGTCCTTTTGGGTGACATTTGAAGCAGGACATATCTTTCCGTGACTTACCAACTTTTGCATTCGCAGTCGGCGTCTTAGGCACTAAAGGATCAATAACTTGTTCTTTATTAATCACTTCATCAGTCTTAGTATCATTAATTACTCCACCCGGTACAAACTTTACTTTAGTGTGAGTAATTTTCTTACTATTATCAGATGAAGGATTCTTAACAACGTTCTTCTGTGCCTCTGACTGTTCAGGTTTAGTTACTGGTTCTACAGAACATGTTTCAGTCATCTCAGTGTCTTCTGGAAGCCTAGTGTAATTTGAATTGAAAGGAGGAGGTGTCTCATTGTAACCTAATCCTGACTTATCCTTTAAACTTCGTTGAGCATCAAGCATCTTATCCATCTCAGTGGTTCTGTAATTTTCTATCTTTCGGTTTTGCTCAACTAGCTTCAACTTACAATCAGCTAACTCCTTCTCCTTATTAGCAATTGTCTGATTTAAGGCTTTTAGATTTATATAGAGACCATCTATGATAACAACTTTTCATTAATGGTATCTCTAAGTGCAATCCAATCAGAAGCATCAGACTTAATTTTATCTTTTAAGTCCTGTTTATCGTCACTTAACCTACGCACATCAATCTTAGCTAGTTCAAGTTCAGATCTAACAGTCTTATTAGATTCAGTCAATATGCTAACTTGAGAAGACAAGTTTTTGTTTGCTACGGTTAAAACACTAACCTGTGACTGCAACTCAGTAACTAAGTAACAGACATTAGCAAGAGTAAGAATATCAATACATACCCTTTTCTTGTCTGTTTGAATTTCAGCCATGCATGCTACAAAGTCTTCAGGATTCATATTTTCAGCTAAATCCATATACAGCACGTCTTCATCACTTGCTTTCACTTCAACCTCAGGTAACTTTACATCACACTCTGCATCAGTAGGCATATAGGATGTAGACTCATCAATGTCAGCCATGAAAGCTTCCTCAGACTGAGCTTTCCATTCATAAGAGCCATCCACCTGTTTCACAACCAAGGCTTTGGAAGCAAGAGTGCTTCCCGAACCTTGTTTCCCATTGCCAGCTTCTACCTTAGGTCTTTGGCATTCTCGAGCAAAGTGTCCATAACCCTGACAGTTAAAACACTTGATATTGGTTTTATCAAACCCTGACCGATTGCCAACTACCTTTCTACCAGTTTTCTTCAAGAAATTCTTTACTCTTCTCGACAACATAGCAAGTTGATCCTGAAGTTCTATTTCTTCAAGATAATCAGGGTCTATCTGATCATAGTCTTCATCAAACATAATTGGATCATTGATTTTACCCTGAATGTACTTTTCATACGAAGCTACAAAGGAAGCAAGAACAGATAATTGTTGTTCAGCAGATTTTACACTCATAGGCATCTTTTGATGCTCCTGAGGTAACTTCTCAGTTGGTTTTCCCTTTGCTTCACTACCAGATGATGTAACGAGACACAACTCATCAGTAATCATTTCACCCTTTCCATCAGCATTACCAACAAACAAAGATGTGGTTGAGCTTGATGAAGCAGTAGAGATAGTAGATTTTCCATGGTATAGTCCCGGATCCTGAGCCTGATCAGAATCAGTATCTCTAGTCTTCTTGGTGAAATCATAACCTCTGAGCTTATCAATAGCCTGCTCTAAGGTCATAGTTACATACCTCACATCATTGTCTTTAAGCATTATGCCATGCATTTCCCACTTAGACGGTAAACCCTCAATAAACTTGTCGTTTTTCTCAGTCTCAGTAGTTACAATCTCATGGTCATCTAGCTCACTCAGCAAATGGTAGTACCTTGTGGTATAAGCATCAAGATCTTCTCCTTTCAAAGCTTTGAACACGGTAAACTGCTTTTTCAGGAGATTCCTCTTGCCTGCTTTAACTTGTGGACTACCTTCACACCTCTTTTCAAGAGCTGTCCACAAAGTTCTAGCAGTTTGGAAGGACTTCAGTTGATGATTGAGTTCCTTAGGAAGACTCATCATGATTGAAGAATGAGCCTTATTCTCAATCTCAAACTCCTTCCTTTGTGCTTCACTCATCTATTGATAAGTGAGAACCACAATAGCATTCTCAACGGGTTGTGTAGGTGCCGTGTATCCATTCTTGATACACATCCAGATAGATAGATCATGGAATCTACAGTAAGATTCAAACCTAATCCTCTAACTATAATAATCCTCAACTCTTAACAATTTAGGTGGAACATTAGATTTGCAAATCTCGTGTTCCATCTCAATCATTTTGCTAAGGTCAGACATCGTGAAGTTTAAAAGTCAAACTGTATTTGCGAATTCAGAAAAACTCGACTCCCAGAAACTCAATTCAACTTGCAATCTCAAATCGCCTCGCAAAACTCGGTTCGCAAGTCTCAGTTCAGATCGCAGTGATCTCGGTTCGCAAGAGATCTTGGTTCGACTCGTAGAACTTAGTTCGGTTCGCAAGTTCAACTCGGTTTGCAGCTAACGCTGAAACCCTAAACTCAGTTCGCGAAACGGCTGAAAAACCCGAAAACGAAAGTTTTAGGTATTTTTACGTCCAAATCAGTAGATTTCGACTGTAAACTATCCTAAAAACATCCAGAGAGTGATTTTGATTGTTTTTACACACTAATGCACGTCAAAACAACCCTAAATGACACACGATTAACCCGAAAAACTTTGAACTTACTCGTATTTAGCCCGAAAGCTCTGATACCAATTGTAAGTCCCTAGTTCTAGGATCGATAACTTCGTTATCTATAGTATTAAGGTGCGGAATTCCTCAATACACGTTATCTTACTATAACAAAGAATAAGATCGCTTCAACCTCAGGCTCCTTTACATCACACTCTGCATCACTAGGCAAATAGGATGTAGACTCATCAATCTCAGCCATGAAAGCATCCTCAGACTGAGCTTTCCATTCATAAGAGCCATCTAACTGTTTCACAACCAAGGCTTTGGAAGCAAGAGTGCTTCCCGAACCCTGACAGTTAAACATAATTGGAAGCAAGATTGCCAGCTTCTACCTTAGGTCTTTGGCATTCTCGAGCAAAGTGTCCATAACCCTGACAGTTAAAACACTTGATCTTGGTTTTATCAAACCCTGACCGATTGCCAACTACCTTTCTACCAGTTTTCTTCAAGAAATTCTTTACTCTTCTCGACAACATAGCAAGTTGATCCTGAAGTTCTATTTCTTCAAGATAATCAGGGTCTATCTAATCATAGTCTTCATCAAACATAATTGGATCATTGATTTTACCCTGAATGTACTTTTCATACGAAGCTACAAAGGAAGCAAGAACGGATAATTGTTGTTCAACAGATTTTACACTCATAGGCATCTTTTGATGCTCTTGAGGTAACTTCTCAGTTGGTTTTCCCTTTGCTTCACTACCAGATGATGTAACGAGACACAACTCATCAGTAATCATTTCACCCTTTCCATCAGCATTACCAACAAACAAAGCAGTGGTCGAGCTTGAGGAAGCATTACCAACATCCAATAGCATTCTCAACGGTTTGTGTAGGTGCCGTGTATCGATTCTTGATACACATCTAGATAGATAGATCATGGAATCTACAGTAAGATTCAAACCTATCCCTCCAACTATAATAATTCTCAACTCTTAACAATTTAGGTGGAACATTAGATTTGCCAATCTCGTGTTCCATCTCAATCATTTTGTTAAGGTCAGACATCGTGAAGTTTAAAAGTCAAACTGTATTTGCGAATTCAGAAAAACTCGACTCCCAGAAACTCAATTCAACTTGCAATCTCAAATCGTCTCGCAAAACTCGGTTCGCAAGTCTCAGTTCAGATCACAGTGATCTCGGTTCGCAAGAGATCTTGGTTCGACTCGTAGAACTCAGTTCGGTTCGCAAGTTCAACTCGGTTTGCAGCTAACGCTGAAACCCTAAACTCAGTTCGCGAAACGGCTGAAAAACCCAAAAACGAAAGTTTTAGGTATTTTTACATTTTTACACACTAATGCTAAACTGTAACTATCCTAAAAACATCCAGAGAGTGATTTTGATTGTTTTTACACACTAATGCACGTCAAAACAACCCTAAATCACACGCGATTAACCCGAAAAACATCGAACTTACTCGTATTTAGCCCAAAAGCTCTGATACCATTTGTAAGTCCCTAGTTCTAGGATCGATAACTTCGTTATCTATAGTATTAAGGTGCGGAATTCCTCAATACACGTTATCTTACTATAACAACGAATAAGTTCGCGTTTAGGTTATCTAATACTTAGCTTTTACTATAAACCGTCAAAGCCTATCCGTTAGTCTTTAGGTTATTCTCTGGATTGAAATTGCAGGGTGCAAAAAAGAAAATGGCAAAAGTTAATGATTTCTAAACAGAAATCATTTAAATATTGCAGCTCAACTCGTAGCCTGTCGACTTTGCGAGTTGACTCATCTCGAAGCCCAAGTTTGGCCAGCAAACTCAGCTCGTTTCGCTGCTAGTCTTCTGCGAACCCAGATCTCATTTCGCAGTCTTTTGTCCTGCGACTTGAGATCTCATCTCGCATAAGACTTTAGTTTGTATTGGATATTCGTCTAACACTTTAACATATTAATATATTTAACGAATATTAAGAACAAAAGTAATATTAATTTACAAATCTAAACCAATGTACAAACATGATAACAATTACACCAGTCCTATTTCAAGCTAGATTTGTTGTCACAAACTATATCTCAACACGTTCATTTGTTGCAACCAGATAGTCATAACTAAATCAAAAGGTGAGTTCTAAATCCACTCACCGATACCTTTGTCTTCAAAAACTCAGAATCCAGACATCACTTAGTCTTTGAAGGATCTGAGAATCAACAATCAAATATAAGTTAGTAATCAGGATCTTTAAAACATAACTTATATTAATCCATAACACTAAAAGTTTAGCACAAATGACATAAAAGTTACAAGTTCTTAATCATGTATTAGTAATCTCAACATAGTTATTATCATATACTAATACTGGTCTATCAATGTTATATCATATAACAATACAATTAACATTAACATTAACAATTAAGAATGGATGTTGGACTGGCCAAAGAAGCCGCCAGATGGGGTCTAGGACCCACCGGTTTCACCCCACAAGCCGCCGACTCACACCACCTAGCCGTCGGGTACAACAGTTTTTGAGGCACCAGAACTAAGTCAAGATTTAAAGCCTAAATGAGCCGTCTCATTGGCCAAGGAGCATCTGGGTTTAGGCTATAACCCGCCGGCTCCCTAGTGCCTACAAAGAGGCCGCCGGCTTCCTTATGGAAGCAGCCGACTTGTTCTTCAGGTACAACAGCAATGCAGTACCAACAAACACCCCCAAATACGAACTCAAACTTGGAACAACCATAAACTCAGTCACTAATTCAGTATTACAATTTTTTCTATCACAAAGTAATATCAACTATAAGCATATACATCAAATAAGCCAACTTTCATACGTAATTCCATAACAATTCCATAACCCACATACTTGAGCTCTAAAACCCTTATTCAAGAGAATCAATCTGATTACACATATCAAGTATACTAAAATCAGTTACTACTATCATGTAATAACTACAACTATCAATTTATCCTTTAACTTCCACATATATCACTGATATCGCGTAAAAAGTCACGTTTTTACTGCCGATATCTCTCTCATTCTGGAACGATTCTTGGCATTTAAACTCAAATAACACTCAAATCAATGAGAATCTGCCAAAAAGGTCAAAACAAGGTTGCACGATAAAAATCAAGCAAAACGGATGAAAAATGAAGATTCCACGCACGTTTGAAGATTCAAGGCATCAAAACAAGATTTTAAGACTTAAGTGCCCATCATTAACATCCATCTTATCCAAGATGTTCGTTTTCAAAATACAAGTCTAATAGAAGAAGAATCAACAAAAACGGATAAAGAATGAAGATTCTACGCCCGCCGGAAGATTCAAATGATTCGTACGCAATATCTGGAGATAGGAAACTCATTTTTTGGATTACTTTTCATCAAAGTCTTCGTTTTTGAATTACGAATCCAATGCAAAAGTAATCGACGCAAACGGGCGCATAACAATGAAAATACGCACGAACTAAGAAACGGAGCGAAAGACGGCGGACCGGGGCGGGGGTGTGCCAGCCGCCGCTGGCCAACCACCCACCGCCGCCGGCCACATAATGGATGGCGCCGGCCTTCCCCCTCCCATCTCATTTTCTCTTTTTGGTCCTTGTGCGTACCCGATGCACCACCTTTACGCGATTGTACGTACCTGGTGCCACACCTTTGCGCGATTGTATGTACCTGGTGCACCACCTTTTCCACCTTTTGCTAAAGTGCTCCTCAAGATGCTAACATGAGCCGGATTTCACCTATAAATAGGAGGCATGAGGCTTCATTTCAATACACACCTTACACACCATATGCATTAGTCATATTACTTAGTCTTGAGAACAGACCCAGAGGAAGTTACCACCACCAAGGAAGCAGCCACTCCACCACCGGCTGCTATCCCAGTAAAGGATGAACAAAAGGTCAAGACACTAGCTGTGGAAACCACCCTAACCATAAACAAAGAGGTTAGAATCCCTTACCCCGCTAGAACTAAGGTCCAACCTAAGAAATTCTTGATATCATGTCTAGACTTCCTGGTCGTAATAAATACATTAGGAAATTGCTATCCACTAAGGATAAACTGTCCGAAGTAAACAACATTCCCCTTAGTTCTGAAACCTCAGCCCTACTTAAGAATAGCCTTCTCGAAAAATTAGGAGACACCGGAAGATTTACACTCCCTTGTTCTATTTACCAATTCGGAGAAATAAGCGCCTTAGCTGACCTAGGAGCTAGCATTGACCTCATGCCCTACTCACTGTTTAAGAGGCTAGAGCTTGAAAACTTGAAACCCACCAAGATGACCGTACAGCTAGCTGACCAATCCATTAGATACCCAAAAGGAATAGCTGAGAATGTCCTAGTTCAAGTTGACAAATTCTTCTTTCCTACGGATTTCATGGTAATGGACATCCACGAGGACATAAACATCCCGATTATCCTTGGAAGACCATTCATGAACACCGCTAGAGCAGTAATTGATGTGTATAACCATACGATTGTTTTACGATCGCATGGTGAAAGCATCACTTACAAGATCGACCAACCAGAATGCACACCAGAACAAGAAGAATGTTATGCCATATCAACAGGCAGAATTACCTATAATGATGAATCAGAGCCCGAAGAAGAACAACCTTTCACCCGATCGTCAACCTTCATCTCTGACACTGAAACTGACCAAGTAGAGGAAGAGGAGTATCAACCTGCAGAGGATGACTTGGAATCTGAAGAAGAGGAAGAACCCACTGAGAAAGAAGAAGAAACTGAAGAGGAAAAAGAAGAAATGGATGAAGAGACTGAGGAAGAAGAAGAAATGAACGAAGAAATGGAGGACGATGAAGATCATGTTGACTCGCCACAAATGGCTGAAGTCAAGAGGATACAAAACTGTGAAGATTACTCTTCATTAGAAGAATCCATTGATTATGAAACCCTCCGTCAAGAACTAAAGTTCACTCATATCAGAAGAATGGGAAACATTCTTGACTCTTATCTCGACCCATCGAAACCTTTCACCCGAACTCGACTCCGAGATATAGATGCGTTTGAAGAAGAACTCCGATCATCGAAGCACCCAGACCTATATACTACACTCTATCAAAAAATTGCCGCATATAAGGCAAGACAAAAGTGTGGCTTTTATGAAGGAAACCTTCAAGACACAACTATGGAAGTGAGGACCATCGAAGTCGACAGATGAAGAATTCCACCAATTCCCAAACTCACGTGACAAGGATTCCGAATATAATAGCGAATGTGATGACGGATATGTCAACATTTCCTGCGATGAACGCTCTATTCCCCCTGCTCCGGCAAATTCTCCCATCACCACAACCGAGATATTGGAAATCCCTCTCTTAGATACCCACCAAGAGATGATTGACTTGATTGATGAAAATAACAATGTTCGCATCATCGTAGAAGCTATCAGAGAATCAACCAATGACTACACCACAGCTCAAAGGCACCTGATAAGGGAGATCGAATGAGAATACGATTCATACCTCGCCAATTATGGAGAACCAGAACCCCGCGCTCTTCGAAGATATATTCAAGAATTCTCCGATTCCCTTCAAGCACAAATCACCAGAGAACCTCAACAGCCAGAAAGACCCCACTACCCGATGGGAGAAGTCGAGTTCTACACCAACCAAAGGCAAATATACCAAAAAGTGTATTGTGCCTTGGCCGGATCTGCTTTTCCCTACTCTTCGAGTCAGAAGGCTATACTTGCATCAATGAGAACCAATCTTGAAAGAGCTACTGGAAACCCACGAAATTATGCCGACATCAGAATGATGGGAGATCTTAGAACCCTTCTAGATCTCATCAAAACTGGAGAACATCTCACAGCCTCGGAAAACTACAGAATCATCATTCACTCCACCATTGGTCATCACGTTGAACTGATAATTGATGAGTTGAACGAGTCATCATATGAAGAAGAAACTCATGAGGTACCAAGATTCATTCCACACATGTCGCAAATCAACCTAGCAACCTATGTGACGACTCGACTGCGCGGAATGTACCAAGAAGAAGACTTAGAACTTGACGTTTACCGAAACGGATATCGCAAAATACTCAGCAAGTTAATCTACATCTTCACAGACTCGGATTTCCATTCAACCGTGAACAACATCAAATCATCAGACAAGTATGCCAAGTAACAAGATCCTTTGGAGGAGATCCTTTGGCTAGTAACTTTGAATAAGTAAGAACTGAGTTTATGGCTTTAATCCCCTCGATAGGTCGAAACCACCCCCAGCGGGAGGTTGTCTGAACTTACACCTGCACCAGAATTGACCCTAAAGGACCAGTTACACGGTCAGTTAGATACATCAGCTACGGGATGGCAATCCTTGACAGATTGGCAACTGACCACTTCAAAAGCTTCTGAATGGAATCCACTAACCCACCAAATCTTATTGCCGACATGACAGAGAAATTCCTCCAATACTTTCCTCCAAGATACGCCCTACCTAGAATCCACAGTGACCACTCAAGCACTAGGGACGCATCCAACATCATCTAAAGAAGAAAGGACTAAGTCAAGCTCTCGACTTTAAAAGAGCGCTTCTCAGGAGGCAACCCGTGTTTTTAAATTTCTGCAAATTTTACTTTCCAAGAAGTGATGAAATCTACAACTATCTTTCACACACGGATCATACATGCCCCAGCCTGCAAGAAAGTATATCTTTCACACACGGACCAATCACAAGAAGACTTGATCAAGAATGCACCTATGAAGATGAAGTCCGGAAGATGCAAGCAAAGGAATACTGCAACTACCGGGGAGTACTTCTATACCGTCTCTTTCACTCGTTATAAATATACCATATCCACTATGCTTATCACTACGTGTGGGATTCAAACCCAATACACACCGCTAAAGAATATGTCCTAGATGTTTCAACTCCTAAGTGTGGGATTTTTCACCCCGGACAGAGCTTAGAATAACATCGAGGATGATGTTCCTTTAAGTGTGGGATAGCAGTAGTTGCACTACTGTGAAATGGATAATGGTGTATATGCTTGATTCTAAAATCGTTGCTCCTTAGACCCTGCTTCTTCAAAAAGTAACTTGAAAATTTAAAAAAATTTCAAAACTGAGTTAAAAATATGTTGAAAATGAAAATTTTAGACGAAGAATGATTTACTTTGGGGAAGAAGGACAAATAAAATACAAATTCTTTTGAAATATTAGTTTAGTAATCCCATAAAGAGCATCGCATGACTAGGCACACAACAAACCAACTTTCCATTCGTGAGGTATATAAAAAGCATTCACTTTTAATGCTTCATTTTTTTTCGATTCTTGAGTGTGCCGATGTATGCGTTTAGAATCAGAACTTGCTCCTGTTACGCATTTCAAATCCGGATTAGTGAGTAAAGAGGAGATCGAATCACTTCATTCTTAAACCCATCTATATACCCATAAATAAACACGTTATCCCTACCTTCTCGAAAGCATCCCTCAAACTTCTTAGTAAGTCCCAAAGATGAAAGAAAAGAAGCTACAAGGATATGACGTCAAAGAAGAAAACCCAAGAAAGAAAATTCGAAGAAAAGAAAATCAATTGGAGAAAAAGACTCCTTTTGCAAACACCAAAAAAAAAGGGCGTCAATCCTACCAAAAATTTCAACTTCACCAAAAAGAAACCAATGAAAAACCAACAAAACCCCCTCTCACATCACCAACACTTCACCCCAAAAACCCAACATCACTTCCCTTAGAATGATTGTGGCTAGATCGACTTCGCGCTCACCAAAAAGGTAACGATTTGATCCTCGATCAAGCCTGTGATGATAAACGATACATGACTGGCATCCAGAGTGATTGATAATACTAGAATAAGAAACCCTAAACACTTTGAGTGATTGGAGTGACCACCTTGAGAGGATCGCCTAGTCATGTATCGAAGATCAAAGATCAAAAGCATGCTCCCAAAGATTACAACCTTGTTTTTCAAAGAAGAAATATTTCATTTCTCCCAAAACCCCCCTTTAGTAAAAAGTTCCGCCTCAAAATATTTCATTATCTGCTTATCTTTAACCATGTTGAAGTTCGAGTTTGCTTGAGGACAAGCAAAGTTCTAAGTGTGGGATACTTGATATCGCGTAAAAAGTCACGTTTTTACTGCCAATATCTCTCTCATTCTGGAACGATTCTTGGCATTTAAACTCAAATAACACTCAAATCAATAAGAATCTGCCAAGAAGGTTAAAACAAGGTTGCACGAGAAAAATCAAGCAAAACGGATGAAAAACGAAGATTCCACGCACGTTTGAAGATTCAAGCATCAAAACAAGATTTTAAGACTAAAGTGCCCATCATCAACATTCTTATCCAAGATGTTCGTTTTCAAAATACGAATCTAACAGAAGAAGAATCAACAAAAACGGATAAAAAATGAAGATTCTACACCCGCCGGAAGATTCAAATGATTCGTACGCAATATCTGGAGAAAGGAAACTCATTTTTGGGATTACTTTTCATCAAAGTCTTCGTTTTTGAATTACAAATCTAATGCAAAAATAATCGACGCAAACGGGCGCATAACGAAGAAAATACGCACGAACTAAGAAACGGAGCGAAAGACGGTGGACCGGGGCGAGGGTGTGCCAGCCGCCACTGGCCAACCACCCACCGTCGTCGGCCACATGGTGGGCGGCGCGGGCCTCCGCCCTCCCATCTTGTTTTTTCTTTTTGCTCCTTGCGCGTACCCGGTGCACCACCTTTACGCGATTGTACGTACCCGGTGCCACACCTTTGCGCGATTGTACGTACCTGGTGCACCACCTTTTCCACCTTTTGCTAAAGTGCTCCTCAAGATGCTAACATGAGCCGGATTTCACCTATAAATAGGAGGCATGAGGCTTCATTTCAACACACACCATATGCATTAGTCATATTACTTTCTTACTTTCTCATTCTATTTTCTTACTTCAAAATTAGTATTAGGCTAATTAGGAAGCTTGTTTAGGGTAGAACGAAAGCAAGGAACATCTTGTAATATTTGGTGTACCCTTGAAATTACGCTTATTAATTTAAGTCTATTCCTTCTCGCATTCTAATCCGGGTTCTCTCTTTCCTATTCTATCTTAATTAAATATATATGCTTTAATTATGCTAGAATTAGTTTGTGCCATGATTAGCGAGTAGATTACTATTGTATTTGTTGTTATGTAGTTAGCACATATAATTATGGGATGACTTTAAATACGTCGGGAAATAATATGACAGCCTCTATTCAACTGTTTATTTGGTATAGTGGTGGAAATGCTTTCAAGCAATGTACATACGTATGTAAGCCGGTAAATGACCGAAGGTAGTTGTATTATGGATCGACGTTATAAAAATAGAAACTTTATGAACGGACTTATCATGTGATCTTAAACCTAAAACTTATATTCGCCTTTCGATTAACAAACGTGATTGTAACCTTGTAAAGAGGAGTTGCGAACCTTAATACTTGGTCAATAATTATTTGCGTCAAAACTATGGTTTAATTGTAACGTCATGCAAGCATCATAAAATGCAATGTGACAAAATCATAAATTTTACATTCTAGATTATTATTATTCATAATTTCCTACTCTTTTATCGAGACTAGGTTTCAACTTATCCTTTTACTACTCCCTTTGTCTAATTCAATTATGTCATTATTCCATTAAATCACTATTCAGGCCGTTAAAGCTTTCATTCAGTTTGTATCATCATAATTCAAATAACAATTACCTCTATCCATATGTATTAGAATCATGTATAGGTTTAATAATTTATTATATTTCGTTATATTTCGATTATCTTGTCATAATAATTCGGTTTGCTCCCCCACTTAGACTCATCTTATTACTCTTTTTACAGCAAATGCCACATAAAACATCCGTTTAATGGTCAACTACCGTTTCTTATCAACTAAATACATATTTCAAAACTAATATGCTAATGTATGTGTTAACAATTAAACCATTAATACATTAAACAAAACTGAAATTACAATTTCTGACAATCAAATTGCGTCGCGACTATCCCAAATCATGTCACGATTCACACTAAATCGCGTGGCAATCTGTGACACCCGTCAATTAGGACTAGTTATTAGGTCCTAATCATTTTGTTAATACATGTAATTAGTTATGTGTTAGGGTATTTGTGTGTATCATTACGTGTATTGTTATATATACGCATTTACATGATTTATTAAAATCGTGCCATTTTATATCGGCCTAATTCTGATCCATTAATATGGACGTTGGTGAACCTATTTTATTAAATAATAGAATTTATTTAATAAACATATTTGAATCAAAATATTATTTTGATAATATTTCAAAATTATTTCGTATCGTATAATTAACTACTACGCGACCAAAAATGCATGAACGCGCCCGATGATCAAAACAAACCTAAGTTATATTTTTATAACTCATTAACAAGTATTTTGGTAAAATACTTCATTGATGCACCCCTATTCGTCAGTGTCGTTGATGTTATTGTAACGACTGAGGGGGCGATCAGGGGGTTTTAAAATTTATTTTGCTCGGGGCCTAAACCTCCGAACTACCTACTGGTACTGGGTACAAGTACCTAATACTAGTACGTGGTAAGGATGATCAGGGTCGTCTCCAGACGGTCGAATTTTAAACAAAGCTTGTTTGGATAATTAAGTCTTCAAGATAGGGTTCACATAGTTAGTTTTGTTTGGGTTTTTATCTAATTTAAACTACTAAAGAAATAAACTAAAATGAGCTAGCTAGCACGTATGGAACAACTAAGGATAGGGAAGACGTGGTTCGCCATGACTTGGGATAGTATAATATGGGGATGGTGTTTATAATGGGGACACTTTCAGATTAATAGATTGACAGACCTTGGTGTAAACACTAAAACCCTACCAATTAAATTCCCGTTGGCATGTCACTAGGAACTAGGTTATCATGATTCTGATCGGAGCAATATGCTAAACTTTCAATACTTACCTAGTTGAAAGATAAACAATCTATCTTGGTAAAGCACCGAGGTACATGAATAAAGCAGCGTATTGTCTCATAGGTCTGACTGTTCTTAACACCTAAGCTTATCTCTCATTCTTCTAATTATGTACCTAAATATTAACTTGTTATGTTTAAAGAAACAAATATGTAAGATCTAGGGGGTTGATGTGTGACACCCGACGATTTAGGGTTACTGATTGACCTGCTAGAAACCCTAATTATGTGTGTTTAGTTCGGTATTAGGCTAAATACTTGCAATTACTTGTAACTACTTGTATATTTATGTGAATATACACTCCCGTAATTGATTTATATTACGTTTACGTAATTAGTTGTAATTACGTGAAACAACCAGACCGAGTCCGACAAACTATACGACATTGGTGAAAATCTTTCTATAAATAACTTAAATATATTTTTAGAAGTTATTTATCATTTATTATTATTTTGTTAAAATAATATACGAAAAACCTAGACGTTTCGATTAAAACGTCTCAAACGCAACGATAATGCGCGAATTTAATTCGGCAACCAAACGAACGTCAATAATTAATTTGACAACTCAAATTAAGTATTTTTAAATAATACTTCAATGAAAAATTAGCCAATTATATCGTTAATTTAAATAACTCGAAATAACGTTACGCGATTTAACGTTTAAACGAAATAACGAATTAAATAACACAGTACGCGAATACAGCCTAGGATTAAAATTAAATCACACAAACCACCATGGGGGACCCACCCATGGCTGGACCATGTGGTCACCACCCACATGAACCACTTAAAACCCATGCAAAAATCATCATGAGATTCTTTTCCTACTAACCATCCATCTTTCATGCAAATCCTCATTTCCACACTCAAACTCATTTCCAACTTTTCTCTCCATCAATACTCTCTCTACTCCTTCAATTTCCAGAAATTTTAACACCAAAAACCACCTAATATCATCACAAAAATCATCCTCCATCACCATCCTCAAGAGCAAATCAAGAACATCAAAGCTAGGAACAAGAATCAAGCTCATATTCATCATCTCCATCATCCTCTTGTTTCTCCTCATCATTTCTTGTAAGAATATTCAAACCATCTACTAATTTTTCTTTCATATCACTGATTATGATGTTATATAGCTCCATCAAAAAGATTATGTCCAAAATAATTGTTAAAATACGTTTTTATAATTTATTCATGAAAGATACATAATCTGTCTACAAAAATACAGCTCACTAAAAACGTCATATCTTGAGTTCTAGGAGCATTTAGACGATTCATTTTTTAAAAAAATCTGCGTATTTAAAATATCTACAACTTTCATGTTTTACGTTTTTACCAGATCCGTACACGTTTCTCTCTATAATCTGATTTGTGGTACTGATCTGTATGAAATCAGAATCTGAGTTAGGAACTTTTGTGCATTTTATTTACCCACTTAGATGACCCTTGTAATGGTTAGAAAAACTATGTTAGCCACTAGAAACATAGAGGATTAATGAGTAATTCTTGTGAAAACTGATTTTGACCAGAAGGTGTAGAAAACATTTGGTGAACTAAACCGACAAAATCGAAAATGTGAGATTTTGAAGTTTTAACTTGTGTTTTATAAACCAACACTTTTGGGCATGCTAGAAATAGAAATAATGAATTTTTGGGATTTTTTAAACTTATATAAGAGTTTCGGGGAAAGTTTCTGGTCAAACCGAGTAAGTTTGACTAAGTCAACAAAAATGGCTCGGTTTATAAAAATGACAAAACCTACTATTTTTGGAAAGTGGTAACAAAAATGCGTTTGGAAGGCTTAATTAATGTCTTTGACCAAAAACGAGAGTTGGAAAGTTTCCCGAATTAGAAACCGACATATAAATTGATAAGTGGCTCTATGGTTGACCAGGTTTGACCAGTTTTGACCGGGTTGACCAGGTTTGACCAGTTTGACCAGTTTTGACCGGGTTGACCAGGTTTGACCGGTTTGACTAGGTTTGACCAGTTTGACCAGGTTTGACCGGGTTGACCTGGTTTGACCACTTTGATTAGGTTTGACCAGGTTTGCCAGTTTGACCAACTTTGACCTACGGTTTAAGGCTTATACAAACCAAAATAATCTGTTTGCAACACACGATGTGTACTAATGAATAGTATACAACAAAACAAACTTGATAATGATGTCTAAATGAATTATTATTACAAACTTTCACCAACGGGTCGTACGCGTCTTTGATAAACGAACTTGAACAACTTATTTGGACATAACTAGTTGAATGAGCTAGCTATAGGTGGACATTAACCCTCCACTTACATAGATGATCTTTCAAGACATCTACTTATACAACCTTATACGTTTAGGACGTTAGAAGGTTGCATATTGGATCGCACTTTACTTGCTATTTGACACTGCTTGCTTACTATTTGCTAGAACTCAGGTGAGTTTCATAGCCCCACTTTTTACTGCTTCTTACTTTGGGGTGAGAATACATGCTCTATTTTATAAACTGTTTTACATATGAACGCAAGTAACGAAAACTCTTATACTGATTGCATGAGTAACTAAACCAAACTACGATGGCCCCTAACAAATATCATAATACGTTAATACTAAGCGCAAACATTATGGATAGATCTATCGGGACCTGACAATCCGCCATCCGGGTTAGTCGCTCTAACCGCTATATGGATGCATAATATTTCGTACAACCGAGTGTACTGGTTACACACTCATTGGGGGTAAACAACTACGGTTAAGCTTTGGACTATGAGCTCATGGCAATAGTATACTATGATTTACTTTGGCATTCGTGCTACTTTGATAACTATGAAATCTTGTGGTTCATACTATGATTTTAACTGCGTAAACCTATGAACTCACCAACTTTATGTTGACCTTTTAGCATGTATTTCTCAGGTTCACAGATGCAGTAGGACTACCCACAGGAAACAAGGCAGTAGGATGCTTTTGGAAAGCATTAGCTCGAGTCGCATGTTTTCACAAACAACAAGAGATTAGATTGCATTACGATATTTTGTATCAACATTTACGTATTAGAAATCTCTACACTTTTAATGCGAACTCCAATGTTTTGATATAACGTTTGTAATCGTTTTATTTAAGAAATGTAACTATTTTCAAATGTCTCATATAGAGGTCGTTTTCTTTAATCTTGGTGTTATGATATTTGATTGGTCGGCGCCCCCGTGACACCTCCTACTTCCGCTGCCACGTGTCTTGGGGGTGCGACATGATGTATCTAAGTCACTTGGACTTTCCTTCCTAGACCTTGTTAATACTTACGCTCTAATTACTTTGATTTGACCTAGACCTCTCCTTTTCAAACAGTTATACATCCCTGGATTATTCGCAGTTTGTCAAAACGTGTTTCATATGCAGACCATACCTTTCAGTAATGTACTTTATAGAATAGTTCCATGGCTTCTTACATTCAACATGCCGTCAAGAGTAATTGACAGTGAAAATGACACTCTTAAACGAATTAAATTAAAAGCAAATGTTAATGTAAAGCAGTGAAGAAATGTAAACCTAATATGTGCAACGAGTGGTCTCACTGTGTCTTACTTATTGCATGTTATGGGTACATATAACTACTTACCACAATTAAGGTTCATGACTCCTTAATATCTAGGTTGTAGTCACGTGGATAACTGGAAAGGGTACTCCACAAATTAGGTCCGGTGTCATATATTTAAACAAGAACAAAGTATAATAATTCCCAATCATATATGTTTCTCTTTATAAATTTAAACTATGTTGCAATGAGTTGTTTTTACGATCCTATCAACTAACTAACATAGAGTTGTCCGCAATCAGATAGAAGATATGTCACATGGATAGTAAACACAGACAATTATAATACACCAGAAGTTCTCCCAAATGTACTGAACATATCAGCCAACGACTACCCTCAAATCCTATTCCTCAATCTTGGTCATTAGAGATGTCCGTATCATGCATGGTCTGTTGCATAAACAGTCTCATAAACAGGTTTTACCCTACCGGAATAAGTTAGCGCAGTCTGGTCATAAGTGGTTGGCCGAACATGCCATCATTCATTCATAATATTATAATTAAACTATTAACAGAAATTCATTTAGCACATTTATAGTATTAATCCGTAATATAACTACCTTTGGTCGTCCTAGACTTCCGTACGTTTGTACTCTGCATAAAGCGTTTCCAGCACTATATCTGGGAACAGTCGAATAGGGGTCGTCATATTACTTTACAATATTTAATATCATCACATTATAACTATCTAAATCATGGCAAACATATAAGCAACTACTCGTAGATCATGGCAATTAACATGTCTAATGTTAATAAATCATAAACATCAAACAAGAACATTACGAATAATTAATAAAAGAAAAGGAAAGATATTACCTGTAATTATTGCGAGCAAAACAATGCTTATATTACTTCCAAATATTCCCAAGCGTTACTTTGCTAAGCTAGCTACTACTAACTACTACATATTTAATCTCTTACTTACCACTCACCAAATTAATTAAACTAACTTAGAGGAAGAAAGTAGAGAGAGAAATAAAAGAGAAAATAAAAGTTGGGAGAATGTGTAGAAAGGTGTAAGGTGTAAGATATGTAGGCGTGTCTTGAAAATGAGGCTTTGATGGCCTATTTATACTTGAAGAGGGGCTCACTTTAGCAACTTGAGGCCCATGTTAGCAAAAGGTGGTAAAGTGGCTAGCACATGTACCCTAAAGTGCATAAAGGTCTAGCACATGTACCCTAAATTTGCGGAAAGGTCTAGCACATGTACCAGGAGAGTACGAGCAAGGACAAAAAAGAACCAGAGGGACGGGGTGTAACACCCGCCAAATTAGGGCTAGTCATTAGGTCCTATTCATTTTGTAATACATGTAATTAGTTCTGTGTTAGGCTAATTTGGGTATCAATATATATTGTTGAATATATACAATTATGCGATTTGATTAAATTGTACTCGATTCAAATCGAATGTAATTCGGTTCAATTAAATACGAACGTTGGTGAATAATCTAATTAAATAATAAAATATTATTTAATATCACTATTATATCCCAAAACATTATTTTTATAATATTTCAATTCAAAACTCGTACTGTACAAATAACAACTTATGTGATTGAAGAATTAAACGCGCAAACGAAATGAAACAAGTTAAGTTACATTTTATAACTTCAATACTTAGTATTTTATAAGATTATCCGATAAAAATATCAAGAAATTAATTGTATTTTAAAACGTATAATTAAAGGTTTTAAATAACTACTTAATGTTGAAATAATCGGGAAAACGAACACCGCACGGAGCGCGATTGCGGGAACTGAAGTGTGGGGCTTTCACCAAAACCCCACTTCCTCCTCCTTTCCTTCTTCATTTTCCACCCTTCCACTCTCTCTCTATCTTTCTTTTCTCTCAAACACCCACCATCCACCATCACCTTCAAACACTAAATTACACCACCACACGACCTCAGTTTTCATCGCCCATTTGGAAGAAAAGAACCACCGCGTCACGATCTACAACCCCATCTTTTCAAAATCTTCCGGCGTTAACTTGTAAGTTTCCGACAAATTCTCAAAATCACTCAAATCCTTGTTATAATGCTTGCTTGTTTATTTAAGCTTGAAATGTCCATCTAAGGGTTGGGTAAAAGAATCGGACCAAACGGAAACCGGAAATCTCATTTTCGACTCAAAAATCCGTCATCAGACTTAAGTGTCGCATAGGCCGAACTAGTATAGCGTCACTTCGTGTGTCACTTAAGTGCCGCATTAAGTGACGCATAAAACCCCTAAATTTTCGTCACTTGCCTAAGTGCCGCATAAAACCCCTTTTTCCCGACACACTCATCCGTCACTTATCCAGTGACGCCTAATACTACTTACCGACACTTCTAGCGTCACTTACCTAAGTGACGCCTATAACCTAAATCTGATTTGTACCGTCACTTGCCTAGTGACGCTTAACACCTTTACCGACACTCACACCCGGCACTTGCTTAAGTGTCGTATCTCATGCGTCAATTCCTCAAGTAACGCTAGTACCCCAGAATTCCTCATTTTATGCGACACTTCCTGAGTGTCGCATAGACCCTAAGTGTCGCTATAAGTGTCGCATGAAACAGAACCCAGACTTTTACTAAGTGTCGAGACCTGAAATTTTATCACTTGATTTTACCCAAATTTAAATCTTAGATGCGTTTTTCACTATAACAATGTGGTAGAAATAAAAAATTAAAATTTTTTCACTATAACAATGTGGTAGAAATTTTATCACTTAATTTTACCCAAATTCAAATCTCGACCCCAGCCAGGGGCCAGCCCCTTGGACCCCGCCAGGGGTTGCCACCCCTGGGAACCTGCTAACCAGGGGCGCTGCCCCCGGACCCCCGTCACCTAAAGTCTGTGAATCCTTTTTAAGTATAACACTCCAAAAATCATAACAATATTAATGAGATTATTATTACAACCAGTCACCAACGGGCCGTACACGTTTTCAAAACCTGAACTTACCAATCAAATCAAATCATTGGACATTACTAGTTCGATGAACAACTAGCATAGGTTATCTTTTAAGATACCTACTTATTTTATTTAAACTTGCGCGTTATAAATGCCCGACAGGTTACAGTCCTCGGACACCCCATTTTACTTCACAACATTTGCTTCATTGCAACTCTTCAGGCTCAGGTGAGTCTCATAGCCCCGACTTTTTACTGTTTTTACTCACGGGGTGGGAATACATGCTCTAACTGTTTTACACGTGAACACGAGTACAAAACTCGCTATATTCTGTATGAGCTGTTTTCTAATCACTTTTAAGTCCTCTACGATCATAGTTCTAGTAATACTTTATGTAGCGCGAATGTTAGTGTATGGTACCATATAGGATTGACCATCCTCGTCCGGGTCAGCAAGCACTGACTGGTTAAATGGACGCATTAACTTTTGTTCATACGAGTGTGGATTAGACACTCGCCCGGAGGCACCCACGATCAGGAACTTTATTGTGATCCTGACACCCACGTTAAGCGCAGAATATGACCTCATGGCAGATATATACATCATTTGATTCATTTCAAACGGTTACCATTAAATCTTGTGGTTCACACTTACATATTTATTATGCAAACCTGTGAGCTCACCAGCGTTAGCTGACCTTTTTAGCATGTGTTCTCAGGTACCCAACAGTAGTAGGACCTGTTCACTCAGGATGCCCATAACTTGATTCAACATACACATCAGGAGATTATTTTGCATTACTACATTTTGTAACTAAGTTATGCTGATTAATCTCTAAATATTGTAATTATTGGGCTTTTGTAAACATTTATACATTGTCAAACTTTATATTATCAATGTATCTGTAAAACGACGCATATAGAGTCGTTCATTATATGCCTTATGTGTTTTGATTATTGATTAGTAGCACCCCAAAGCTTGCTTCCGCTAAACAGTAAATTTGGGGGTGTTACACGGGGGCAGGGTGGCCGACGCAGCTGGCTGGCACCCGTCCCGATTCGCATTCTTTCGCTCGTTTCTAGATGCGTACATATCTTATTCGTTATGCGTCCGTTTTCGTTGATTCATTTTGCGTTGGATTCGTTTTAGAAAAACGGAGACTTTGACGAAAAGAAATCCCTGAGATGTGTCTTTAATCTTTAGATGTCTTGTATGAATCATTTGGATATTTCGGGGTACGCAGAATCTTCAATCTTCGTCCGTTTTTGCTGATTCTTCTTCTGTTAGATTCGTAATTTGAAAACGAAGATCTTGGATAAGAGAAATCTCAGTGATGGGCAATTTGTCTCAAATCTTGTCTCGGATGCCTTGAATCTTCAATCCTGCGTAGAATCTTCATTTTCCACCCATTTTTATTGATTTTTCTCGTGCTTCCGTGTTTTCACCTTCTTGGCATAATATCACAAATTTAAGTGATAATTGAGCTTGTATGCCAAGTATTAGTCTTAAATGAGAAAGATATCGATAGTAAAAACATGATTTTTTACGCGATATCAAGTATCCCAAACTTAGACTTTTGCTTGTCCTCAAGCAAACTCATTCATAAAAGGCTTTTAGAAAGAGTCTAGTTACACATATCTTTTAGAAATACCATTTCCAAAGAATATGAAGCTCCAGTTATAAAAGAATTTTCACGAGAAACTAAGGGTTTATAGAGTTTGATACTTTCTTTATGCAACTTAGATGGTAATCATGACTAGGCAATCCTTATAGTGGGTCAAACAAATCACTCAGGTGTTTAGGGTTTCCTACTTACTAATGTCAATCACTCAGATAGCCAGTCATGCAACCTTCTCGTCATAGGTTTGATCAAGAATCAAATCTCCATCACTTTGGATGAGAACGGTACTAATCTTTCAAGACATCTTAGAAAGGAATCAGGTTTTTGGTTTTGGAGGAGTGAAGGTGTGTGGAAAAGGGGAATATTTTTCTCGGTTTTCTTTGTATCTTCTTGAAACTGGGGTGTTTTTCCGAGAAAGTCTCTTTTGGAATTTCTCATTTTTGAAAAGACTTGATGGTGCAACCCTTTGTTGGATTTTGATTTCCTTTTTTGGACTTTCTTGGTTAGTGCCGGCATATACATTTGTTGTTTTCTTTCTTTTTCTCATTTGTCTTTTCTTTCCTTTTATTATGCCGGCCTTACCGATGGATATTTTTCTGGTCCGAAAGGTTTCTTATGGTATTGGGTTGTAAGGTTGTGTTAGCTTTTCTTGTGGAAATCCGGAAATTGAAAGTGTCTCAGAAAATTCTGGAAGACGTGACTTCTGTAGGTTTGGGATGTTCGGGTGTGAAGAGTTAGTGGATGTTTGGTGGTAACAGGGTGTTGGGATTCCTTAGGAAGTATCAAGATAGGTTGTACCTATGCCACGTATGGCACTCAATGGTGTGATCTCGAAATGTATTGCAAGAGCAAGTTCTAATTCAAATGCATATATCGGCACACACATGAAACGAAAAGTAAAGCAAGTTAAATGATGAATGCTAGTCACGGTCTCAAACCTCATGAATCGAATGTTTTGGTCAATGCCTAGCCATGTGTTGCCCTTTACGTCCGTAAGAAAACCGTTTTGTTTCTTTGTTAAAACTCGTTTCTTGCTGTAATTTACATTTTTGGAAAATAGAGCTTCTAAAGAATGTTGCTTTTCAATCCAAAGAAATTTGAAAAATTCTCCATTCTTTAGCCTTTTAATGAAAATATTGTTTATTTTACGGACAAGAGGTTAAACTTGCGGTTGCAGACCGTATATCCCACACTTAGAGTAACATTGTCCCTAATGTTCGAATCTATGTATTGAACACCTCTTGTCGAAGTATCCCACACTTAGAATTTCTACTAATTATGAAAAATATCTCTTAGTATTTTGTGGATTCCAAGGATCCCACACTTAGTGTTTGAAATGGGATATAGTTCGATATAATCTTACAAAAATGGATGAATAAACTAGATAAAGGAACTCAGAACTCCCCTATCGTCTATACAAATGTGAGTTGAGGATCTGAGTGGTCGACTGTGTCAGCTACAATGTTTTCTTAACTTGGTTGGCGTCGGCCTTCATGTATCGAACTCGAGCTCCAGCAGTATAACCTTTCTTTAATACCTCAACCAGGTTCTTCATGAAAATAACTAAGAACTAAAGGATATATTACAGAAAATGAAGGGATAGCTTTCTCAGGATGTAGAGAGAGTCATTCCGGTTGCAACGGGTTTTGTGATCTTCACCAATTGACTGGTGTCTTTGATATGATCTTTATCGGATAAGATTTTCAATTCCGTTGTAAAACCCGATATACTTCTTTGTATCCTATTAGTTTATCATTTCCCTTGAAGTGCGATGTTCAATTTGTTCCTAGATCTAATGAACTATGGTACTCCCATTCTCTGTTTCACCATTATAAAGATTCGCCATCCGTAGGCTTAAGTACCTATCTTTTAGGCATTTGTACAAGTAACAGGTGGATGTGTTCTAACAGACAGATGATTATTCTCTAAATCTTAAACTCACTTTCAAAATTATTTTGAAAACAAATCGGTGTATGACTTGGAGTATAATCATATATTTCCGCAAAAAAAATAGTATATATGAAAATACTAGCATCAACAGATCAATAGCCAAGTATAGACGTATCTAAAGCACTCATTTATCAATGAGTTTGAGCATGATTCACATACAAACTATGTTATCAGATAAAGCATGAAAAGGTCTCATGTATGTATGCAAATACCTCATTATACGTGAGTATCGGTGCAATATGTCCTAGGTACCTATTGTGTTGCTAGCATTTGTGAGTAAAAGGATGTCTGTGAATTTTGAGATCTATCAGTAATGGTGAAGTTCAAACAAGTGGGAGAAGGAAGATTTTAAGTTTTTAAGAAAAGACTTCAATGCATATGAGAACTTAAATTTCAAGTCATGTTAAAAACATCATAAAAATCTGAGAAACTTTAAACATTTATTCCAGGGCTTCATTTCTACTTATGGGGGTTAGTTCACTACTTAAACTACTTTAACTACTACTGATAATCCTATGTTAGACACGGGTTGGCTCCCGAGAAGCGCTTGTTTTTGTTTGAGTCACTAGCTTGACTCCAAACCTATTTCTTGGGAAATCTAGGGGGCTCCCTTGCATCCATCAGTAGACACAAGCGGATATATTGGTACATACCTAGGGGACTAAAGTGGACTATGGTCAGGATATGTCCAATCAGTGGAAGAGGCATGATAAAGTAAGTGATTTGTTTTACTTGAGGTAAAACAAAGCTCTCGACTTTTTCTACCTCTTGAGTTTTGGGTTGTTCGGGTTGGTCAAAGAGGTCCTCATTACTCTACGCCGTGTACGTCATTATGTAATGGATAGATGGTTTGTAGGGTGCTCTTGATGCAAAATCCACCTTGCTTCCTAAAACCTTTGGTTTGATGATAATGTTGTACCCTGGGCATGGAGGTGAGACAATGTCCATTAGTGTATCCAATCTTGTAGCAACGTTATCATCAAATACCTGGGTGTTTGTCTCCTCTAAGGTACTAGTGAAGTCTATTAGATCGGGAAGTGAATCAATCAAAGGGATTTTTGGGATACATTCAACCACAACTGGTTGTGGGACATCTTCAACCATATCAGTTTGAATGAGTTCACTACTCAGAGTCGGTATGTATTCCTTTAGTTCATGTGAAGTTGAGTCTTCTATGTAAATCTCCAAATTCGGGCTTTCCATCTCGATCTCTTCATCTACTTCGTCATCCTCATCACTCCGGTCGGAAGTTTTGAGTTACAGTGGTTCAGAAATTTCTTCTAGAACAAACCCTCCGTCGGTCTTTGACGTTCATAGGTCATGAATAGGTGAAATTGAAGGTTTAGAAGATTGGGTTGGTGTGGGAGTTGAAGGGATATTGTAACCAAACTTATGAGAATGTAAGTCTGTATCTGGTGTACTAGATGTGGTGTGTGTGCGTCTCTCAACTTTTTGTATCCTAGTGTTGGCTCTATCTCAATTCCTACTCTCCTCACTACTCTCTTGGGCTTGTGTTGGTAGTTCAGTAAAGATTTTTGACATATTATACGTAAAATTTCTAAGTATGTCTTCTTGTTCTTTAATCATTTCTTCAAGTTATTCGGAAGGAGGTGAGAAAGCAGCATTATTGCTGAGACAGGCTAAGGGCGTGTATCTCAAGTCAGGATTCTCATAGGGTTGTGGTATACTTACAAGGTGAGGTGAGTGTGGGAAGATTTCGAGTGGTTGGGGATGAAAAGGATGGTATGGATGTGGCTGGAAAGTGTTAGGGTTATTTTGATACAATGTTTGAGGATCTAAGTACCCTAGGGTATCCGAATACATCATACTATGGCTTTGGCATTCTCCATCTATGTGGGTATTACCGCACATGCTACATCTATTTTGGATTGAACTAACAAGACTTTGCTTTGATCTAATCGTTCTCATTGATTTAACACTTCCCAAGGGTTCATAATAGATGGCATAGAGAGAAGGTTTCAGAATTAAAGTCGGGGGTGAGAAGGGAACTTAATCTAAACTAATACTAAGGTAATCCTAACTACACTAAACTACGTGCAAAAAGTAACTTCTGATGGTGATTCCCAGTCAAAAGGATCTCTTAAAAACTAACTTATCTAAACAGGCTCCAAATCATACTACCGTCCCCGGCAGCGGTGCCAAAAACTTGATGCACCCCCAGCCGTCAGTGTCGTTGGTGTTGTTGTAATGACTGAGGGGGCGATCAGGGGGTTTCAAATTTTATTTTGCTCGGGGTCTAAACCTCCGAACTACCTACTGGTACTGGGTACAAGTACCTAATACTAGTACGTGGTAAGGATGATCAGGGTCGTCTCCAGACGGTCGAATTTGAAACAGAGCTTGTTTGGGTAATTAAGTCTTCAAGATAGGGTTCAGATAGTTGGTTTTGTTTGGGTTTTTATCTAATTTAAACTACTAAAGCAATAAAACTAAAATGAGCTAGCTAGCACGTATGGAACAACTAAGGATAGGGAAGACGTGGTTCGCTATGACTTGGGATAGTATAATATCGGGATGGTGTTTATGATGGGGACACTTACAGATTAATAGATTGTCAGACCTTGGTGTAAACACTAGAACCCTACTGATGCGTATGTTTCTAAACCTGATATTTTAGATCTGGAGATTGCGGAGGAGTGGCAGTCTATTGCTCGGGGTAGTTATGGTGATTCAGCCCCTTCTTATCGAGCTATTCGAGATCCTCGCCACCGTTTGATTCACCGGTTGTTGACATTCACTATCGTTGGTCGTCGAGAGGGACCAGAAAAGGTTTCTAAACCTGATATTTTCTATCTTAGTGCGATTTTGAGGAAGAGGCTGGTTAATGTGCCGTGGAGATTAGCTAGGTGGATGTCTAAGAGAGCCACTGGTACTAGGAGTTCAAGTAGTTTATGTGGTGGTCATTTTGTTACGCGATTGGCTAGGCATTTTGGGTTGGAGACTCCGGCTGAGATAGGTTCGTGTATTGTTGTGCAACCTAGTATGGATTGGTGGACAACATGGAGACTAGAGGCTTTGGATATTATTGAGCCATGCAGTGTATGTGGTGGTGATCCGGAGATGTACTATTGGGTTGCTACTACTGCGGTTGTGCAGGTTTTACAGCCCAGACAGGTTAGGGCTGCTGCTGCAGGTAGAGGAGCGGCACGAGGCCGTAGTAGAGGATATGCTGGGGAGTTTGATCGGTTATAGCAGCAGTTAGATCAGATGAGCATCCAGCACACTCAGAGGTTTGATCAGATGGAGCTTATGTAGAGGCAGCTTTTTCATCAGACCAGTGCTCATTTGGACAATCAGGATGGTCTTTTCTCGCAACTGTTTGATTTTAGCCATTTGCCATACAAGCCATTTCAGTACCAGATGCCACAGGAGTTCTACCCACCACCACCATCATCAGATCAGGGAGAGCCTTCTCATCAGTATAGGAGCATGGATGACGCGGAGGACAGTGATTAGGATGATTTGCATCCTATGTGGTTATTGATTCCAGACAATTTTATTATTATTATTACCTTTGTTTTTAGTAGTTTATTTATGTTGGATATTATAGTATGTTGCATTTAGGATTGGTTGTGTTTTATTTTATTTAGGATGTTTAATTTGGTATTGTTTAATCTTGTTTGTTGATTGATCCCTCAGAATTGTGTTGTGAGTACGTGTTATGCTGGTAGTAAGTTCAGCGCAACAAATTGATCCGAGAGGATGTGGGAATTTCATATCATCCTTGTCATGACCGTTAAGCACACTTTTCCAGGGGAGTTTTTCTGTCTTATTTCTTTTCTCTTTTTCCCGTTTTAGCAATTCATTATTTGTACAATGAGGGTATTGTACAGCTTTAAGTGGAGGATGGGAGAGAAAAAGAGTTGAGTTTCTACATTTGTGTCCTGTTAAGTAAATAGAGAATGTTGTAATTCGGTTAAATAGTTATCTCATTAAGATATGTAACTAGGAGGTTATAAGTGGCCCATTTTTCAACTAAATTTTTGAATTAATTTTTTTGTTTTCTAGAGATAATTATTTTGTGACGATGTAGGTTAATTTTAAAATTTTCTACAATTTTAATTAAATATTAAATTGTGAAAAATGTTATTTAGTTTCAGTAGATGATGTATTGATACGCAATCTACGTAAGAATTTTTGAGCTTTTAAGAAACGAAAATAAAGGAGTGGATGATACTTTTAAATGAACTTTAGTTATGTATGACGTATGTCTTAATTTTCATATTATTAGCGTGCAATATGTCATATTTTTGGAATTTTAATTAACATCATTTGGGGATATACTGGGTGTTGTTTCCTCTGTTGTACGTAAGTACAGACCTGGTCTCCGTCAGTATATCTAATGAAAAAGAGCAAAAGAGTGTAATAACTCAAGATTTTAAAAGGTAGTCAAATTAAGTCGCTTTCTTGTACTAAGGTACAGACCTGTCACCAATGGTTTGACTAAAATTTTATATTGCTAAACAAAAATCAAGTTATGTCGCTTTGTTGTGTTGAGACGCGGACCTGTCACATATGTCTTGATTTGAAAAATGATTGTTTTGATTAGAACTTCAAAATATGTAATATCGGCACGTTATGAATGTGAGAGTATATAGCTTTTGGGAGTTTAAGGGAACTTCGGTGTAAACAATAATGGTTTGAGCTCAATTATTTAAATATAGATTGTTTAAGTGGATAACAATATCAGTAATCATTGTGAATTATTTAATTTTTTTTTCAAGTATAGTAACATTACGTGTAGATTATTTTTGTAAATCTCATAGTTTCTTAATAATTGTTTTTAGAATTAACAGATTTTTAAATTTAAATGTTTGAGTTAAAAAAGGGTAATGTTGTGTAATTCATTTGTTAGTCATTTAGATTAATGAAGATGATTGTTTTCTTAAGAATTTGATTTTTGAATCGATTGTCTACTTGAGGACAAGTAGGATTCAAGTGGGGGATGTTTGATAAACGTTCAAAAGTACTATATTTTAGTAGTATTTTACCCCTATTCTTGGATATTTCTATTACATCTAATTAAGATTAGATATTTATTTCGTTCATATTTGCAATTAGATGTGGAAATGGAGCGTTGTGAAGAAAGGAATGGAAAACAGTCAATAAACGAGTTAAATGATGCATTATTGAAGAATAAAGTGAAGTCGGATGATTAAAAGAAGAAAAAGGAAAAAATCGACTGAAATCTCAATCCATACTTTGTATGGAATATCCATACGCCGTATGGATTGAGGCGGTGGAGGCCCAGGTCACACGGACTTGGGCTGGGCTTTTTTTACATCAATACGCCGTATGGAAAATCCATACGCCGTATGGATGGTTTTCCAGAAAATATAAAACGCGTTTTTTAAACCCTAAAAAAGGAGGTTCGGCTAGGGGTTTTCTCCAGAAGATATTATTCGACCTTAGAGGCTAATTTACGAGTTTTAGGAGTATTTTGGAGGCACGAAGAGTCAAGATTGAGGATAGTTCGTCATAATTCTTCGTGATTCATCTTTTTAATTCGGTATAACTTATTTTATCAAGTTTTATTGATGACTTTAAGCTTGAATAATCTGTTGTTTACTATTTTTATGATGAATTGAATATTAAGGTGATTGTATGATTGATTAAGCTTAGATAATGATTATTGAATGATTATAGTTGCGTATTGAATAAGTTATATAATTGAAAACGGTTATATTACTCGTGGATCCTTATTTATTGGTAACTGGTAATTATTAATTCTCAACGTGGTTGATAATGTTAATGAGATTGATTTCCTTTAATGTTATTAATTATTGATTGTATAATTCTAGGGTTTTGACTATTGCTAAATATGTTGAGTCTGATAGGTTGAGAAAGTAATAATTATGCATTTTAAAATGAATGAGACAATAAGTTAATTATTGGGTATTGTTGATTCATACCACTAGTGATAATTATAACGAGTTACGAATGTTTAATGCATGATTTAGGGAAAAGCACACAAATGATTGATCATCTTGTGACAACGGACCGTTGTTTTATGTTGGAACCTGAATTATAGGAATTAGTTGGACCCGGAAAGTTGGATAGTTCACATTCAATTTATGATCTTTGATTAGTGAGTAAATTGATATAAAAGAAATCACAATTAGATAATCAATACGTGATAAATCAGGATATATGAATCTGAGTGACATTAATTATATAATTACTTATTCATTCCTATTGTTTCTTATTTATTTATTTTAATTCAAGTTTTATTTAATTTAGTTATTTTAATTTATTATTTTATAAACAATTGTTCGAACGGAACTAAAACGTCACCCCTGTTTACTGTTTTCTAGTTAATTAGTATTTCTTATTTATATAAATAAACCACCGTTCCTGAGATCGACTCGGTCTTACCGATTCTATACTTACATTCGATCAGGTACTCTTGCCTGGTTGTGTGAAGAGTATTAATTAGGTATTTCCATTTATAAATTACAAAACAAGACGCGCTTTCACACGCATCAGTCCGTTTTCGTCGATCCTTTTTGCGTTGGATTTGTTTTTAAAAAACGAAGACTTTGATGAAAAGAAATCCCTGAGATGTGTCTTTGATCTTTAGATGTCTTGTACGAATCGTTTGGATCTTTCGACGTACGAAGAATCTTCATTCTTCGTCCGTTTTTGGTGATTCTTCTTCTGTTAGATTCGTAATTTGAAAATGAAGATCTTGGATAAGAGAAATCTCAGTGATGGGCACTTTGTCGCAAATCTTGTCTCGGATGCCTTGAATCTTCAATTGTGCATAGAATCTTCGTTTTTCACCCATTTTTATTGATTTTTCTCGTGCTTCCATGTTTTCATCTTCTTGGCATAATATCACTAATTTAAGTGATAATTGAGCTTGTATGCCAAGTATAAGTCTTAAATGAGAAAGATATCGATAGTAAAAACATGACTTTTTACGCGATATCATTCATTCAAAAATATCAAATGTTAATCGTTATTTAAAATTCGTACATATAACCTTTAACATCTAATTATACGTTTAAACGATCGGGTAAACGAACACCGCATGGAGTGCAAATGCAAGGAAGAAAAATTGGGGAAAACCACCACCTTGTGGGGCCATCCCCAACCGATTTTAACATAGGAAACAAGATCCGCATTTTGTGGATCTTGTTGTTAACATTTTTGAACACAAGACCAAAACCATTTATCCATCTCACTTCAATTTCATTTCATCATTCACCTCCTCTCTCCCATCTCTCTCTCTCTGCACTCTTTTCTCTCTCTAAAAAAAAATACAACCCCACCACAATCCACCAAATTACACCATTAAAACACCTCAAATCGATTTGCCCATTTAAAGAAAAATATTCATCTCGCGAAGAGCTACGCAACCATCTTTTCGGAATCTCCCCGCGTTAATTTGTAAGAATCCGGACATTTTTGAAAACTCTTATATATATTACTTATTTTACTTGTTTGTTGTTGATCTAGCTTAGTGATGTCCAATTAAGTACTAAAAACTTGATTTCGAAACCTTTGTCGAAAACTTGCGGTTTTGGCTATTTTATGGAATCGACACTTAGAAACACAACCAACTCAAAGTAATAATTTTTATGAACTTTACACACCAAAATAAGGGTTGGGTAAAAGTTTCAGGTCAAACCGAACTCCTTTAGTCACAATCCCGACTTGAAAACCCCCGGATTTTGTTTAGGACCCGATTTGTGAGCTGTAGCTGTTTTGAACCATAATCGATTAACTTTTTGTTATAACTTTGTTTGACCACCTTAAAGACCACTACAATTCTTGGAAAGAATATAACTAGGGGTGGAAATGGAAAGATTATAACTAGAGGTGGAAACAGAGAGAATATAACTAGGGGTGGAAACGGAGGGAATATAACTAGGGGTGGAAACGGAAAGATTATAACTAGGGGCGGAAACGGAGAGAATATAACTAGGGATGGAAATGGAGTTATAACTAGCAGTGGAAATGAAGGAGCAAATATAACTAGGGGTGAAAACGAATATAACTAGAAGTGAAAACAGATTATAACTAGCAGTGGAAACGAATGAGAGAATATAACTAGAAGTGGAAACAGAGAGAATATAACTAGAAGTGGAAAAAAAGAGATTATAACTAGCAGTGGGAACAAGGAAACTATACTAGCAGTCTTAACTAGTGTAGCTCATCACATGATACTTGAAAACACTTAACCACAAATTATTAGCCTCGTGTAGCAACTAAACCTTATACGATACACCTTGTACATTAAATAAATATACTTTATAAGTATACAACGAGTCAGGCATAATAATAATACTTTGGGAATTATTATTACAAGCCATCACCAACGGGCCGTACACGTTTTCAAAACTCAAACTAATCAATCAACTCAAGTCATTTGGACATTACTAGTTGGATGAACAACTAGCATAGATGATCTGTAGAGACATCTAATCATTATTATAACCTTGCGCATCTTGGACGCCCAACAAGTTTTAGTCCTTGGAAACGACATCATTTACCATCACCAGTGTTTGATAGCAACTCATCAGACTCAGGTGAGTCTCATAGCCCCTATTTTACTATTTTTACTCTAGGGGTGAGAATACATGCCTGTTTTATTTTACATGTGAACGCAAGTACCAAATATCGCTATATTCTGCATGAGTTAATCATGTAATCATCATAAGTCCTCATTAGCATAGTTTGGTAATACTTTGTAGCGTGAATGTTAGTGTATGGTACCATATGGGGGTGATAATCCCCGTCCGGGTCAGCACGCACTGACTGGTCAAACGGACGCATTATCATTTGTTCATATGCGTGTTGATTAGGCACACGCATAGAGGCACCCTTGCTCAGACACTTGATTGTGATCCTGACACCTCAGTTAAGCTCAGACTATGTGCTCATGGCAGTTATATACATCATTTATCATTTACTTATTTGCTTAATAGCAAACCATCATACTTAAATCTTGATGTTCATACATTATACTTTATCATCAAACCTGTGAGCTCACCGGCTTTTAGCTGACCATTTTAGCGTGTATTCTCAGGTTCGTAGAAGCAGTAGGTCTGCTCATTCAGGATGCCCATTAGCTCAAGTCTCATGCAAACATTAGGAGATTATCATGCATTACTATATTTTGTATAATTAGTTATGCCATAGAAACTCTTTCATTTCATCTCGAGCTTTTGTAAATTATTATAACAGTGTAAGACTTTTATAATATCAATGGACTGTAAACGACGCATATAGAGTCGTTCACTTTATCTTATGTGCTTTGTTTATTGATTAGTAGCACCTCAAAGTATGCTTCCGCTCAACAGTAAATTTGGGGGTGTTACACAATCCTCTGGGGGTGTTACTTTTAACTCGGTAATATTTAAAACATGAAATTCCACAAACACTTCTACTATGCCATAGTAGAGGTTTCTCTCTTCTACACTTTTCCAAATTTTGTGTTAACGAAGAATTTGGATATGAAACTAAATATGGTTCACTTTGGATCATTTTTGTGATTATGTCATATTGCAAACCATAGTCCTTTATAATCTGCACTATTCACCATTATACACACAGTTCATTTTGACTCTTAACTCAATAGTCCTTACTCATATACTTATACATTTATCCGTTTTAGACTAGGGTGCATTAGTGAGCCGTTTGGGCACTTCTGACCCATTTAATAAAATCATTAACGTTCAATGTGAATTAATAATTTAATTCAAGTTTTTCACATAATGTTGATCATTTCATATTGCAGTTACATGTCACCACCTATTTTAGTCAAAGATTCCATTTGACACTTGGCCATATACGTGGACTTTACTGAAATAAAAAGGAGGCAGGATGACTCAGCCTCAATCTTTTCAGATATATTAATACTTGGGAGGCCTAAATGGGGGACTAATGACCCGCTAGGGGGGCATCAACAATGAAATAGTCAATCTATTCTTTACTTTTATGGACATGTCGTGTCCAAGTTCTGACTTTATACTTCTAATTCAATACATACCCTACATGTGTTCCTATAGTCATACTTACCTTACACAAATTTAATTATTCATACATACCCCCTTACATTCACATTAAATGTCTATGATACTCGGTAGTCTCAACAATTTCATGTGACATAGCATAATATAACACCGTTGATCAGTGTTAGATTATGTTTTTCACACTTCCTTCTCAGACTACTTCGTATCATAAATCATCAATGTGACTCCCCTTTACTTAAACACATAACATATAGCACAACACCCCAAAAACAATCAAATACACTTAGCAGCGAACAATCACATAATCAACTTTACTAATTCAAGTAATTACAAATAATCAGTTAACAACTTTTCACATAGAATTCTTCACAAAATTAATTGACATAATTCAGTATGTCTGATCATCTAAATTCATAGAGTTACAACCAATATGCTAGTAGTCAACTCAACACCTAATCACAACTGTTGCTAATACGAATTAGCTAATTCAATTACAACAATAGCTAACACAAGTTAGCAATTCTTTCACCTATCATTTTTTTAACATGTAATTCCACATCAAATATCAATACTTTGTCTATTATCAACCGATCTTTAATATATTCACATAATCATTTCCAAGGAATTTTAACAACGCCCTGCAATTTAATTTACTACTTTAGCACTACCAATTTCATATTTCCTCCTACATTTTCAGACATACTAAAGTTCAACTAAAACTATTTGGCATGCTAAAGTTCTATTAGAACTAAGTAGGATGTTAGCAATTTGTCTAACAATTCTATTACTAAGTCAATACGTAATAGTCATCAAATATTTCACTACAGGGAAGCATATCAGCTTGATTAAATCAATTCCACTAGTCAACATAATCATCATATCAATTCATGCGATTTATATTGGTCTAAGTCTATGCAATCCTATCGTGGATTACCTAGTTCTCTCAAACCATAGCTCTGATACCAACTTGAAACGCCCTAATTTTTATTTTTTTTAATTCAGAAGTCACAATTCATAAAATCATAATGTTTACAATGTAAATCGTTTACATTTGGTCCCACATGAAAGTCAACAACATTTTATATTTTCTAATGTTAACCGTTGACTTCACATATCAATTAAATATAACTATCTTAGTTTAATAAAACCTTTCAGTCGAATAATACATGATATTAACTCATAATCTTTTGGGCGATTTATACAAGTATTATCAAGACGATAATCTAAAAGAAATGAAGCTTGTCTCACCAATAAGCAAGCCTCGATCCACGCTATCCTCGTGTCATTATAAATCACCCGTCATGGACTTTTGGCTCAACCGAACCATTAACCTACAAAATAAAACAACTAAAGGAATAAGCATAAAGCTTAGTGAATATACAAGCAATTAAAAGAATAATACAACACATTCACATTCATCAATAACAATTTCACTTACACACACATACACACACACACATATATATATATATATATATATATATATATATATTTCACATAAGTAAGCAAGTAATAGCTGAGCAATCATGTAGAAGTAAATTTTGACAATATTACACCATGTGGATCCACAATTAAATAAGCATGTGCAAGCACGTGTCCATTACATCATGCATGTACTAAGTACATGTCCACTACACCAAACCTTTACCAACAAGTTAGCAAAGGCCTACATGATGCTCATATCACATATCACACATAATCAATGGATTATACTTGACCAATAAATACATATATCAATATTCCATCAAAAGTGTGGGAACCTCTTGCTCGGAAGAATCCGGAACCTCACAATTATTACCGAATTAATACTCATATACTCACAAGTCATAAGAATCAATAGCAACATAGATAAACAACAAGATATAATCCACAAGATTGTATGAACCTCTTGCTCGGAAGCAATCCGGAACATACAATCATTACCCATTTAATTCCCTGTATACTCACCTTTGCCTTTTAGACGAATTAGCAAATATGCAACTTAACACAAGCTTGAGAATACCACATCTTGAATCTTGAATCACCTAATACATGTTATTCAAATGTAGTAACATGTTTAGTTTCTAATATACATATAGTCAACTAGACATAGTTGTTAATTTATTATTCTCATAAATCGATTAAACTCGACTTCCAAACAAGACTACATAATTATATTTTCCATTGCCTTTATAACATATAAATCTTTAGTTATTTTGATTATCACTTCGACATAATCTTGTTTATATAAAAATAATAAGAATATAGTTATAATAAGTTCTCTAACTCAAACGATTTACGTGAATTATTATTTTTGTTTGATTACTGGCTAATCGAATAAACCATACTTGTAATGAATATAAACACTTAAGTGAGTTACTACCTAAGTTCTTACTAATTATAACTTAAGTAATAATAACTCAAGTCCTTCTCTTATTTGGTTTATTTGTTAATTATCTAATCGTATTTACCTTACATAATTAGGAGCAACTTAAGTGACTACTACTCAAATTTCTATTTCTGGTTCTACCTCATATTCCAGACATGTTAATGCTTCTGTTTGATCTTCTATGTTAACAACATAGCTAACTATGTTCAGGAATGAAAATTGGTTCCGTGACAATAAAAATCGCGTTGCCATTGATCACTAATCGCGTCGCTAAATAAGTCAAGTCGCGCCGCATTGAACACCTTATCGTGCCGCCAGTTTTAATTTGAATCGCGTCGCAAGGTTGATAGATTGCGTCGCGATCGTAAGTATTTTGCATCGCGAAACTTAATGAATCGCGGCGCCATCCTTCACGTTACCAGACCTGTACTCATCGATTTATCATGCTGGTTCTAATCATTTTCCCAAACAACATGACAACAGATCGTTAATTGTTACTACGAGTTTAGTAAGCATCAACCCAATACCTTTCTAATCTTAGTTTCATAATAAATCATTAACCTACATCAACCCCTAATAATCAAACTCTTGAAATTAAACAAGAAAATAATCATACTTACAATTGATAAAAGAAGAAGATAGAGATGAGGATGATGATGATGATTTCTAAACTTTCATATGGAGTTCAAGACTGATGGTTTATTGTTTCTAATTGAATCGCCTAAAGGAAGCACAAGGACGATTCATGTTTTCACTCTTTTTTTTCTCTCTCTCTCTCTGAAGTTTGCAGACCACACACGCACACACAATGCACACTTTAAATTTTTTATTAATTTTCATTAATTCCTTTCATGTAATATTTCATTTCTTAACCCTTAAATAATCTAACTTAACAATTCGAGTCCCTATAAATTTGTCATTTGTCACTTTTGGTTATATCTTAGCCTTGACTGCCCACATGTACTTAAAATTTTACAACTTGCACAAATAATAGATAATACTTATTTACTTTTATCAAAGATGATGCATATAACGTACTTCAAATTTTTGGGATGTTACACAAGGGTTGTATGCCACCCTGATGCGAAGGTCACCGATGATGCTGATGCATTCTTCTATGCCGACCACCGTTCTTTATTCACCATCGACGATTGGCTCTTTCTTCATCGTCGGTTGTTACTGTTGCCGCCAGTGGACTTCGACGTCACCATCAACCTCTTACCAACCTCTCAAACGCCCGATCACGAATGGATAACGTTAATCCTTTCCTTGTGGTATGGGAAGTCACTCTAATACCCTCACATGTTACGCACATGATCCAATTTAATGGACATAGTTAACGGTTGTTAGTGAAAGGGATGACCCGTGCCAGATGTTGCAACTACAAGAATGACCGGTGTAGAAAAGGAATTTGTAGAAACAAACCACAAGAATGATCCATATATATATTTTTTAAGTTGAATGATGTATTACTTGTATACAATACATGTGACCCTGACCAGTCCTTAGAGGCCTAAAACAAGTGTTGGTATGTGAAGCAGAATAAAACTAATCCAAACTCTAGGGGGTTCACTATCTCTAGGGCGTTCACTATTAATGATTGCATTGGTTAACGTATGATTAATGATTCCATTGGTTAAACTATAGGGGATACCATTTGTAATATCAACATTACACTTGAATTGTAATGTTAACCAATTACAAAACTCATATATTACATTTTTGATCATTTAACTTTTTTATATTTACCTAAATGACCTATACATTAACACTAATTTATCTTTTTATTTTCTCCGTCCTGAAATTAATTACTTACCTTTTCGTTTTAACTTATTTCATGATAAGCCTATCATTAGGGACGGTTTATCATCAGAAAGTTCCAACAATTTAAATAAAGTGTGGTTTTATATATTCTATTTATTAGTTGATGATCGAGCTCTTCATAATTGAAAGAAGTGGAAGTTCAAACTCAAACTAGGGTTCCCCTTGAAGATTGGAATGACTTGGTTATTGTAAAACTAGCGTTCTCAATTCTCTATGAAAAAACTTATAGTATATTACTGGAATCGCAAGAAACCCAATCTCCAACTGAAAATTCTCTCTCACTTGGAAAAAAGTGATCTTCCTCACTTGTGCCAATGTTTGGTGAATCAAGTAATATTGTAAGGGCATAATGATAGTATGATAAGAATATCCCGTCCTTACCAACTTTACTACAAAATTGATTTCATATCCCGTCTGTACCAACTTTACTACAAGGTTGATTTCATTTGTGATTGTTGGGACATGTTATTGTAACAACAGATCTAACTTGTAATAGCACTAGGGATTATTGTAATCAAGTTTGTAAATTGGTTTTGAATTGTAATAAAAATATTGGTTGGTAAACATTTTAGAGTTAAATGTTAAATGCTGAAAAATGTTGACCAAGTTTGACTTGGCATCTGCGGTGCGAACCGAGTTGGGGTTCGCAGGGCAGATGTGCGAGGCGAGCTGAGTCAGTTCGCTGGGCCAAGTAGGGCTGCGAACCGAGTCGGTTCACAGAGCCCATAATCTGCGAGCCGAGTTGAGTATTTATGCAAATTAGGTTTTAAACCTAATTAACTTTTACCATAATACTCATACGAACTTCCTAAGTTTCCAGAGCTATTCTAAGCATTCTAAGAGCTAGGTATTGATAGATTAACTTTAATTTTAATCAATACAAAGCTAAATAGTAATCGATTTCACTAATACTTGTGAAACAAACCATTTACACTCCGTAAATTAGTATTAAGGGATTCTGCACCTTAATACCTAAAGATAACCTCGTTATCAGTCCTAATTAATACAGACTTACAATTGGTATCAGAGCCTACGGCTAGATATGCGTAGGTTCGAAGTTATTCAGGTAATAACGGTTAATTTAGGGTTGTTCGTACGTGATTTTTTGCGTAAAAACGATCAAAATCAGTCTCTGGAAGTTATTAGGTTAGTTTACATCCGAAATCTTAGAATTTGGACATTCAAAAGCCTAAAATTTTCGTTTTTAGGGTTTTCAGAGGATTCTGCAAACTAAGTTGGGAAGCGAACCAAGTCTGTGAACTGAACTGAGTTGGCAAACTGAGATTCTGCGAACTGAGTCTGTCCTACGAACTGAGTCTGCCTTGCGAACTGAGTTTGACCTGCAAACTGAGTTTGGCTCTGCGAACTGAGTTTGACCTGCGAACTGAGTTCTGCTCTGCGAACTAAGTTTGTCCTGCGAGTTGAGTTTTCTGTGAACTGAACTTACTGATTTTTTCATGATTTTTAAATTTCTGGGATTTGCAAAAATGTCTGACATAAGTAAGATGATTGAGATGGAACACGAGGTTGGAAAGTCTAATGTTCCACCTAAATTGCTCCGACTTGAAGACTACTATGGAAGGAAAGACAGGTTCAAATCACACTGTCGATTCCATGATTTGTCAACCTGGATGTGCATCAAGAACGAGTATACTGCACCTACTGCTACAGTTGGTAATAAAACTGTGGCCCTTGCCTATAATTTGATGAGTGATCAAGAAAAGAAAGATTATGAAGTTGAAAATAAAGCTCACTCTTCAATTAAGATGAGTCTTCCAAAAGAGATCAACCATCAGTTGAAGTCTTTTCATACGGCTAAACAACTATGGGAAGCTCTAGAGAAAAGATGTGATGAAAGTCCTCAGGTTAAGGTAGGACGGTGTAATCTCTTGAAGAAACAATTCATAGTCTTCAAAGCTATGAAATGTAAAGATCTTGATGCATACACCACAAGATACTACTATCTGTTAAGTGAGTTAGATGACCATGGCATTTCCTATACTAATACGGAGAAGACTGACAAGTTTATTGAGGGTTTGCCTTCGAAATGGGAAATGTATGGAGTTATGCTCAAGGATAACGATGAACGTTATTGTTGTGGGTAGATTTTTATCTAACTTTGCAGGATCCTGATTAGCATCATAGTCTCGACTCACAGGTATGAAAAGCATTTATTATTTATATTTACATAACAGGATAATAATAGTTTGTAAGTATGCTTTCAGGATCAAAGTTATAGTTAAGGATCCTGGAAGTGCTTTCATTGTTTATCTTGCAGAATCCTTGTCAGGATATATTTATCTAACATAATTGTGCAGGATAATGGGTAAACAAGATAATTAAGTAAGGATCCTATGTTTATTCTGGAATGTGCATAGGTCAGGATCCTGGACCTATATTAGTTCAGGATCATGCGCTTTATAACGTATTTGTTTTTCTTGAGTATTGACCAAGTCATGGAGGGAACGCGTTAATAAGATATGCTCCGGATTGCTTGGAAAGGTTTTGATATGACTCAACGAAGATGAAGTCCACTGCACGTGTTGAATGAAGTCAAGAATAACGTTGGAAGTCTTCATCTTTCATCGGAGGATCCCGAGATTCTCGGAATAGTTGTTATACGCTCTTAGTATTTAAATGAGGCATGGATGATCAATTAGGTGAACTAATACTTACTATTTTTCCACCCGAAAAACACAAAAACACTCTGCCCTTACTCTCGTTCATATTCATTTTCATTTTCATCAATACTTAGCTTAATTCACACACTCAATCATATAGCTGATCATCCTTGTGCTCTTAGTTTGTAATTCGTTATTTTCATTCTAATAAGATTAACAAAGGAAAGGATCATTTGATCATTCTCGAGGTTTTGTGCCGGCGATCAACCTTGATCAAGGGCTTTCCTCGTACATCATCATGTCGATTTTACTTTTACTTTGTTTAATTGATATTAGCAACGTATAATATGCATTATCCTTGAGTTTTACTTGAAATATATTGTCAAATCCTACTTAGAAACACTATATTTTGTCATTGAATACGATTTCATTGTTTAATTTACATCATCTTTAATCTATTTTTGAGCTTTTCCGTAAAGTATTCAGTCAACAAGGATTAACACATTCAAAGTATGTTTTTCATTTAAATTTGTCATTTACTAATATAGATAATCGTGTTTCTACGTAATCATCTTGAAAGTAATTTCAAACACTATACCTCACATTTTTAAATTTGATCACTTAATTGTTTAGTGTAATTTTTGACCAAAACAATTTGGCGCTCACCATGGGGCAAGTGGTGTTTTGTTTAATCAAACTCTTGTTAAAATCCTTGTTGAGTCATCTTTTTCAAAAATTTATGTTGAGAATGTCGAGCCAAGGACGATCTACATCATCTACTATGCCATCATCATCATCATCATCATCATCTGTGCCAACCACTCTTCCTCCTGTTCCACCTATCACATCATCTCAACAACGGTCACAGAACGTCTACGCAAGACTTTCATCGGCCGGATCCACTTCTTTGGGGGCCGGATTCCTATCGGATCCGAACCCTGTTATGATTATTAACCATGATATCGTGTCTATGCTTACGCAGGTTAAGGAACAGCTTCAACGAGTGGAAAGGAGCAACGAAATCTTGAAAAAGGATATGGAGAATTTGAGGACAAGAAACGATACTCCAACTACTCGAGTTACTACTCCTATCCGAAGAAGGATCCTTGATTTTGGCACCCCTCCATCTGCGGAACATCAAGGAGATTTCGTATCCATGCTAAGGTGCACTAGGATCCCAGATCCAATATTTGCTACAGGAGTTTCTACGTCAAGGGGTCAACAATCTAATCCAGGATCCTCATATAGAACTCCTGACGGTGGTAACATGTTTAATAATTATACTTCTAATAATACTGTTGGGACTAACAATTATCAGGATCTTGGGGTTAGCCCTGTAATGACAAGGAAAATACAAAAGTTGAAGGATATGATATCGAGTGTTCTTGGAGTTGTGCATCCAATTTCTGAAGTTGCTCCAACGGCCCATAGGATCTCAAGATTTGCACCACCTATCTGTGATGCTGAGATCTCAAAAAGATTCCAAACACCAAATATGAAGTTGTATGATGGAACAACGGATCCTGAGGAGCATATTGCACAATATAGGGAGAGAATAGAGATCATTCCAATTCCTTCTGATCTTAAAGAAGCATGCTTATGCAAGGGCTTTGGCTCTACTCTCACAGGATCCGCATTAAAATGGTTGTTAAATGTTCCCCCTTACTCTATTACTTCGTTTGCTCATTTGGTTAATTTATTTAACAATCAATTCTCTTGCAGTAGAACATTTGAAAAGCTAACAATTGATTTATACAAAATTGTCCAAAAAGCTAATGAGTCTCTTCGAGATTTTGTAAGGAGATTCGGGAGAGAATCCTTGAATATACCTAATTTGGATATGCCAACTCCTGTACAAGCCTTTAAGATGGGAATCAAAAGGGATTCCCCATTCTATGAGGATCTTGTTATAAATCCTTGCAGGTTTCTTGACGAAGTCAAAAACAGAGCTTTAAGATTCATTAGGCTGGAAGAGGATGCAATTATACAGAAAAAGGTGGATACTCAATCAGCATATGATAGGCCTAACAGGAAATCAGACTCATCTTCGTTCAGATCAAATAGAAGCAAACCTTATACCAGAAATGAGGATCGTCATGTGAACACTATTGATGAGGATGATGATGAGTATCCTAAAGTAACTGACTATAATTTTTCTGTAGATACAACAGGTATATTATGTGTCATGCAGGATCTCGGAGATAAAGCGAGGTGGCCGAAGAAGAATGATAAATCTTATGCCTATCTAAGTGGTATGCATACCATGAGGATTTTGGCCATATAACAGAAAATTGCATAGCCCTCCAGAAAGAGATCAACCATCTGCCTAACAAAGGATAATTGAAAGATTTATTAAGGAAAATGAAGGATCACGCGAAGAATCACGATAAATTGCAGGATCCTGAAGTTCAGGATAATCGCAGGATTCCCACCAGAGCAGGATCCCCACCATCGGATGCCAAGGTAATTAATTTCATTTCTGGTGGCTCTGATATATGTGGTACTTCTTATTCTGCAGCAAAGAGGCACGTAAAGGAATCCAAGTCAGAAAGGCAACACAAGCCAATAAGGACTTCCATGAAAAAAGATGAGAAAGTTATAGCGTTTGATGAGGATGATCTGGATGATGTTCATGATCCTCACCATGATGGATTGGTCATCACTCTGTACGTTGCCAATCATTTTGTGTGAAGGATCCTGATCGATGTAGGAAGCTCAGTTAACATCATTCGTTTGGACACCTTGAAAAGGATGGGTATTCCGGAATAAGAGATCACCTCAATATCCACTGTATTAGTAGGATTCAGTGGAGAAGCGAAAAACATAGTTGGTGATATCAAGTTTCCGATTTACATTGAAGGGGTAAACTCTATTCAAAAATTTTGTGTTATGGATTGTTTGTCAAGCTATAACATTATCCTAGGAAGACCCTGGTTGCATGATATGAAAGTGGTACCATCGACGTATCATCAATGCGTCAAGCTACCAACTCCGTGGGGGGTGGTCAAGATTAGCAGCGACCAACAGGATGTGAAGGATTGTTATACAACATCAATGAAGTCTACTGCTAAGCCTTCGTCAGCATATCAATTAAAGAATAAGGCATGGGATGTCCTAGATACGAGGGAACAAGAAGTCAAAGAAATGCCGCTTGAATCGAAGGGGACTAAAGAAAAAGCGCTTATAGGCTCAGGGATCCCAAAGGATTTTGAACAGGATCTAATGAAATTCTTGAACCAGAGGAAATCAACTATTGCCTGGAAGCCGGAAGATATGACAGGTATACCTAAGGATATTATAACTCATAAACTTGGAATTGATGGCAGTTGCAGACCGGTTCAACAAAAGAGAAGAAAATTTACGTCGGAAAGGAATGCTATTATCCAGGAGGATGTTGAGAGACTACTTGCTGCTGGCATGATAAGGGAAGTAATGTTTCCAAGATGGTTGGCAAACGTGGTGGTGGTACAAAAGAAGAATGCGAAATGGAGAGTGTGTGTGGATTATACAGATCTCAACAAAGCATGTTCGAAGGATCCTTTTCCATTGCCCCATATAGATTCAATGGTGGATGCTACAGCTGGACACGAGATCCTGACCTTTATGGATGCTTCATCAGGATTTCAGCAAATTTAGATGGAACCATCAGATCAGGAAGACACATCCTTCATAACCCCCATAGGTATATATTGTTATATTGCTATGCCTTTTGGTCTTAAAAATGCAGGTGCAACATATCAAAGGCTAGTCAATATGATGTTCAAAGACCAATTGGGAAGCACAATGGAAGTATACATTGATGACATGGTGGTAAAGTCAAAGAAAACTGAGGATCATCTTCTGGATCTTAAGATAGCCTTTGACATTCTGGATCAATACAACATGAAGTTTAATCCTGCGAAATGCCACTTTGGAGTGGGGGCAGGAAAATTCTTGGGGTATATGGTGACTAAAAGAGGGATAGAAGCTAGCCCAGAACAGATCAAAGCTATTTTGAATCTAAAGTCTCCATCAAGTCCAAAGGATATATAAAGGCTGACAAGCAGGATAATGGCATTGAATCGTTTTATTTCAAGATCCTCAGATAGATGCAAGGAGTTCTATGATATCCTAAAGAAGAATAAAAAGTTTGAATGGGGAGAAAAACATGAAGTTGCATTCCAAGAGCTAAAGAATTATTTATCGTCAGCTCTTTTATTAATGAAGACTGAGAATGGTGAACCGCTATTCCTCTATTTGTCCGTATCCCAAAATGGTGTAAGTGAAGTGCTGGTGAAGGATCATGAAGGGCAAAAACATCCAGTTTACTATGTAAGTAAAAGCCTATTAGATGCTGAAACCAGGTACCACGAGAGGATAATATTGAGGCAGATGGTCTGGCTAACTTGGGGTCAAGTCTAAGGATCCCACCAGATGTTAAGATACCTATTATACACATTGCAGCGCCTGCCATTGCTGATAGAGATAACAATAGGGAACAAGTATGTGACGTGAAGGATCCTCGGTCTGGAGATAATTCGATTACATCAGGTTCTGGGGGCAAGTCAGGATCATGGATGCAGCCAATCATGGAGTATATACAACACGATGTGATCCCTAAGGATGAAAAACACCCTAAAGTCTTCAGAATAAAGGTATCCCGTTTTACTATTGAAAATGGTATACTGTATAGAAAATCACTTGCATGACCATTATTGCAATGCCTTGAGGATCCTGAAGCACAAGCAGTACTTAAGGATATACATGAAGGGGACTGCGGAAATCATTCTGGGGGCAGAGCATTATTTACAAAAACCTCAAGGATAGGATACTTTTGGCCTACTATGAAGAAGGATTCCATGGATCTATCACGCAAATGTGACGCTTTTCAAAGGCATGGGAACATCCATCATCAACCAGCAGAACAGATACATCCGATTATCTCGCCATGGCCATTTATGAAATGGGGAATGGATATTGTGGGAAAATTACCAACTGCTCCTGGTGGAAAGGTGTTTATGCTAGCATTGATAGATTATTTTTCCAAGTGGATAGAAACCGAGGCATTTGTTCAAGTAAAGGAAAAGGATGTAATATCATTTATCAAAAGGAATATCCTCACCAGATTTGGGATCCCAGCAGAAATAGTATGTGATAATGGATCTCAATTTATTGGAAGAAGAACAACTAAGTTTTGTGAAAGTTGGGGAATCAAGATGATAACTTCAACACCAATTCATCCTCAAGCTAATGGTCAGGCAGAATCTAGCAACAAGATCATCATCAATAACCTTAAAGGAGGCTGGATGCTAAGAAAGGAAGATGGGCTGAAGAATTACCTTTTGTGCTATGGGCTGATAGGACCACTGAAAAGGAGGCAACCGAGCAAACTTCTTTTGCTTTCATGTTTGGATCCGAAGCTATGATTCCAACAGAGATGGTGATCCCAACGGCAAGATCCCAGATGCAGACTTTGGAAGAAAACAAAAAAACATTGATTCAGGATCTAGATAATGTGGATGAGATTATGGACATTGCTAAATTCAGGATTGCAACATATCAGCAAAGGATCTCAAAATCCTATAACAAAAAGGTTAGGGTAAGAAGATTTCAAGTAGGGGATTTGGTATTTAGAAAGGCATTTCAAAATACTAAGAATCCTACCGAAGGCAAATTGGCACCAAAGTGGGAAGGTCCATATTTGATTGATTTGAATGCTGGAAAGGGGGCATATTGGCTGGCTAATTCAGACGGTGAGTTACTTCCAAGATCATGGAATGCCGTTCACTTGAAACTCTACCATGTGTAAATTGAGTTTGCTTAGTCAACATAAAAGGTACCTCTATGATCCAAAACTTTTTTATTAATCCTTATCCTTAAATATATATGTATGTGTGTATTAAAATTATATATTAATATATGCATGGAAATTCTTTACATTTATTATTCTCATTGAATACTGTACTGACTTAAGCATCGGGAGGGTGTTAGGCAAACTAACACCCACCTTTACCGAAGATCTTGTATGTAACACCCGCCAAATTAGGACTAGTAATTAGTGTCTAACTCTCTGCTAATACATGTAATTAGTTGGTTTTAGGCTAATTAATGTATCGAAATATATATATATATATATATATATATATATATATATATATATATATTGTTGAATATATACGAATATGTGATTTGATTAAATCGTACAAGTTTCAAATCGAATGTAATTCGATTCAAATTATACGGACGTTGGTGAACAATTTTATTAAATAATATAATATTATTTAGTACAAACATTAAATTTGGGGGTGTTACAGATTGGTATCAGAGCCTAAGGTTATAGTGAACTAGGTTGCATTTAGTGGGCCTAGACTATGACCGTTAGGCAGTATTCCTTATTAAGTATGATTAGGTTCAATGACTACATGGTATTGGTTTAATTTAACATAGCCTGATCAACTATGTATAATTAAAAGAATATGATGTGAGATCTGAAAGGAATCATGATTGAACAGGATACACTAGTTGACTCTGACCACGAGAGAAACCGGGACCCAAACTTGTATGTGTTAGACACCTTAGGCTATTATGTGATATATATATATATATATATACATATATATATATATATGTACATAGATAGGCCTCGATCTCACTCAACATCTTAGACTATATTATATATGTATTATATGGATATAGGCCTCACTCTTTCTAACGCTTTGTCTCAGAATGGCAAACACACCACCCAATTCGTCACACTCTCAATCCGGGTCGCAGAACCCGAGGGTAGCTAGAAGGAACACCAGATTGCCTTGAGCTGGCGCGTACCCCACTCACTTCACTCTGCCGGCCTTGGCCGCTAGGTTGGACCGTCACGAGCAACGACTCCGCACCATGGATGTCGCTTTTCAAGAAACCAATGAAAATTGGAGAATCACAGCGCTTAAGCGTATCAACCAAGTCTCCGAGGACCACGAAAACACCGTTAGCAACATGAACATACTCCACGACCGAGTAGTAGAATCAGGAATAGAATGCAAACTTTTGCGACTCAGGTTGGAACAATGCGAGCAGCGCCTGCAAGAGGCCGAGGAATACTCAAGAATGCTGGTACAACGGCTAGCATTGGCAGAAGACAACGCCCGACAAACCAGCAGACTCGCAGTCACCGTGGATCGACTCGTCACACTAATGGAAAGGATCAACTTGCATTAGAACTAGTGTGGATGTCATCTTGTAATCCATATCTATCTATGTAGGACTTTTACTATTTTAACCGGATGTAACAATTCCCGGTACCTTTTGTACTCCCCGTATTATGTAATCTTTTGAAAACTCGTGTCATGTACCAAACTTGGTTATTTAAATGAAATATAATTATCACTTTATATCGTATATTCCATCATATACACCTGTGATATATCAGAATTTCACCCAAGAATCTCATTGTCTTTTCTTGATCTTGTTCAGCAAGATGCCACCGAAGAGATTCACCTTCAGCGAAACTGAAATCGCCCAACTCATAGCCCAAAGCGTGGCTCAAGCTATGGCCACCCGACAACCCAGTTCGGGCAGCGAAGATATAGCTGCCAACGGGCAGCGAAGATATAGCTGCCAACGGGCCTCAATCCAAACCTTGTTTTTACAAGGACTTCCTGAGCTGCAAACCCTTGAGCTTCAAGGGAACCGAAGGAGCCATCAGACTGATCAGATGGTTCGAGAAAATGGAGTCCGTCTTCCACATCAGCAAGTGTGTGGAAGAGGACAGAGTCAAATACTCCACCTGCACCCTCGAAGATGGTGCTCTCTCATGGTGGAATTCATATGCCTAGTCTGTGGGTATCGATACCGCCTACCTACTCCCTTGGGAAGAACTGAAGACAATGCTTACTGCTAAGTATTGCCCCATCGAACAACTCCAAAAGCTGGAGGAAGAGTTCTGGCACCTAAAGGTGCAGGTAACTGACATTGACGGATATACCGTCAGATTCCAACAACTTGCCATCCTTCGACCAGCAATGGTGAGCACCGAACCCGAAAAGATCCAAAGGTACATCTGCGGTCTTCCGGAACCTGTCCGGGGGAACGTCGCCTCCTCAAACCAGACCACCATTGATGGTGCTATCGGATTGGCCCATGAACTCATGGCCATGAATGAGGACCCAGAACCACCCACTTCTTCCTCCAACCATCTCAAAAGAAATTGGTCCGACAACCACAACAACTCCCAAAACAAGAAACTAAACGCCATCAAGGCCTACAACTCAACCATCGACACCAGACGAGGTTACACAGGGAACAAGCCCTACTGTTCCAAGTGCAACCACCACCATGAAGGTCCTTGCGGTCCATATTACAGTAACTGCAAGAGGCATGGCCACCTCACCAAGGACTGTAGGTCCACAGCCAACAACAACTCCAGCAACAACACCAGACCACACCGAGCCTGCTATGAATGCGGGAACCCTGGGCACTATAGGAATGACTGCCCGAAACTGAAGAACAAGGCCAACAACAACAACAACAACAATGCTAAGGGTAGAGCCTTCGTACTCAATTTTGGGGATGCCCGCCAGGAGCCAAATGTGGTCACGGGTATGTTCCTCCTCAATAACTCAACTGCCTCTATCCTATTTGATACTGGTGCCGATAGGAGCTTTATTTTCGATGAGTTTTACCCCCTACTTGACATCACCCCTGTTGCTCTAGATGTTAAGTACACCGTAGAACTAGCAGACGGTAAACTCATAGAAACCGATAGTGTGATACCTAATTGCACTTTGAACTTAGCCAACGAAACCTTTTCGATAGATCTTATGCCTGTTGAAATTGGAAGTTTCGACGTCATCATTGGTATGGACTGGTTGTCCAAACACCGAGCCGAAATTGTCTGTTATGACAAGATCGTCCGCATCCCTCTCGCCGTCGGTAGAACCTTGATCATATAGGGGAGACCGGTGGGACGAGACTAAATATCATATCTTGTCTGAAAACCCGAAAATTTCTCAGAAAGGGTTATCATGCAATCCTCGCGCACGTCACAGAGAAAAATTCAGAGGAGAAGCGAATCGAGGATGTGCCAATCGTTAGAGACTTTCCTGAAGTCTTTCCAGAAGAACTACCTGGCTTACCTCCACATAGACAGGTTGAGTTCTCGATCGATCTTGTGCCGGGTGTCGCACCGGTAGCCCGAGCACCCTACCGCCTAGCTCCATCCGAACTTCAGGAGATGTCCACCGAGTTACAGGAACTCCTGGACAGAGGATTTATTAGACCGAGTTCTTCACCTTGGGGAGCTCCGGTCTTATTCGTGAAAAAGAAAGACGGTTCCTTCCGAATGTGTATCGACTATCGAGAGTTGAACAAGTTGACCGGTAAGAACCGGTATCCACTTCCTCGCATCGATGACCTGTTTGACCAACTCCAAGGGTCGAGTATTTATTCAAAAATCGATTTTCGGTCAGGTTATCATCAACTTTGAGTTCGCGACACCGAAATTCTGAAAACTGCTTTCCGAACTCGCTACGGGCATTATGAATTTCAGGTGATGCCCTTCGGTTTAACAAACGCACCGGCTGTATTCATGGATCTTATGAATCGGGTGTGTAAACCTTACTTCGATAAGTTTGTCATTGTCTTTATCGATGACATCCTCATCTATTCACGCAAGGAACAAGAACACGCGCAACACCTCAAAACCATTCTAGAACTACTCAAACACGAGGAGTTATATGCCAAATTCTCCAAGTGTGAGTTCTGGATACAATCCGTTCAATTCCTTGGACATGTTGTTAATAGTCAAGGAATTCACGTCGATCCATCAAAAATCGAAGATATCAAAGACTGGCAAGCGCCAACTACTCCAACCGAGGTACGCCAATTTCTGGGATTGGCCGGTTATTATCGTCGGTTCATCGAAAATTTCTCGAAAATAGCTCAAACACTTACGACACTGACTCAGAAGGAATAGAAGTTCAATTGCACTGATAAACACGAGTCAGCATTCCAGCTATTAAAACTCAAGCTTTGTAGTGCTCCTATTCTATCCTTACCCGAAGGCACCGACGACTTCGTGGTACTGCGATGCTTCCCACCAAGGTCTCGGTTGCGTGTTGATGCAATGAGACAAGGTCATTGCTTACGCTTCCCGAAAACTCAAAGTTCATGAGAAGAACTACACGACTCACGACCTCGAGCTAGGGGCCGTGGTGTTCGCCCTCAAAATCTGGAGACACTACCTCTATGGTACCCGAAGTACCGTATTCACCGATCACGAAAGTCTCCAACACATCTTCGACCAAAAAGACCTTAATATGCGACAGCGTCGCTGGGTTGAGTTGCTCACCGATTATGACTGCGAAATCAAATACCACCCAGGCAAGGCAAATGTCGTTGTCGATGCCCTCAGTCGAAAGGAATGGCCGAAACCACTTCGAGTCCGAGCACTCAGTATGACCATTCATAATGATCTCACCATTCAGATTCATACCGCTCAACTCAAAGCTTTGAAACCCGAAAATGTCAAAAGCGAAGCCTTACGAGGTGTTGATAAACAATTCGAAATCAAATATAGTGGCGTTAGGTACTTCTCAAATCGAATCTGGTTGCCTAGTTTTGGGAACCTGCGAGACTTGGTTATAGATGAAGCTCACAAGTCCAAATATTCTATCCATCCGGGATCCGATAAAATGTATCACGACATCAAGGAATTCTATTGGTGGCCGAACATGAAAGGCGAAATCGCCACATATGTCAGCAAGTGCCTCACTTGCTCGAAAGTTAAAACCGAACATCAAAAACCTTCTGGTTTACTTCGACAACCCAGCATTCCTGAATGGAAATGGGAACAAATTGCCATGGATTTCATAACCAAACTACTCAAGTCATCGAGCGGTTGAAATACCATTTGGGTGATCGTTGATCGACTCACCAAATCTGCTCATTTCCTGGTGATCAAGGAAACCGATAAAATGGAACGCCTCTCACAAATCTACGTCAAAGAAATTGTTTCTCGACACGGTGTCCCAACCTCGATTATCTCGGACAGGGACCCGTCTTGAAATCAAATACCTCGATTATCTCTTTTGGCAATCACTTCAAAAATCGTTGGGTACCCGTCTTGATATGAGTACCGCATACCATCCACAAACTGATGGCCAAAGTGAACGAACTATTCAGACACTGGAAGACATGCTACGAGCTTGCGTAGTTGACTTCGGTGCAAACTGGGAAAGACACCTGCCATTGTGCGAGTTTTCCTACAATAACAGTTATCATGCCAGCATTAAGGCTGCACCATTCGAGGCACTGTACGGTCGTAAGTGCCGATCACCGATCTGTTGGACCGAGGTGGGAGACAGCCAACTCACTGGTCCTGAACTCATACACGAAACCACTGAGAAAATCGTCGAAATCCAAAACCGACTCAAAGCAGCACATGATCGTCAGAAAAGTTATGCTGACGTGAGACGCAAACCACTCGAGTTCCAGGTTGGGGATTGACTACTCCTGAAAGTACCGCCTTGGAAAGGCGTAATCCGATTCGGCAAACACGGGAAGTTAAATCCCAAGTACATTGGGCCTTTTGAGATCCTCGAAAGGATTTACCCCATGGCATATCGACTGCAGCTACAGCCGAGCTCAGCAACGTGCACTCTACTTTTCACATTTCTAACCTAAAGAAATGCCTGTCTGATGAGACACTCATCATCCCACTCGATGAGATTCGCGTCGATAACAAACTTCATTTTGTTAAAGAACCTGCTGAAATCATGGACCATGAGGTCAAACAACTCAAACAAAGTCGTATTCCCATCGTTAAGGTCAGGTGGAATTCGCGGTGCGGTCCGGAATTCACTTGGGAATGGGAAGACCAAATGCGACTCAAGTATCCCCAATAATTCACTGACTCTAAATCAAACGCTACATAAAGCTAAATTTGGGGACGAAATTCTCCTAACAGGGGGAGAATGTAACACCCGCCAAATTAGGACTAGTAATTAGTGCCTAACTCTATGTTAATACATGTAATTAGTTGGTTTTAGGCTAATTAATGTATCGAAATATATATATTGTTGAATATATACGAATATGCGATTTGATTAAATCGTACAAGTTTCAAATCGAATGTAATTCGGTTTAAATAAATACGGATGTTGGTGAACATTTTTATTAAATAATATAACATTATTTAATAGCACTATTATGCTCAAAATATTATGTTAATAATATTTCGTACTTATTTCGTATCGTACAAACAAAGTCTACACGATTAAAATATTAAACGCGCAAACAACCAAAATAAAGTTAAATTGTATTTTATAACACCATTACTAAGTATTATTAATAAAACGTTTGTATTTTAAAAACTCACAATTAGACGCGTATTAAATTATTTATAAGTTTAAACGAATGAGAAAATGAACGCCGCACGGAGCGCGCACGCAGGAGAACGAAAAACTGGTGAAGCCCACACTCAGTGGACCCCACCAGCCGGGCCCCCTTTCCGCCCTTCTTTCCCTCCTATTTCCTTCTTTCTTCTCATTTCATCACTCACTCTCTCTCTCTTCCTCTCATTTTTCTCTCAAAACACACCACCACCATCACCATTAAACTCACTAAAAACACCATGAAACGAACCCGAATCGTCAAGCTCGTTTGGAGAAAAGTGACCACCTCGCAATGATCTACATTTCCATCTTTCTGGATTTCTCACGCGCGAAGTTGTAAGTTTCGAACAAAACCTGCAACTCCTCGATTTTTAGTGTTTTCAAGTTATAATTGTTTCTTTAAGCTTGAAATGTCCATCTAAGGGTTGGGTCAAAGAATCGGACCAAACAGAAACCGGAAAACTCATATTTGGCTCAAAATCCGTCGAACAGTTGTAATTGTCACATAGGCCGTCCAGTATAGCATCACTTCTTGCGACACTTAAGTGTCTCATTGAATGACGCATAAAACCCTAAAGTTGCGTCACTTGCTTAAGTGCCGCATAAAACCCCTTTTTCCCGACACTTACCTCCGTCACTTGTCTAGTGACGCCTAGAACCCTTACCCGACACTAACACCCGACACTACCTTAGTGACGCCTCAGTATGCGTCACTTCCCTAAGTGACGCCCTTACCCAGATTCTACTATTTCATGCGTCACTTCCTAAGTGACGCATAAGCCCCAAGTGACGCTATAAGTGATGCATAAAACAGAAGGTTTTAAACTATTTTTACAGTAAGTGTTGAACTTATACAACCTCAAATACTTATACAATATGACTCTTAAAACATTGTAAAACATGTTTTTCAAGTATAACACTTCGAAATCAATATGATAACTTCAAGATTATTATTACAAACAATCACCAACGGGCCGTACACATTTTCAAACGCTTAGACAATCAACCAAATTGTAATCATTTGGACATTCTAGTTGGACAAACAACTACAAGGTAGTCTTATTAGATACCTTCTCATGTTTATAACCATCGCGTGTCGTGGACACCCTCAGGTTACAAGTCTTTGGACTTCAATTCTTGGCTAATCAATCTCAGTTTATTAAGATAAACTCTTAAGGCTCAGATGAGTCTCATGGCCCCTCTTTTACTGTTTTACTAGGGGTGTGATACATTGCTCTGTTTTTAACACTTGAACGCGAGTACATATTTCAATATATTACATGAGTTATTTTCAACTAATCAAATCAAAGTCCTCCGTCAGTATAGTCTGGTAATACGAAAGTAGCCAGTATATGGTACCATATAGGATTAACCCACCTCATCCGGGTTAGTCGCGCTAACCTGTCAAATGGACGTACTAATATTTGGGAAGACGAGTGTAGATTAGGCACTCGTGGAGGCACCTCGCTTGGAATTCTCACTGGTGATAAAGGAGGAGTAATTATAGGGAAAGGAAAAGTTTTGAATGGAACTTTGACTCTTGAAGATGTGAATTATGTTCAAAAACAAACTCACAATTTAGTGAGTGTTTCCCAAGTCTGTGATAAAGGTCATCCAGTTCATTTCAATGAAAAGGAAGCCTTAGTCCTGAAGCCGGGATTTGTTATTCCCGAAGATTGGATATTAATGAGGGCACCAAGGAAGAAGGACATCTATGCTATCAACATGGGTACTCCGGTTACTTCAATGGAGTCTACATGTTTATTATCCAAGGCTTCAGAAGCTGACTCTATTTTATGGCATAGGAGAATGGCACACTTGAACTTTCGGAAAATGAATTATATAACCAAAAATGGCTTAGTTTTGGGTGTGCCACAGAAACGTTTTGAGTTTGAAGACATGTGTGCTTCTTGCTTGAAAGGAAAACAACATAAGAAACCACACAAGTCTAAAACCGAAAACTCAATCTCCTCACCATTTGAATTACTACATATGGATCTCTTTGGCCCAATAAGCAAGAGAAGCATAGGTGGCAAATGGTACTGTTTGGTTGTTACAGATGATTTCTCTAAATTCCCATGGGTATTTGACGCGCCACCAACCGTCACACGTCGTCAACGTGACCGTATGGAAGCACATCGGTGGAAGTTTTAAAATTTTTATTTTGCTGGGCTCAAACTATGCTAGCTACCTACCTTGTGGGTAAGGTGGCAAGTATAACTCGAGTGTCGTCCAAAATCGGAACGAATTGAATTGAATTGGAACCTACCAAAGATAACTTGACAATAGGATGGGATTAGACCCTCCTTTGCCATCGGTCATTCATCCCTAGGCATGCGTACAGTGTATAGTGTTCTTATTTTCCACAGTACTCTAACCCTAGGTATATCTACGATGTTTTAAAGACCTAATGTATCTTTACACGGCTTTATAACCAGAGGTAGTTTAACGGTGTACTATATCATTTTCATGGCTTAATATGACCTAGACCCGTGTCTGGAAGGGTTGCTTCCAGGTAATCCACGGTGAGATAAACCATCGGCATTTCCTTGGCTTCCACGTATTTTACTCTACCAGTGGTATTTCCAACGCTATACCAAGTATTCAGCCGTGTTACGGCGATCCCACAATTTCATATAAACAGGAGATAACTGTGTATTCGTAGTTAGGGTTGATCAGATGCTATCCTAAGGCAACAGTCATGTGAGAGACCAGAAAGGGTGATTAATTAAGTCTATATCCAGGATAAGTCTAAACATGTATACAGCATAACAACTACCAATCATATATAAGATATATTAATTAAAGATCATCCTAATCCTAACATCTACATTTCAACAATCACATATTAATCTAGCTAATCAGCATGGCAATAATCATAAATCGTACTAAATTAATATGCAAAGTAAACATTATAACAGTAAGAGAGTAAGATAATATCACCGGATTAGAAGAGTAATACTGAGGATTACAACAGTCTGACTTGAATAACCTTGCTACAACTTGATTACCCAGTTACAACTTTCCTCTAGCTCTAACAGCTAACTTATATCTCTCTAGTTCTATAGAGAGAGAACTAGAGAGAAGAACTAACTATATTAACTACAAGAACAATTCTCCTCTAACTCCTAAGAGTAGTGCTAGAGAGAGAAAGTAGAGAGAGAGAGAAGTGTGTAGGGTGTAAGGTGTGTGGAATGGTGGAAATGAAGCTTGGTATTTATAAGAGAAGGGTGAAAGCCTTGGTACAAGTCTTGAAGCATCAAAGCAGCATACGGGGCAAACGGACCAAGGCGGGGGGGGGGGGGGGGGGGGGGGGGGGGGTCAAACGGCACCCATCAAGGCAAACACCCCTGTATACGGTACCTAGGTGCCCAGGGGGGATTGGTGCTTGGTTTGGCCTCCGCTGACTTCTCGGTTGCTTGGTTCGTCCGTATCTTCTTCGTTTGAAGTCCGTTTTGCTTGATTCTTGCGTCGTTGGATTCGTTTCTCTACTAAATCTTGGATTTTCCTATTGAATCATAAAATATGCATTAAGATCTATCTTGATAGGATAATCAAGAATGGAATATTTAAGGTGATTGTTTTTGCCTCGGTTTGCGTGTAATTTGGATGTTTTAGCTGATTTTTGTAGCAACGCTCGTATTTAGACTACTTTGGTGATTTTTGATGATAAATGATTGTTTTGAAATGTTTTCACCATAGAATAGTCCAAAAAGTGCGGAAATAAGTACTTAAAAAACATGACTTTTTGAGTCACATCAGTATTCTTTTTGAAATCTAAGGATGAAACTCCAGGAATACTTATGGAGTTCTTGGATTTAGTAGAGAATGTCTATAAGACGAGAGTGAAGAGGATTCGTAGTGACAAAGGTACAGAGTTCAAAAATTCTACGTTGAATGTTTATTGCTTAAGTAAAGGAATTCAACATCAATTCAGTGTACCATATGAGCCATAACAAAATGGTGTTGCTGAAAGGAAGAATAGAACTCTAATTGAGGAAGCGAAAACCATGCTTGCTGATTCAAGGATTCCGGTCATCTTTTGGGCAGAAGTGGTGAATACGGCATGTCATGTTCTGAATAGGGTTCTGACTGTTAAAAATTATAACAAGACTTGTTATGAACTTTTGAACAAAAAGAAATCTAATTTGAAGGGATTTGAGCCCTTTGGTGTATCAATCACCTTATTGAAGACTAGTAATCAACCTAAGTTTGGGGAAAAGGATGACGAAGGATATTTCCTAGGTTATGTCCCTAATTCACCAAACAAGAAGGTTTTCAATAAAGTCACTGGACATGTGGAAACTGTTTATAACATTGAAGTTACAAGTTATACACATGACCAACATAAGGATTAGATTGGCAATTTGATTATTCAGATCAATTTAAGTCATTTAAAGTTCCTCTAAATGACTATGTGGTTAATTCGGAAATCCCAGAACATTTATTGTACGGTGATGGGGACACTGGCCCTACAAATACATCGAATGCTTCTACATATGGGATATCTACAGATAAACCATCTACTAGTACTTCACAAGAGCCCTCAGTGGAAAAACCTCAAGAGAAAGACAAGCTGATAAACGCCAAAATGTACTAATTTATAGTACTAATTTACCCCTTGTTTGATAGGTTTCTAATACATTTTGTATGAATAAGATACTTATTTCGTTCATATTTGCATTTAGGAGTTAATTCGGAGCTTGGATCGAAAAGGAACAGAAAACGAGTTAAATCGTGAAGAAAATAAGCTAAAAGAGTGAAGATATGAAAGATTGAATTGGATCAAAGTGTAAATGAAGCTCGAATCGGAAAAAGAATGAAAGATGAGCTGAAAATGGAAGAAAAGTGTAACTGCTGAATTTTCTGCACGCTATTAGTATTTTGGGCATAACTTCTTTATACGAACTCCGATTGGGGTGATTCAACTTGGAGAATTTAGCTAACAGAGAGGGCTACAACTTTCGTTTTTACCATTTTTTCTGAAAATGCATCCATACGCCGTATGGAAATTCCATATGGCGTATGGATTGAAAATGGGCTAAAAAACGATAACGCGATACTGGGCTAGGCTTATTTTTCATCCATACGCCGTATGGAAATTCCATACGCCATATGGATGACTTTTTCAGCCATTTAAGTCCGATTTTAGGGTTTTCACTTAATAACTTGATCACCAAACCCTAATACGATTAGCAGTCGACCAGAGGGGGTTTTTCCCTCATTTTGGGAGCATTTTGATGGTAGAAAGCAAGAAGAATTGAAGTCTTTCAACTGTTCGTTCATATTTTCGGTTTCTCGGTTTGAATACGTTATTCCTTTTCATTTGATTATGATTTTGATTTCGTTTTCAATTCTGATTTTCTGTAAGAATATGATCGGCTAGACTTCTTATGCATTTGTTTAGATGATGATACTTAGATGATGGTTTGATTATTGAATTGCGAAGTATATTGAATTTTATGAATGTCTATGTGTTTACTTGTTGATCCATGGTTATTATTTGATTATTCATAATTACCTAGCATAGTTTTCTACTAATTTGAGATTGATTTCCTTGTTAGTAGAGAATTATTGATGATTGTTGATTTATATTGATAATTATTGCTAGATATATTGAGTTTGATAGGCTGGGATAAATAATTGTGAATAACTGTTAATGAACATGATAACTACAAATAAGTTATAGATTTGTTGTTTCAAGTCGCGAAAGTAAATCACATAGATGGCGTAGGTTTAATTTAGAACATAATTCGGTGGGCAACGTTAAGTCGAACTGTTAGCGTGTTGAAAATAACCTATGTGTCTTTCTTAATTGTGTTAGATTAATCTACCTCGCAAAGGGGATTGTCTTAATAGTTATATCGCAATAAAATTCATGTTCTAGCAATTCAATAAAGTGATAACCAGATTCTAAGGAAAGTAGTCTGAGCAAATGCATTTCTTTTATCATTTAAATCAAGTATTTTACTCCCTCCGTCCCAAATTAAGTGTCCTGTATCAGATTTGGAAGTCTTTTTTTTTTCAACTTTGACCTTAAATATTTTTGTTTGTGTTATATATTACTTTATGAAAATTATACCAATTAAAATATATTTAGAATCCAATCCATACATATATTTTACATCAAGTATTATATAACACAAATAAGAATATTTAAGGTCAAAGTTGAAAATGAAAGACTCAAAAAGTCAAACCAAGACACTTAATTTGGGACGGAGGGAGTATTTGATTAATTATTTTGGCAATTTATTTATTTTTATTTAATTTCAAAGTTTAATTAAATTCATAATTGTTTGTCAATTGTTCGATCGGAACTAAAACGTCCCCCTTCTATTTATATTACTTATTTGTGTAACAATTTCTAATTTATTTATAATTGACATCCGTTCCTTGTGTTCGACTCGGACTTACCGTGCTATACTATTATATGACCAGGTATTCTTGCCTGAGTTGTGTATAGTAAGTGGGTATTTTCCATTTATAAAACTTAACCCTGTTTACGCAACATCAAGTTTTTGGCGCCGCTGCCGGGGAGCGGTTTGATTCAATTTGGTAAATTGGATTTTGTTTTCTGTAAATTATTAGTTTTAATTTAATTTTGTTTACCTGTCTATTTGTATTATTTTGTGTTTAGGGATTAATTGTTTAGTTGTTTTATATTTAAGAGTCTTGTTCTACCATTCGTATTTGGAGTACGATTTTAGAGAATATTTACGATCTCTCTTTGAACCACCCATCGATCAATCGGAACCAGATTTAGAAATGGCAGACGACATCGCCAACATGACTCTCGAGGAATATTCGAGCAGAAGGCGTAGCGACCTTGGCCCAGGAGTAGTGAGGCCCGCGATTGCAGAAAATGTTGAGTTCGAGATAAAGGGACAATTCCTAAAGGAGCTTAGGGAAAACCCGTTTCGAGGAGAGGAGAATGACGATGCTAACGAGCACGTGGAGAGAATCGTCGAGATCGCCGATATGTTCAACATCCCTAACATTACATGCGATCAAGTCATGCTCCGAGTGTTCCCAAAAACACTCAAGGGAGCAGCAAAAAGATGGATTACTAATGAACCAGCTGGATCCATCACCACGTGGGAAGATCTCCGCACAAAGTTTCTAAAGATGTACTGCCCGCCATCCAAAACGTCGAAGATGATCAACGAGATTCGAAACTTCAAGCAAGACTATGACGAGTCACTGCACCAAGCATGGGAAAGGTACCAGGACTTGATGCATAAATGTCCACAGCACGACCTAAATGACCAGCAAATTATAATGGTATTCTACAGGGGAGTGGATCGTGCTACAAGACAGCAATTTGATGCTCAAGGGCCTATCCCGAAGAAGATTCCTAGGGATGCCTTAGCAGCTATTCGCGACCAAGCGAAGCATTCTCGGTTATGGGATGATGATACCTTTAGGAGAAAGAGGACAATTAGCGATGATGATGAACTCGCCGTCATAACTGCCAAGCTGGACAGATGGGAAGAGACATAAAAAAAGTGACCGAGACCGTCCATGCAATCCAAGTAGGGTGTGACAATTGTGGAGGAACGCATTTAGTCAAGGATTGTCCCAAAATGAATTCTGGAGAAGTGAGAGAGGAAGTTAAATGTGTGGAAACTCACGGAACCTACTGCCAAGGCAGTGGAGAATTTTTCCTAAGACCATACCAGGAAGGAGGTCGCAAGTTCATCCAGGCTCAGCCAGAGTTTTTCACTAAGGAACAACCCTCGGCAACCTTCCCTGACAAGAAATCCAATTTGGAAGAAATGATAGGGAAGTTTTTGACCGCTAACGAGAAATTTATTGCTAGGTCTGGACAGCGGATGGACACCATTGAAGCATTAGTTCGGAATCAAGGAGCGGTGATCAAGCAAATTAAGGGAACCATTTCTAGCATAGCTAAAGTTCTCCAAGAGAGACCCCCGGGAACTTTACCAGGATTCCCCGAAACCAACCCATGAGATCACGCAAAGATAATAACTACCAGAAGTGGAAAGGGTCATGAAAACCCTAAGTTTCAAAAGAATCATGTGTCGAAACTTTTGCCTGAAAGGGAGAAGGAAGCGGAGGTTGCTAAAAATCCAAGGATGAACACAAAAGCTGATCAAATTGCTAGGGATAAACAATATGCGAAGGATCATGCACCACCCCCACCTTACCCAGCAGCTTTGAGGCGAGAAAAAGATGAAGCTCATTATCACCAATTTTTAGAGAATCTGAAGCAGCTTCATATTAACATTCTGTTTGTGGAAGCCATTGCCCAAATGCCTAAGTATGTGAAATACTTGAAGGAGCTCTTGAATAATAAGAGCAAATTGGCAGAAGAAGCCTCGGTAATGATGAATGAGCGATGCTCAGCCGTGATGCAGAACAAGTTGCCACCAAAAAGGAAGGATCCAGGGAGTATCACTATACCCTGTCTAATTGGTAATTTGAACATTGCGAATGCACTAGCGGATCTTGGGGCTAGCATATCCATTATGCTTTATACTATGTACGCTAAACTTGGGCTAGGAGAACCTAAGTCCATCCGAATGTGCATCGAGTTGGCCGATCACTCTGTTCAATACCCCAGAGGGATGGTTGAGAACGTTTTAGTCAAGGTTGATAAGTTTGTGTTTCCCTGCGACTTTGTGATTCTCGACATGGTAGAAGATCCCAAGTTACCTATTATTCTAGGTAGACCCTTCCTAGCCACTTCCAGAGCGTTGATCGATGTTTTTGATACGAAAATAACCATGAGGTTGGGGGATGAGAAGGTTGTATTCAATGTGAATGAATCTATGCAATATCCGGAATCAGTGGATGAGACTTGTTACTTTGCTAGCATGAGAGAATTATCTGAGGATGACGAGAGTTTGCAAAATTTGAAGGGTGACGTAGATTTAGACCCAATGATTCTTGAAGGATGGACGGGAAACCTCGAGGAAATCCGTGACATCAAAGAATTCGATAAATTGCTTGAGGAGATAGAGACAACTTGCGATGAGGAGTTAGAGAACGAGGGCATCAAGCTAAAGGAGAGTAAAGGGTCAATCTTGACGAATGGAATCTCGATCAAAACGGAGACGCGAATTACTATGCATGGTGTCCAATGTTCGAGAGCCGAGGTGTCGGTGGTTAAATCCTCTTTTGAAGAGCCACCCAAGTTAGAATTAAAAGAGCTGCCGACTCACCTTGAATATGCAAATTTACAAGGGGATTCCGACCTGCCGGTAATCATTTCAGCACATCTTTAAACTCATGGAAGAAAAAAAAAATTCTTGGCTTTGCGACATTACTTTTGGGAAGACCCATTTTTGTTTAGGAAGTGTGCTAGTGATGTTGTGAGAAGGTGTGTTCATGGAAAAGAATGCGCTTGAATTCTAAGTCATTGTCACAATGCTCCTACTAGAGGGCATAAGGGACCTAATTACACATCACGAAAGATGTTGAAGGCAAAGGCACTACCTATAAAAGATGCAGGGGTTGTGGTGAAGTTCCTTAAGCATTTGTTTTCACGATTTGGAACGCCAAAGGTTTTGATCAGTGACAGTGAAACACATTTTACGAATGCACAATTGAAGAAAGTGTTAGGGATGAATGCTTATGTTAACGCTCGACTATATATGAAGCGCACCAAGAAATGGCATGATTCACACTTTAAATAAAGTTATTTATTTGAAAAAGGTGATAAGGTTCTCCTATACAGTTCTCGTATGCATTTGCTTCCTGGTAAGTTGAAGATACGCTGGACAGGATCTTTTGTGGTAGAGAAAGTTTATCCTTTTGGTGCTGTTGATCTGCAAGGTCATTCTGGAAAAACTTTCAAGGTTAATGGAAGTCGTTTGAAGAGATACTATGGTGATGCAAGGGGCTCCAAGCGTGATTTGCAGATGAATTTGAGTTAAGTTGTGAAGCAAGATGTCGAGCTTACCGACGTGATAAACAAAAGCGCATTCGGGAGACAACCCGTTATTTTGTTATTTTGTTTTATTGTTTTTGCTTGCAGGTTTGAACTTTGTGGGTATGTTCCCTGGAAACCCTCACGAGACTACAACTCGTCCACTCAGGACTGAGGGGTTTAAAGGCTTGTTGCATACGCTAAATGCAACCGTGATGCCTACGGAAGTGTGTTGTTGTATTTTATTTCAGAACCAGTTCATTCATGAATTTTTCTTCTTAATCAGGGGAGTTTTTCTGTTTCACTTCTTTTCTATTCCCTAATATTATGTTTATTTTTGCAATGAGGACATTGCATATTTCTAAGTGGAGGATAGGGGAAAAGAAGTCTATTTGTCCTAACTGATCAGAGTGCAAATATTGGTAGATATCATTTTAAAAGGGGCATTCTGTATTAGTCAATTTTCAGTCTAAATTTTTCTTTTAAAAATTTAATTTTTCTTAAGTTTACTAGTCTTGTAACAATATTGGGAAATTCAAAGGAATAAATTAATCTTAAATGTATAAATATGGGATAGTTCATTTTGTGATGTATCGATAGACAGTCTGTATAAAGGTAGTTGAGCTCTTAAGAAATTAATAAATGAAGTAGGTAATTGCCTAAGGAAATTTTTAGCAAGGTATAACTTTGGTTTTAAATCTTATATGTTAGCTTATCATAGTCCTCAATTCTGAAAAATCTTGTGATCCTCATTTGGGAATATACTGGGTGATGTCTCCTCTGTTGTACGTAGGTACATACCTGGTTTCCGTCAGTATATTTGCTTTTATCTAAAATAAAAAAAATAAAATAAAATGAATAATGTATAGATATATCTACCAAAGCCAAGTTATGTCGCTTTGTTGTACTGAGGTACAGACTTGTCACCAATGTCTTGGTTTGAAAAATGATGGATTTATTTGGATTTCTTGATGAGGAAAGCTGTGGCTTGTTAATTATATAAGAGTATTTTACTATTGAGATTTAAAGGTAAAAACCTGCTAGAATAATAATGTTAAGCTCAATTACTGTAATTCAGATTGTTTAAGTGGACAGCAATATCGATAATCCTAATGAATCATCTTATATGTCTAATAATAACTCATGAAGAATTTGATTTCCTGATAGAGTTTCTTGATTGCTAGATTTAACGTAAAATTAGTTTTAAGAGTAAGATTTAGATTGGTAAATGCTAGTTAGTATGTAAGTCCCTAATTTCTAATATTTTGCCAGTTTATGATTTTAACCGATCAAACAAGGGGTAAATTAGTACTATAAATTAGTACATTTTGGCGTTTATCAAATATCCCCCACTTGAATCCTACTTGAGGACAAGTAGGATTCAAGTGGGGGATATTTGATAAACGCCAAAATGTACTAATTTATAGTACTAATTTACCCCTTGTTTGATAGGTTTCTAATGCATTTTGTATGAATAAGATACTTATTTCGTTCATATTTGCATTTAGGAGTTAATTCGGAGCTTGGATCGAAAAGGAACAGAAAACGAGTTAAATCGTGAAGAAAATAAGATAAAAGAGTGAAGATATGAAAGATTGAATTGGATCAAAGTATAAATGAAGCTCGAATCGGAAAAAGAATGAAAGATGAGCTGAAAATGGAAGAAAAGTGTAACTGCTGAATTTTCTGCGCGCTGTTAGTATTTTGGGCATAACTTCTTCATACGAACTCCGATTGGGGTGATTCAACTTGGAGAATTTAGCTAACAGAGAGGGCTACAACTTTCGTTTTTACCATTTTTTCTGAAAATGCATCCATACGCCGTATGGAAATTCCATACGACGTATGGATTGAAAATGGGCTAAAAAAAGATAACGCGATGCTGGGTTGGGCTTATTTTTCATCCATACGCCATATGGAAATTCCATATGCCATATGGATGACTTTTTCAGCCATTTAAGTATGATTTTAGGGTTTTCACTTAATAACTTGATCACCAAACCCTAATACGATTAGCAGCCGACCAAAGGGGGTTTTTCCCTCATTTTGGAAGCATTTTGATGGTAGAAAGAAAGAAGAATTGAAGTCTTTCAACAGTTCGTTCATATTTTCGGTTTCTCGGTTTGAATTCGTTATTCCTTTTCATTTGATTATGATTTTGATTTCGTTTTCAATTCTGATTTTCTGTAAGAATATGATCGGCTAGATTTCTTATGCATTTGTTTAGATGGTGATACTTAGATGATGGTTTGATTATTGAATTGCGAAGTATATTGAATTTTATGAATGTCTATATGTTTACTTGTTGATCCATGGTTATTAATTGATTATTCATAATTACCTAGTGTGGTTTTCTACTAATTTGAGATTGGTTTCCTTGTTAGTAGAGAATTATTGATGATTGTTGATTTATATTGATAATTATTTCTAGATATATTGAGTTTGATAGGCTGGGATAAATAATTGTGAATAATTGTTAATGAACATGATAACTACAAATAAGTTATAGATTTGTTGATTCAAGTCGCGAAAGTAAATCACATAGACGGCGTAGGTTTAATTTAGAACATAATTCGGTGGGCAACGTTAAGTCGAACTGTTAGCGTGTTGAAAACAACCTATGTGTCTTTCTTAATTGTGTTAGATTAATGTACCTCGCAAAGGGGATTGTCTTAATAGTTATATCGCAATAAAATTCATGTTCTAGCAATTCAATAAAGTGATAACCAGATTCTAAGGAAAGTAGTCTAAGCAAATGCATTTCTTTTATCATTTGAATCAAGTATTTTATTTGATTAATTGTTTTGGCAATTTATTTATTTTTATTTAATTTCAAAGTTTAATTAAATTCATAATTGTTTGTCAATTGTTCGATCGGAACTAAAATGCCCCCCTTCTATTTATATTACTTATTTGTGTAACAATTCCCAATTTATTTATAATTGACATTCGTTCCTCGTGTTCGACTCGGACTTACCGTGCTATACTATTATATGACCAGGTATTCTTGCATGAGTTGTGTATAGTAAGTGGGTATTTTGCATTTATAAAACTTAACCATGTTTACGCAGCATCACAAGCTGTCGGAAGTTACTCAAAGGGTATTAGATAATATCTTTACCCCTACAAGGGAATTGAGAGAAAGAATAACTTCTGATGAGATGTACAATACTGATGAGGATATGCCACCAATGGAGGAGATTGGAACCAATCTGGATGATGAGATACTTGTTGAACTAGTAACTGTGACTCGAACAAGTAAGAATCATCCGTTGGAAAACATCATTGGTGATCAAGACATTCCAATGTTAACCAGGAGTCAAGCTAAAGCTAGTACTTCTGAATTCACCAGTTTATATGTGTCAATCAAAGAAACTGGGATCACTAATAAATGTCTTTATGCATGCTTTATCTCACAAGTTGAACCTAAAAATGTTCAACTAGCGCTAAAAGAAAGCTCGTGGGTAGAAGCTATGCAAGAAGAATTAACTCAGTTGAAAAAGATGAACGTTTGGGAGTTGGTTGATTTACCTTCGGGTGAATATCCAATTAGAACTAAATGGGTCTTTAAGTGCAACAAAGAAGATCGGGGTATTGTTACTCGCAATAAAGCTTGTTTAGTGGTTCAGGGTTTCAATCAAGAAGAAGGAATAGATTATATCGAAGTGTTTGCACCAGTTGCTAGACTCGAAGCAATAAGGGTATTCTTATCATTTGCAACTTACAAAGAAATAAAAGTGTATCAGTTGGATGTTAAGAGTGCCTTTTTGTATGACAAAGTGCAAGAATTGGTGTATGTCTCACAACCACCAGGGTTTGTTGATCCAGATTATCTAGATAGAGTATATCATTTGAATAAGGCTCTATACGGATTACATCAAGCACCTAGGGCATGGTATGAGACGCTATCAACATACCTACTTGAGAATGGATTTACAAGAGGTTCAATTGATAATACACTTTTCGTTAAGTGGGAAAAGAATGACTTTCTACTTGTTCAAGTATATGTTAATGACATTATTTTTGGGTCTTCTGATGAAAAGATGTGTCAAGAATTTGAGAAAGTCATGCGAAAAAGGTTCGAGATGTCTGCTATGGGAGAGTTGAATTTCTTCTTAGGATTACAAGTTGATCAAAAAGAAGATGGTATGTTCATTCATCAAACAAAGTACACTAATGAATTGTTAGACCGATTCAAGATGGATGAAACGCGAGTATATCATACTCCTATTCCAGAAAATCACGGACTTGGTCCGGATACATCGAGTGACAAAGATGTGGATCCTACTCTTTATAGGACCATGATTGGGTCACTAATGTATCTTACTGCATCCAGGCCGGATATAATGTTTGCAGTATGTATCTGCGCAAGATATCAAGCTACTCCTAAAGAGTCTCATATGCAAGCTGTTAAACGAATATTTCATTACCTCAGAGGAAAACCGAAGCTGGGACTTTGGTATCCGACTGGAGGAGACTTAGATTTTATTGCTTACACTGATTCTGATTATGGAGGATGCAATCAGAATAGAAAGTCCACAACTGGTGGATGTTAGTTTCTAGGATGAAGACTAGTATCTTGGTAGTGCAAGAAGCAAACCTCAGTAGCCATTTCTACGTGTGAAGCTAAGTATGTTGCAGTAGGTAGCTGCTGCTCTCAAGCGTTGTGGATTCAACAGCAAATGAGAGATTATGGATTAAACTTGACCAACACTCCAATGATGATTGACAATGAATCGACTATTTCAATAACCAATAATCCTGTAAAGCACAGCAAGACGAAGCACATTGATATTCGTCATCATTTCATAAGAGACTGTGCTGAAAAGAAGCTTATTAAGTTAGTCAAGGTTACTTCCACAAACAACTTGGTAGACTTGTACACAAAAGTTTTTGACAGGACTCGTTTTGAGACATTGGTTCAACTGAACGGAATGAGGAATCCTGAATAACTAGTCTTCCAAAGGATATGTGTTAGGATATGTGTTAGCTGTAAGTTTATTTATGTCTTATATTAAAAAAAAATTAAAAGGGGGGGCGTATGGCATTCTTTTGCTTGTAACCTTAGGGGAATCGCCTTCGATAAAAGAACAACATTTGTTCTTTTAGAAATTATTTAAGTTTTTATCTGTAAAAAATTGGGAGATGATAGTACGTTATGAGAATAAGCTTAAGAATAATTACCTTAAGTATTAAGTACAATGTGTTAGTAGATTCCTATAAGTCACACTAAGATAACGATTTTAACTAGGACTTGACTTATATTTATCTTATTATACACCTATATCCACTGGTTATAATTTGTCTTTTTATTTAACAAGTGATAAGAATAACTTCAGTCTAGTCAGCTTCATTATACGATATATTGGTAGGCAGATTATACTAAGATTTCTGAGCAATTAAGAAATGATAATTTCATGTGTCTTATCTCTTATGAAATTTCTATATGATGTATGACTTAAGTCTTAGTTGTTGAATGATGATAATGCCATGCACTGTTATCTAAAATAAAAGCAAAAAGATACAAAGTATCAAAATTTCAAAAGGTGAGTTATATGTTTCTAAAGAGCATCCTTTAGTAACCTCTACCTTACATATGAAAGATACAAAGTATCTAGTGTCAAGTGTATGTTATATGCTTCTAAAGGACATCATTTAGTAACTTCTATCTTACAAATAAAAGATACGGTGTTATGTGTTGTACTTGAGTTCTTCAGTATGTTGTATAGTGGAAAACACTAGATATTATTCACATTAATAATATAAGTTTTGCTCATAAATCTACGTATAATTTGTTTATGTGGATCATAATATCGGTAATCATTTAGAACTGTCTATGACATATGAACATTCACATTCGTGAATAATATGTTCTAAAGAAATAATAAGTTATTTTACAATAATGTGTTATATAGTGTGGATAAAGGTAACTAAGATATAGTTTTATAAATATAAGTTTAGTACTGGTTAAGTTGTGATTTTATGGTGCTTATATGAATTTCATGAGGTATGTATACTAATAATCGTCTTAGACTTATTCAAAATCTAATAAGTTTAGCTTATTCTTTCTAATATGATCCCTAAGCAGATAAACTCTTAATCGTTTGATGATAGGATTTTTTAGTTTTTGTTTAGTAAGTGTGTTTAAGTTTATTTTTATTTTTGTAATTCTTTGCGTTATAAATTAATAAAAAATTTCTTATTTACTTATTGTGTTATCCTTTGGAATTAAGTTAAATTGTAATTTATTATTCCGGATTGAATAAAAGTGACAAAAATGCAGTGGAAAATTAAAAAGTTTGACTAGTAACAATAAATAAAAGTCCAATTTATATTTAAAGCTAAATTCGCATTTTTGGTCAAACCTGCGAAGTCGACCAGTCAAACTTGCTAAGTGAGCTCAGAGTTTAAAAGGTACAAGTCAAATGAGTCAAACTGACACGCATCCAACGGTCGGATCAGGAATCACTTCCCGTCGTTGCAGACCTTTCCGCTGTGCGCGGCGTCAGTGGGTAGTTTTAAATTTATATTTTGTCGGGGGAGCCTAATCCTCCGTACAACCTACTGTTATTAGGTACGAATACCTGTTACTAGTACGTGGTAAGGATGATCCATGGTCGTTCCTCGCGACGGCAGAATTGAAACGGAGCTAGTTCGGATAACTTAGTAATCAAGCTAGGGTTTTGGATAATTGGATAGGTGATTGATTTTGGGTTTTTATTTATTTAAACTACTAAAGCTAATAAAACATAAAAGTAAAGGGAAGCTAGCATATATGTAACACTTAAATATAACAAAGACGTGGTTCACCATGATTTAAGATAGAGTATAGTTGGGATGATGTTTATTGGGGACACATTCAGCTAATAGACAGATAAACTTAGTTGTAAACACTAGGACCCTACTTATTTAGTTCCGGATCAAAATACGTATGTCACTGAGTACCTAGGCTATCATGAACCCTGATCAGATCAGACTTTTTTCAAACCCCCTGAACTTGTCTTGAAGAAGACCAAGTAACCCTTAAAGTATCTAGGGTGCAGGCATAAGGCAACAGACCGCAATTGTATTTACTGACCTTTCTTAACCCCTAAGTCTATTTGTTATTGTCTAACTGTCAACTTGTTGTTAACTGTTGTTATTCTAAACTATCGGTATTGTAGAGTTAAGCAATGTTTATGGAGCATTAAGCTCTCTTGACAGAACTCTGTATTTATCTAATTCAAGCATATAATCTACCGCCATAAACATAGACCCTCCTTTACATTCAGGCATTCATCCCTAGAAATAATCACGGTGTACAGGGCAATTAGGCATTTCCACAGTGTTCCCGACTCAAGGTATACTCACGGTGTACAGTGCGTTGGGCATTTCCACAGCTGTATTTAAACCTTGGTGTACTAACAATGTACATGGCAGCGAGAATTTCCACAGCTTTGATTCCTAGACCCGAGTTCAGGAAGGATCACTTCTAGGTAATCCACGATGAAACAGTCCGACGACATTTCCTTAGCTTCCACATATTTGTACTCCACCAGTGGTGTTTCCAACGCTATACAAAGTACTGTGCCATTTTACGGAAAGTTCATAGCTTCATACTGTAACTGGAGATAACTATTGTTATGTAGCTAGGGTTTGAAAAGTCCTAAAACTAAGGCAATAGTCACGTGAAAGTCGAGAAAGGGTGACGAGATACTAGATCTATATTCAGGATAAGTTTAGACAGATAACAGAGTATAACAACTCCCAAACATCATCAATAACTATCTAAATCATGGTAAACATACAAGCAACTACTCAAAGCATAGCAATAAACATTTCTAACATAAATAAATCACAAACATCAAACAAGAACATTATGACAAATTAATACTAGAAAGGATAGATAATACCGATACGAATTGCGAGCAGAATAACAGCTTGTATTTCTTCGTACAATATCCAAGCATTACAATACTAGCTTCTACTAATTAAATTAAATAATTAAGAAAGAAAAGGAAAGGATTCTCCCCTAGTCTTCCCACTAGTTCCAAGGGTTAAACCTAAGAGAGAGAAACTATAGAGAGAGACTAGAGAGATAAAGTAGAGAGAGTATGTGTGAGAGAGAAAGTGAGAAATGAGAATGAGGTGTGTGAAATGAGGAGGAGGTGACTCTTATTTATAGGCAAAGTCCCAAATCAGTCGTACAAGTCGTGAAGCACCAACATATAAGCAAATGAAGCACAAACGAGCACCAATTGGGGTACCAGGGGCCATATACGGCCTTCATAGGGCTGTATACGGTGAGTAAAGTGCCGTATACGGTCTTGGTGGGGCCGTATATGGTCTCCAGGGCCGTATACGGTCTTGGTGGGGCCGTATACGGTCTCCAGGGCCGTATTCGGTCCCCGTCTGATTTTGTTCGTTGCTTAAAACGTGCGTATCTCCTTCGTTACACGTTCGTTGGACCTGATTCTTTCGCCTAAGGCTTCGTAATTCCGTTACGCTTCTAATGGTACTAATCTCACAGAAATTGGATGTGTGTAGCTTAAGCATGTTCGGAATGACTTTCAACGATCTGTAGAAGCCGTATCTCCTCCGTTCTTTACTCAATTTGCATGATTCTTGATTCTCCCATCTCGTTTTTACCTATTATAACATACCATAAGGTTAGAATGTGCTTATCATAAGGTACATGAGGGTGTGAGAATTGGTTGTTGTTTATTCGCTCTGTTTTGCTCGTTATTTGGACGTTTTTAGTGATTTTTGTAGCAACGCCTATATTTGGAGCACTTTAGTCAATTTTAGTAAATAATGATTGTTTTGGAATGTTTTCACTAAAGATGTGCCCAAAAAGTGTGGAATATTGTACTTAAAAACATGACTTTTTGCATCAGATCAAGTTATCCCACACTTAGACGTTGCTTGTTGATGTCGTGTGGAAGAGTCTAGTTTTATTATTTATAAAAGGAAATACCTTATTTATACTTTTCACACAACCAGGCAAGAATACCTGATCGAATGTTAGTATAGACTTGGTAAGTCCGAGTCGATGACAGGGAACGGTGGTTATGTATTAAAAATAGAAAATTACAATTATTTAAATTAAACAATAAATACGGGGGGGGGGGGGGGGTTTAGTTGAAATAATAATGACTTAAATTAAATAACAGATAGGAAACAATAGGAAGGAACAAGTAATTATGTAATTAACTTCACTTAGACTCAAGTATCCCGATTTATTGCACGTCATTGTTGATTGTGATCTCTTTTATATCAACTTAAATACTAATCAAAGAATCCAAATTGAAGGTAAATTAGCCAACTGTTTGGGTCTGACTAATTTCTATAACTTAGGGTTCCACATTAAACATCGATCCAATGTCACAAGAATTGTATTTTTCTATTGTGTGCTTTGCCCTAAATTATGCATTAAGTATTTACAATTGATTATGATTGATCCTAATGGTATGAGTCAACAATACCTACCAATAATTACTTATCAGCTTATTCATTTTAAACTAGTTAGTTATTACACTCTTAACCTATCAAACTCAATATATCCAGCAATGACCAAAACCTAAATACTAATCATCAATAATTAATAGTCTCAAGGGAAATCAATCAATCACGTTAAGAAATAACAAAACAATCTCCAATAACTAAGGTTCAACGGATAACATAATCATCTTCAATCAACAACTTTATAAACGTGCAAATAATAATCATTCAATAATCATTATCTAAGATTCATTATTACATAACTACTAACGTATCAATTCATCATAAGGTTAACAAAATTCTGAGTATCAATGTCAAAAACATCATATAATCGAAATAGATAAAAGTATTTGCAAACCGAAATAACGAATCACTCGAAGATAAGGTAAAATAAATTAAACCTTCACTTCTCGTGCCTCTAAAATATCCCTAAAAGTCGTAGAAAAGCTTCTGCAATCAAACCAAAGAAACCATAGTCGATCCTCTCTTTTTTTAGGGTTTTAACGCGTTTTTATAGTTTCTGAAAATTGATCCATACGGCGTATGGATTTTCCATACGGTGTATGGATTGCAAATTAGCCCGGCGCAGCACCGCATTCACTGGGCTTCCACCGCCTCATTCCATATGGCGTATGGAATGAGATTCCAGCCGAACTTTGATCTTTTCTTCTTTTAATCCTTTGGCTTCGCTCGTTTCTTCAATAAATGCTTCATTTAATTTGTTTATTAACCGTTTTCCGTTCCTTTCTCCAAACAGCTTCATTTCCACATCTAATTGCAAATATAAACAAAATAAGTACCTAAACTTAATTAATTGCAATAAAAACATTCTAAAGATAGGGGTAAAATACTACATAAATATGCGCGTTTATCACTTGTCCTCAAGCAACACTCAGTTTTTGAAAATATTTTAAAACATTTTAGTGCGAGTCAAAACACATTTAAGAGTTACCACTTCCAAATATAAGCAAGATAATTCAAGAATGTTGGGAGATGATCCTTTCATAAACAAGAAAAGATTCTCTTAGGCATACTTCCAAATCTCGTGATGTTGGAGTACACATGACTAGGCGACCTCACAAAAGGTTGTCACTCAATTCACTCAAAGTGTATCGGGTTTCCTATCAATCTAGAACAAATGAAATCGCTCAAATAGCCAGTCATGCAACACTCATCGTCATAGGCTTGATCGAGAATCAGATCTCCACCACTTAGGTGAGGATGGTGCTAATTATCCCAAGACATTCATGTGGGTTGTAGTGTTTGGTAAGGGTTAAAGGGTATGGATAATGGTATATTTGATTTGTAAGGGTTTTGCTTATCTTAAAACTATTGAGATCATGAAAAACTTTATTTTATAACGGAAATGAGAAAGTTGTTTGTCTTCTATGAGATGTTTCTAGTGAGGATGATACTTTGAAGGACTCAACTTTAGTCTTGCGAAGCTATTTTTCTTTTCTTTCTTCTTTTTCTTCTTTTCTATTTTCTTTCTCTGCTTTTTCTATTTTTTCAATTTTCTTTTTCTTCTTTAGAACTTCTTTGCCAGAGAATTTCCAAGGATATTTTTCTTCTTTTGATTCTTTCAGAAATCCCTTATCTTGAACATTTCGAGTCTTTTCACGGTGCCAATTTTACACACCAAGGATTCTCAAGAGAGATAACTTTTTGGAAAACACGGAAAGGATGGGATAAATGAAGCGGATATTCTAAAAGATGTTCTTCATAACCTGAGAAATTCTAAGATAAGTTTGGGGTATTTTGGGAAATAGTGTTTAAAGATGAGGGTTTAATGAAACGAAAGGTTTAGGCTCAACAGGGTTTACTAGGGGGATCATCGATACTAAAAATGAGTATTAGAAGGGTTTTGGGCTTGAAAAGATTTCTAAAAATGGGGTTATATCCTAGGGAATGTCAAGGTCATCTAATTGCACCTATACCGCGTACGGTACACACCAATGTGGTCTTAAATCGTATGTCAAGAGCAAGTTCTAATTCAGAGATACATGCATCAGCACACACATGAAATGAATAGTGAAGCATTAAAGATGAATGCTTTTAGGCTCAAGATACCTCACTGCAGATAGGGTTATATGTGCTTCGTCATGCTTCCTATTAGATTATCATTTCTTGCTTAAGAAATTTCTACCTTATTTTCCCTAGATTCTGAAATATCTTACTCATATTTTAAAAATAGTTCCTCTTAAAAGATATTATGACTCAAAAATAGTAGAGTTAATCAAGTGATTTAGCTCATACTTTTTAATTTTCTTGAAAATTTTTGAAAAATTTGAGGAACATTTTCGGACTTTGCTATTTCGGAATTAAAAATCATAAAAACTAACCAAGGTATTCTATACACGCTATCCCACACTTAGAGGAACATTGTCCCTAATGTTCTCTTGAGTTGAGATTAACTCAAAGTAAAATCCCACACTTAGAGTTTGAACATGTAAGAAAATGTTTCTCAAGTGTTTGTTTTGGGCTGGAATCCCACACTTAGTGATAAGATTAGGATACAATGTAGACTACTTTAACATACTAACAAAGAAAATAATATACAGAATCATAAACAAAAGTGGATGAAGGGTTGAGACACTCCCCAGATAGCGAGCTGCATTGAAGCTGAAAGTCTGAAATTTCTGAAAAGAGATGTTGCCAAGATCCTTTTCTGCATCCATGAAGATCGGCTTGGCTTCAAGCATCTTGCTATTGGTTTCATTCATCCATCATCCTCTTGTGAATTAATCTCGTAAGTGTAAACACATTGGACGTACCATTTTTACAAACTCAGTATTTTTCCAAATGAAAAGTGAAATCATTGTCTCAGAATTTGAAAAGATATTTTCTATGACAAATCAGTTTTATAAAACACGTGTTTTTAAATGAGTTCTATCACACCCCTCCAAACGGTGATTACAATCAGTACTAATTAAGTGTGCGGAAGCATTAATGATGTGGTGGGGCTGCAAACGGTAAATCAACGAAATAGTGCATACAAACTCAGAGCATATGGTTATCGCACAACATTATTTATCAAGGATGCTAAATTTAATAGTTGTTACAAAAGTAGTACGACAGTGTATGTCGTGACAGTAGTAGTAGTGTTTAAAACATTAAGTTTTACAATACATATGTTTAAAACGAGATTTCATAAGTATGACTGCAGTGTTTGCAGTTATACAGAGGAAATCCTCCAAAAGTGGTCCCAAACGTAGGTGGCATCCTAAGTAGTCCAGGGTTGTCCATCCTGAATGCATGCGATTCTTACTTACATGGCTAATTTCCTGTAAAACATAAAAAGAAAGTCGTCAACAAATATGTTGAGTGAATTCACAGGTTTTGTATAAGTATGAGGTATGCTAAACCATTTATGTTTGTGTTATTGAAATGTTATTCAATTAATAAATGTTTGCAGGTTTTGCAAAATACAAAGTTGTAGGGTTGTTGCCCTAAAATACAGGTTTATGTGGGTTGTTACCCAAAATGTAAGACTGGTTGTTTACCAGTATTTAAAGATAACCAGAATGTTTTTCTGGTATAAAACAGTTGTAGGATACGTTCATCCTATACAATATGTGGGAAATACTTAGACTATAATCCCCTGAAAGGTGAGCTAAACCTCGCAGGTTAAAGTAACGTGACCTAACCCTATGACCAAACCATGACCAAAATTATGCTGTTTGCCTATAGGACATGTAAGTATACACTCCTATCCATAGGAGGGTCGTCACGCAATAGTACTATTCATATACTCAGTGGCTAGAGTCTCTAGCTAATGATTATAGTCTGCATGACATAAGGTATTTCATGCATACATTTCAAGTTTGGGTCCGTACTAGGATATAGTGTCTAATTCCCAAAACAGTTGTGGAAATGTTATTCCATAAACAAACAATTTGTATAAAAGCAATAAAGCATTTATGTATTTTGCTGCATGTGTTCGCATGCAGTTTCTATGTTTACACCCCTATGTTTAAAAGCATAAAACATTAAAAGAAGGGCTATGAACTCACTGTGGTTCACTCGGTATGAATGCTAGCAGCCGACAGATAATCGTCCAAGGTATGTTAACCTATATACAATAAGTGTATTAACATAAGTACGTTTGATTTGTTTAATCAACTTATGTTAACAGTTTGTTGGTTTGAAGAAATTGTTGATTTCTTAATAATGTAAGTCACTGAATTTATTGGTGACATTGTATTGAAATATTGTTATTATTTCTCTCGTCGTATACCTTGTTAAGTGTATATACACGTATGCAGTCGTATATATAATTGGATGTCGCTTTGTTCCCTTTGTACATATACTTGTTCTATATATGTATACTTGTGCAAATATACTTGTTGTATATTATTGAGTCATGCGTTTGTTATACGTGTAATCCATATGTATATATATATATATATATATATATAATTTCAATACATTGTTTACGTATAAAAATGTGTAGGTTTTCATTTGTTAAGAAAACATCCATTTGTGAATATGATATATTCAAATTTCGATTTCTAGTTATACATGTGTATGTGTATATATATATAAAGTTCGTTACTTGTTATATATATACTAAATAATGTCTTTAAAACGATATGTTACATCGTTTATACATTTCCTCGTATTTATTTCCGTTAATAAAATAAATATCATTGTTTTCTAAAAAGATTATCGTGTACGTTTAATTATATCATTGTTAATGATTTCGAATCGAGATTTAACGATAGTAAAAATGTATCAAGTTTGTTATATATATATGTGTGTGTGTGTGTGTGTGTGTGTGGGTGGGTGTGTTATGTATATTTATATATATATTATTTGTTGGCGCAAGTTTTAAAGTCCAATATTTTTCCCTCGAGTTTAACTTATTTATAAGTTATTAATATACCGCAAGTCATAATATTGTCTCATTTCCAAAACATAATCATTCGGCCCAAAGGTATCCGACCCAGCTTGCGACCCGGCCCAGCTCACAGTCCATGGCCCAGCCCAACTGTTCGGCTTGAGCCTTCAGCCGTTCGGCTGAAGCCTTCGGCCCAGTTCTAGTCTCACTCGGTCCAGTCCAATTATTTAGTCCATTAACTGTTTCGGCCCAAGCACCCAACCCAGCCGTTCGGGTGAAAAGTTGCGAACCGTTCGGCTCAACACAACCTAGTCATTCGGCTCAGTTGGTTGAGCCGTTCGGCTCATTATTTCCAGCAGATCGGCTGGCTTTCCCAGCCGGACGTTTCCCCTACGCAGTCCCTGAGCTCTGTATTTGGTCTGTGTTCTATATACAGATATATACATGTTTTTGTTTCGGATTTTGGCTCATTTTTACACCTTCCTAATATCATAGCATCATATATATTGCATTTTAACTACTTATCATTACATATAATCATGTATCCATATATGAATTTTGGGTTTTAGGTTTTGGTTTTCATAACCCACTTCATGAACAATCAATATGATCTTCAAATTTTTGTGTTATATACATGGATTATGATATATAAACATGTTAGATTACAAAATCTAAGTGTAGAAATCAAAGATTAGAAAGTTCCTTACTAAGGAGAAAGTGGTGAGGATGATGATGATACGTCCTGATGATGATGATGTTCACAGGAAGGTGGTGGTGTTGAGATGAAAGTGAAGATGGGTTGTAGGCTTGATGTTGTTCTTGCCTTGTTGTTCTCCTGCTGCTTCTGCTTCTGGTTCTTTTGTGTATTGATCAAAGAAGAAGAAGAAGATTTGATGATAGTGGTGAATGATTGAAGGAATGGAGGAGGGAGTGTTTTACGGTTTTAATTTCAAACAAGTATGGGAGATCACAGTGTCCGGTTCCTCAAATAATTGAGTTGGTTGAGATATTATAAGCCCGTTAATTTGGAGTACGAGTATAATTAGTGTGATAAAAAATTTAATATTTAATATTTTTATTTTGTAGATGTTCTCCTGGTTTGTTATTTAAATTTAGAATAATGAGATTTTCATTATTTTAGACTGTTGTACAAATTTGTACATTTTATTGCGCGTGTCCAATTGGGTGCCAAATTTCAGTCGAATTTCGAATTCATATTTTGAGGTAATGTTCCAAATACTTTCAAATGAATGAGAAAAATAGAACTTTTATGATTTGTGATCTCTGTGTATATTTTATGATTGTTTCTGTTCGATACATAATACGTTTTATATAAAACGTATATTTAAATCATTTTATCTATATGTTATAGGTATATTAATACTCGTAATTAATAATTGAATTATTAATTATTTTTGTGTCACCAAGTTTTGTTATTTACTTTTGTTGGGTTCGTTCTGATACATTTGTACGTAACTTTAGATAACTACGTATTAAGTAATACTTTTTGGTTTAAAAGTACTGGGCTTGCTAGGCTTACATCACACCAAAAAGTTTTGTTTAAACTTAACCAGGAAATTAGCGTAAGTATTCACATGCTTAGTGTTTAATTAATACCTAATTTGGAGAGTTTTCACATTCTCCCCCCGTTAGGGAAATCTCATCCCGAGATTTAATTCGTGTCGTGAGTCTCGGTCACGGTTTCAAATAGTTGAGGATACTTCTTGCGCATTTCATCCTCACGTTCCCAGGTGAACTATGGGCCATGTTTCGAGTTCCAACGAACTTTAACTAGCTTGATTCGTTTGTGTCGAAGTTTCTGCATTTTCGTGTCCATAACTTCGATAGGTTCCTCCACAAAATTTAGTTTTGAGTAATGAAGACTTCGTCAGGAGGGATGATAAGTGTTTCATCGGAAAGACACTTTTTCAAGTTAGATACATGAAAGGTGTCATGGATACTACTAAGCTCTTGCTGTAGTTTGAGCTTATAGGTGATAGGACCAATCCTCGCAAGGATTTCGAACGGTCCGATGTATCGTGGGTTAAGTTTTCCTCGTTTGCCAAATCGTGCAACCCCTTTCCAGGGTCCTACTTTAAGTAGGACTTTGTCACCTACCTGAAACTCTAAAGGTTTCCGTCTGTTGTCAGCATAACTCTTTTGTTGGTCACGGGCTGTTTTCAATCGGTTAAGCACTTGGACTATCTCAGGACCCGATAATTGTCTGTCGCCCAACTCTGCCCAACAGAGTGGCAATCGACACTTGCGTTCATACAATGCCTCAAATGGTGCCATCTGTATGCTAGTGTGATAGCTATTGTTATAGGAAAATTCGGCTAGAGGTAAGTGAGTATCCCAATTACCTCCAAAATCAATCGCACAGGCTCGTAACAAGTCTTCAAGCGTTTGTATCATTCTCTCACTTTGGCCGTCGATTTGCGGATGGTAGGCAGTACTCATATCAAGTCGAGTACCCAGGGCCTGTTGCAGTGTTTGCCAAAAGCGAGATGTAAATCTAGCATCTTTGTCAGAGATAATGGATAATGGCACTCCATGTCTCGAAACAATTTCTTTTATATAAATTCTGGTCAACTTTTCCATCTTATCCGTTTCCTTGATGGCTAGAAAATGAGCTGACTTGGTCAGTCGATCCACAATCACCCATATGGTGTCCATTCCAGATGATGTTTTGGGTAGCTTTGTGATGAAATCCATCGTGATGTTTTCCTATTTCCATTTGGGCATTTCGGGTTGTTGCAAAAGTCCTGAAGGTTTCTGATACTCCACCTTTACTTTTGCACAAGTCGGGCATTTGCAAACATATGTTGCAATGTCTTGTTTCATGCCAGGCCACCAATAGAAACCTCTCAAATCGTGATACATCTTATCTGCACCAGGATGTATCGAGTGGTTGGACTAATGCGCTTCGTCCAAAATCAATCGGCGCAATTCATCTACACCAGGAACCCAAATTCGGTTTATGAAGTACAACGCTCTGTTGTCTTTGGTTTCCAGTTGTTTCTCCATCCCCTTCAAGGATTCTTCCTTAAGGCGTTCATGAATGAAGGCTAATTGTTGAGTGTCACGAATTTAAGTAATGAGATTCGAGTGGATCATCAAACCCAAAGCTCGGACTCTTCGAGGTATCACTCGTTCCATACGACTCAAGGCATCCGCTACTACATTAGCTTTGCCCGGATGGTACTTGATTTCACAGTCGTAATCATTCAGCAGTTCAACCCAACGTCTTTGTCTCATGTTGAGTTCTTTCTGATCAAATATATGTTGGAGACTTTTGTGATCGGTGAAAATCGTACACTTTGTACCATATAGATAATGTCTCCAAATCTTAAGCGCAAAGATGACAGCTCCCAGCTCTAAGTCATGCGTCGTATAGTTCTTCTCGTGAATTTTTAATTGACGAGATGCCTAAGCAATGACTATGTCATTTTGCATTAACACGCAGCCCAATCCCTGATGTGAAGCATCACAGTAGACAACAAAGTTTTCTACTCCTTCTGGTAGTGATAGGATTGGTGCGGTACTTAGTTTCTGTTTCAACAATTGGAAAGCATTCTCTTGCTTCTCGCCCCAATCAAATTTCTTATCTTTTTGAGTTAGAGCGGTAAGCAGTTGGGCTATTTTCGAAAAGTTCTCGATGAATCGTCGGTAATAGCCGGCTATCCCAAGAAATTATCGTATCTCGGATGGCGTTTTCGGGGCTTCCCAGCTCTTAATCGCCTCAATTTTGGATGGGTCCACATGAATTCCTTTGTTATTGATCACATGACCAAGGAAATGAACCTCACGCATCCAAAATTCGCACTTAGAGAACTTTGCGTAAAGCTTCTCTTTCTCCAGTAATTCAAGAATCATTCTCAGATGTTTTTCGTGATCCTCCCTCGTTCGTGAGTATATCAATATGTCATCGATAAACACAATCACGAACTTATCAAGATAAGGCTTGCATACTCTATTCATGAGGTCCATGAAACTGCTGGTGCGTTTGTCAGCCCAAATGGCATGACTAAGAACTCATAATGACCGTAACAAGTTCTGAACGCATTCTTAGGGATATCCTCATCCCGAACCTTTACTTGGTGGTAACCAGATCGCAAGTCGATCGTCGAGTAGTAACTTGACCCTTGTAGCTGGTCAAATAAGTCATCGATGCGTGGTAATGGATATCGATTCTTGATAGTTACTTTGTTCAGTTCCCGATAATCATCGATGCGTGGTAATGGATATCGATTCTTGATAGTTACTTTGTTCAGTTCCCGATAATCGATACACATTCGCGTTGATCCATCCTTCTTCTTGACAAATAAAACCGGAGCTCCCCAAGGTGAAAAGATCAGTCGGATGAATCCTAAGTCCAAAAGTTCCTACAACTGTGCAGACAACTCCTGCATCTCCGATGGAGCTAGACGATAGGGTGCGCAAGCAATTGGTGCTGCTCCAGGCACTAGGTCAATATGAAACTCAACCTATCACGGGGGCGGTAATCCTGGTAACTCATTAGAAAACACTCCCGGATAATCACGTACGATAGGCACCTCATCTATGCGTCGCTCCTCGGTTTTCTTCTCAATCACATGTACCAAGAATGCTTGGTAACCCTTTCGTAGAAACTTATTTGCTTTCATGCACGTAATCATTTTTACTGCATGTTTTCCCTTCTCTCCTTGTATTTCCAAGGTTTCACCTGAAGATAACGGTAGACGTACCAATTTCTCAAAACATACAATTTCTGCACGGTTTTTCGACAGCTAGTCCATGCCAACCACTATATTGAAGCTCCCTAGTTCTATCGGTAGTAAGTCTATTTTGAAAGAATGTCCTTCCAACACTAAGGTACATCATGGTACTATTTCTCCTGATTCAATCAACTTACCATCGGCTAGCTCTACAGTGTATTTGTTATCTAACTTAAGGGATTCGATCTCTAATAGTGGTATAAACTCAGTGGACACAAAGCTTAAATCAACACCAGAATCAAATAACACAGATGCAAAGTGGTTGTTTACTAGAAACATACCAGTAACTGTGTTAGGATCCTGTCGTGCTTCTGCTGCTGCTATCAAAAACGTACGTCCACGAGCTGGCTGATTGTTATTGTTGTTGTTACCGCAGTTGTTATCATTGTTGTTGCGGTTGTTGGTGTTGCGGTTCTGATTATTCCGGTTGTTATTGTTGGGGTTCTGGTTATTAAGTCGAGGGCAACGGTTCCAATAATGCCCCTTGTCGCCACATTCAAAACACCCTTGATTTTGGCGCTCTGTGTTTTCCCTAGGTGTAGGGTTAACCTTATAGTTTTGGGTTTTGTGATCCCAACCTCTACAGTTGTTGCAAAACCAACATTCACCCTCGTGGTGTTTGTTACACTTGTCAGACCTTGGTTTGTTACCCAAGTATGGTTTTGGTTCCACAGTGGTGGCAGCATAGGATTTTAGGTTTCCATATCCTTTCTTATTTGTTTGACCCTGACGGTCGCTCCCTGTGCCGTTCCACTTACGCTTTGCACCCCCAGAACTACCAGCTTCAGTGCTGCTTGGCTCAACCTTTCCTGTCACAACCTTTTTGGTTAAGGTTCCCATTCTGACCGCCTCATCGGTCAATCTCTGAGCTAGAGTAACAGCACTCCTGAATGTGGCAGGTTCTGATGATGTAACCAGGCTACGGATCTGAGGTGCCAGTCCCTAGATGTAACGCTCAATGCGTTTGAATTCGGGTGTCAACATATGTGGCACTAATCGTGGTAATTCTTGAAACTTAGTGGTGTACCCAGTGACATCAGCACCAACCATTTTAATGTCCCATAATTCGGTTTCAACTTTCTGCATCTCGCTACGGGGATAGAATTCTTCCAACATCATGTTCATTAGTACTCCCCATGACATGGAGTAGGCAGCTGGTCGACCAAGTGATTGGACTTGACTGTTCCACCAAGTAAGAGCTTTGTCAGCAAGGGTGCAGGTGGCATACTTCACCATACAGTCAGGTGAACAGTCACTAATGTCCAATACCGACTTTGTCTTCTCTATCCAGTGTATAATGCCAATAGCACCCTCGGTGCCATGAAAAGTAACTGGCTTACAATCCTAGAATGTCTTGTATGAACACCCTCGGCGAGTATAGTGTTAACAGGAGTACATCCGCTGTTATTCATTCCATTCTCGCGATTTCGGCTTGCTTCATACTCAACAATACCTTCAGCTATTCGACGCGCGATCATTTGTTCAGTAGTTTCCTCGTTGTTGGGTAGGGGAACAGTTTCAGGAATGGAAGAAGTAGTCGTTTGTCGACTGTTCTTAGTCATTCGTCGTTTTGGTGGCATGATTCCGTTCTGCGATGAAAAAAATGCAGAAGTCAATGCCAAGATAATGAATGTGATGAACAAGATTTCACATTGTTTAACAAGGGAACAGTATGAAGGGTTGAAGAACAGGATTTTACATCACATGTCGCACGACTTTGAAACGCCCATATGTACTTAGTACAATATAATCACGTTGGCCAAGCATCATTTGTAAGTACGTATGTATTAGGATCGATAACGAAGTTATCTTTAAGTATTAAGGTGCGGAATCCCTTAATACTATGTTTACAGATTGTAAACGGTTTGTTTCACAAGTATTAGTGAAATCAATAATCTAATATGTCTCGTATTAATTCTAATAGTTGTTAATCGATCAATACCTAACCTTTAGACTATGTTGAAAGTTCTGGAAACACACGTTCATTCGTAATTAGCAAATGGCAAAAGTTAATTAGGTTTCAAACCTAATTTGTTTAAATACTCGTTTCGGTTCGCAGGTTTTGGGCTCTGCGGACCGACTCGGTTCGCAGCCCAGCTTGGCCCAGCGAATCCAGTCGATTCGCTTTGCAGCCCTGCCCTGCGAACCCAACTCAGTTCGCATCGTAGGTCTTTGGTCAAACATGGTCAACATTTTTCAGCATTTATTATTTAACTCTAAAATGTTTACCAACCAATATATTCATTACAATTCAAAACCAATTTACAAACTTGATTACAATAATCTCTAGTACTATTACAAGCTAGATCTGTTGTCACAATAACATGTCCCAACAGACTCCCCCTTGACAATAGCTCTATCATCTATGTCTTCAAGTTGTCTTTGATCTTCACTTGTAAATTTTACTTCCAACATACATCTTCAGTTTAATGCAAGTTTTAACCATTTGCTGATAATCCCTTCCTAAATCTCCCCATCCTTCAGTAGCAGTGATCATGTTCTTGTATAACATCAACAAATCACTCTTGGAAAGATTCACTAAGTGTCGATGATCATATATTCTCAAAAGTTCCCTCTCACCATCTTCCACTTCATCATCAGCTTCAAAAACCACAGCTTCACCAGTTCCAGCTTCTACATGCCATCTCTTCATATTTCCCAGAATATCCTGAGGCATAAGCTTTAATGGTATATGTTGTACGCATTTAACTGCTGGATATATCTTTTTACGCAGTCGTCTTCCTGTTCTTTGACTTCTTTCATTTAACTTGATAGTTTTTCCGACTCTTGGCTTAATTCGTTCAAATTTCATTGACCAACCCTCAGTCTTGATTATCCTTTTGACATATCTTCCATAAGGATCATTACTGGGGTTCTTCATCTCCATTCTAGCCAAGTCTCGAATTTCAAATCTTGGTAAAGAACTAAAGATTGCAAGCTTTCTTTCAAAATATTGAACACCATCATATCTTTTGATTGCAAAAAGCTTCAAATCTGCGTCATAATACCAACCAATTATACCTTTCTTAGGTACTCGTTTTCCAGTAATATCAATTTATGATATCGAAGTCTTTGCCTTTTTCTTCTTCTCCAAAGGCTTAAACATTTGATTATCTTTATGACAATCAGGAAGATCTTCTTCAGAATCAGAGTCAGTTGAATCATTCAGATATTCATCCAAATCTATAACTCTTTCTCCTTCTTCATCCTGAATAATCACATTTGTCCTTGAAGGGTTTATGATATGTTCATCAATATCAGCATCAAGATCAACACCTTCAACTAACCCAACATCAACAATAGAAGTCCAATCTTCAGGAGGTACAAATTCACCTTCCTCTAGATCATAATCAACTTCAACTTCAACCTCATCGATAATCTCAATATCAGAATCACTTTCAACATTCTTTTCTATAATCATTTTAAATAACACGAATTAGATAATATAATATAAATCCTTTAATTGATTTCCCTGAATCAATCTAAGAATTTCCTTTATTTATCTCAATCGTATAATCACATCTAATTATTAATCTTATATAATTTTAATCTGTTATAAAAACATCTCAAATTCAAATCTTATATAATTTTCACTTGTTATTTATAAAATCACAAGTCTAAATCTTATATCAACTTAACTTATATACTTACAAAACATTAATCTTTCAAAGATTATAAATAATGTTACAATCAATCTAAGATTACAAAAGTATATCAGTTTCAAATACAAAATATAACTACTTCTCACCAGCTCCACTTCCACTAGCACCAGCAGTAGCACCAGCACCAATACCAGCAGACTCAGACTCCCCCTGAAACGTAGCTTGCTCACTAGTCTTTGAAGGACTAGTCGGCTCACTATCTTTATATGCACTGGGATCATCATCTCTGTCATGTCTCCTCTTCATCTTCAACTCATCTTCTTTGCACGCTGCCCTATAAACCCTAATCTCCCCCTGAGCTGACTGTTCCTGATGCAGACTCAAAACGAGTTCCTCTAAGTTGTCAAGCTTCAGTCGTTGGGCAGTGTAGTCATCAAGGAGTGTGTTATGAATCTTCATGAACGTCTGATAAGATTCACTAACAGTAACCAACTGTTGTGCTAAAGAAAGATTTTCAGCTAACAACCGTGGAACCGATCCCGTTAGTTTCTCTAACTCCTTCACTCTAGACTCTAAGGAGGTAATCCTTTCAGCATCAGTCATAGGAGTCACTGAAATCATCGATGGTCCAGGCGGTTTCAACAAAGCAATATGAGAATCATGAGACAGTGGAGGAATGGCTTGATTCAAGGCAGTCGTGAGAAGGCCAGCTGCAAAGCGACTTGCCTTAGTCGTAGGAAACTGTGCTGAATGCACTAATTCCACAACCCCTTCTTTGATAACCTGAGAAACCGATTCTGGTGTCGGTAACTCTGTCCTTGCCTCTGCCTATAAAGATAGACATACTTACATAAAGAAATAGAATTGTTACAGATAACTTTGTCCCAATTTCTAAGTAATTATATAACACTTGGAGTACTAAACATTTATCTCATACTTCAGTTGGTACAGATACTGGTTCAGTAACCACCGGTGTCACAGACTCCACCTGCGGTGTATCTCGAGAAACTGTTACAGAATTAACTGTCTCAGTTTAACTCCGGATAAACAACAAGTTAAGATGATCTAACTTTAAATGAAAGATTAAAAATGTACCATCTCGAATGGTCAAGGTCCTCAAACGCTTTCTGCGTTGACTAACCAGAGGGGTCTCAGCCACCTTAGGACCTTCATCAAGAATACTGAAGTTAGGATCAACTTCTTTAGCTTTACGCTTTTCTCGCACAGCCGGATCAGGCATTAAGCGTGAGCCATAAAAGATCTGTCCAGCTGGAGGTGAAATGGGTCTGACATCATCAGAATCTGTAGAAGAGTCTGATTCAATCGCACCATCTTTACCACTAGAAGTACCAACAACAGTATCCTGAATAGCAAATATATTAAACATTTATGATTAGCATGAACGCTCTATCATACAAATTTGATATATATGTAAGATTAATCTGATATATTACCTTCAGAGGTAAAACCTCAGATCTATCACGTTGTCCCTGCTCACCCTCAGGTCTTACAACCTCCGGGTCTGCAGTCTCAGCTTCCTGTATTATATTAATATTTTATGATTAGTAAAGTAAACTAATCAACTAAATATCTATATCATTAGCATTATATAATTATATTATCCTTTATGAATAATAATAGAATCTATCAACTAAGTATCTATATTTTTATATAATATACCTCAACAGGAGCAACATAATGCTCAATAGCCTGTAAACAAAATCTGTAGCATCATCATGCTGTACTAGCACCTCCTGCACAACCTGTGCAGCAACCTCTACATCAACCTGTTGTCCCGGATGTTCTAAAACATCATCTAGAAGCTCTTGTGGATCTTCAGGAAGAACCACATCAGCAACAAGCTCAGGTACAGCAGCAGCAGGCTCAACATCTAGCCAACCATCATTAGCCGGAACCACATAGTTCTCATCCAAAAGATATCCAAATAAGTCAACCACTTCCGGCTTCACAACGTCTGGACGTCTTGAAGAGTTGAGAAAACATGCATTGTAAGTTTGCAAGTTGACTCTATCCACAAATCGATCCGGAGCAACTGCTGGCATGTCAGGAATACAGTGGCGAATGATCATCATACAGAATCTAGGATAGATCAAGAACTTCGATCTAACTGCTCCAGTAATCTGACCAATGAATGAGCTGAACATATAAGAAGAAAAACTGTATGGTTTGTTATAAACCGGTGACAGTAAGCCAGAAAATAACTGAGGGCTAAGCTCATCATATCCGCCCTTCTTGTTACTGAAGATAGTAACGATAATGTGGAATAAAAATCTCCACTGCCCAAGAATGAACGCCTTTATGAATTGACGTCCTCGTCTGGGACCAGAATATCCCATTCTGCCTAAAGCTCCCTCTATAAAATCAGTAAAGTAAGCAGATGGACTAGCTTCCTACTCGACAGTGCCTAAGCGCAAAATCTGTCTAATATCATCAGCAGAGAAGACCACGGGATGTTGATCAACCCACGTTCGGACAAACGGAGGGTTAGCCGCAGCATCAAACTCAATATTGTCCCAAAACTGGGTCAATATGCTCTGAGATATAGGTGGTGACTCAGTAATGGCATATCGAATCCTTGATCGTGCCAGAAATGTGAATCGCTCAGCACCACGCTCACTGGTGTCTAAACTCACCAGAATGTTGTGACCAGGTGCAAAAGCTCTATCTGCCTTATATGTTATTATAAATAACACAAATGGCAATTAGCTTTAACTAACAAACATTAGTTAATTTAAACTTCAACGTATTATGATTGAATGATCATCAAACATCTAAGTTTACTATTAACCAACAACTTAATCTACAAAACTTAATTGAACAATTAAACAAAGTCAACTTTTCAATTATATTTGTTAAATTATATTACGTTCCTTAGTTATAAGAGAAAATTTGAGTAAATATACCGCCGATTAACAATCGGGACACGCCGCTCGACTACACTGCAACACCCGCCAAATTAGGACTAGTGATTAGTACCTAATCAGTTGTTAATACATGTAATTAGTTGGTTTTAGGCTAATTAATGTATCGAAATATATATATTGTTGAATATATACGAATATGCGATTTGATTAAATCGTACAAGTTTCAAATCGAAAGTAATTCGGTTCAAGTAAATACGGACATTGGTGATCAATTTTATTGAATAATATAAAATTATTTAATAACGATATCATACCCGAAATATTATTATGATGATATTTCAATTACATTTTGTATTGTATAATAAACATCTACGCGACTTAAACATTTAACACGCAAACAAACGAAACCATATAAGCTATTAAGTATTTGGCAAAATACTTCAACAAATATATTAAATAAACATTCGTATTTTAAAACATATATTTAAACGTATAAAATAACTATTTAACGTTTAAACGATCGAAAAACGAACACCGCACGGAGCGCGAATACACGGAGTTAAAAAGTGGAGACCCACACTTCGGTGGGCCCCCACCTAAAACCGGCCAAGGGGAGGGGATACCACCCCCTCACCCTCACTTTCTCACTTCTCACTTTATCTCCCTTTCTCCCTCTTCCTTTTCTCTCAAACAAAAACCCAAAACCACCATCACCTAAATTCGTGAAATTACACCACCAAACTTCATCAAATCATCGAGCTCATTTGGAAGAAAAGAACCACTGCGTCACGATCTCATTTCCATCCTTCCGAAATTCTCGCGCGCAAAGTTGTAAGTTTCTGACAAAACCCACAATTCCTCGATTCTTAGTGTTTTTGAGTTATAGTTGTTTCTTTAAGCTTGAAATGTCCATATAAGTGTTGGGTAAAAGAATCGAACCAAACAGAAACTGAAAAACTCATTTTTGGCTCAAAAACCCGTCAACAGTTCTAAGTGTCACAACGATGACTGCAGTATAGCGTCACTTCGTGCGTCACTTAAGTGACGCACTGAGTGTCGCTAAAAGCCCTAATCTTGCGTCACTTGCATAAGTGCCGCATAAAACCCCTTTTTGCCGACACTTACCTCCGTCACTTGTCTAGTGACGCCTAGAGCCCTTACCCGACACTTACATCCGACACTACCTTAGTGACGCCTCACTATGCGTCACTTCCATAAGTGACGCCCTCACTCAGATTCTGCCATTTCATGCGTCACTTCATAAGTGACGCCTAAGCCACAAGTGATGCTATAAGTGTCGCATGAAACAGAACCAAGAAAATACAGATTTTACTAAGTGTCGAGACCTAAAAATTTAGTACTTGATTTCACCCAAATTCAAGTTCAGATGCGTTTTTCACCAAAGCAATTTAGTAGAAATAAAAATTTTCCAAGCTCGACCCCAGCCAGGGGCTCTGCCCTTGGACCCCGCCAGGGGCTGCCGCCCCTTGGACCCCGCTACCAGGGGCGCTGCCCCCGGACCTCCGTCATCCAGGAACTTGTAAATGCATTTACACCAAGTGTAGAACTTATACAACCTCAAGCTCTTATACAATATGACTCCTAAAACGTTGTAAGACATGTTTTTCAAGTATAACACTTCGAAATCAATATGATAACGTCAAGATTATTATTACAAACAATCACCAACGGGCCGTACACATTTTCAAACGCTTAGACAATCAACCAAATTGTAATCATTTGGACATTCTAGTTGGACAAACAACTACAAGGTAGTCTTGTTAGATACCTTCTCATGTTTATAACCATCGCGTGTCGTGGACACCCTCAGGTTACAAGTCTTTGGACTTCAATTCTTGGCTAATCAATCTCAGTTTATTTAGATAAACTCTTCAGGCTCAGGTGAGTCTCATGGCCCCTCTTTTTACTGTTTTACTAGGGGTGTGATACATTGCTTGGTTTTTAACACGTGAACGTGAGTACATATTTCAATTAACTACATGAGTTGTTTTCAACTAATCAAATCAAAGTCCTCCGTCAGTATAGTCTGGTAATACGAAAGTAGCGTGAATATTAGTATATGGTACCATATAGGATTGACCCACCTCGTCCGGGTTAGTCGCACTAACCTCTGCAACGGATGTACTAATATTTGGGAAAACAAGTGTAGATTAGGCACTCGTGGAGGCACCTCGCTCGGAATTCTCTATATGGGACCCGACCCTCGAGTTAAGCTCAGACTATGCGCTCATGGTTGTATACATTATCTGTAACTTTATTTGCTGGATGCAAATCAATACTTAAATCTTGTGGTTCATATAATATTATTTGATACTCAAACCTGTGAGCTCACCAGCGTTAGCTGACCCATTTTAGCATGTATCACAGGTACTCAGCAGTAAATTTGGACTGCCCATCAGGATGCATCTTAGCTCGAGTCTTCATGCAAACTTCAGAGATTTCATTGCATTATTAGATTTTGTATAACTAATTATGTACTTAAATCTCTCATATTACGAACACGAGCTATGTACGAGTTCAAACTGTTGTAAACCTTTTAATATCAATATAATTTGTTAAAACGACACATATAGAGTCGTTTGCTATATATCTGTGTGCTTTGATTATTGATTAGTAACACCCAAATTATACTTCCGCAAAACATTAAATTTGGGGGTGTTACATACACTATGAGTGGGAAGACTTTCGATATGAATTAACCCAAAAGTTCTAAGTTATTACATATATTTAACTTATTAACTAAAGTTCATAAGTCTAAACGTGTAATAAAAGACTAACTTGTAAATTATTTGTTACCTCAAGGTTCTCAAATCGAAAACAAGTTATAACAATTATTATGTAAACTAAATATTTAATAAATCAAACGTTTAGTTCACAAATCACAAATGAAAATCAAAAATTTTATTTTATTTTCAAAGTTAACAAAATTCAACTCGTTTCGCAGAAAGCCTGTGCGAAGTGAATCTCATGTCGCAATATTCAACACAAGTCAACCATCTCAACTCGCTTTGCAGAGACATGAACTCAATTCTCTTTAGTTAACCAAAGTCAAATGGTTCAACTCACTTCTCAAAAAGCAACTACGAGTTGAGTTTCACCTCGCAGATCTAAGCTGCGATTCGAATTCAAAATCGGATTCGCTTCACAAAAGTAGTCTACGATTCGAGTTTTCACTTCGCAGGAATGGTCTGCGATCCGAAGTCAATTATTGAGTTCACTTTGCAGAGCAAACTGCGATCCGAATTTAATTATTGGATTCGCTTCGCAAAAGTAGTATGCGATCCGAATTCAACGTTTTGCTTCGTTTCGCAGGAGCGGGTTGCGAACCGAGATGAAACTCGCTTCGCAAAATCAATTTCAAAATTAAAGTTGATGATTGAGTGAGTTAAAATGCAATAAACCATTTGAATGTTGTTACTTATATAGCGAATAACAATTCTTATGAAATTCAAGGTGAATCATCCACTAAATCGTTGTGAATCCGTGAATGATTATCCCGACACATTCGAAAACATAAAACAAGCAATTAACCACTAAATACTCAATGAAAAAGTGTGAAACTTACTTCAATAGATGCGTAATCAAAATGTGTAAAAGAATCACGGAGCGAAAATTCCTTCTCTGTCTTGAAAATCGAAAATCAACCGAATATATGGTTCGGTTCAGTTCGCCAAATCTCAAGTCACAGTGGTGTCTGGGTTCGCTTCGCAGATAATGTGGAAAGTGTGGGGTGGACTCGTTTGACTTGACCCTTTTATACCCTAAGCTCACCTCGCAACTTTGACTGGTCAATTTCACAATTTTGACCAAAAATGCGATTTTAGCTTTAAATATAAATTGGACTTTTATTTATTTTTTACTAGTCAAACTTTTGAACTTCCCATTGCGTTTTTGTCACATTTATTCAACACGGAACAATAAAGTGCAGTTTTAACTTAATTCCAAAGGATAACACAATAAATAAATCAATCCAAAACTTTATTTAATTATAATAACATAGACTTTTACAAAATCAAAATGTAAACAAAAATACTAAGCAAAAATAAATTCTATGCTTAAATGATTAAGAGTTTATCTACTTAGGGATAATATTAGAAAGAAAAAGCTAAACTTAATTGATTTTTAATAAGTCTAAGATGATTGTTAATATCCATACCTCATGAAATTCATATAAGCACAATAAAATTACAATTTTAACCAGTAATAAACATATATTTATAAAATTATATCTTATTTACCTTTATCCACACGATATAACACATTATTGAAAAATAACTTATAATTTCTTTAGAACTTATTATCGAAGGTGAATGTTCAGTGGTCATAGACAGATCAAGATGATTACCGATATTATGATCCACATAAACAAATTATATGCAGATTTCTGAGCAAACCTTTTACTGTTAATGTGAACAATATCTAGTGTGTTCCACTATACAACATACTGAGGAACTCAAGTACAACTCATAATACTGTATCCTTTATTTATAAAGTAGGAGTTACTAAATGATGTCTTTTAGAAGCATATAACTTATACTTGACACTAGATACTTTGTATCTTTCATATGTAAGGTAGAGGTTACTAAATGATGCTCTTTAGAAACATATAACTCACCTTGTAGTCTTTTGAGACTTTGTATCTTTTTGTTTTTGTTTTAGATAATAGTGCATAGAATTACTATCATTCAACAATTAAGACTTGAGTCATACATGGTATAGTAGTTTCACAAAAGATAAGACACATGAATTTAGAATTTCTTAACCGCTCGAAAAACCCAGCATAATTAGCCTATCAATATATCGTATGATGAAGCTGACTAGACTAAAGTTATTCTTATCACTTATGAAGTAAGAAACAGGTTATAATTAGTGGATATAGGTGTATAATAAGATAAATATAAGTCAAGTCCTAGTTAAAATAGTTATCTTAGGGTGACTTATAGGAATCTACTATCACATCGTACTTAATACTTAAGGTAATTATTCTTAAGCTTATTATCCTAATGTACTATCATCTCCCAAGTTTTTGCAACTAAAAACTTAAAGAATTTCGTATGAAAGACTTAAACTATTACATTTCCTTTGGAAGACTAGTTATTCTGGATTCCTCATTCCGTTCAGTTGAACCAATGTCTCAAAACAATTCTTGTCAAAAGCTTTTGTGTATAAGTCTGCCAAGTTATCCAATGATGGTACCTTGACTAACTGAATAAGCTTCTTTTCAGCATAGTCTTCCATGAAATGATGACGAATATCAATGTGCTTTGTCTTGTTGTGCTTTACAGGATTATTGGTTATAGATATGGTGGATTCTTTATCAATCATCATCGGAGTGTTGGTTAAATTTAATCCATAATCTCTCATTTGCTGTTGAATCCACAGCACTTGAGAGCAGCAGCTGCCTGCAGCAACATACTCAGCTTCACATGTTGAAATGGCTACTGAGGTTTGCTTCTTGCACTGCCAAGACACTAATCTTCTGCCTAGAAACTGACATCCACCAGTTGTGGACTTTCTATTCTGATTGCATCCTCCATAATCAGAATCAGTGTGAGCAATAAAATCCAAGTCTCCTCCAGTCGGATACCAAAGTCCCATCTTCGGTTTCCCTCTTAGGTAACGAAAGATTCTTTTAATTTCTTGCATATGAGACTCTTTAGGAGAAGCTTGATATCTTGCGCAGATACATACCGCAAACATTATATCAGGCCTGGATGCAGTGAGATACATTACTGACCCAATCATGGCCCTATAAAGAGTAGGATCCACATCTTTGTCACTCGATGTATCTGGTCCAAGTCCATGATTTTCTGGAATAGGAGTATGATATATGCGTGTTTCATCCATCTTAAATCGTTCTAACAGTTCATAGGTGTACTTTGTTTGATGAATGAACATACCATCTTCTTTTTGATCAACATGTAATCCTAAGAAGAAATTCAACTCTCCCATAGCAGACATATTAAACCTTTTTCACATGACTTTCTCAAAATCTTGACACATCTTTTCGTCAGAAGACCCAAAAATTATGTCATCAACATATACTTGAACAAGCAGAAAGTCATTCTTCTTCCATTTAACAAAAAGTGTACTATCAATTGAACCTCTTGTAAAACCATTCTCAAGTAGGTACTTTGATAGTGTCTCATACCATGCCCTGGGTGCTTGATGTATTCCATATAGAGCCTTATTCAAACGATATACTCTATCTGGATAATCTGGATCAACAAACCCTGGTGGTTGAGAGACATTCACCAATTCTTGTACTTTGCCATACAAAAAGGCACTCTTAACATCCAACTGATACACTTTAATATCCTTGTAAGTTGCAAATGATAAGAATACCCTTATTGCTTCAAGCCTAGCAACAGGTGCAAACACTTCGTTATAATCTATTCCTTCTTCTTGATTGAATCCGTGGACCACTAAACGAGCTTTATTGCGAGTAACAATTCTCCGATCAAATTTTTGTAAAGTTTCATCACCCATAGTTTTAGTTTAAGTGTCACGTTTTATTCAACCATTGATGGGTACATTTACACATTTATAAGTAATTTCTAGTAAGAATCCAACATATTTCTAGAAAATTTCCAGACCAGACCCATAAATCGGCTTATAGAGAAAAATGTGTGCATTTCTGGAAAAAGTGTAAAACATGAAAGTTGTAGATCTTTTCAATACGCAAATTTTAAAAAAAAATGCATCGTCTAACTCTTAGTATACAATTTTGTTACTAAACTGTGTTTTCAGGGACAGATTATGCATTTCAAGTATACTTTTATAAAAACGATTTTTAAGCTTATAATTGGACATTAATATGTTAGATGGGCTGTAAATCATCAAAATCAGTAGCATGCAAAAAGAATAATGAAAGGTTTTAGATGATTCTCACAAAACGAGGTATGGGAAATCTGGACAGATTTGCATGAGTATGTGTGGTTTAGGATTTTGAGTCATAGACCACCATCCTAACTCATAGGTACTAATCATTGTTTTAGACCTTTATCCAGATGCATTTGCCATCATTTATCCACAGATTTTGAGTACTTTACATGCATGAGATCTGATGAAAGATTTATAGACAAGTATAGGTATATTTTACATCTTTTATGACTTGACATAGGTTTGATCATGGATTATCACTTATTTTTAACACATGAACTTGTGCAAGTGATAATCTACATACATCAAGTTGTTTTGTAGGCTTAGCCATACTTTTCAATATTTCATTTTAAAAGAAAATAGGGATGAAGATGAGTAAAAGAGATGCATGTAGGCTTTGCCATACATAAGTTTATAACAAAAATGAAATACGAATTTGCATGTATACATATATGATTGTAGGCATAGCCATACATAAGATCACAACAAAAATGAAATATAAAGTGCATATATACATATGTAGATTTGTAGGCATAGCCTTACATAAAATCTTACATATGTATATAGCAAGATATAAGATATATATACATAGATATAGATATATTTATATAAGTCTTGTATTATTCATCCATGGGTGATGATTAGTGTGAAAAATGAAGACATAGAGTAGAGGAATTTGTGTATCATCTTACCAACACAAATTATGATGAAAGTAGGTTGTTTTAAGTGGATTAAAGGGTTCTTTGATGGTGATTTGTGGTGGCTTTGGTGGTGTAATGGTGGCTGATATTTGGAGGGAAAAAGGAAGAGAAGAGAGTGTTTTTGGTAGAGAGAAAGTGTGTGTGTGTGTGTGAAAAATGGAAAAAGTGAGAATGAGGGTTCGTTAAATAGAAGAAGGAAGAGGAGGGGGGGGGGGGGGGGGTAAGGGTGGGGTTTGTGATTGGTGGAGAATGGAGGTGTATTAAAGAATGGGAGGTGATTAGTTGGTGAGTAAATGTTATAATTAATTAAATTAGTTTTATTTAATTAATTTATAATTAAAAATCAGATTTTTATTTATAAATTAATTAAGTTTTTAAATAATTCAAATATAAGTATTTATTTAATTATTATGTTGTTATTCCATGCAAGGTGATGAGGGATCTCTTCAATGCAAGTAAGTGTCATCAAATTCACCTCTTGAACCATATATATATATATATATATATATATATATATATATATATATATATATATATATATACATCTTAGATTTGTGTTTACTTAAATAAATTAATAAACATAGATGTAAGCACTTTGTCACATTATGTATATTCATAAATAAGCGTTTGCTTAATGTCGGGTTGTAACGATAGGGCACCTAAATTCAATGCCATTTAATTATACGCGCTAATTCTCTAAACTTATACGCGCTAATGTTGGATTGTAACGATAAGCGTTTGCTTAATGTCGGGTTGTCACATTCTCCCCCTGTTAAAAGAATTTCATCTCGAAATTTAGTTCGTGATCTCGGGTGGTGCAAGGTTTGAGAATAGGTGGGGATACTTGCGACAGATTTGATCCTCGCGCTCCCAGGTGAATTCCGGACCTCGTTTCGAATTTTACCTAACCTTTACAATGGGTATACGACTCCGCTTCAAGGTCTTTATTTCTCGGTCCATGATCTCGATTGGTTCTTCGACGAAATGCAATTTTTCATCGATTTGTACTTCTCCGACTGGTATGACAAGTGATTCGTCTGATAAACACTTTTTCAAATTTGACACATGAAACGTGTCATGTACATTACTGAGTTCTTGAGGCAACTTAAGTTTGTATGCAACTGGACCAATTCTCTCCAGTATTTCGAATGGTCCGACATATCTAAGGTTTAGCTTTCCTCGTTTCCCAAAACGGACTACGCCTTTCCAAGGTGACACTTTCAACATGACTCTATCCCCAATTTGAAATTCTAGCGGTTTGTGCCTCGTATCTGCATAACTCTTTTGGCGGTCACGGGCTGCCTTCAGTCTGTTTTGGATTTGCACAATCTTCTCGGTCGTTTCATGTATAATCTTTGGACCAAGGAGTTGACTATCACCCACCTCAGTCCAACATACAGGCGATCGACACTTTCGCCCATAAAGTGCTTCGAATGGGGCGGCTTTGATGCTGGTGTGATAACTATTGTTGTAAGAGAACTTGCATAGTGGCAGGCGGTTCTCCCAGCCACGTCCAAAGTCGATAACACATGCGCGTAACATATCTTCTAGGGTTTGAATTGTCCTTTCGCTTTGGCCATTCGTCTGAGGGTGGTATGCGGTACTCATATCCAAGCGAGTACCTAGAACTTTTTGGAGTAATTGCCAAAATCTCGAGGTGAAACGGCTATCTCGATCAGAGATAATCGAGATGGGCACCCCGTGTCTTGACACCACCTCTTTCAAGTAAGTCCTAGTCAATCTTTCCATTGTGTCGGTCTCCTTGATTGCTAGAAAGTGGGTGGACTTTGTCAGGCGATCAACAATTACCCAAATTGTATCACAACCATTTGATGTCTTAGGAAGCTTAGTAATAAAGCCCATTGTTATTTGCTCCCACTTCCATTGGGGTATTTTGGGTTGTTGCAATAGACCTAATGGTTTCTGATACTCGACCTTTACCTTGGAACACGTCAAGCATTTACTAACATAGGTGGCCACCTCAGCCTTCATGTTAGGCCACCAATACAAGTCCTTAAGCCCATGGTACATCTTATCAGCACCCGGATGGATGGAATATCTAGATTTATGTGCCTCGTCCATTACCAACTTCCTCAAGTTACCAAAACTTGGTATCCATATACGATTTATAAAATATCGGATTCCATCGAACTTAACCTCAAATTGCTTATCCATACCGCATAGAGATTCGCCCTTTACATTCTCCTCATTGATTGCCTCGAGTTGAGCATCACGAATTTGAGAGGTAAGGTTCGTATGAATGTCATACCTAAAGCCCTAACTCGTAGTGGTTTCATCCGTTCTTTTCTGCTCAAAGCGTCAGCTACAACATTTGCCTTGCCTGGGTGATAACGAATTTCGCAATCGTAATCACTGAGCAACTCAACCCACCTACGCTGTCTCATGTTCAGATCCTTTTGATCGAAAACGTGCTGAAGGCTTTTATGATCCGTAAATACGGTACACTTTGTACCATAGAGGTAATGCCTCCAAATCTTGAGTGCAAACACCACTGCTCCTAATTCCAGGTCATGGGTTGTGTAGTTTTTCTCATGCACCTTAAGTTGACGAGAAGCATAAGCTATGACCTTCTCCTTTTGCATTAACACATATCCTAGCCCTTGTGTGATGCGTCGGAGAAGACTACAAAATTTTCGGTTCCCTCCGGCAGTGATAATACTGGTGCGCTACAGAGTTTTTGCTTCAGCAATTGGAAAGCTTCCTCCTGCTCATTACTCCAATTATACTTTGTTGTTTTCTGAGTTAGCAGTGTCAAAGGTTTGGCTATTTTAGAAAAAATTTCGATGAATCGTCTATAATAACCAGCAAGACCTAAGAATTGCCGTACTTCCGTTGGGGTTCTAGGCGTCTCCCAATTTTTGATAGCCTTAATCTTGGCAGGGTCGACATGTATTCCTTGACTATCAATAACATGTCCTAGGAATTGCATTCTTCGTAACCAAAACTCACACTTTGAGAACTTAGCATACAACTCCTCCTTTTTAAGCAACTCCAAGATTGATCTCAAATGTTGTTCATGGTCCTCTTTGTTCTTCGAATAGATCAAAATGTCATCGATGAATACAATGACGAACTTATCTAAGTACGATTTACACACGCGGTTCATGAGATCCATGAATACTGTCGGTGCGTTAGTGAGGCCGAACGGCATTACTTGGAACTCGTAACGACCATACCGAGTTCAAAATGCTGTCTTTGGGATGCTTTCTTCTCCAACTCTCAACTGATGATACCCTGATCGTAGGTCAATTTTTGAGTAAAGTACTCGAGCCTTGCAGCTGATCGAATAAGTCATCAATTCTAGGGAGTGGGTAACGGTTCTTCACGGTTAGTTTATTCAATTCCTGGTAATCGATGCACATCCTTAAGAATCCATCTTTCTTTTTCACAAATAAGACGGGAGCTCCCCAAGGTGAGGAACTCGGCCGGATAAACCCTTTATCTAAAAGCTCTTATAGTTGACTTGACAACTCTTGCATTTCGGAAGGGGCTAATCGATATGGTGCTCGGGCAACGGGTGCAGCACCAGGCACCAAGTCGATATGGAATTCCACTTGCCGGGCTGGTGGTAGTCCAGGAAAGTCTTCAGGGAAAACTTCGAGAAAATCGCGCATAATAGGGACATCTTCGAGTCGTCCTTCCAGTTTCTCCTCTACAACGTGAGCTAAGATTGCTTGGTACCTTTTTCTTAGGTACCTCTGTGTTTTCATGCACGATATGATGTTCAATCTCATTCCACTCTTTTCTCCTTGAATTATTAAATTTTTTCCGCTAGAGAGGGGGATGCGGACAAACTTATCATAACATACTATTTCAGCACGATTCTTGGACAGCCAATCCATGCCAACGATGACGTCAAAGCTTCCTATTTTGACGGGTATCAAATTTATGGGAAAGATTTCACTTGCTAAGTTTAGGGAACAGTTTCGAATTATACTATCAGCTTCAATTAATTTACCGTTAGCTAACTCTACCGTGTATTTAGTGTCTAAGGAAGTTAGGGTGATATCAAGTAAGGGGCTAAACTCGTTAGACACGAAACTCTCATCAGCACCAGTATCAAATAAGACTGAAACAACCTTGTCATTTAGGAGAAACGTACCCGTGACTAGGTTGGGATCTTGGCGTGCCTCATTGGTATTGATCACGAATGCCCTGCCACGCGCCGCATTGTTATTCTGATTTTTCAGCTTGGGACAATCCTTTTTAAAGTGTCCAACACTCCCGCACCCGTAGCATGTGTTTGGGGCGTTAGTGTTGGCAACAGGTGCAGGGCTCCGACAGTCCTTGGCTTGATGGCCAGGCTTCTTACATCTCCCACATGCGTTGCTACAGGGACCTTTGTGGTGAAGGTTGCAACGCTTACAATATGGTTTGTTTCCAGCATAACCTTTCTTAACATCTGGCCCTGCAGCGTAAGCCCTAACTATCTCGGTCTTCTTATTTTGTTGTTGGCTAGTGTTTCCCCTAGAACTTTCCTCCCATTTCCTTTTACCATCGGAATTCTTATCAGCATTTCCCCTTTCCATTGTCCCACGTCGTACAATTTGATCCATTAAACTGTGTGCCATACGGACGACATCGTGGATCGTATTGGGCTTGGATGAAGTTACATTTCCTTGAATTTGGGAGGGAAGTCCCCAAATATAACGTTCAATCCTCTTGTACTCGGGAGTGACCAAAGATGGGCAAAGAAGTTCCAATTCATGGAATCTCCTTGTATAACTCGCTACATTAGCCCCAATGACAACCATATTCCAAAACTCTACCTCCAACTTCTGCAGTTCGTTCCGAGGACAGTACTCCTCAGTCATCATTTTCTTAAGGTCCTCCCAAGAAACCTGATAAGCAACATCAATGCCCACCGAATGGGCGTATGAATTCCACCATGATAATGCACCATCTTGAAGGGTGCATGTTGCATACTTAACCCTACAATCTTCCTTGCAGTTGCTAATACGGAAAACTGATTCTAGCTTCTCAAACCCCCGAACCAAACCGACAGCTCCTTCGGTTCCATTGAAGTGATGGGGTTTGCAATTCGAAAAGTCCTTATAGGTGCATTCTCGGGTTACAGTCCCCGAACCTCCTCCGGTTTCATTTCTTCTACCGGTTCTTTCGTCTCCATCATCCCTCTCAGTCCTTTGGGCGGCAATTGCCTCAGCTACCCTTTGTGCTACAAGTCGCTCGATAGCTGCAATACTCATCGTGGGTGTTTTCTTGGGTGGCATGGTTCTTGAAATTACAAAGCACAACAAGACAATGAGATACTATACAAGATAGAACTTTATCATGCGTGTAAGGAATAAACAATTACAAACCACACAACCAAAGTCACAAGATAGTAAGATTAATAACCCAACAAGAGCATAAACTTAGACAAAATACTTGATTTATTGTTTGTGAAAATAGGCCGGGAATAAAACTTCCGGAAAAAAAATCCAAGTAAATCCATAAATTTACAACCCGCCATAGTAGGTTAAAAAAATGAAACTATCCGCAAAACTGGCCCAAAAGTGCACTAACACGTCCCAAACTCTGCTCCATCGCGGACATACGCTGCTCTGACCTAGTCGCGTGCTCCTCCACTAATTCAGCGCGCCTTTCATTGTGCTCCACCCGTCGGCGTAACTCAGTGACCTCCTCTCGAAGCATCTTGATGTCGTCATCAGCATAGTAAACCGAGTAGTCCATGTTATCGATCCTCCTCTCAACTTCCAAAACTTGTGCCTGTAAGAGTTCCACTTTACCAGAATGTGACTCATCCTGGTCGTACTCCAACTGATCAAGCCTCCTCTCCTGATTAACCAAACGTGCTACCACAACGGGGATAGTGTGGTGTACAGGCTCCAAAGTGAGAGAGGGTATGGGTATAGTGATGGAGGACTCCCCAACTTCTACTATCATAGGTACTCCTTCTTCTCTCCATGACTGGATCTTTTACTGCATCCAGGTCCACTTGCAGGATCGCACTCACCTAGTAGTGGTGTTGGTAGCCTCGGTAGGAGGAATGGAGGGGGTCTCAGTAGGGGGAATGGAGAATGTCTCAGTCAAAGGTGGGAACACGGTTATCCGAGGGGTACGCATCAATCGTGGTCCCCTGGGGCGGAATGATCGGAGTGAAGAGGCTGGTTTTGGTTGGGTAGGGTGAGCAGGTGCAGTCTTAGTAGGTATGACAGGGGAGTGATGGGATTTTTCCGGATCGGGCTTGTCCTCAGTAGGCTCGGACTCATCCTCCATTGGCTCGGTCTCATCCTCGAATGGCTCAGTCTCATCCCTAAATGGTTCAGTCTCATCGGAAGAAACGGTCTTCTCAACTTGGGTAGCGGACACAGGCATGTATGAGGGTGTCTTAGGCGAGGTGAGGAGGTATGCGGCCATCTCGGAGTCATCGTCGGACACGATTTGGACAGGGCTATTAGGGTTCGACATACTCTGTCATATAAATAATAGTATATAAATAGGAAGCATATAAAATAGCTAAATATTCAACATTTATGTACCAACTTATCAATTAACACGAAGTAAGCATGCGTGGAACAAATATATGATAGGTAGGCAAGGATGTATAGATTTAATAATTAGCAAGTACACCTAAAAGTCCTTATTCTAGTCACGGCTATAGTCTAGGCCCACTAATGCAACCTAGTTCACTATAACCGGGCTTTGATACCAATCTGTCACACCCCGCCTCAGCGGAAGGTTGCAAGGTGCGACTATCATGAGATCACAACACAAGAATTACAATGAACGACCACTACATGAGTCGTTTTAAACATACTTCATAAAGTTTTAAATTGTCTTACAGACTTAGAACATTTGTCTTAAAAAGTTTACAAGCAATTCCCATAAGTTACAAAATAGTTAGGGGTTTAAAAATTTAAGATCAAAAGCAATGTTCGTCCAAGCAAATGTAGTTCCTAACTTCAAAAGGGGTATGCCATCTTCACAACTAGCAAGCATCTTAATTACCTGAGAATAACATGTAAAAATGGGTCAACATAAAGTTGGTGAGCTCACAGGTTTAAGTAGTTGCAAAACATTACCGTGGATCACGAGATTTCAAGTTGTATTGCCATTCAACAATATAGTAAAAAATTGTATTACTATTTCCATAAGCTCATGAATTGAAACCTTAACATTTAGTGCCTCGCAAGTGTCCTATCCAAACACTAGTAGTTCTCAAATGACAATGCACCCGTTTGACTTATAATCATGTTGGCGCTACCAACCCGGATGGGGGCGTCAATCCAAATAGATCTATTCATGACATTCACGTTTAAGTCCTTAACTAACAATTCATGATAAAGGCCTACATAATGGATAGTGTCAACATATGCAATACGTAACAGTTTAGTTTGTGTCCACAAAGAAAAAGAACATTTATTCTCACCCCAAAAACATATCAAAGGATTTAAAAAGGAGTAGGGGCCATGAGACTCACCTTAGTGAGAGAGCGGAAATTAGCAAGTATTTGTTTGGGTCTCGGTGGGGTTAACGCGTCCTAGATCACATAAAATGCTTAAGTTTAGTCACATAGCATATACATATTAATTCAAATTTTAGTAAAGTTTCATCACCCATAGTTTTAGTTTAAGTGTCACATTTTATTCAACTATTGACGGGTACATTTACACATTTTTAAGTAATTTCTAGTAAGAATCCAACGTATTTCCAGAAAATTTCCAGACCAGACCCATAAATCGGCTTATAGAGAAAAATGTGTGCATTTCTGGAAAAAGTGTAAAACATGAAAGTTGTAAATCTTTTCAATACCCGAATTTTAAAAAAAATGCATCGTCTAACTCTTAGCATACGATATTATATGATTTTTTTACTAAACTGTGTTTTCAGGGACAGATTATGCATCTTCAAGTATACTTTTATAAAAGCTTATAAGTTGGACATTAATATGTTTAGATGGCTGCAATCATCAAAATCAGTAGCATGCAATAAAAATAATGAAAGGGTTTAGATGATTCTCACAAACGAGGTATGGGAAATCTGGACAGATTTGCATGGGTATGTGTGGGTTAGGATTTCGAGTTCATAGACCACCATCCTAACTCATAGATACTAATCATTGTTTTAGACCTTTATCCAGATGCATTTGCCATCATTTTTCCACAGATTTTGAGTACTTTACATGCATGAGATCTTTGAAAGATTTATAGATAAGTATAGGTATATTGTACATCTTTTATGACTTGACATAGGTTTGATCATGGATTATCACTTATTTTTAACACATGAACTTGTACAAATGATAATCTACAAACATCAAGTTGTTTTGTAGGCTTAGCCATACTTTTCAATATTTCAAATTAAAAGAAAATGGAGATGAAGATGAGTAAAAGAGATGCATGTAGGCTTTGCCATACATAAGTTTATAACAAAAATGAAATACGAATTTGCATGTATACATATATGATTGCAGGCATAGCCATACATAAGATCACAACAAAAATGAAATATAAAGTCTTACATATGTATATAGCAAGATATAAGATATATATACATAGATATAGATATATTTATATAAGTCTTGTATTATTCATCCATGGGTGATGATTAGTGTGAAAAATGAAGACATAGAGTAGAGGAATTTGTGTATCATCTTACCAACACAAATGATGATGAAAGTAGGTTGTTTTGAGTAGATTAAAGGGTTCTTTGATGGTGATTTGTGGTGGCTTTGGTGGTGTAATGGTGGCTGATTTTTGTGGAGAAAAAGGAAGAGAAGAGAGTGTTTTTGGTAGAGAGAAAGTGTGTATGTGTGTGTGTGAAAAATGGAAAAAGAGAGAATGAGGGTTCTTTAATTAGGAGAAGGAAGAGGAAGGCGGGGGGGGGGGGGGGGGGGGGGGGGGGGGGGTTGTGGTTGGTGGAGAATGGAGGTGTATTAAAGAATTGGAGGTGATTAGTTGGTGATTAAATGTTATAATTAATTAAATTAGTTTTATTTAATTAATTTATAATTAAAAATCAGATTTTTATTTATAAACTAATTAAGTTTTTAAATAATTTAAATATAAGTATTTATTTAATTATTATGTTGTTATTCCATGCAAGGTGATGAGGGATCTCTTCCATGCAAGTAAGTGTCATCAAATTCACCTCTTGAACCACATATATATATATATATATATATACATCTTAGATTTTTGTTTACTTAAATAAATTAATAAACATAGACGTAAGCACTTTGTCACAATATGTATATTCATATATAAGCGTTTGCTTAATGTCGGGTTGTAACGATAGGGCGTCTAAATTCAATGCCATTTAATTATAGGTGCTAATCCACTAAACTTATAGTTTAACTAAAAAAAATAAAAATTCTCCAAGTTTATTACCTGAGTGGAGTTAAAACAGAAATTTTTGCCGGTTGTCACAGATAAAGCATGCATAAAGACATTTATTAGTGATCCCAGTTTCTTTAATTGACACGTATAAGCTAGTGTTTTCAGAAGTACTAGCTTTAGCTTGACTCCTGGTTAACATTGGAATGTTTTGATCACCAATGATATTTTCCACATGATGATTCCTACTTGTTCTAGTCACAGTTACTGGCTCAACAAGTATCTCATCATCCAAATTGGTGTCAATCTCTTCCAATGGTGGCATATCCTCATCAGTATTGTACATCTCATCAGAAGTTATTCTTTCTCTCAATTCCCTTGTAGGAGTAAAGATAATATCTAATACCCTTTGAGTAACTTCCGATAACTTGTCTTGCTCTTGAGGTTTATCCACAGATGGCTCTTTTGAAGCACTAGCAGAGGGATTATTTGCAGACGTCCCATATGAAGAAGCATTCGATGTATGTGTAGGGTCAGTGTCCCCGTCACCGTACAATAAATGTTCTGAGATTTCTGAATCAACCACATAGTCACTTATAGGGACTTTAAATGACTTAAACAGATCTGAATAATCGAATTGCCAATCTAATCCCTTGTGTTTGTCATGAGTATGACTGGTAACTTCAATGTTGAAGACAGTTTCCACACGTCCAGTGACTTTATTGAAAACCTTCTTGTTTGGTGAATTAGGAATATAACCTAGGAAATATCCTTCGTCAGCCTTTTCCCCAAACTTAGGTTGATTGCTAGTCTTCAAAAGGGTGCACGATACACCAAAGGGCTCAAATCCCTTCAAATTATGTTTCTTTTTGTTCAGAAGTTCATAACAAGTCTTGTTATGCTTCTTAACAGTTAGTACCCTGTTCAAAACATGACATGTTGTATTCACTGCTTCTACCCAAAAGATGACCGGAAGCCCTGAATCAGCAAGCATGGTTCTTGCTGCCTCAATAAGAGTTCTATTCTTCCTTTCAGCAACACCATTTTGTTGTGGTTCATATGGTGCACTGAATTGATGTTGACTTCCTTTACTTAAGCAATAAACATTCAACATAGAATTTTTAAACTCTGTACCATTATCACTACGAATTCTCTTAACTCTCGTGTTATAGACATTCTCTACTAAATCTGAGAACTCCATAAGCATTCTTGGAGTTTCATCCTTAGATTTCAAAAAGAATACCCATGAGAATCTAGAGAAATCATCTGTAACAACCAGACAATACCACTTGCCACCTATGCTTCTCTTGCTTATTGGGCCAAAGAGATCCATATGTAGCAATTCAAATGGTGAGGATATTGTGTTTTCTGTTTTAGACTTGTGTGGTTTCTTATGTTGTTTTCCTTTAAAACAAGAAACACACCTATCTTCAAACTCAAAACGTTTCTGTGGCACACCCAGAACTAAACCATTTTTGGTTATGTAATTCATTTTTTGAAAGTTCAAATGTGCCATTCTCCTATGCCATAGAAAAGAATCAGCTTCTGAAGCCTTGGATAATAGACATGTAGACTCCATTGAAGTATTTGGAGCAACCATGTTAATAGCATAGATGTCATTCTTCCTTGGTGCCCTCATTAGTATCCAATCTTCAGGAATAAAAAATCCCGGCTTCAGGACTAAGGCTTCCTTTTCATTAAAATGAACTGGATGCCTTTATCGCAGACCTGGGAAACACTCACCAAGTTTTGAGTTAGTTCTTCAACATAATTCACATCTTCAAGAGTCGAAGTTCCATTTGAAACTTTTCCTTTTCCCGTAATCACTCCTCCTTTATCACCAGCGAAATTCACTCGCTGTTTCAAACCACCTTTGAAGTCTTTCAGTAGACTTCTTTCTCCTATCATGTGTCTTGAGCCTCCACTGTCTACATACCACCAGCTGTCTTTGTTCACAGTTTTCTCCTGCACATGACACGTTGTACACAGTTAGTTTTCAAGAGGGACCCAAGCCATTACGGTCTTGGGTTGTCCCTTATCATCCACAATCTGAACTTCCTTAAAGTAACCATAACTATTCCCATCAGGAGTCTTGGTGACATTTACTGGAGGTTGAGGTTGTTGATGATTGATAGTCTTATGCCTGTGAGGAGAGTGAGTAGAAAACCTCCTAGGCATTTGACTATGTTGTTGTACACGAGAAGTAGAACCATTCTCATATTGACTATGGTTTCTACTTGGGGTTCTAAACCTCGAGGGTGTCTTATCTCTAGATTTAATGACAGAATTATTACTTTGAGAATAAGGTCTCTTAGGTTTAGGTGGAGAGACACTACTAGTATTGTCTCTTTTCAACATGTTCACAGGTTTGCTTCCCAAACCGGGTTTAGCACTAGACCTGTCTACAGGTTTTGGTTTCTCATTATTCACTGGCTTATGAATAGCTTCCAACTTCTTATTAGGACAACAAGAAGCCACATGCCCCTTTTGATGGCATTTGAAGCAAGATATCTGCCTTCGTGAATTAACCTCTTTTGCCTTAATTTCAATCTGAGCCTTAGATACTAAAGGTGTATCATTTTGTTCTTTAATAACCTTATCATCTACTTTGGCATCATTCAGCATTCCACCCGATACAAATTGTACATTGGTGAAACCTGATATCTTACCAATTTTAGATGATTGTTCTTTAAGAACATCCTTCTGTATCTTAGAGACTTCAGATTCTTCGGGTACTTTAACATCAGAATTAGCAGTCGCATCAATCATCTCTAGGTCACATTAGTAGTAGTGTAATTAGCATTAAAAGGCAGAGGTACATCACTATAGCCTAAGCCAGTCTTGTCCTTTACACTACGTTGAGCATCAATTATATTGTCCATAGTTAAAGAAGATGTTCTATAACTCTCAAACTTACGATTAAGCTCAACTAACTTGACCTTAGATTCAGCTAATTCTTTGTCCTTGTCAGCTATTCCTTGATTTAAGTCCTTTAGGTTTAAATAAAGACCATCTATTGTCACAGATTATTCATTTATTGTATTCCTAAGTACAGTCTTATCAGATGTATAGGACTTAATCTGTTTCTTAAGGTCTAGCTTGTCCTCACTTAACCTACGTACATCAATTTTGGCCAATTCTAGTTCAGATGTTAAAGCCTTATGTGATTCAGCAAAGACATTAACCTGGGCTTGTAAACTAGTCACTAATTGACATACATCTATAAGTGTAGGAACATCAAGACATACCCGTTTCTTTTCAGTTAGGAGTTCAGCCATTTGTGCAACAAAATCTTCTGGACATAGATCTTTAGTTGATCCCAAGTCCAACACATCATCTTTAACTGCCAGCATCTTCAAATCAAGAATCTTCATTTGATAATCCTCAGCAGTAGGCATGTAAGATGGTGTCTCTTCAGTCTGAACTGGATCTTCAATTTTAGCCATTAGAGCTTCTTCAGTCAAAGCTCTCCAGTCATAAGAACCATCTAGTTGTTGAACGACCAAGGCTTTAGAAGACAAAGTAGCACTAGATTTTTCTGGATTTGAAGATTTCTCAGTTTTGGGTCTTTGACATTCCTTAGCAAAATGTCCATAACCTTGACAGTTAAAACATTTTACTTTGGATTTATCAAACCCAACTTTATTTCCCATCATCTTTCTTCCAGTACGCTTTAAGAAATTTTTAACTCTCCTTGACACCATAGCAAGTTGCCACTGGAGATCCATTTCTTCTAAGTCGTCTGGGTCTACCTGATCATAATCCTCATCAAAAGTAGCTGGATCGTTGATCTTACCCTGGATGTAGTTTTCATATGAAGCAACAAATGAAGCAAGAACTGAAAGTTGTTGTTCAGCGGATTTCACACTCATGGGCATTTTGTGATGCTCTTGAGTTGACTTCCCAGTTGTCTTGCTTTTTGCTTCACCTCCAGATGAGCTTATAAAGCATAAATCTTCAGATATTATTTCACCAGTTTCTCCAGTATCACCAACTAGTAAAGCAGTGGTCGAACTGGATGAACTATTAGAGATAGTAGTTTTTTCATGATAAAGCCCAGGATCCTGTACCTAATCAGAATCAGTATCTCTTGATTTCTTTGTGAAATCATATCCGCGGAGCTTATCAATTGCCTGCTCCAATGACATAGCTGCATAACGCTCATCGTTATCCTTGAGCATAACTCCATACATTTCCCATTTCGAAGGAAGACCCTCAATAAACTTGTCAGTCTTCTCCGTATTAGAATAGGTAATGTCGTGGTCATCTAGCTCACTTAATAGATTGTAACATCTGGTGGTATATGCATCAAGATCTTCACCTTTCATAGCTTTGAAGACTATGAATTGTTTCTTTAACATATTACACCTACCTGCCTTAACTTGAGGACTTCCATCACACCTTTTCTCTAGAGCTTCCCATAGCTCTTTAGCAGTATGAAAAGACTTCAACTGATGGTTGATTTCTTTTGGAAGACTCATTTTAATTGATGAGTGAGCTTTATTATCAATTTGATAATCTTTCTTTTCTTCATCACTCATTTGAGTATGGTAAGTGCCACAGTCTTACTACCAACTTTAGCAGAAGGTGTAGTATATCCATTCTTGATGCACATCCAAATAGACAAATCATGGAACCGACAGTGTGATTCAAACCTGTCTTTCCATCCATAGTAGTCTTCAAGTCGGAGCAATTTAGGTGGAATATTAGATTTTCCAATCTCATGATCCATCTCAATCATCTTACTTATGTCAGACATTTTTGCAAATTCCAGAGATTAACAAATAAGCAGAATGTTCAGTTCGCAGGAACTCAACTCGCAGAACAAGCTCAGTTCGCAGACCAGAACTCAGTTCGCAGAATGAACTCAGTTTGCAGAGGAGAACTCAGTTCGAAGAGAAGAACTCAGTTCGCAGGACAGACTCAGTTCGCAGAATCTCAATTCGCCAACTTAGTTCAGTTCGCAAGCTCAGTTCGCTTCTCAACTCAGTTTGCAGAATCGGCTGAAAACCCTAAAAACGAAAATTTTAGGTTTTTGAACGTCTAAACCCTAAGATTTCGAACGTAAACAAACCCAAAAGCTTCCAGAGTCTGATTTTGATCGTTTTTACGCAACAAATCACATACTAACAACCCCAAATCAACCGTTATTATCCGAATAACCTCGAACCTATGCGTATCTAGCCGTAGGCTCTGATACCAATTGTAAGTCCGTATGTATTAGGATCGATAACGAGGTTATCTTTAAGTATTAAGGTGCGGAATCCCTTAATACTATGTTTACGGATTGTAAACGGTTTGTTTCACATGTATTAGTGAAATCAATAATCTAATATGTCTCGTATTGATTATAACAGTTGTTAATCGATCAATACCTAACCTTTAGACTATGTTGAAAGTTCTGGAAACACACCTTCATTCGTAATTAGCAAATGGCAAAAGTTAATTAGGTTTCAAACCTAATTTGTTTAAATACTCGTTTCGGTTCGCAGGTTTTGGGATCTGCGGACCGACTCGGTTCGCAGGTTTTGGGATCTGCGGACCGACTCGGTTCGCAGCCCAGCTTGGCCCAACGAATCCAGTCGATTCGCTTCGCAACCCTGCCCTGCGAACCCAACTCAGTTCGCATCGCATGTCTTTGGTCAAACATGGTCAACATTTTTCAGCATTTAATATTTAACTCTAAAATGTTTACGAACTAATATATTCATTACAATTCAAAACCAATTTACAAACTTGATTACAATAATCTCTAGTACTATTACATGCTAGATCTATTGTCACAATAACATGTCCCAACATCATTATATAATGCCAAATACATATTTCTTTTCATTGTCATTTAACACAATCAAGTTCAAAGGAATTCAAGATAAGAATCAATAATCAATGTGTGGTATGTTTTATTGTTTTCAAGGAATGATTTCAAGTGTTATTGATTGGTTATCATTTCTAACACACGTATATAAATGTAGATATAATACTATAGTCGTTGTTAAATGTAATGAACACGAAATACAACCAAACATAAGTTATATTATACCAAAAGGTGTAGCGTTGATACAATAGTTTCGTACAAAACAAGATGGGATCCCTAATACGCCCATCAGCGGTTAGCGCTATACAAAAGACAATGTGTTTTCCTATACATACACCCATTCTAACATCAGTTTTAACTAGTACCAACCTAATAAATACATACACATGCCCAGCTGATATACATCCATATAATATGTGATGGGTCTCCTAACGTACCCATCAGCCAAAAGTAGTCAATCTAATACCTAGTAGGCACAAACCGCCATACATAGGTCTAATGAAAATAAGGTAAAAACAATCCCACAGCTGTCCTCAGCACAGCTATCATCACACAAGCTCCAATCACCAACCCTGCTGTCCTCGCACGTCTCTCCAGTACCCTGACACGAGCACGTGCGGTCTCAGCTATCTCTCTGGCAGCAACCACGTTGCTCAACAAGAAATGGCAACGCTCATGCATGTCTATCATGTCTCCATCCAGACGGGAGACATCGCTCTGTAGCTCTGCAAGGTGAATACCCCTGCTACCAGAAATACGAAACAAGGTACGAATCACGGCCACAATGGTGGGGAGGGTCAACTCTACAGGCTCTCCAGTAGTAGGCAGTGGTTCGGAGGATCGAGAGGACTCCCCGGTCTCAAAAGTAGAAGGAAAACCCTCCAACGACCTCCACCGCCCTAACATAGGAGTCATCCACTCCAAGTGAGCAAACCTAGGTACCCTCTATGGTGGCTCATCACAATGTATCTCTCTCTCCTCTGCCATCAGCACCTTGTCACGGGGCACAAGTGGTCCTCTAGGGAAGTCTCGGACACACATCCGGGGTGTCCTCCTAGGTACCGGTCCTCTGGAAGGTCCAGCAGTCATATGGCGTGTCGCCATAAAGGTAGACCATAACACACGAGTAGTAGGGTCAGTGGGAGCAGTAGTAGGTGGGACCACAGGTGCAGTCGGTGGTGGGGTGATGTAGGCATCACCGGTGTCATCAGATAGAGCTCTCGGGTGAACTGGTGGACTCACAACTCCGGTGCTAGCGTCGCTATGGTAGGAATCCTCAGTCGGCTCCTCATCAGAAGCATACAAGTAGATTGGACTGTGCCTCGACATGCTGAGACAAAAGAAGTCATAGGTGACGTTTCAGTTGTATGTTAGATGTATGCAAAGTATGTATGCATACAATGAATGTTCTAGCCAAGGCTATAGTCTAGGTCTCTAAGGTTGTAGGTCACTTAAAGACTTCTAGTTCGCTATAACCAATGGCTCTGATACCAAGTCTGTCACACCCCGCCAAACGGTGATTACAATCAGTACTAATTAAGTATACGGAAGCTTTAATGACGTGGCGGGGCTGCGAACTGTAAATCAACCAAATAGTGCATACAAACTCAGAGCATATGGTTATCGCACAACTTCATTTATCAAGGATGTCAAATTTAACAGTTTTTACAAAAGTAGTACGACAGTGTATGTCGTGACAATAGTAGTAGTGTTTAAAACATTAAGTTTTACAATACATATGTTTAAAACGAGATTTCATAAGTATGACTGCAGTGTTTGCAGTTATACAGAGGAAATCCTCCAAAAGCGGTCCCAAAAGTAGGTGGCATCCTAAGTAGTCTAGGGATGTCCATCCTGAATGCATGCGATTCTTACTTACATAGCTAATTTCCTGTAAAACATAGAAAGAAAGTGTAGGTTCCTTGTTTACGAACCAAATCGAGTAGTTTAACTTGTGTGTTAGAGCGGAAATCAAACACACCAAGATATGCAAGATTAACACAATAAATAACCAAAACACAAAGGTGTATGTTTATATATAATGAACTAGCAACAATACATACACTTGGACAAACACACAAAGATCAAAATAACACTACCTAGTGAATTTTCTATGAAAAACAGAAGTGTTATGTGTGTGAAAGTCTTACTCAAACAGAAGTTGGCGAGCTTCTATTTATAGTCTAATCCATACATTCTGCGACACAATCCTTGTGTCGCATAGACTAATTCTGCGACACAATACTTGTGTCGCATAGAATGATTCTACGACACAATCCTTGTGTCGCATGATTACAAAAATTGTAATTAAACTAAGTCTAAAACTATTCAATACGTAATTACAATATCGACACGATTACAGACTGAGACCAACTGACAGACACACATAGATGTACCAACAAACTCCCCCGTGTCTTCAGCTTGGTCTTCAAGAATTCTTCGATTGGCTTCAGTCTTCAAAACAGCAGATCTTCAAACGCCGAACATCAAACCCATCTGGGTGGAAACTTTCCGCCAGCATGTATGCCAAAAGTGAAGCATATATCAATGATTTTCTGAAATCGCTTCGCTAATACTGTATTGAACTCGTTTCCAGGGTTGTAGCGAATCCGATTGTCAAATAGCTTCTTCATATCATCTCTGGACAGATTTATCAGGCTCATTGGGTCAAATATTCTAAATTCAGCCTTTTGTAGACCCCATAATGAACTAGATCCAGTCTGTGGCACTGAATCTGGCACATAAACAAGAACGGCTTCGCCAGTGTGACCATCTAGTTCCCAGTAGTGAAAACGCTTCAGCAGATTGAATGGAACTATTTCCAGAGCAATTTCATGCAGACATTCAGCAGGAGGATAGTGAACCTTTACGATTGGCTGCTTGGTCTTTGAATCGAGCTTTTTCTTGAATGTATACCTTGTACCCAGTATCGGTTTGACATAATGATATTTCTTCAGTCGAATTTCTTCACGCATGATCTTTTGAATAGCATTTGCAATTCCGTCTTTGTAAGGATTTATCAACTGAAGCTGAGTGAGACGAACAATGTCATGCTTCGACAACGTACTCAGTTTCTTCATAGACCAACGAAAATACTGAATACCGTCAAGTCTCTTGATCATAAACCTCCCTTTGCTAACCTTCCAACTTTTTATAAGACCTGAATAATCACCGCCAACCTTGTATTTCTTGCATGTAACAGGAACAGGTTAGGGATTTTTTCCTTTGGGAAACCAATTATCCCTGATGGACATTTCTTTGTCAGAAGGAACATATTCATATGTATCCTGTGGGAAAACGTCATTATAATCTATCGATTCACGAACAGGGACTGATTTTTCTTGTGAAGAGCCGGCAGGCTCAGACGATTCTTGAGCAGGAGCTGCTTGAGAAGTAGATTCTGGTACGTACTTAAATGCAGGCTCTGACTCATCATCTGAAGAATCAGATACAACATTACCCTCTTGTGGGTAAGCTAGACAAACGGTATATTCTTCATCTGGTTCAAGCTCTTCTTGTTCAATATTAACTTCATCATCATTATTAACAGTTTCAAAGTTAAAAGGTTCTTCAGGAGCATGACCGCCTGCGTTGACCACAGCTTGAAGGTATGTCAAATTACAATAGTTGTAATCTACAGCTAGCGGTTTTGGTTTGCCTGGTTGCTCAATAATATAATCCAAAACAAGAGTTGTTTCATTAATAGTAGAATCAGTTACATTATCAGAATTTACATTTTCATCGCCCTCGGCGGAAACCCTAGGTGTTGATTCTAAGGCCGGTGGGCCTTTCTCCCCCAAAGAAATATCTTGGGTTTCCAGCTTCAAAACCATTGATCTCAGCTCTGCATTTTCTTTTTCAATACGAGAGATCCTGGCATCCTGAGCTTCAAATTTTTTAGCTTGAGCGGCCATATCATGCTACATTCGATCAATCCTGCTCAGGAGCTCTTGAATGACTGTTGGATGAGGTGTGATCGGAGTTTCAGTTCTTGGGAGCTCAGAAGATGTAGAGGTGGAAGGGCGAGAACGTGTGACCGGAGAATTCAGATCAGAAGAATCAGAAGTGTCTCGAGCCCTTTTTCTGTGGCTGGAGGATTAAGGACGTGGAAAAGGTGGCTGATAAGCATCAATCTCATGATCAAGATCCACTAACTCCGGATCCACGAGATCTGGTTGAACCGGCGGTGGCTGAACTGGAGGTTGTTGGACTGGAGGTTGTTGGACTGGATGTTCAGGTCTCGGTGCAACGAATTGTTCACCTGGAGGAGAAACATACGCAGGATCCACAATGTGACCGAACGGAGCAACCTCACGATCCGGTGCCTGTCCCTGCTTGGCAAAAGAAGCACAAGTGATGTAAATTCTGGTGTTCATCGGCGTCTGCTTAAAAGTGAATGAAGGAGTCACAGGAAGATCTGGTTTCAAATGATTGAGCAACAACTGAGTAAACCGAGGATACACAGCCCATTTTTCTTCTGCATCCAAAGGGTTTTTGACAAAACCCCTGAAGATATAACCTGAAAAGTTAAAGGGTTTGTTGTAGATCAAAGCAAGAATAGCAGAGGCAGTCGAATATCTCATCCCTTCAAGGCCTGCCCTGCGACTAGACAAACACACGATCACAATGTGTGCCAGATATCTCCAGATCTTCGTCATGTAGGTCTTCTTGTATTGATCAACAGGAATATCTTGATATCCAATTGATCTCATGCCTTCGGCGATTGCAGCAGCACTGAACTGAATGATCATGTCAGGATTGTCACCAAACTCAAAGAAATCCCGAATAAGCTGCTCGGAGAAGATAACTTGGCGGCCACAAACCCTAGAGATGATACGAGTATCCTGTTCATCTCTGTTGACGACCGCGCTGTCCCAAAACTCGGTAATATGATTCGTTAAGATCCTAGTATCAGCAGTGATTGCCTTGTAAATTCGGGAACGACGGAGAAAGGCTATCATGGGACGATACGGGCGCGAAGACTCAACAGTTGAGTTCAAGAATGCCATGATATTGTGACGTGGTTCCCAGAAATATTTTGTGACGTCGATCTCGGCGGGTTGAGCAGCTTGTTGTTCAGCCATTACTGCAAAACAAAACAATAATACAACAAAGCTCGAAATGCGTTAGCGTTAGTACCAAAAAAAATAACTGTGACACAAGAGTTATGTCGCACTACAGCAATACGACACAAGGATTGTGTCGTAGAATGAAAATACGACACAAGTGTTGTGTCGTATGACACATGTCACACGGACAGCATTTCCCTTGCATTTAGCAATTTTTGAGAAATTAATCTCAGATGCGACACAGCTATTGTGTCGTAGATTGTGTCGTATAACATAGGTACGACATAAGGCATGTGTCGTATGTTGTGTCGTATTAAAATACGACATAAGCAGTTATAACACTATGACATAAAAGCCTCTATCCAATACGACACAACGACTGTGTCGTATGTTGTGTCGCAAAGATGAACACCATCCCAACCCAGATTCGATCGATGAGAAAAATTGAGGTTTTCAAAATCTACGCATACCCTAGGGTTTGCAATCAATAGAGGATCAATAATATACAGGTGCCTAACCCTAGAAACCCCTAAACACTAAATAATTTGGGTAAAACCCGTAACCCTAAAAATGTAAATGTGCACTAACCAATCTAAGGCTAAATAACCGATAAAAACATGAATGGATCATACCTAAAGGTGCGCAGAGGGGTGAGGAACAAGAATTGAACAACGAATCGCGGTGAAAAAGCTTCGAAAGCACGAATCCGAACGAAAAAATGATTATGTCGCAAAATCGCCTTTGTGTCGTATAACGTGTGTCGTGAATAAAACGTAAATGATTATGTCGTATGGTTTGAAGTGTTATACCCGGACCCACATACGACATAATATACGACATACGACATAATATACGACATAACAGACGACATAATATTCAACATAATATACGACATAATATACGACATAATATACGACACAATTCTTGTGTCGTATAGTTGGAATACGACACAATGCTTGTATCGTATAGAACACATCGCAGATTTTGATGACAAAAAATATATATATATATTTGAGGTCAGACCCGATTGTGATTTTGATTGGAGAATTTTCGCATAGAAGATGATTTGTGACTAAAATAAATAAATAAATTTTACATAATATTAAAAGGATAAAACTAAATATATAAATATAATCATAAAAGAAAAAATAGACAAGGACAACTAAAAGCGTAAAAACGATAAAAGTTTTGGTGACGGAGTTGAGAATTCTGATTAGGGATCATATCGATATAACATGCAATTATTAGGAATAGTAAGTGTTATTTCGATCATCAGTATATTTGTCCTCTTTAAATTTACTTGACATGTTAGAAACAGTTTTTTATAAAAATTATTTCAAAACGATTATTAGTATAATTGTCCACTTTAAACATGTTATACGCACATCTAGGAGCTAATAATTTTTTTTTATTATTTTTTTTTATTATTATTCGCATGTATATTTCGTTGTGGTCCCCACCATAGATATACATCTTAACTTAAGACATAGACCATGTTTCCATTTACAGAGAGAATATTAGAAAATCAAATTTAAGAATCAAGTCAGCGGTGACAGGTCTGTACTTACGTACAACAGAGCGACATAGCTTGATTCAGGTTTAAGCAAAACCAGACTTGGTCAAACCATTTTGGCGACCTTGTAAGGTATCTTAATCTTAAAGACTTTGCAAGTACTTTGACTCGTGTTTGCTTAATTTTTAAGTATATATAAACAGAAACCAGGTCTATACTTACGTATAACAGAGGAGACTGTCAATATATACCCCCAAATGATATCAAATAAACTTCTTTCAACGAACACATGTCTAGTATAAGTAAGAAATTAAGACTTTTGTCATACATCTAATGATGTTGTACCACTTGAAATAGACAATTAATTATTAGGCTTCTTAAGAAGTCTCAAAGAGTGTTGCATAACAAGCCTACTAATATATCGTATGATGAAGACAATATTTATAAAAACTGTTTTCAACACGTCAGATAAATCTACTGACACATCCAAGATAAACCTTAAAATTCCATTTTATGCATGTCACCCGATGTACTATCATATCCCAAGTTGTTTACAGACACAACTTCAACGTCTATTTTAAAATGTAGCAACGATGCATTTCTTTAATACTAAAAAGTATAAAGAGTGGCTGTTGCGAAATTATTATTATTATTTTTTTTAATTTAAATAAACTATACAGAAATCAAGTCACAAATCATTTCTTGAGATCAAGGGAAATCATCCCTATCATATCTACAAGTTCGTCGAAACGAGCACGCGAAAATGCTTTTGTGAATAAGTCAGCCTTTTGCATAAGGGTATCTATGTGAATAAGGTCAATCAAGTGTTTCTCATAGCAATCTCGTATGAAGTGAAACCTAATCTCTATGTGCTTGGTCTTAGAGTGTTGAACGGGATTGCGAATAATAGATATAGCAGCAGTATTATCAATATGAATTGGAGTCAAGGTAAGAAGTAACCCATAATCACGCAATTAGTGTTGAATCCACAAAATCTGGGAGCAACAGCTTGCAGCAGCAATGTATTCAGCTTCCGCTGTTGAGGTGGAAACTGTGGTTTGTTTTTTACACTGCCAAGACACCAATCGAGAGCCGAGATATTGGCAACCTCCTGTAGTTGACTTTTTATCCGAATTGCAGCCGCCATAATCAGAATCAGAATAGGCAGTGAGAGAGAAATTTTTCTCATTTGAGTACCATAGACCAAGTGATGGTCTATATTTAAGGTAACCAAAAATTCGCATCACAACCTTCATGTGAGAAACCTTGGGCTTTGCTTGATACCTGGAACAGATAGACACAGCAAACACAATATCTGGTCTGGATGCAGTGAGATACATCAGCGATCCTATCATAGAATGATAATCCCGCTCCTTGCAGTCCTCTTCGTGTTCAGCAGGTCCGAGCTTGTGATCTGTTTCTATAGGAGTACCATATGGCTTACAGTTATGGAGTTCATACCGAGTCAACATGTCAATCACATATTTGGACTGACGAATGTAAAGACCTTTATCAGACTGCTCAACCTGTACACCTAGAAAGAACTTAAGTTCCCCCATGGCACTCATCTCAAACTCGGACTTCATAATCTTCTCGAAGTCTCTGCACAAAGAATCATTTGTTGAACCAAATATAATGTCATCCACGTAGACCTACACAAGTAACAAATCTTCTCCAACCCTTTTTATGAAGAGAGCGCTATCAATTTGGCCCCGAGAGAAGCCATTTCTCAAGAGATGATTTGCCAACCTCGCGTACCAAGCTCGTGGAGCTTGATGAAGACCATATAGAGCCTTGCCTAACTTGCAAACATAGTCAGGATGATTTTGATCTTCAAAACCGGGAGGTTGCATTACATACACATCCTTTAGAACTTCTCCATACAAAAATGCGCTCTTTACATCTAGTTGGTAGACCCGAAAGCCTTTGAATGACGCATAAGCTAGAAAGATGCGAATGGATTCCAATCTTGCAACTGGAGCAAACACATCATCATAGTCTAAACCCTCAATCTGAGTAAAACCTTGAACAACCAACCGAGCCTTATTCCGAATAACTACACCTCTGTCATCCTTTTTCACGCGATATACCCAGCGAGTTCCAATTGGATCAACACTTTTGGGTAAAGGAACCAAATCCCAGACATCAAGTTTTTTGAATTGATTCAATTCTTCCTGCATAGCCTCAACCCAGTATGGGTCTTTCAAAGCTTCGTCTATTTTCTTTGGTTCAAGCTGAGATAAGAAGCATTCTTCCATTTCTTCTTCAATGTAGGCAAAAGAGGCAGTTGATGATTCTTCATGGATTTCGTTAGCATCTACCTGACCCCTGGTTAAAACACCTTGTTGAAACTCACCGATGATATTTTCAGTGGGGTGAGTAGAATGAATTCTAAGCTGAGGGATCTGATCAGGCACAATGATCGGATCCAAATTTGAAAGAGCACCTTCTGAATTTTCCATTGCAACTGAGCTATCAGTGACAGTGTTCTCAGTTTAAAGTGGTAAGATAATATCGGTTTCAGTTTGAGGATTAGATTCAGAAACCACATGATCAACATCGGAGGAATTATCATCATTGACAATATTCTCAGGAGGTACTACTCTAGACTTGGAAACTAAGTTGGAAGTAAGATCCAAGCCATGAAGTAGAGACACCACCTGATCTTCTTCACTAAATTTGGAAAGATTGAATGAGTCCACCAACGTATCATACTCAAACAAGGACTCAGGTCCCTTGCCTTTTGGAGAATCAGTATATTTCAAAAACCTTACTTCATAATGTTCCTCTATTCTCCCAGTGGATTTGTTGAAAACTAGTTTATTTGGCGAGTTCACATAATATCCCAAAAATAGGCCATCGACAGCTTTTTCATCAAATTTGCCTACCGAGTCCTTAGTAATTAAGATTGTGCAAGGACACCCGAAAGGTTCAAGAAACTTCAAATTTGGTTTGCGATTATTCAGCAATTCATAACATGTTTTGTTTCATTTCTTAACCATCGAAACTTGATTCAACACATAGCACGCAGTTTTAACAACTTCTGCCCAAAACGTGGTAGGCAGATGCGCATCAGACAGCATGGTTCTTGCTGTTTCAATGATTGTCCTATTCTTTCTTTCAGCGACACCATTTTGCTGAGGGGTACGAGCAGCACTAAACTGATGAAAGATTCCTTTTCGAAGACAATACATTTCCAAGGTTCTGTTCTTGAATTCTGTTCCATTATCGCTACGCAGTTTCTTGATTTTCAGGTTACACAGGTTTTCCAACCTGTCGAACAAGTAGGTTAAAGTATCAGCCATTTCATCCTTTCCCGTCAAGAAATATACCCAAGAAAACCTTGAGTAATCATCAGTAACAACCAGACAGTATGATTTTCCTCCAATACTTTTCTTATTCACAGGACCGAACAAATCCATGTGAAGCAACTCCAATGGAGATTCAATAGAGTTCACCTGCTTAGACTTATGGAACTTCTTGTGTTGTTTCCCTTTGAGACAGGAAACGCATTCATTATCTATTTCGAATGACTTTTTGGGCACTCCTAACACAAGATCATTATTGACAAGATAATTCATTCTGCGAAAATGAATGTGTCCCATACGTCTGTGCCAAAGCAGTGAATCTTTAGAAGATGCTTTTGATAGCAAACAAGTATGCTCCTTGGTAGTCACAGTTTGCATATCCAAAATGTACGAGTTGCGTACACGGGGTGCTCTCAGTAACACCCATTCCTTGGGAATAACAAATCCCGGTTTCAAAATTAAGCATTCAACATCTGTAAATGCTGTAGTAAACTTCTTGTCGCAGACTTGAGAAACACTGATCAGATTGTGTTGCAGTTCCTCGACATAATTTACTTTATCAAAACTCACTTTCCCATTAGAAAGCGTACCCTGTCCCGTTATGTTACCACCTGCATCTCCTGCAAAAGCAACATGTCCTCCGCGATATGGTTTAACATTTGACAGAAGAGACATGTCACCGGTCATGTGCCGTGAGCAGCCACTATCCACATACCATTTACTGCTTTGTATATGACCTGACTGCTACAGCACAACATGAGGAGAGAGTTAGTTAGAAACGGAGACCCAGGCCTTTACAGACTTGGGTACTCCAGAGACCTCATCAATAATAACTACATCAGTTAAAACTTTGTTTTTCAAGAAATCAGATTCACTTCCTGATGCAGTATTACTTGATGATGAGTCATTTGATGACTCTTTTGGTCTCCAAATTTTCATAGGAACAATAGTGGGTTGCTTGTTAACATTGTCAGGCTGTTTAACCTGAGGTTTACTAGGCCTAGCAGCATTAACTTTCGGGATAGAAGTATGAGAAAGTGAATCCTTCTTTGAAAAGGATTTAGCAGATGAATTTTTGTAAATAGAATTTTTGGGAACACCTTTTGACAACTTCTTTCTCGAAAGCAACGGGCATTGATTAATCAAGTGACCTTGTTTCTTGCAGTAGAAACATGATCGTCTTTCCTTAAAGGTTTGGTCGTTACTGCCTAAGAATTGAGGTGAGACAGGCAACTTATGAGAGTATGTTGAAGTGGATGCCTCAGAATGTGAAACAAAAGATTTGACAGAATTCTTGATTGAGTTATCATTAGTATTCTTTAAATCTTTCCTTTTAAGTTCAGCCTGAGCCTTAGCATTCCTTTGAAAAGTTTCATCGTTTATCTTAGAAGTAATAGTGTGATGATCAGGCTTAATGTTTTTCTTTTCACATTGAGACACACTCTTACAAGGAACATCCTCAACCTCGACCTCCTTTTCAGTAGTTTTTAAGGGAGCAGGCTGAAAACTACCAAAGGGGGTTAACTGGACAATTCCTGAGGAGGTAAACTTAATTCTTTCAAAAGGCTTCACTGGTTCAACCTTAGTTAGCTTAGTTTTCTTCTTATCATGATTGATCTCTATGTTAGTTTGATAGAATTCAGGCAACTTAAAAGTAGGCAAACTAACAGGTTCAGTTACAGGCATATCTACACGCTTAACAACAGGTTCATTAACTGATATTTCAATGTGCTTTGCATCTACTAACGTAGTAGGTACAAAATCTTTAATTTCATCTTTAGACGGTCTAACCAAATTCACATCTAAAGACGGAGGCGGTTGATGATGATAACCATAACCGGACTTATCTTTAGAATTAGTCCTACCCGTCTGTAGGATCTCAGTAAAGACCATGGCTGAAGTGTTGATATTCTTGAGTTTTCGTTTGTAATCAACAACTTTGGCTTCGGAGATAGCCAATTCCTTTTTTAAATGAGAAATCATTTTTAAGTAACTGTCAATTTCATCCTGATTGCTGAAAATTAGAGCTTTCAGCTCCTTTTTATGTTCAATGAGTTGATTAATGTTACTATCAAAGAGTTTCTCATTAGTTTTCAACACTTTATTTGCCTCCATCTAATTCAAGATATCTGACTTCAGGTTGTCATTATGTTCCATAAGCCCATTTACTTTACCAGTTAAACTAATACATGAGTTACAAGTAAATGAAGCAAATTGTACCTCATTGTTGATGGCCATGAAGCATTGCTCGTGATCTTCAAATGCAGAAAAATCATAAGCATCTCCATCCTCAATCAACAATGCAGCCTTAGCAGTAGTATGTTCAATCTGTTTTGGAGCAACAGATGGTTTTGTGAAACCCGTAGCAGGTTGTCGGCTTTTCTCACATTCGCGGCCAAAGTGTCCAAGATTCTGACACTTATAGCACTTGATTTTACTTTTATCGAATCCCATTGGTGTTCGATCAGCTGCATCTTCAAGAGATCTCTTTGCAGTTCTTCTTAGATAGTTTTTGGCTCTGCGAGTGAGCACAGCCATATTCCATCTAATGTCAATCCTTCTAACTCATCGGGATCAACCTGATTGAAGTCCTCATCAGTCAGCTCCAATGTACTGACTCTTTTAGAAAGAAAGTCTTCATATGATGACAGGAAGGCAGTAAACATTGCTGCATGTTCATCTGTGGTTGCTGAAGAAGGAACAGATGATGATGAACATGTTTTGCTTGAAGAAGCATTATAAGTTGGCAGGGCTGAAAAAGTTCCTACAGTAGGATTACAGTAAGAAGAGGATCTCTGAGAATTTGGCTCAGCTGTAATGAAAGTTGTTCCACTATTACTTGATTCTGATGCACGACAATAGATCTTGTTTCCTTCTTTTGAATATCCAATGCACCAGCTTCAAGTTTTCCAACAAGATCATCCAGAGACAATTGCATTGTTTTTGGATCACTTTCTAATAACAAAACTCATGTTTCCCAACTTGGTGGTAGAGCAGCTAAAGCCTTTTTGTTAATCTCAGAATTTTTTAGATTATATCCTCCAGCTTGCAGTTCGTTTACTGTGCGTGTAAATCTGCAAAGCATGTCTCTGACAGTCTCTCTTTTCTGGATATAGAAATAATCAAACTGAGTTTTGATTAATTCCAATTTGCTCTCGATGTATTCAGTGTTACCACAAAATCTCTTCTCAATTACAATCCAAAGATCATAAGCGATTGTTTGTGGAAACATATCCAGAACGTCAGTTGGAAGTGACATAGTAATAGCAGAATGAGTTTTGCGTTCAATTTCCCATACTTTTCGTTCTTCGGGAGTGTATGAAAGAACGGGTTTTGGTGGAGGAACACCCATGTGTTCTCCAAGAGCAACAGGCGCTTCATATCGTTCAAGAAGAGCCAACTCCATATCAGGATCAGTGAATAAAACAAATGACAAAAAACGTTGTTTCCATGCTCGAAATTCCAAACCCGGTGCAAAATAAGGAGGTTTATTTGCACTATCGATCGTAGCATTATGTTGTAAAACTGCATCAACGCGTTGAAGGGACATGTTGACAATCTGCAAACAAAATCAGGAAAAACACAACAAACAAGCTGATTTTTGTCTAAGTCTGGAATTATGCGACACAGTGTTGTGTCGTAAAGTATCAATACGACACAAGCGTTGTGTCGCAGAACTTAATCAGATAGAAGACAAAAATGCGACACAACTGTTATGTCGTGGATTATGTCGCAACTTGTGTCACAGACTAGTCAAAGTCAAAATAATTTGTGTCGTAGGTTTATGTCGCACTTTGTGTCGTAGACAATTTAATGTCGTATGTTTGTGTCGTATGAACAGTATATACGACACAAGCCTTGTGTCGCAAAAGGGCACAAGCAGACAACCTAGAGCCCACAAAAAAATTTCAACTTTCCATACAAATAATAAATAATTACGCCATGCTTCCTATCAGTTCTAAAACCCAATATTTTAAGAGACAAAATCACAAACTTTTGATCTACCAAATCTAAAGGTTTGACAAACACCTTTCTTTGAAGATTAAACACCAAAATAGGCTAAAAATGAGCTTTTTGACCAAGAACACCAAGAATACAAAAATTAAAAATATCACTTTTAAACCAAAATCTTGCAAAAACTAACTCGAAACCACAACTCAAGAGTATGTGGCTCTGATACCAATTATAGGTTCCTTGTTTACGGACCAAATCGAGTAGTTTAACTTGTGTGTTAGAGCGGAAATCAAACACACCAAGATATGCAAGATTAACACAATAAATAACCAAAACACAAAGGTGTATGTTTATATATAATGAACTAGCAACAATACATACACTTGGACAAACACACAAAGATCAAAATAACAATACCTAGTGAATTTTCTATGAAAAACAGAAGTGTTATGTGTGTGAAAGTCTTACTCAAACAGAAGCTGGCGAGCTTCTATTTATAGTCTAATCCAGACATTCTGCGACACAATCCTTGTGTCGCATAGACTGATTCTGCGACACAATACTTGTGTCGCATAGAATGATTCTACGACACAATCCTTGTGTCGCATGATTACAAAAATTGTAATTAAACTAAGTCTAAAACTATTCAATACGCAATTACAATATCGACACGATTACAGACTGAGACCAACTAACAGACACACATAGATGTACCAACAGAAAGTCGTCAACAAATATGTTGAGTGAATTCACAGGTTTTGTATAAGTATGAGGTATGCTATACCATTTATGTTTGTGTTATTGAAATGTTATTCAATTAATAAATGTTTGCAGGTTTTGCAAAATACAAGGTTGTAGGGTTGTTACCCTAAAATACAGGTTTATGTGGGTTGTTACCCAAAATGTAAGACTGGTTGTTTACCAGTATTTAAAGATAACCAGAATATTTTTCTGGTATAAAACAGTTGTAGGATACGTTCATCCTATACAATATGTGGGAAATACTTAGACTATAATCCCCTGAAAGGTGAGCTAAACCTCGCAGGTTAAAGTAACGTGACCTAACCCTATGATCAAACCACGACCAAAACTTATGTTGTATGCCTGTAGGACATGTAAGTATACGCTCCTATCCATAGGAGGGTCGTCACGGCAATAGTACTATTCGTATACTAAGTGGCTAGAGTCACCTAGCTAATGGTTATAGTCTGCATGACATAAGGTCTTTCATGCATACATTTCAAGTCTGGGTCCGTACTAGGATATAGTGTCTAATTCCCAAAACAGTTGTGGAAATGTTATTCCATAAACAAACAATTTGTATAAAAGCAATAAAGCATTTATGTATTTTGCTGCATGTGTTCGCTTGCAGTTTCTATGTTTACACCCCTATGTTTAAAAGCATAAAACATTAAAAGAGGGGTTGTGAACTCACTGTGGTTCTGTCACACCCCCAAAATCGGTAATCGTGTTTATAAATGGTTTAGCGGAAGCTTTAGTTAATTAGCGGAAGCATTTTAAGTTACAGTTTAACAGCGGGGGTGCTGACGTTACAATAGTGCATTCATTGTATCAGAGCATATGATCATACAGAACATATTAATTTAAGATGCCATAGGTTTAAACGTTATTACAAAAAGGGTACGACTTATAAAGTCGTACAAGTAGTGGTGTTGTAGAACAACATAAGTTTACAAAACATGAGTTTATAAAAGAGGGATTTCGTAAGTATAACCAATGTAATTGGTAATACAAAGGAAATCCAAGTGTCCCAAAAGTGGCATCATAAATAGTCTGGGTAGCCTACGTCCTTTATGCATGCAGGAGTACCTGAGTCCTAATTCCCTGAAAAACATAGTAAACCGTCAACATTGAATGTTGAGTGAATTCACAGGTTTAGTATAAAAGTAGTTAAACCCAAGTTTTGTATAAATCATTCATATACTCAAACATAATGTTTATATGTATAGCCGGAAACACAAGTGTTCTTATTAAAGAAAACATTTCCTATTTTACTGTAAGAATGTCATTCTTACTACAATTCAGTCGAGGTGTTAGGAAACACAAGTTTAATCATAAACGTTTCCTAATAATGGTTGCAAGAAATACAGTTCAACAATCAAGTAAACAATTTCATATATACGATTGTAGGAAACACAGGTTTAACAGTCAAGCAAACATTTCCATATAAATAGCTGTAGGAAACACAGGTTTAACAATCAAGTAAACATTTCCATATAAATGTTGTTTTGTCGGGAAACCAAGTTTATCCAATCAAGGTAAACGTTTCCTATAAAGAAATCATGCGTAGGAACACCTGTCCTATTAGTTATCGCAGGGAATACCCTTCCCAAATCAAGTTATAGTTTTGTTGTTTAGTTATATGGGAAACATAGACTATGATCCCTCTAAGGTGAGCTAAACCTTTAGAGTTAAAGTAACGATACCTAGTACTATAACCAAACCACGACTAGTTGATGTTGTTGCCTCAGTAACACGGTAAGTATACACTCCTCGTTACGACTGTCGTCGTGTGGTTGGAATGACCAACGAGTTATATCAGTGGGAGGTTTGTCAAATCGATAGTACTATCTGTATACTCAGTGGCTAGAGTCACCTAGCTAATGGTTATAGGTTGCAAGCACTGGGACTTATGTGCACTACAACTACTTCACGTAAACCTAGGATCGTACCAAGATTCGTTGTCTTATTCCCAAAATAGTTGTGAAAACGTTTCATGTAGTTAACAGTTGATTTATAAAGCAATAAGCATTTATACCAATCAATTCGATATAAAAGCATGTCAAGCAATTATATGAAACAAGTAGCATGTAATAGCACATAGTTCTATGTTTTCCACCCCTGGTTTTAAAAGCATTTAAAACAAGTAAAAGATAGGGGCTGTGAACTCACGTGTAGCGGTCTTCAGCTAGTACAACTAGAAATACTGTAGTCCGAATGTGCCTCTCAAATACCTAAGCACAATTAAATATACTTTACATAAGTATATGGACCAATTGTTGAGTTGAGATGTTTATAATACTTTAGTTGTTGGTGATATTTACGTTGAACTAAACGTTGCGTACAGGTATATATTTACATATACTTATTAGTTAAATATATATATTCTTATATATATCAATTGTCGTTGCCGTGTATATATATATATATATATATTATTCATTTGTTAATGTCGCGTATATATATATGTATATATTGTTTATCATTGTTGTTTATGTTTTTAAAACATAAGTATAGTAGTTATAAAAAATAACTTAGTTCTAATACGATTGTCTTAGTTCATTTATATAATTATATATAAATTATAATCGTCCACTATATGTATAATCTAGTTGTCGCGTTACCATTTTTATTTATCTCATTTACTCGTCACGTATATATATATGTAACCCGTTTTAACGTTTGCAATTTGAAATTTCGTGGCTCGTTGGGCTCGGCCCAATATCGAAGTCTAGTAGTCTGGCCCAAATATGTGTGGCCCAAATAGTTTGGCACAAGTACGTTTAGCAAATCATTTTGGCCCGTTATCAAAATACCATTTTTGATCCAATTTAGATTTGGCCCGTTTGGCCTAAAAAGTTATATTATAAATTGTCCGTGTCAAAATAATGTCCCGCGGTCGTGTACAATTTTGTCCCAAACTTTGTATCGTTAGATTTTATAACTTTTATAACTTTTTAGTATTTGTATTTCGTACGCGTTAATGTATTTATAAATTACCAAGTATATTATATATATGTATTTGTAACAAGTTATTAAAAAAAAAAAAAAAGGAATTAAAACAGGTCACAGGTGGGGTTCGACCCTGTGACCTTTAGCTTCAAACCACAAGAACAAACCAGTAGGCTATTGCCTGCTTTTGTGTATAGAATGCTTAGTATATGTATTTAACCACTTAATACCAGTTTGTTTAAAAAGAAATGAAATTAAAATAGGTCACAAGTTTTGAACCTGTGACCTCTCGTTCCATACCCAACGCCATTAACCACTTAGCCAACTAATTTCTTTGTTTATAATCTACTTAAAATATACATATATGTGTTAAAATTTTTTTTGTAAAATTTGCTTTTGTCCGTAACCCATTTTTATGTTTTCTGTCCAATTCTTACCTCAAATTTAACACATAATTTTTCTTTTAAATTCGTTTTTACATGTTCACCAACCACAATCATCATATCTAAACCTATTATAACAAAATTTTAACATAGTTTTACAACAATTTCATCATCATAATAATTTATATAAATGAAATAGAAATGGAAAAAATTATCCTCACAATGACTATTTGTATGAAGATGATGATGATTTTGGAGATGATTGATGATGCTCCTGTGATGATGACGAAAACGAGATGATGATGATTATTATGAGTTTTATGTTAAGTTTTCATGGTTTTATTTGTGGTTAAGGTGTTTGAAGTTGGTTGTGAGGAAGAAGATTAATATTATTATTATTATTATTATTTTCCCTACTCCTTCCTAGCTGCTGCTGCTTCTGTTCGATGGAGAAGCCAGAGGAAATTTAGGTGTTCACAATTATTTGATGTTTGGTGTATGAGTTTGAAGATAGAAGGAGTGTATATCATATATTGTATCAGTCGAAGATTTCAAACGTTATGGGTGTGTACAGGAGTTGGTCCCTCAATAATTGAAGTTAGTTGGGTTATATTTAGCCCGTTAATTTCAGGTACGGGTCCAATTATTTGTACCACGTGTCCCACTCAATTTTTCGTTTGTTTAAATTTTATTTTAAACTTTATAATTGATAAGTAAAATAAATGAAATAATGTTATTTAAAACTTTTAATAAAATTATTCACCTTAGTGGGACTGTACAGTTTATTTGTGTACCAGATTTCGGTTGAATTCGGAATTTATATTTTAAGGTAATGTTCCAAATACTAAAACAGGAACGGAAAAATAAATACTTTTATTATTTTCGACTTTTAGGTACGTTTTATAATTGTTTCTGTTCGTGTATGACGCGTCCTAAAAAGCAGTCTAACGGTTTCCGTTTTATTTTTGTTCTAATACTTCTCTAAAATAATTTCAAACAAAAATTATTCAAAAGCATTTTGAAGTTCTTTTTGGAACTTTACGATTCGCGTTTGATACGTTTAATATAAAACGTATAAGTTATTATATTATTTCAATAATATAAATATCTAATATTTGTAATTAATAATTTTCGGATTATTAATTATTTTATATTACCAACTTTTTTGTATTTAGTTTGTCAAGTTGAATATGTTCATTTCGTACATAATTATATATATACATATAACTACGAATCTAATATATCACGTATCACATAGTAAGTTTCACAAACTTAACATATAGAAATCGTTTTGAATTCACTAATTAGGGAATTACTCTAGGTAATGCATGAAATTAAGAAATGATTAATACCCTAAATGGAGGATTGTCACATTCTCCCCCCGTTAGCGAAATCTCGTCCCGAGATTTAAGTTGAGTTGTTCGTGACCGGTGTTTGTTCAAACAGGTGAGGGTATTTCTTTCGTATCTCATCCTCGCGTTCCCAAGTAAACTCTGGGCCATGTTTCGAGTTCCAACGAATCTTGATAAGTTTGATTCGTTTGTGGCGGAGTTTCTGTGTTTTTGTATCGGTTACTTCAATAGGTTCCTCCACAAAGTTAAGTTTTGAGTTGATAAAAACTTCGTCAGGAGGGATGATAAGTGTTTCATCGGAAAGACACTTCTTCAAGTTACACACATGAAAAGTGTCGTGTATGCTACTAAGCTCTTGTGGCAACTTTAGTTTGTAAGCGACAGGACCAATCCTCGCAAGGATTTCAAAAGGTCCAACATATCGCGGGTTAAGTTTTCCTCGTTTGCCAAATCGTGCTACCCCTTTCCAGGGCGATACTTTAAGTAGGACTTTGTCTCCTACTTGAAACTCAAGAGGTTTACGACGGTTATCGCCGTAACTCTTTTGTCTGTCTCTTGCCGATTTCAATCGGTTGAGTACTTGAGATATCTTGTCCGTGGTTTCCTGGACAAGCTCTGGTCCGGATAGTTGTCTGTCACCCAACTCTGCCCAGCAGAGTGGTGATCGGAATTTGCGTCCATACAGTGCTTCGAATGGAGCCATCTGTATGCTGGTGTGATAACTGTTGTTATAGGAGAATTCGGCTAATGGGAGGTGAGTATCCCAGTTTCCTCCAAAGTCAATCACACACGCTCTCAATAAGTCCTCGAGCGTTTGAATCGTTCGTTCACTCTGGCCATCAGTTTGTGGATGATAGGCCGTACTCATGTCGAGTCGAGTACCTAAAGCGTGTTGTAGTGATTGCCAGAAGCAAGATGTGAATCTGCTATCTCTATCAGATATAATGGACAATGGTACACCGTGTCGAGAAACGATCTCTTTGATATAGATCTTCGCCAGTTTCTCTAGTTTGTCAGACTCTTTGATAGCAACGAAGTGGGCTGATTTCGTCAATCGATCAACAATCACCCATATTGAATCAACTCCAGTTGATGTCTTTGGTAGTTTTGTGATGAAGTCCATCGTTATGTGCTCCCATTTCCATTTTGGCATTTCTGGTTGTTGCAAAAGTCCTGAAGGTTTTTGATACTCAACCTTGACCTTTGAACAAGTTAGACACTTGCTGACATAAGTAGCGATGTCGCTTTTCATGTTTGGCCACCAATAGAAACCTTTCACATCTTGGTACATCTTATCTGCACCAGGATGAATCGAGTAGTTGGACTTGTGAGCTTCGTCCAAAATCAGTTTGCGTAGTTCATCGTCGCACGGTACCCAAATTCGATTCATGAAGTATAACACTCCATTTCCTTTGGTTTCGAGTTGTTTCTCCATTCCCCTCAGGGATTCGTCTCTCATGCGTTCGGTGGTGAAAGCTATTCGTTGTGCGTCACGAATTTGAGTAATAAGATTCGAGTGGATTGTTAATACCAAGGCTCGAACTCTGCGAGGTTTAACATTCTCTTTACGACTCAGAGCATCCGCTACTACATTAGCCTTGCCCGGGTGGTACTTAATCTCACAGTCGTAATCGTTTAGCAATTCGACCCAACGTCTCTGTCTCATGTTGAGTTCTTTCTGGTCGAATATGTGTTGTAAACTCTTGTGATCGGTGAAGATCGTACACTTCGTACCATATAGGTAGTGTCTCCAAATCTTGAGTGCAAAGACGACGGCTCCCAACTCTAAGTCATGAGTTGTATAATTCTTCTCGTGAATTTTCAATTGATGAGATGCATAAGCAATAACTTTGTCGTTTTGCATGAGAACACACCCTAATCCTTGGTGTGAGGCATCACAGTAAACAATGAAGTTCTCTGTTCCCTCGGGTAAAGATAAGATTGGTGCGGTGCTCAACTTTTGTTTCAACAGTTGGAAGGCGTTTTCTTGTTTTTCACCCCATTCGAATTTCTTATCCTTTTGGGTTAATGTGGTGAGTGACTGGGCTATTTTGGAAAAAATTTCGATAAATCGACGGTAATACCCAGCCAGACCAAGAAATTGTCGAATCTCGGTTGGGGTCCTTGGAGCTTCCCAATTTTTGATCGCCTCAATTTTGGACGGGTCCACATGAATTCCTTTATCATTTATCACGTGACCAAGGAAATGAACCTCTCTAATCCAAAATTCACATTTGGAGAACTTAGCATACAGCTTCTCGTTCTCGAGTAGTTGGAGGATAAGTTTCAAGTGTTGTTCGTGATCCTCTTTCGTTTTCGAGTAAATCAGGATGTCATCAATAAACACAATGACAAACTTATCAAGATAAGGTTTGCACACTCGGTTCATGAGATCCATGAATACTGCAGGCGCGTTAGTCAATCCAAACGGCATGACTAGGAACTCATAATGACCATAACGAGTCCTGAACGCGGTCTTCGGTACATCCTCTTCTCGAACCTTCAGTTGATGATAACCAGAACGTAGATCGATCTTCGAGTAGTAACTCGATCCTTGTAACTGATCAAACAGATCATCTATGCGAGGTAACGGGTATCGGTTCTTAATAGTTACCTTATTCAGCTCTCGGTAGTCAATACACATCCGCATAGATCCATCCTTCTTCTTGACAAACAAAACCGGAGCTCCCCAAGGTGAAAAGCTCGGTCGGATGAATCCTAAGTCTAAGAGCTCCTGCAACTGTGTAGACAGTTCTTGCATTTCTGATGGAGCTAATCGGTAAGGTGAGCGAGCGATTGGTGCGGCTCCAGGCACCAGATCGATGCAAAACTCGACTTGTCGCGGAGGTGGTAATCCTGGCAGATCATCAGGAAACACTCCCGGATAGTCTCGCACTACAGGTATATCACTTAACCTTTGCTCCTCGGGTCTCTTTTCTACAACATGTGCTAAAAACGCTTGGTATCCCTTTCGGAGATACTTAGTGGCCTTTAAGCAATTGATTATTTTAACGGCACTCGTCCTCTTATCTCCTTGTATCACCAAGGTTTCTCCAGTTATCAATGGTAAACGTACCATTTTATCAAAACAAACAATCTCCGCACGATTCTTCGACAACCAGTCCATACCGACTACGATGTCAAAGCTTCCCAACTCAACCGGTAGTAAGTCTATTTTGAAAGGATGACTCTCCAATGTTAGAGTACATCCTGGTACTATTTCTCCTGATTCAATCAACCTACCATCGGCTAGTTCTAAAGTGTACTTGTTATCTAGTTTACGGGATTTAATGTCTAATAGTGGTCTAAATTCCGTAGACACAAAACTCAAATCGGCGCCTGAATCAAATAACACAGAGGCATAATGGTTGTTAACTAGGAACGTACCAGTGACAGTGTTGGGGTCCTGGCATGCCTCCTGTGCTCCAATGACAAACACACGACCTCGAGCTGGTTGGTTGTTGGTGTTACCACGGTTGTTGTTGTTCGGGTTTGCATTGCGGTTCTGATTGTTTTGGTTGCCGCGGTTAAGTTTAGGGCACTTGTTTCGGAAGTGACCTTGTTCGCCGCATTCGAAACATCCATTAGCTGGTCGATCCCTATTTGTTTGAGTAGTAGGGTTCGATCTACAGTATTGGGCCAGATGCCCCCAGCGTTTGCAATTCCCACAGAAGATACAATCACCATCATGGTGACGTTCACACTTGCCACACTTGGGCTTGTTCCCCAGGTAAGTCTTTTGTTCAGCAGTCGTGGCAAGGTAATCTTTCGTGGTTCCGGTCGGTTTCTTGTTCTGCTGACCTTGACGGTCATTCCACTTACGTTTTCCCTTTCCAGCATCAGCACTGCTGGATTCAACCTTTCCCGAAGCAGCTTTCTTAGTAAGGGTTCCCATTCGGATTGCTTCCTCTGTCAAGCGCTGTGCTAGTTCCACAGCACTCTTAAAGGTGGCAGGATTAGACGAAGTCACCAAGCTTCTAATCTGTGGCACTAATCCCCAGATATACCTCTCAGTGCGCTTGTACTCAGGTGTGACCATGTGTGGTACAAGGCGTGCCAGTTCTTGAAATCTGGTGGTATATCCAGTGATATCAGTACCAACCATAGTAATGTCCCAGAGCTCAGTCTCAATCTTCTGCAGCTCACTGCGGGGACAAAATTCTTCCACGACCATGGTTTTCAAAGTTTCCCATGTCATCGAGTGGGCGGTCGTGCGTCCAAGTGTTTGAACTTGGCTATTCCACCATGTCAATGCCTTATCAGAAAATGTGCAGGTAGCATACTTTACCATGCAATCACGAGCACAGTTGCTAATATCAAGCACAGACTCCATTTTCTCTATCCAATGAATGATTCCAATAGCACCCTCAGTACCACGAAAGTGGCTCGGTTTGCAAGCTAGGAATGTTTTGTACGAACATCCTCTTTGGGTACTCTCAGGGTTACCGTCAGATACAACAGGTTCGGTATTTCTGCTACCACTGACCCTGTCGCTACGGTTTCGGTCAGTGTCATACTGAGCAAGTGCTTCAGCAATCCTTCGGTTGACCATTTGTTCAGTCGTCTCCTCAACAGCAGGAGGTGGTGAAGGGTTTCTTCGGACGTTCCGGGTATTCCTACGCTTAGGCGGCATGATTCAGTCCTAATCACACACAAGAAACACTCGTAAGATACCCTAATCAAATCATCACTCATAAGGTATGTGATAAATATAGACATAGTATGATAATCAATCACCAATTGATATCACTCACAGTGTACACAGTGACATAAACTAAACATAAGTTACATATCATATATAAGTCAAAAGGTGTTACATAAGTTTTGTACAAGGATGAGATTTACAATAAAGAGAAAATACACCCATCGAATCAAACATGATCTACAAAATGTGATGGATTTAACCTATACATCCATCTAGTCAAAAGTTTTGCCCTACTACGTCATAGCTACAATCCTAATACATCATAGATACCATCCTGACATGGTGAATCTAATAGAAATATGCTAGAAACATCCCTACAACCATCTTAACAGCTGCCATCATTACACAAACTCCAACTGCAGAACCTACTATCCCCAGACGTCTCTCAAGCCTAATCAGACGTACCCTAGTCGCATCGGCTAACTCTCGATCCATCTCAATGTGTACCTCAGAAGTGGCAAGGCGCCCATAGATAGTGAGTACATCACCGTCCAGTCGAGAGGCATCACTGTGCAACTCTCTGATAGAATCCTGCGTACCATAATGAAATCCAAGAAGGGTACGGACAACTGCAACTACAGTAGGGATAGTGAGCTCCAAAGGCTCCTCAGTCAGATGTAAGGGGGTCGATGAGTGAGATGACTCCCCAGTCTCGAAAGTGGAAGGAATCCTCTCAAGTGTCCTCCAGTAGCATAGTATACGCGGCATCCAGTCAAGATGCGGGACTCTAGTCCTCTGTAATGACTGCTGATCACAAGGTATCTCTCTCTCCTCAGTCATCGGATCCTTGTCACGAGGTGCCAAGGGTCCTACAGGTGGGGATCTAACACTCATCCTAGCAGTCCTACACAATCCAGGCCCACGTGAAGACTCTCCAAAATGACGAGTCGCCATGAAAGTAGATCCTAGCATACGAGTAGCGGGATCAGTGGGTGGTGATGGTGGAGTGCCTATAGTGCCATCTGAAGTAGCTCTAGGAAATGTGGGTGGGTAGACCTCCTCAGAAGGGTCATCACTAGCATAGTCAGGATCCTCCTCTGACTCTGAGATGTAGATCGGAAACTGCCTAGACATAACTGTGACAAGGGCAATTGTGTGTGTCGTGTTAGACGTATGCAAAGTATGAATGCAGAAATGTGTTAGCCAAGGCTATAGTCTAGGTCTCTAAGATTTTCAGTCACTTAAAGACTTCTAGTTCTCTATAACCAATGGCTCTGATACCAAGTTCTGTCACACCCCCAAAATCGGTAATCGTGTTTATAAATGGTTTAGCGGAAGCTTTAGTTAATTAGCGGAAGCATTTTAAGTTACAGTTTAACAGCGGGGGTGCTGACGTTACAATAGTGCATTCATTGTATCAGAGCATATGATCATACAGAACATATTAATTTAAGATGCCATAGGTTTAAACGTTATTACAAAAAGGGTACGACTTATAAAGTCGTACAAGTAGTGGTGTTGTAGAACAACATAAGTTTACAAAACATGAGTTTATAAAAGAGGGATTTCGTAAGTATAACCAATGTAATTGGTAATACAAAGGAAATCCAAGTGTCCCAAAAGTGGCATCATAAATAGTCTGGGTAGCCTACGTCCTTTATGCATGCAGGAGTACCTGAGTCCTAATTCCCTGAAAAACATAGTAAACCGTCAACATTGAATGTTGAGTGAATTCACAGGTTTAGTATAAAAGTAGTTAAACCCAAGTTTTGTATAAATCATTCATGTACTCAAACATAATGTTTATATGTATAGCCGGAAACACAAGTGTTCTTATTAAAGAAAACATTTCCTATTTTACTGTAAGAATGTCATTCTTACTACAATTCAGTCGAGGTGTTAGGAAACACAAGTTTAATCATAAACGTTTCCTAATAATGGTTGCAAGAAATACAGTTCAACAATCAAGTAAACAATTTCATATATACGATTGTAGGAAACACAGGTTTAACAGTCAAGCAAACATTTCCATATAAATAGCTGTAGGAAACACAGGTTTAACAATCAAGTAAACATTTCCATATAAATGTTGTTTTGTCGGGAATCCAAGTTTATCCAATCAAGGTAAACGTTTCCTATAAAGAAATCATGCGTAGGAACACCTGTCCTATTAGTTATCGCAGGGAATACCCTTCCCAAATCAAGTTATAGTTTTGTTGTTTAGTTATATGGGAAACATAGACTATGATCCCTCTAAGGTGAGCTAAACCTTTAGAGTTAAAGTAACGATACCTAGTACTATAACCAAACCACGACTAGTTGATGTTGTTGCCTCAGTAACACGGTAAGTATACACTCCTCGTTACGACTGCCGTCGTGTGGTTGGAATGACCAACGAGTTATATCAGTGGGAGGTTTGTCAAATCGATAGTACTATCTGTATACTCAGTGGCTAGAGTCACCTAGCTAATGGTTATAGGTTGCAAGCACTGGGACTTATGTGCACTACAACTACTTCACGTAAACCTAGGATCGTACCAAGATTCGTTGTCGTATTCCCAAAATAGTTGTGAAAACGTTTCATGTAGTTAGCAGTTGATTTATAAAGCAATAAGCATTTATACCAATCAATTCGATATAAAAGCATGTCAAGCAATTATATGAAACAAGTAGCATGTAATAGCACATAGTTCTATGTTTTCCACCCCTGGTTTTAAAAGCATTTAAAACAAGTAAAAGATAGGGGTTGTGAACTCACGTGTAGCGGTCTTCAGCTAGTACAACTAGAAATACTGTAGTCCGAATGTGCCTCTCAAATACCTAAGCACAATTAAATATACTTTACATAAGTATATGGACCAATTGTTGAGTTGAGATGTTTATAATACTTTAGTTGTTGGTGATATTTACGTTGAACTAAACGTTGCGTACAGGTATATATTTACATATACTTATTAGTTAAATATATATATTCTTATATATATCAATTGTCGTTGCCGTGTATATATATATATATATATATATATTATTCATTTGTTAATGTCGCGTATATATATATGTATATATTGTTTATCATTGTTGTTTATGTTTTTAAAACATAATTATAGTAGTTATAAAAAATAACTTAGTTCTAATACGATTGTCTTAGTTCATTTATATAATTATATATAAATTATAATCGTCCACTATATGTATAATCTAGTTGTCGCGTTACCATTTTTATTTGTCTCATTTACTCGTCACGTATATATATATGTAACCCGTTTTAACGTTTGCAATTTGAAATTTCGTGGCTCGTTGGGCTCGGCCCAATATCGAAGTCTAGTAGTCTGGCCCAAATATGTGTGGCCCAAATAGTTTGGCACAAGTACGTTTAGCAAATCATTTTGGCCCGTTATCAAAATACCATTTTTGATCCAATTTAGATTTGGCCCGTTTGGCCTAAAAAGTTATATTATAAATTGTCCGTGTCAAAATAATATCCCGCGGTCGTGTACAATTTTGTCCCAAACTTTGTATCGTTAGATTTTATAACTTTTATAACTTTTTAGTATTTGTATTTCGTACGCGTTAATGTATTTATAAATTACCAAGTATATTATATATATGTATTTGTAACAAGTTATTAAAAAAAAAAAAGGAATTAAAACAGGTCACAGGTGGGGTTCGACCCTGTGACCTTTAGCTTCAAACCACAAGAACAAACCAGTAGGCTATTGCCTGCTTTTGTGTATAGAATGCTTAGTATATGTATTTAACCACTTAATACCAGTTTGTTTAAAAAGAAATGAAATTAAAATAGGTCACAAGTTTTGAACCTGTGACCTCTCGTTCCATACCCAACGCCATTAACCACTTAGCCAACTAATTTCTTTGTTTATAATCTACTTAAAATATACATATATGTGTTAAAAAAATTTTTGTAAAATTTGCTTTTGTCCGTAACCCATTTTTATATTTTCTGTCCAATTCTTACCTCAAATTTAACACATAATTTTTCTTTTAAATTCGTTTTTACATGTTAACCAACCACAATCATCATATCTAAACCTATTATAACAAAATTTTAACATAGTTTTACAACAATTTCATCATCATAATAATTTATATAAATGAAATAGAAATGGAAAAAATTATCCTCACAATGACTATTTGTATGAAGATGATGATGATTTTGGAGATGATTGATGATGCTCCTGTGATGATGACGAAAACGAGATGATGATGATTATTATGAGTTTTATGTTAAGTTTTCATGGTTTTATTTGTGGTTAAGGTGTTTGAAGTTGGTTGTGAGGAAGAAGATTAATATTATTATTATTATTATTATTTTCCCTACTCCTTCCTAGCTGCTGCTGCTTCTGTTCGATGGAGAAGCCAGAGGAAATTTAGGTGTTCACAATTATTTGATGTTTGGTGTATGAGTTTGAAGATAGAAGGAGTGTATATCATATATTGTATCAGTCGAAGATTTCAAACGTTATGGGTGTGTACAGGAGTTGGTCCCTCAATAATTGAAGTTAGTTGGGTTATATTTAGCCCGTTAATTTCAGGTACGGGTCCAATTATTTGTACCACGTGTCCCACTCAATTTTTCGTTTGTTTAAATTTTATTTTAAACTTTATAATTGATAAGTAAAATAAATAAAATAATGTTATTTAAAACTTTTAATAAAATTATTCACCTTAGTGGGACTGTACAGTTTATTTGTGTACCAGATTTCGGTTGAATTCGGAATTTATATTTTAAGGTAATGTTCCAAATACTAAAACAGGAACGGAAAAATAAATACTTTTATTATTTTCGACTTTTAGGTACGTTTTATAATTGTTTTTGTTCGTGTATGACGCGTCCTAAAAAGCAGTCTAACGGTTTTCGTTTTATTTTTGTTCTAATACTTCTCTAAAATAATTTCAAACAAAAATTATTCAAAAGCATTTTGAAGTTCTTTTTGGAACTTTACGATTCGCGTTTGATACGTTTAATATAAAACGTATAAGTTATTATATTATTTCAATAATATAAATATCTAATATTTGTAATTAATAATTTTCGGATTATTAATTATTTTATATTACCAACTTTTTTGTATTTAGTTTGTCAAGTTGAATATGTTCATTTCGTACATAATTATATATATACATATAACTACGAATCTAATATATCACGTATCACATAGTAAGTTTCACAAACTTAACATATAGAAATCGTTTTGAATTCACTAATTAGGGAATTACTCTAGGTAATGCATGAAATTAAGAAATGATTAATACCCTAAATGGAGGATTGTCACATTCTCCCCCCGTTAGCGAAATCTCGTCCCGAGATTTAAGTTGAGTTGTTCGTGACCGGTGTTTGTTCAAACAGGTGAGGGTATTTCTTTCGTATCTCATCCTCGCGTTCCCAAGTAAACTCTGGGCCATGTTTCGAGTTCCAACGAATCTTGATAAGTTTGATTCGTTTGTGGCGGAGTTTCTGTGTTTTTGTATCGGTTACTTCAATAGGTTCCTCCACAAAGTTAAGTTTTGAGTTGATAAAAACTTCGTCAGGAGGGATGATAAGTGTTTCATCGGAAAGACACTTCTTCAAGTTACACACATGAAAAGTGTCGTGTATGCTACTAAGCTCTTGTGGCAACTTTAGTTTGTAAGCGACAGGACCAATCCTCGCAAGGATTTCAAAAGGTCCAACATATCGCGGGTTAAGTTTTCCTCGTTTGCCAAATCGTGCTACCCCTTTCCAGGGCGATACTTTAAGTAGGACTTTGTCTCCTACTTGAAACTCAAGAGGTTTACGACGGTTATCGGCGTAACTCTTTTGTCTGTCTCTTGCCGATTTCAATCGGTTGAGTACTTGAGATATCTTGTCCGTGGTTTCCTGGACAAGCTCTGGTCCGGATAGTTGTCTGTCACCCAACTCTGCCCAGCAGAGTGGTGATCGGCATTTGCGTCCATACAGTGCTTCGAATGGAGCCATCTGTATGCTGGTGTGATAACTGTTGTTATAGGAGAATTCGGCTAATGGGAGGTGAGTATCCCAGTTTCCTCCAAAGTCAATCACACACGCTCTCAATAAGTCCTCGAGCGTTTGAATCGTTCGTTCACTCTGGCCATCAGTTTGTGGATGATAGGCCGTACTCATGTCGAGTCGAGTACCTAAAGCGTGTTGTAGTGATTGCCAGAAGCAAGATGTGAATCTGCTATCTCTATCAGATATAATGGACAATGGTACACCGTGTCGAGAAACGATCTCTTTGATATAGATCTTCGCCAGTTTCTCTAGTTTGTCAGACTCTTTGATAGCAACGAAGTGGGCTGATTTCGTCAATCGATCAACAATCACCCATATTGAATCAACTCCAGTTGATGTCTTTGGTAGTTTTGTGATGAAGTCCATCGTTATGTGCTCTCATTTCCATTTTGGCATTTCTGGTTGTTGCAAAAGTCCTGAAGGTTTTTGATACTCAACCTTGACCTTTGAACAAGTTAGACACTTGCTGACATAAGTAGCGATGTCGCTTTTCATGTTTGGCCACCAATAGAAACCTTTCACATCTTGGTACATCTTATCTGCACCAGGATGAATCGAGTAGTTGGACTTGTGAGCTTCGTCCAAAATCAGTTTGCGTAGTTCATCGTCGCACGGTACCCAAATTCGATTCATGAAGTATAACACTCCATTTCCTTTGGTTTCGAGTTGTTTCTCCATTCCCCTCAAGGATTCGTCTCTCATGCGTTCGGTGGTGAAAGCTATTCGTTGTGCGTCACGAATTTGAGTAATAAGATTCGAGTGGATTGTTAATACCAAGGCTCGAACTCTGCGAGGTTTAACATTCTCTTTACGACTCAGAGCATCCGCTACTACATTAGCCTTGCCCGGGTGGTACTTAATCTCACAGTCGTAATCGTTTAGCAATTCGACCCAACGTCTCTGTCTCATGTTGAGTTCTTTCTGGTCGAATATGTGTTGTAAACTCTTGTGATCGGTGAAGATCGTACACTTCGTACCATATAGGTAGTGTCTCCAAATCTTGAGTGCAAAGACGACGGCTCCCAACTCTAAGTCATGAGTTGTATAATTCTTCTCGTGAATTTTCAATTGACGAGATGCATAAGCAATAACTTTGTCGTTTTGCATGAGAACACACCCTAATCCTTGGTGTGAGGCATCACAGTAAACAATGAAGTTCTCTGTTCCCTCGGGTAAAGATAAGATTGGTGCGGTGCTCAACTTTTGTTTCAACAGTTGGAAGGCGTTTTCTTGTTTTTCACCCCATTCGAATTTCTTATCCTTTTGGGTTAATGTGGTGAGTGACTGGGCTATTTTGGAAAAAATTTCGATAAATCGACGGTAATACCCAGCCAGACCAAGAAATTGTCGAATCTCGGTTGGGGTCCTTGGAGCTTCCCAATTTTTGATCGCCTCAATTTTGGACGGGTCCACATGAATTCCTTTATCATTTATCACGTGACCAAGGAAATGAACCTCTCTAATCCAAAATTCACATTTGGAGAACTTAGCATACAGCTTCTCGTTCTCGAGTAGTTGGAGGATAAGTTTCAAGTGTTGTTCGTGATCCTCTTTCGTTTTCGAGTAAATCAGGATGTCATCAATAAACACAATGACAAACTTATCAAGATAAGGTTTGCACACTCGGTTCATGAGATCCATGAATACTGCAGGCGCGTTAGTCAATCCAAACGGCATGACTAGGAACTCATAATGACCATAACGAGTCCTGAACGCGGTCTTCGGTACATCCTCTTCTCGAACCTTCAGTTGATGATAACCAGAACGTAGATCGATCTTCGAGTAGTAACTCGATCCTTGTAACTGATCAAACAGATCATCTATGCGAGGTAATGGGTATCGGTTCTTAATAGTTACCTTATTCAGCTCTCGGTAGTCAATACACATCCGCATAGATCCATCCTTCTTCTTGACAAACAAAACCGGAGCTCCCCAAGGTGAAAAGCTCGGTCGGATGAATCCTAAGTCTAAGAGCTCCTGCAACTGTGTAGACAGTTCTTGCATTTCTGATGGAGCTAATCGGTAAGGTGAGCGAGCGATTGGTGCGGCTCCAGGCACCAGATCGATGCAAAACTCGACTTGTCGCGGAGGTGGTAATCCTGGCAGATCATCAGGAAACACTCCCGGATAGTCTCGCACTACAGGTATATCACTTAACCTTTGCTCCTCGGGTCTCTTTTCTACAACATGTGCTAAAAACGCTTGGTATCCCTTTCGGAGATACTTAGTGGCCTTTAAGCAATTGATTATTTTAACGGCACTCGTCCTCTTATCTCCTTGTATCACCAAGGTTTCTCCAGTTATCAATGGTAAACGTACCATTTTATCAAAACAAACAATCTCCGCACGATTCTTCGACAACCAGTCCATACCGACTACGATGTCAAAGCTTCCCAACTCAACCGGTAGTAAGTCTATTTTGAAAGGATGACTCTCCAATGTTAGAGTACATCCTGGTACTATTTCTCCTGATTCAATCAACCTACCATCGGCTAGTTCTAAAGTGTACTTGTTATCTAGTTTACGGGATTTAATGTCTAATAGTGGTCTAAATTCCGTAGACACAAAACTCAAATCGGCGCCTGAATCAAATAACACAGAGGCATAATGGTTGTTAACTAGGAACGTACCAGTGACAGTGTTGGGGTCCTGGCATGCCTCCTGTGCTCCAATGACAAACACACGACCTCGAGCTGGTTGGTTGTTGGTGTTACCACGGTTGTTGTTGTTCGGGTTTGCATTGCGGTTCTGATTGTTTTGGTTGCCGCGGTTAAGTTTAGGGCACTTGTTTCGGAAGTGACCTTGTTCGCCGCATTCGAAACATCCATTAGCTGGTCGATCCCTATTTGTTTGAGTAGTAGGGTTCGATCTACAGTATTGGGCCAGATGCCCCCAGCGTTTGCAATTCCCACAGAAGATACAATCACCATCATGGTGACGTTCACACTTGCCACACTTGGGCTTGTTCCCCAGGTAAGTCTTTTGTTCAGCAGTCGTGGCAAGGTAAGCTTTCGTGGTTCCGGTCGGTTTCTTGTTCTGCTGACCTTGACGGTCATTCCACTTACGTTTTCCCTTTCCAGCATCAGCACTGCTGGATTCAACCTTTCCCGAAGCAGCTTTCTTAGTAAGGGTTCCCATTCGGATTGCTTCCTCTGTCAAGCGCTGTGCTAGTTCCACAGCACTCTTAAAGGTGGCAGGATTAGACGAAGTCACCAAGCTTCTAATCTGTGGCACTAATCCCCAGATATACCTCTCAGTGCGCTTGTACTCAGGTGTGACCATGTGTGGTACAAGGCGTGCCAGTTCTTGAAATCTGGTGGTATATCCAGTGATATCAGTACCAACCATAGTAATGTCCCAGAGCTCAGTCTCAATCTTCTGCAGCTCACTGCGGGGACAAAATTCTTCCACGACCATGGTTTTCAAAGTTTCCCATGTCATCGAGTGGGCGGTCGTGCGTCCAAGTGTTTGAACTTGGCTATTCCACCATGTCAATGCCTTATCAGAAAATGTGCAGGTAGCATACTTTACCATGCAATCACGAGCACAGTTGCTAATATCAAGCACAGACTCCATTTTCTCTATCCAATGAATGATTCCAATAGCACCCTCAGTACCACGAAAGTGGCTCGGTTTGCAAGCTAGGAATGTTTTGTACGAACATCCTCTTTGGGTACTCTCAGGGTTACCGTCAGATACAACAGGTTCGGTATTTCTGCTACCACTGACCCTGTCGCTACGGTTTCGGTCAGTGTCATACTGAGCAAGTGCTTCAGCAATCCTTCGGTTGACCATTTGTTCAGTCGTCTCCTCAACAGCAGGAGGTGGTGAAGGGTTTCTTCGGACGTTCCGGGTATTCCTACGCTTAGGCGGCATGATTCAGTCCTAATCACACACAAGAAACACTCGTAAGATACCCTAATCAAATCATCACTCATAAGGTATGTGATAAATATAGACATAGTATGATAATCAATCACCAATTGATATCACTCACAGTGTACACAGTGACATAAACTAAACATAAGTTACATATCATATATAAGTCAAAAGGTGTTACATAAGTTTTGTACAAGGATGAGATTTACAATAAAGAGAAAATACACCCATCGAATCAAACATGATCTACAAAATGTGATGGATTTAACCTATACATCCATCTAGTCAAAAGTTTTGCCCTACTACGTCATAGCTACAATCCTAATACATCATAGATACCATCCTGACATGGTGAATCTAATAGAAATATGCTAGAAACATCCCTACAACCATCTTAACAGCTGCCATCATTACACAAACTCCAACTGCAGAACCTACTATCCCCAGACGTCTCTCAAGCCTAATCAGACGTACCCTAGTCGCATCGGCTAACTCTCGATCCATCTCAATGTGTACCTCAGAAGTGGCAAGGCGCCCATAGATAGTGAGTACATCACCGTCCAGTCGAGAGGCATCACTGTGCAACTCTCTGATAGAATCCTGCGTACCATAATGAAATCCAAGAAGGGTACGGACAACTGCAACTACAGTAGGGATAGTGAGCTCCAAAGGCTCCTCAGTCAGATGTAAGGGGGTCGATGAGTGAGATGACTCCCCAGTCTCGAAAGTGGAAGGAATCCTCTCAAGTGTCCTCCAGTAGCATAGTATACGCGGCATCCAGTCAAGATGCGGGACTCTAGTCCTCTGTAATGACTGCTGATCACAAGGTATCTCTCTCTCCTCAGTCATCGGATCCTTGTCACGAGGTGCCAAGGGTCCTACAGGTGGGGATCTAACACTCATCCTAGCAGTCCTACACAATCCAGGCCCACGTGAAGACTCTCCAAAATGACGAGTCGCCATGAAAGTAGATCCTAGCATACGAGTAGCGGGATCAGTGGGTGGTGATGGTGGAGTGCCTATAGTGCCATCTGAAGTAGCTCTAGGAAATGTGGGTGGGTAGACCTCCTCAGAAGGGTCATCACTAGCATAGTCAGGATCCTCCTCTGACTCTGAGATGTAGATCGGAAACTGCCTAGACATAACTGTGACAAGGGCAATTGTGTGTGTCGTGTTAGACGTATGCAAAGTATGAATGCAGAAATGTGTTAGCCAAGGCTATAGTCTAGGTCTCTAAGATTTTCAGTCACTTAAAGACTTCTAGTTCTCTATAACCAATGGCTCTGATACCAAGTTCTGTCACACCCCCAAAATCGGTAATCGTGTTTATAAATGGTTTAGCGGAAGCTTTAGTTAATTAGCGGAAGCATTTTAAGTTACAGTTTAACAGCGGGGGTGCTGACGTTACAATAGTGCATTCATTGTATCAGAGCATATGATCATACAGAACATATTAATTTAAGATGCCATAGGTTTAAACGTTATTACAAAAAGGGTACGACTTATAAAGTCGTACAAGTAGTGGTGTTGTAGAACAACATAAGTTTACAAAACATGAGTTTATAAAAGAGGGATTTCGTAAGTATAACCAATGTAATTGGTAATACAAAGGAAATCCAAGTGTCCCAAAAGTGGCATCATAAATAGTCTGGGTAGCCTACGTCCTTTATGCATGCAGGAGTACCTGAGTCCTAATTCCCTGAAAAACATAGTAAACCGTCAACATTGAATGTTGAGTGAATTCACAGGTTTAGTATAAAAGTAGTTAAACCCAAGTTTTGTATAAATCATTCATGTACTCAAACATAATGTTTATATGTATAGCCGGAAACACAAGTGTTCTTATTAAAGAAAACATTTCCTATTTTACTGTAAGAATGTCATTCTTACTACAATTCAGTCGAGGTGTTAGGAAACACAAGTTTAATCATAAACGTTTCCTAATAATGGTTGCAAGAAATACAGTTCAACAATCAAGTAAACAATTTCATATATACGATTGTAGGAAACACAGGTTTAACAGTCAAGCAAACATTTCCATATAAATAGCTGTAGGAAACACAGGTTTAACAATCAAGTAAACATTTCCATATAAATGTTGTTTTGTCGGGAAACCAAGTTTATCCAATCAAGGTAAACGTTTCCTATAAAGAAATCATGCGTAGGAACACCTGTCCTATTAGTTATCGCAGGGAATACCCTTCCCAAATCAAGTTATAGTTTTGTTGTTTAGTTATATGGGAAACATAGACTATGATCCCTCTAAGGTGAGCTAAACCTTTAGAGTTAAAGTAACGATACCTAGTACTATAACCAAACCACGACTAGTTGATGTTGTTGCCTCAGTAACACGGTAAGTATACACTCCTCGTTACGACTGCCGTCGTGTGGTTGGAATGACCAACGAGTTATATCAGTGGGAGGTTTGTCAAATCGATAGTACTATCTGTATACTCAGTGGCTAGAGTCACCTAGCTAATGGTTATAGGTTGCAAGCACTGGGACTTATGTGCACTACAACTACTTCACGTAAACCTAGGATCGTACCAAGATTCGTTGTCGTATTCCCAAAATAGTTGTGAAAACGTTTCATGTAGTTAGCAGTTGATTTATAAAGCAATAAGCATTTATACCAATCAATTCGATATAAAAGCATGTCAAGCAATTATATGAAACAAGTAGCATGTAATAGCACATAGTTCTATGTTTTCCACCCCTGGTTTTAAAAGCATTTAAAACAAGTAAAAGATAGGGGTTGTGAACTCACGTGTAGCGGTCTTCAGCTAGTACAACTAGAAATACTGTAGTCCGAATGTGCCTCTCAAATACCTAAGCACAATTAAATATACTTTACATAAGTATATGGACCAATTGTTGAGTTGAGATGTTTATAATACTTTAGTTGTTGGTGATATTTACGTTGAACTAAACGTTGCGTACAGGTATATATTTACATATACTTATTAGTTAAATATATATATTCTTATATATATCAATTGTCGTTGCCGTGTATATATATATATATATATATATATTATTCATTTGTTAATGTCGCGTATATATATATGTATATATTGTTTATCATTGTTGTTTATGTTTTTAAAACATAATTATAGTAGTTATAAAAAATAACTTAGTTCTAATACGATTGTCTTAGTTCATTTATATAATTATATATAAATTATAATCGTCCACTATATGTATAATCTAGTTGTCGCGTTACCATTTTTATTTGTCTCATTTACTCGTCACGTATATATATATGTAACCCGTTTTAACGTTTGCAATTTGAAATTTCGTGGCTCGTTGGGCTCGGCCCAATATCGAAGTCTAGTAGTCTGGCCCAAATATGTGTGGCCCAAATAGTTTGGCACAAGTACGTTTAGCAAATCATTTTGGCCCGTTATCAAAATACCATTTTTGATCCAATTTAGATTTGGCCCGTTTGGCCTAAAAAGTTATATTATAAATTGTCCGTGTCAAAATAATATCCCGCGGTCGTGTACAATTTTGTCCCAAACTTTGTATCGTTAGATTTTATAACTTTTATAACTTTTTAGTATTTGTATTTCGTACGCGTTAATGTATTTATAAATTACCAAGTATATTATATATATGTATTTGTAACAAGTTATTAAAAAAAAAAAAAAGGAATTAAAACAGGTCACAGGTGGGGTTCGACCCTGTGACCTTTAGCTTCAAACCACAAGAACAAACCAGTAGGCTATTGCCTGCTTTTGTGTATAGAATGCTTAGTATATGTATTTAACCACTTAATACCAGTTTGTTTAAAAAGAAATGAAATTAAAATAGGTCACAAGTTTTGAACCTGTGACCTCTCGTTCCATACCCAACGCCATTAACCACTTAGCCAACTAATTTCTTTGTTTATAATCTACTTAAAATATACATATATGTGTTAAATTTTTTTTTGTAAAATTTGCTTTTGTCCGTAACCCATTTTTATGTTTTCTGTCCAATTCTTACCTCAAATTTAACACATAATTTTTCTTTTAAATTCGTTTTTACATGTTAACCAACCACAATCATCATATCTAAACCTATTATAACAAAATTTTAACATAGTTTTACAACAATTTCATCATCATAATAATTTATATAAATGAAATAGAAATGGAAAAAATTATCCTCACAATGACTATTTGTATGAAGATGATGATGATTTTGGAGATGATTGATGATGCTCCTGTGATGATGACGAAAACGAGATGATGATGATTATTATGAGTTTTATGTTAAGTTTTCATGGTTTTATTTGTGGTTAAGGTGTTTGAAGTTGGTTGTGAGGAAGAAGATTAATATTATTATTATTATTATTATTTTCCCTACTCCTTCCTAGCTGCTGCTGCTTCTGTTCGATGGAGAAGCCAGAGGAAATTTAGGTGTTCACAATTATTTGATGTTTGGTGTATGAGTTTGAAGATAGAAGGAGTGTATATCATATATTGTATCAGTCGAAGATTTCAAACGTTATGGGTGTGTACAGGAGTTGGTCCCTCAATAATTGAAGTTAGTTGGGTTATATTTAGCCCGTTAATTTCAGGTACGGGTCCAATTATTTGTACCACGTGTCCCACTCAATTTTTCGTTTGTTTAAATTTTATTTTAAACTTTATAATTGATAAGTAAAATAAATGAAATAATGTTATTTAAAACTTTTAATAAAATTATTCACCTTAGTGGGACTGTACAGTTTATTTGTGTACCAGATTTCGGTTGAATTCGGAATTTATATTTTAAGGTAATGTTCCAAATACTAAAACAGGAACGGAAAAATAAATACTTTTATTATTTTCGACTTTTAGGTACGTTTTATAATTGTTTCTGTTCGTGTATGACGCGTCCTAAAAAGCAGTCTAACGGTTTCCGTTTTATTTTTGTTCTAATACTTCTCTAAAATAATTTCAAACAAAAATTATTTAAAAGCATTTTGAAGTTCTTTTTGGAACTTTACGATTCGCGTTTGATACGTTTAATATAAAACGTATAAGTTATTATATTATTTCAATAATATAAATATCTAATATTTGTAATTAATAATTTTCGGATTATTAATTATTTTATATTACCAACTTTTTTGTATTTAGTTTGTCAAGTTGAATATGTTCATTTCGTACATAATTATATATATACATGTAACTACGAATCTAATATATCACGTATCACATAGTAAGTTTCACAAACTTAACATATAGAAATCGTTTTGAATTCACTAATTAGGGAATTACTCTAGGTAATGCATGAAATTAAGAAATGATTAATACCCTAAATGGAGGATTGTCACAGGTTCGCTCGGTATGAATGCTAGCAGCCGACAGATAATCGCCCAAGGTATGTTAACCTATATACAATAAGTATATTAACATAAGTACGTTTTATTTGTTTAATCAACTTATGTTAACAGTTTGTTGGTTTGAAGAAATTATTGATTTCTTAATAATGTAAGTCGTTGAATTTGTTGGTGACATTGTGTTGAAATATTGTTATTATTTCTCTCGTCGTATATCTTGTTAAGTGTATATACACGTATGTAGTCGTATATATAATTGGATGTCGCTTTGTTCCCTTTGTACATATACTTGTTCTATATATGTATACTTGTGCAAATATACTTGTTGTATATTATTGAGTCATGTGTTTGTTAAACATGTAATCCATATATATATATATATATATATGTAAATATATTTTTTACAAGTGTCGTATGTATATATATATATCTATATATATAATTTCAATACGTTGTTTACGTATAAAAATGTGTAGATTTTCATTTGTTAAGAAAACATCCATTTGTGAATATGATATATTCAAATTTCGAGTTCTAGTTATACATGTGTATGTGTGTATATATATAAAGTTCATTACTTGTTATATATACTAAATAATGTCTTTAAAATGATATGTTATGTGGTTTATACATTTCCTCGTATTTATTTCCGTTAATAAAATAAATATCATTGTTTTCTAAAAAGATTATCGTGTACGTTTAATTATATCATTGTTAATGATTTCGAATCGAGTTTTAACGATAGTAAAAACGTATCAAGTTTGATATATATATATATATATATATATATATATATGTTATGTATATTTATATATATATATTATTTGTTGGCGCAAGTTTTAAAGTCCAATATTTTTGTCTCGAGTCTAACATATTTATAAGTTATTAATATATCGCAAGTCGTAATATTGTCTCGTTTCCAAAACATAATCATTCGGCCCAAAGGTATCTGACCCAGCTTGCGACCCGGCCCAGCTCACAGTCCACGGCCCAGCCCAACCGTTCGGCTTAGGCCTTCAGCCGTTCGGCTGAAGCCTTTGGCCCAGTTCTAGTCTCACTCTGTAACACCCTCAAAATTCGTTGATTTAGTTTAACGGAAGTATTTAGTTAAGTATGGGGAGTGCCACAATATACAGTGCATGCATACGTATCAGAGCATATGATTACAACATAACAAATATGTTAAGATGCCAAAGTATTAGTTACAAAGTTTACGATTCCTCGAATCGTACAAGTTAAAAGTATTAAGTTTACAAAAGTAGATTTCGTAAATATCACTAAAATCACTTTAGTTATACAAAAGAAATCCAGTTGTCAAAAATTGGCATCCTATTCCTTCGTGGGTCGCCTATGTTCCATGTGTGCAGGTCGTCTTACATGCAGCTAATTCCCTGAAAAACATAGTAAAAGTTAACAACGAGGTTGAGTGAATTCACAGGTTTTATGTTTACAATTATAGTTGGTTGTTTCAAAGCGTTCACAAATAGTTATGGTCATCACGATCAAATAAAGTTTCGTGGAGTGTTATCCAATGCGTACGTTTAGTGGGATGTGGCCCAAAGATGTAGTTACGTGGGATGTTACCCAAAATATAGTTTAAGATTCGTAGGAAAGCGGTATCCTATTATTAATTGTAGGAATGTCAGTATCCTGATAGTTATTCGTAGGAATGTCAGTATCCTAATAGTTGTTCGTAGGAATGTTAGTATCCTAATAGTTGTTCGTAGGAATGTCAGTATCCTAATAGTTGTTAACGGATCCATGTCAGTAGGATCGAGTACCCATGTCAGTAGGGTCCACCTAGTGGGGAGTGTCAGTGTCCCCTGTTCAACAAGTATAACGGATCCATGTCCGAAGGATCTAGTACCCATGTCAGTAGGGTTCAAATAGTAGGGAGTGTCAGTGTCCCTTGATCCATGTCAGTAGGATCTGGTCCATGTCAGAAGGACCCATTAGTTACCCAATCAGTTTCGTAGAAGCGTTGTTGGTCGTTCTCCAGTTTTTCCAAAACAAGTTTAATACGTTTGCAGTGTTTGTAGTATGAAAACATTTATTCATAAACGTCAGTTTGTGTAACAGTTTAACAGTTCAATGTACTCTAATTGTTCGAGTAAATCAGTATACAATCATGTATTCAAAACGTTTGACTATGTTTTCCACCCCTAGTTGAAAGCAGTAAAACAGTTAAAATGTAGGGGCTGTGAACTCACCTGTTGAGTTAAGTAATGTGCGAGTGCTAGCAAAGCCTAAAGCCCAAGTATAGTCCAAAATCTCCTAACGCCCTAAACGTATGAGATTTGATAAGTATGTGGATGTCTTAGTTTGACCATCCATGTTAGTGTTCGTTCAACCAAATTATGTCCAAAGTGTTTGTTTGTCGTTTAAGTTTGTAGTTTTAGAAATGTATACGACTCGTTGGTAACGGTTTGTAATAATAATTTCTGAAAACATTATTATATTCGTTTCGTTTTATGCTTAGCAAAAGTATATACTTTTGTATGTCAATCATCGTTGTAAAAAGTGTAGTTGTCGTTACGCGAAATGTCGAATCGTTGGGTAAAACTCAGTTCGCAGGGCAGAACTTCAGTTTGCAAGCCAGGTCAGTTCGGCTCGCTCGTTCGGCTCGCTCGTTCGACTCGCAAGCTCGGCTCGCAAGGGTTCAATTCGCATCTCGGTTCGGTTCGCAGCTCGATTCAGTTCGCACCTCGGTTCGGCTCGCAGCTCGGTTCGGCTCGCAGTTCGGTTCGGTTCGCATCGCGAGTTCGGTTCGCAGCTTGGTTCGGTTCGCATCGCGAGCTCGGTTCGCACCTCGGTTCGGTTCGCATCGTGAGCTCGGTTCGCAGCTCGGCTCGGTTCGCAGGAAGAACAGATCTCAGCTCGCAGAATGAGCTACACGTATTTTTAACTTTAAAAACACATTTTTAAGTCAATTTTTGGACATAATAAGTTGATAGAACACTAAAACATGATGTATTAAGTATTGCAAACACGAAATATCAAAGGAAATAGCAAAATCTAAGAGTTTGCGGGATTGTCGGGTTCTTACAAGGTTATCGCATGAGGAATCCGAGAAGATGGTTGTGTAGCTTTCGTCGTGGTGATCGTTTTTCTCTAAATGAGCTCGGTGATTTATTGCGTTTTTGTAGTAGTTTTTGTGTGATTTTTGGTGGTTTTTAGAGAGAAGATGGAGAGAAAATGGAGGTAGAGAGAGAGTGGAAAAATGAAAAATGAAAGGAAAGTGAGGTGGGGGTGAGGGTGGGGGCCGGTTTTGGTGGTCCAAAATGGGGAGGGGACTTTGTCCCAATCTTGTGGTATTTTACCCGTGTTCATTTACCCGACCGTTAAATGTTAAAATGTTTTTAAACGATAGGTTTTTAAATATGTTTTCGATTATACTTTTGGTTTAAAATAATTTAGTTGAGTAATAAAATTATAACTTTGTTTTATTTTTAGTTTTACAAATGGGTTTCGAGTTGTTTCAGTCGTACGAAATAAATGTTATTTGCAACAAAATAGATTGTAAATATTATCAACATAATATTTAATAAATAAATAACGTTATTTAATAATTTCATATTATCAAATAATTTGTTCACCAACGATCGTATATTTTGTAGTGTTTGTTCCGAATGTTTTGTACGCAATCGTACTAATTACGAAATATGTAATACTACGCGTATTAACTAGTTGGGCTTTGCTAGACTTACCTCTAAAAGTAGTTGTGAATTCACTCAAGTAGGGAATTAGCCTAATAATGCAAGTGTTTAGCGTATGTAATCGTGTTTAAATTTGCGGGGTGTCACACACTCGGTCCAGTCCAATTATTTAGTCAATTAACTATTTCGGTCCAAGCACCCAACCCAGCCGTTCGGGTTAAAAGTTGCAAACCGTTCGGCTCAACACAACCTAGCCGTTCGGCTCAGTTGGTTGAGCCGTTCGGCTCATTATTTCCAGCCGATCGGCTGGCTTAAGCTAGCCGTTCGGCTAAGCTTTCCCAGCCGGTCGTTTCCCCTACGCAGTCCCTGAGCTCTGTATTTGGTCTGTGTTCTATATATACAGATATATGCATGTTTTTGTTTCGGATTTTGGCTCGTTTTTACACCTTCCTAATATCATAGCATCATATATATTGCATTTTAACTACTTATCATTACATATGATCATGTATCCATATATGAATTTTGGGTTTTAAATTTTGATTTTCATAACCCACTTCATGAACAATCAATATGATCATCAAATTTATGTGTTATATACATGGATTACGATATATAAACATGTTAGATTACGAAATTTAAGTGTAGAAATCAAAGATTTGAAAGTTCCTTACAAAGGAGAAAGTGGTGAGGATGATGATGATACGTCCTGAGATGATGTTCATAGGAAGGTGGTGGTGCTGCGATGAAAGTGAAGATGGGTTGTAGGCTTGATGTTGTTCTTGCCTTGTTGTTCTCCCGCTGCTTCTGGTTCTTTTGTGTATTGATCAAAGAAGAAGAATAAGATTTGATGATAGTGGTGAATGATTGAAGGAATGGAGGAGGGAGTGTTTTACGGTTTTAATTTCAAACAAGTAAGGGAGATTACAGTGTCCGGTTCCTCAAATAATTGAGTTGGTTGATATATTATAAGCCCGTTAATTTCGAGTACGGGTATAATTAGTGAGATATAAAATTTAATATTTTATATTTTTATTTTGTAGATGTTCTCCTGGTTCGTTATTTAAATTTAGAATAATGATATTTTCACTATTTTAGACTGTTGTACAAATTTGTACATTTTACTGCGCGTGTCCAATTGGGTGCCAAATATCAGTCGAATTTCGAATTCATATTTTGAGGTAATGTTCCGAATACTTTCAAATGAATGAGAAAAATAGAACTTTTATGATTTGTGATCTCTGTATACATTTTACAATTGTTTCTGTTCGATACATAATACGTTTTATTTAAAACGTATATTTAAATCATTTTATCTATATGTTATAGGTATATTAATACTCGTAATTAATAATTGAATTATTAATTATTTTTGTGTCACCAAGTTTTGTTATTTACTTTTGTCGGGTTCATTCCGATACATTTGTATGTAACTTTAGATAACTACGTATTAAGTAATACTTTTTAGTTTAAAGTACTGGGCTTGCTAGGCTTACATCACACCAAAAAGTTTTATTTAAACTTAACCAGGAAATTAGAGTAAGAATACGCATGCTTAGTGTTTTTAATTAATACCTAATTTGGAGAGTTGTCACAAGTTCGAGCATAGTGCATAAAAGTAGTATGCAAGTACCTCAAATGCTCGAAACACATGAATTGTTAATTTTTCAAATTGATTTCCCGTTTTCTGAGACCAGTGATTTATTTGCAATTGAGTTGTAATTCCAGAGAAGTTTTTATAATGCAATTTTGGGTACGTTTAAGTGTGAAATATAGTCAAAGATTTTCTCCTCTTATTGACACTTTGTCTTTACACGTCTTATTCCATGGGTTGCCTCCCGAGAAGCGCTACTTTTATAGTCGAGAGCTTGACTTCCAAAAGGATATATTATAGAAATAATGTGAAGTGATGTCATCCTCCAGACACAAGTAGAGTCATAGACAACTAGAAATCATTGTCGTGTCTGAAAGAGCCATCTCTTCTCCTGCAAAGCAATGCTCAAGAAGTTCCCAAATTCAATGAACTGTGAGCTCCCCTTGTTGTCTTTCCATTATTCTCAAAGATTCCTCATCCATAGGCATCAGTCCCTATTTGCTAGGCATTTGTACAAATAGAGCAAACAAACGTGATCTACCAAACAAGTGATTATTCTCCAAATCATAAACTCACTGGTTTGCAAAAAAACCCATCAAAGTAAGTACTAAAACAAACCAGTGTATGGCCTGAAATCTAATCTCACACCAAAGTGTTAGTTGCCTATAATTTCACCGCAGCATAATTATCAGATATGGAAATATTAGCATGATTAGTTTAAATCAGGCCACCAAGTATAAAGATTTTCAAAGCACACATTTTTTAAAGAGTTCGAGCATAATATATATATTGACATACAAATTATGTTTTCAGATAAATCATTTAGAGATCTTATATGTATGTTCACAGCAACATATGTAAGTACCTCCAACGCTCGAAATATGTGAATGGGTGGTATAAGATGACTAACGTTCCTAATTCTCATTCTAGTAGGTTTCCATGTTCGTGAGTGAAATGGATAGTAAGAACTTGAGATCTTAGATAATGGTTAAAAATAGATGTTGCAATAAAGTCCAAACAAGTGGGAGTAGGAAGTTTTAAGGTTTTGACGAAAATCTGACTTCCAATTAAGTAATTTTCCAAACCATCCTTTTTGTTCATGAAAATAAAGAAAACATGGAACATTAATTTTAGGGTTTCATTTACTATTTATTAGGTTAGCATACTACTATTATCAAAACTATGTTAGACACGGGTTGCCTCCCGAGTAACGCTTGTTTTTGTTTGAGTCTCTAGCTTGACTCTAGCACTATTTGTCAGGCAATCCTAGAGGCTTCCTTGCATCCATCAGTAGACACAAGGGGTGATATTGGTACATACCTAAGAGTTTAAGGAAAGTTGAGGCTAGGGCATGTCCAATAATAGGAGATGATTCAAAGTGAGGGAATGGTTTTACCGGAGGTATACCAAATCTCTCATCTTTTAATACCTCCTTGGGTCGGATTGACAGAATGGGTTGGTCAAGGGAATCCTTACTGCTCCAGGACGTATATGTCATTATGTGGTGACGAGAAGGCTTGTAGGGAAACCATGACGCAGAACCCGTCTTACTTCCTATGGTCTTTGGGTTAATGAGAATGTTGTACTCTGGGCATGGAGGTAGGACAATATCCGTTATTGTCTCCAATCTTGTAACAAGATTCTCATCGACAACTTGGGCAATGGGTTCTATGGAAATAGAGGGTTCAACTAGATCAGTGGGTGATTCATTCGGAAAGATATATGGGATTTCATCAACCATAACTTGTTGTGGGATGTTATCAACCACATCGGTTTGAATTGGAATGAGATCACTTCCCGGAGTCAGTACACATTCCACTGGTCTCTCTGAAGCTGAGTCTTCTGTGTAAATCTCCTCTTCCGGTTCCTCTAGTTCTATCTCTTCATCTACCTCATCATACTCATCACTCCGGCCGGAAGTTTCAAGTGGCATTGGTTCGGAAAGTTCCTCTAGAATGAACTCCTCGTTGGTCTCGGACGTAGATAGGTTAAGAATAGGTGGAAGTGAGGATTTAGAAGATTGGGTAGGTGTAGGATTTGAAGGAGTTTTACAACCAGACTCATGAGAATGAAAGTCTTTGTCAAGTGATGTAGATGTGGTGTGTGAGTGCCTCTCATCTTCCTGTAGCCTATAGTCAGTTGTAACTTGATCCCTAGTTCTCTCATTTCTCACTTGGACTAGTGTTTCTATTTTAGACAGCTTATCAGTACATCTTCTAAGCATATCATCTTGTTCTGTCATTAATTGTTCAAGTGGGTTGTGAGAGGGTGAGAAAGTAGCATTACTGCTGAGATAAGCTATGGGCATATCTCTCAAGTCAAAACTTTCATATGGTTGTGGTTCGTGTATAGGGTATGATGAGTGTGGATAGACTCTGAATGGTTCAGAATAGTAAGGTTGATATTGATGTTGTCGGAAAACATAAGGTTCATACTGGTATTGTTAGTGAGGATCTAAATACCCTATGTTATCCGGATAAGTCATACTATACCTTTGACATTCATTATCTACTTGGGCATCACTCCTACCTTTATCAAGACTATCTAGATGATCAATTAGTTGTTGCACAATTACCATTTCCAAGTTAAGAACGCACATGAAGAAGGTTTTAGAATTAAAGTTGAGGTGAGAAGGGAAATTTATCTAAACTACACTACGCTAACTTAATCTAGCTATGCTTAATCTACAGACAGAAAGTAACTTCAGATAGGGATGGTGAATCCCAATCCAAAAGGATCGCTTAAAAACTAAATTTGTCTAAACAGGCTCCGAATCGTACTACCGTCCCCGGCAGCGGCGCCAAACACTTGACGCGCGTCCAACGGTCGGATCAGGAATCATTTCCCGTCGTTGCAGACCTTTCCGCTGGGCGCGGCGTTAGTGGGTAGTTTTTAATTTATATTTTGTCGGGGGAGCCTAATCCTCCGTACAACCTACTGTTATTAGGTACGAATACCTGATACTAGTACGTGGTAAGGATGATCCAGGGTCGTTCCTCGCGATGACAAAATTGAAACGGAGCTAGTTCGGATAACTTAGTAATCAAGCTAGGGTTTTGGATAATTGGATAGGTGATTGATTTTGGGTTTTTATTTATTTAAACTACTAAAGCTAATAAAACATAAAAGTAAAGGGAAGCGAGCATACATGTAACACTTAAATATAACAAAGACGTGGTTCACCATGATTTAATATAGAGTATATTAAATCAGCTAATATCCTGTTTATAGACTTAGGAGCTAGTTGGGATGATGTTTATTGGGGACACATTCAGCTAATAGACAGATAAACTTAGCTGTAAACACTAGGACCCTACTTATTTAGTTCCGGATCAAAATACGTATGTCACTGAGTACCTAGGCTATCATGAACCCTGATCAGATCATACTGTTTTCAAACCCCCCTGAACTTGTCTTGAAGAAGACCAAGTAACCCTTAAAGTATCTAGGGTGTAGGCATAAGGCAACAGACCGCAATTGTATTTACTGACCATTCTTAACCCCTAACTCTATTTGTTATTGTCTAACTGTGTACTGGTTGTTAACTGTTGTTATTCTAAACTATCAGTATTGTAGAGTTAAGGAATGTTTATGGAGCATTAAGCTCTCTTGACAGAACTCTATATTTATCTAATTCAAGCATATAATCTATCGTCATAAACATAAACCCTCCTTTACATTCAGGCGTTCATCCCTAGGAATAATCACGGTGTACAGCGCAATTAGGTACTTCCACAGTGTTCCCGACTCAAGGTATACTCACGATGTACTGTACGTTGGGCATTTCCACAGCTGTATTTAAACCTTTGTGTACTAACGGTGTACAGGGCAGCGAGCATTTCCACAGCTTTGATTCCTAGACCCGAGTTCTAGAAGGATCACTTCTAGGTAATCCACGATGAAACAGTCCTACGGCATTTCCTTAGCTTCCACGTATCTGTACTCCACCAGTGGTGTTTCCAAAGCTATACGAAGTACTGTGCCATTTTACGGAAAGTTCATAGCTTCATACTGTAACTGGAGACAACTATTTTTATGTAGCTAGGGTTTGCAAAGTCCTAAAGCTAAGGCAATAGTCACGTGAAAGTCTGGAAAGGGTGACGAGAAACTAGATCTATAAACAGGATAAGTTTAGACAGATAACAGAGTATAACAACTCCCAAACATCATCAATAACTATCTAAATCATGGCAAACATACAAGCAACTACTCACAAAGCATAGCAATAAAAATTTCTAACATAAATAAATCACAAACATCAAACAAGAACATTATGACAAATTAATACTAGAAAGGATAGATAATACCGATACAATTTGCGAGCAGAATAACAGCTTGTATTTCTTCGTACAATATCCAAGCATTACAATACTAGCTTCTACTAATTAAATTACATAATTAAGAAAGAAAAGGAAAGGTTTCTCCCCTAGTCTTCCCACTAGTTCCAAGGGTTAAACACTAGAGAGAGAAACTAGAGAGAGAGACTAGAGAGAGAACCTAGAGAGAGAGAGTGTGTGAGAGAGAAAGTGAGATATGAGAAAGTGAGATATGAGAAATGAGAATGAGGTGTGTGAAATGAGGAGGAGGTGACTCCTATTAATAGGCAAAGTCTCAAATCAGCCGTACAAGTCGCGAAGCACCAACGTACAAGCAAACGAAGCACAAACGAGCACCAATTGGGGTACCAGGGGCCGTATAGGGCCTTCATAAAGCCGTATACATTGTGTAAAGGGCCGTATACGGTCTTGGTGGGGCCGTATACGGTCTCCAGGGCCGTATTCGGTCCCCGTCTGATTTTGTTCGTTGCTTAAAACGTGCGTATCTCCTTCGTTACACGTCCGTTGGACCTGATTCTTTCGCCTAAGGCTTCGTAATTCCGTTACGCTTCTAATGGTACTAATCTCACAGAAATTGGATGTGTGTAGCTTAAGCATGTTCGGAATGACTTTCAACGATCTGTAGAAGCCGTATCTCCTCCGTTCTTTACTCAATTTGCATGATTCTTGATTCTACTGTCTCGTTTTTACCTATTACAACATACCATAAGGTTAGAATGTGCTTATCCTAAGGTAAATGAGGGTGTGAGAATTGGTTGTTGTTTATTCGCTCTGTTTTGCTCGTTATTTGGACGTTTTTAGTGATTTTTGTAGCAACGGCTATATTTGGAGCACTTTAGTGAATTTTAGTAAATAATGATTGTTTTGGAATGTTTTCACTAAAGATATGCCCAAAAAGTGTGGAATATTGTACTTAAAAAAATGACTTTTTACGTCACATCACAAACCCACAACCTTCTGCGATCCGAACTCACTTCCTCTGCGAACTGAGACTGTGCAACGCGAAACGAACTGAGATTTCATTCGATTTTCGATTCTCAAGAACGAGGAAGGGAATTTTATTCCATGGATTATTTACTACTTTCGATTGTGCATCTTTTGAAGTAAGTTTCATAAGATTTTACCGTGTGTTCATCGAGATATCGATGGTATTATGTTTTGTAACTTTCGGTTTTATTTTTTACGGATTACATAAGAATTAGTGAAAGATAAAATTTGAGACTCGTAGTATTTATTGATCGATGTATAGCGCCCATGCATGAATCGTTTAATTGCATTATAATTAGTTCGATCATTGTTTTATTTTTGAAATTGAGTCACAGCGGTTTCTGCGAAGCGAGATGTATCTAGGCTCACAGCACGCTCCTGCGAAGTGGGTTCACTCTTTGAACTCGGCTCGCATGTTCTCCTGCGAAGCGAGATCTCGAATCGCAGACCATTCCTCCGAAGCGAGTTCAATGACTTAAACTCTGCTGCGCAGATCAATCCTGCGAAGTGAGTTCAATGACTTAAAGTAGGATCGCAGACCTTAATAACGAAGCGAAACCACTTAGTTGACTTTTGTTGACTAAAGCGAATTGAAGCTCACCTCGCAGTGGCTACTTGCGAAGCGAGTTGAGTTCGTTGACTTTTGTTGGCTAAAGCGAACTGAAGCTCACCTCGCAGCGGCTACTTGCGAAGCGAGTTGAGCGAGTTGACTTTTGTTGACTTTGAAAATAAAATTTAAATTTTTCTCCTTTAACTTGAGTTGTGAACTGGACGTTTGATTTATTCGATATTTATTTTACATAATCATTGTTTTAAACCTCTTTTCGATTTGAGAACCTTAAGGTTACAAATAATTTACAAGTTACCTTTTTAATACACGTTTAGGCTTACAAACTTTCGTTAATAAGTTAAATATGTGTAACACTTTAGAACTTCGAGTTATTTCATATCGAAAGTCTTCCGACTCATAGCGTAGTCGAGCGGCGTGTCCCGATTGTTGTCGGCGGTACGATAACTTAAATTTTCACTTGTAACTAACGAACGGTATATAAGTTTGGGAAAATAATTGTATTTAACAGTTCAATTAAGTTCAATAAATTAAGTTACTAGTTGATAGTAAACTTGGATGTGTGATGATCACTTAAATCATAATACATTGAAGTTTAAATTAACTAATGTTCGTTAGGTTAAGCTAATTGTCATTTGTGTAATTTCTGATCACAGATATGGCTGCTAGAACTTTTGCGTCTACTCACAATATTCTGGTGAATCTAGACGTCAATGAGCGCAACTGGGATATTGACGTATTGGCTAGATCACGTATTCGATATACCATTACGGAATCTCCACCGATCTCTCAGAGTCTTCTGAACCAGTTATGGGAGAATATAGAGTACGATGCTACGGCTAACCCTTCGGTGATACGGACGAGGGTTAACCAACATCCTGTTGTTTTCTATGTTGATGATATTCGACAGATTTTGCAACTGGGTACTGGTGAGCAAGAAGCTGGTCCCTTTGCTTATTCTACTGATCTAATTCAGGGAGCTTTGGGTAGAATGGGATATTCTGGTCCTAAGAGAGGCCGTCAGTTCATCAAGGCCTTTGTGCTTGGACAGTGGAGATTCCTGTTTCATATTATTGTTACTATCTTTGGTAACAAAAAGGCAGGATATGATGAGCTGAGCCCTTAGCTGATGTCTGGGTTACTGTCCCTGTTGTACAACAAACCATACAGTTTCTCTTCTTATATTTTTAGCTCCTTTATTGGTCAGATTACTGGGGCAGTCAGGATGAAGTTTCTGATATATCCACAATTCTGCTTGCTTATTATCCGTCATCAGATTCTTGACCTGCCAGCTTTTGCACCCGATCTGCATGTTGATAGGATTGGGCTGAGAACATACAATGCATGTTTTTAGAATTCTGCTAAGCGTCCTGATCACATAAAGCCGGAAGCTTGTGATTTTTTTGGTTAACTTTTGGATGAGAATTATGTTGCTCTGGCCAACAACAGTTGGATGGATGCAGGAGCTTAACCTCAAGCTCAAGCACCACCACAGCCTCAACCTGCAGCTGAGCCTCCGGATCTGATCGAGGATGTTTTGATACAATCTGATCAGCAGGAACAACATGTTATTCCTGATAATGTAGCTCAGGTTGTGCAGGATGTACTGCCGACCCAGTACTTCAAGCGATTGAGGATTATCAACCTCGGTTACTTAATTTTATACTTAAATATAATTATCTTGAAACTTAGATGATAGAGATTAATATCTAATCATAAAAGTTTAAATATACTACATCACAGGAGGATGCTGGCCCAGAGGTTGTTAGACCTGAGGGCAATTTGAGGCACGTTGGACTGGATGCTGGGATATCTAGTAGTTTGGCTAAAGAGGGTGCCATGATATCTGATTCTGATGATGAGGAAACTGATGATGATACTGATCCTCGACCCAGGTTTCCTACGGGTATTCCTTCGAGTATGATCAAGAAAGGATCAAGGGTATTCATGGATCCAGCCAACAAGGGAAAGAATAAAGTCGATGAGAAGGATCTTGATTATCATTTGATTGATGAGGATTCAGAGGATGAAGAGGATACATCTCTTGTGACATCACGCAGAAAGCGTATACGCTCTGCTACTACCCAACTAACTATTGGAAATTTGTCTTGTCCAGGTAACTTTTTATAATTATAATCCTGTGTAGTATGCTGTAAATTCTACTCTAGAGACTGAGATAGATATTTTCTATAACAGTTGCTAGGGAACGACAGCCTGCTCAGGCTAAACCTAAGAGGCAACGATTGACTGTTGTTGTGTCTGAGACCTCAGAGAAGGTTAGAGATACATATTATGTTAATATTTCTTACTTAATCAGAGATTGGGATAGATTATTCTGTGACTTTTACTGATTTAAGTTATTTATAGGTGTCTGCTTCTACTACTCCTACTTCCCGGTTTCTGACTAACAAGGCTAGTCGTATTGCTGCGAGCTTACTGAGTGATGCATTTGAACAACTGGTTCAACAACAAGTACGATCTACATCTGCACAGCCTGTTGCTCCACCTGCACAGCCACCGGTGAAAGCTTCTGAACGGGTTTCCAACTTGGAATCTCGCGTTTATACTCTCGGAGCTCAGCATGTGACTCTTGCCAAAGCTTTTACGACTCAGCGTCAGGCATACAATGACCTGTTGAAGGCACATAAGATGTTTCTCAGAGATGCTGAGGATAACCAGAGAAAGCTTGATCGTCTTGAGAGATTAGTTCTGAATCTATACAAGGACAAGTCATCTCAGGGGGAGATCCTGGCATATCATGAGTCATGCAAGGAGGATGAGCTGAGAAAGAAGCAACGTAATGACAAAGATGATGATCTCAATGCACAGAAAGATAGTGAGCCGGCTGGTCCTTCAAATACTAGTGAGCAAGCTACGATTCAGGGGGAGTCTGAGTCTGCTGGTGCTGGTGCAAGTGGAAGTGGAGTTGGTGAAGCTGGTGAGAAAACTACTAAATAGTTTGAGTAGTTATGATTTGTAATATTAAACTGATATACTTTTGTAATTTTAGATTGATTGTAATATTATTTATAATCTTTGAAAGATTAATGTTTTTGTAAGTATATAAGTTAAGTTGATATAAGATTTAGACTTGCGGTTTTATATAACAAGTGAAAATGATATCAGATTAATTATAAAAGATTTAGACTTGAGATATTTTATAACAAGTTAAAATTATATAAGATTAATAATTAGTTGTGATTATACGATTGAGATAAATAAGGAAATTCTTAGATTGATTCAGGGTAATCAATGAAAGGATTTGTATTATATTATCTAATTCGTGTTATTTAAATTGATTACAGAAAAGAATGTTGAAAGTGATTCTGATACTGAGATTATTGATGAGGTCGAAGTAGAATTTGATTATGATCTAGAGGAAAGTGAATTTGTACCTCCTGAAGATTGGACTTCTATTACTAATGTTGGGTTAGTTGAAGGTGTTGATCTTGATGTTGATATTGATAAACATATCATAAACCCTTCAAGGACTAATGTGGTTATTCAGGATGAAGAAGGAGAAAGAGTTATAGATTTGGATGAATATCTATATGAATCAACTGATTCTGATTCTAAAGAAAATCTTCCTGATAGTCAAAAAGATAATCCGATGTTTAAGCCTTTAGAGAAGAAGAAAAAGGCAAAAACTTCGATATTAGAAGTTGATATTACTGGAAAACGTGTACCTAAGAAATGTATAATTGGATGGTATTATGACGCAGATCTGAAGCTTTTTACAATCAAAAGATATGATGGAGTTCATTATTTTGAAAGAAAGCTTGCAGTCTTCAGTTCTTTACCAAGGTTTGAAATTCAAGACTTGGCTAGATTGGAGATGAAAAAGCCTAGTAATGATCCTTATGGAAGGTATGTCGAAAACATAATCAAGACTGAGGGTTGGTCAATGAAATTTGAACGTATTAAACCAAGAGTCGGAAGGACCATCAAGTTAAAAGAAAGAAGTCAAAGAACAGGAAGACGACTGCGTAAAAAGATATATCCAGCAGCTAAATGCGTACAACAGATACCGTTAAAGCTTATGCCTCAGGATATTCTGGGAAATATGAAGAGATGATATGTAGAAGCTGGAACTGGTGAAGCTGTGGTTTTTGAAGCTGATGATGAAGTGGAAGGTGGTGAGAGAGAACTTTTAAGAGAGTATGACCATCGACACTTAGTGAATCTTTCCAAGAGTGATTTGTTGATGTTATACAAGAACAGGATCACTGCTATTGAAGGATGGGAAGATTTAGAAAGAGATTATCAGCTAATGGTTAAAACTTGCATTAAACTGAAGATGTATGCTAGAAGTAAAATTTACAAATGATTATCAAAGACAACTTGAAGACATAGAAGCTAGAGCTATTGTCAAGGGGGAGTCTATGGGGACATGTTATTGTGACAACAGATCTAGCTCTAGCTTGTAATAGCACTAGGGATTATTGTAATCAAGTTTGTAAATTGGTTTTGAATTGTAATAAAAATATTGGTTGGTAAACATTTTAGAGTTAAATGTTAAATACGGAAAAATGTTGACCAAGTTTGACTTGGCATCTGCGGTGCGAACCGAGTTGGGTTCGCAGGGCAGATGTGCGAGCCGAGCTGAGTCAGTTCGCTGGGCCAAGTTGGGCTGCGAACCGAGTCGGTTCGCAGAGGCCATAATCTACGAGTTGAGTCGAGTATTTATGCAAATTAGGTTTTAAACCTAATTAACTTTTGCCATAATACTCATACGAATTTTCTGAGTTTCCAGAGCTATTCTAAGCATTCTAAGAGCTAGGTATTGATAGATAAACGTTAGTTTTAATCATACAAAGCTAAATAGTAATCGATTTCACTAATACTTGTGAAACAAACCGTTTACAATCCATAAACTAGTATTAAGGGATTCCTCACCTTAATACCTAAAGATAACATCGTTATCGATCCTAATACATATGGACTTATAGAGACTCTCCAAAAAAGTAAGAATATATTTGTCGTATTAGACTATATTTTCTAAACTTTAAGCAAATTCATTGCAAACAGTTTTTGTATTTGATATACAAAGCGTAAATTCTTATAAAATAGTACGTTCTTTTTACATTATTTGTTTGTATTACGGTTTATATAAATTTGAAAACTAGTGCTACGGGTCATCCAATTGGGTGCGTGATGATGGTGTTTTCTGGATGGAACTTCCGTTATTTCTTTTTAACAAGAAAATACCTTTTTAACGTGGACGAGTATATGAAAAAAAGGTATGTGTACCGTCATATATATTTTTAAAAAGGACCCCTTCAAATTTAATAATAACACTAATGCAACTTGATAGATTTCAGATTTGAATTATCAGATGCGTGTTGGTAGGACCTTTGTATATATTTTTGTGTGGTCGCAATCTAGTCGATCGACATGGTTGGAAAGCTGTCTATGATTTGCTTATATCCATAAAATTGCAAGATATTTTAGAATTGTACTAAAAATGTCCATATGTTTATCAACTTTGATTTGATATATTTTGTTGTTTAATACTTTATTTTTATTCATTATATAGAAACGTGTTTTTGATTATTAAAACTCCGATTTCTTACCATTAATTGTTTAATATCTGATATCTTTGTCAAACACTCACTCCTCAAAATATAAGAGGTAAATGTAAATCTTTATACTAGCATAATACCCGCACTATGCAACGAAAATTAATAAACAGTGACTCAACATAGTCATATGTTATTTTTGTTATTTGCTAATGAATTACCCATGAGTATGAGTTGATATTAATAGTTTGCTTGTATGTATCGTTCGGGATTCGGTATATAATTGATGATAATTAAAATATGTGTGAGATAACAGGATTATAATGTAAAATGTGAATTATATAATTATATGTGGAAATGTTGAGTCTTAATTTTTTAAGAGTATTCTATAAATAAAACATTAAGATGCTTTATAAGTAGTTATAAATAAGGTGAGTTGTAAAAGATATACAAAGATAAAGGGAGATGATATCGCAGACTTCTACGTTTTACACAGGTACTAAAAGCTATTTGACAATTTATACCCTCAAACTAATTCTACCAAACCATGTACAACGGAGACAATTAATAACTTTCTCCAATTCTTTTTTCTATTAATCTCAATTGTCGATGTCGATGTCGATTGTCGATACACCATAAGCCGCAACTTTTTTTCAACGATCCACCTATTTCGTCTAAAACAAATTAAACCTAATACTAGTAGTTAACACCGAAAAGAGTAGATTTTTGAATCTTTGGTCTTAGAGTAGGCAAATTAACCACAAGAACAAGGATTTGTATTTTTCTATTTTCTTCAAATTCTTTGTAATTATTCAATCATCAACTAGGATTTATTCTTTCTTCAAATTCTTTTTAACATTAAATCATCAAGAACAAGGATTTATATTTTTTTGCGCCATAAATGAATTGGATTGAGGGCAAATAAAAACCCTATTTTTCTACAGGGTTTCTTTCCCAGCGCGATTCGTATGTGTCAGGGTGTGGAAGTGAATTTTCAGTATGTCGGGATTACAACATCGTCGAGGTGCGGTTGCCGGGAATTGAAGAAGTGCCAGAATGAAACGAGAGCGGTGGAGGACATTAGGGGTGTTCATGGACGGTTAATCGGGGGTTCGGTTAACCGAGAACCGGTTAACCGAAAATAGGTTCGTTAGTTTCTTGAACCTAAACAGAAACTGAATATAAATATAATATATACAATATATATATATATATATATATATATATATATATATATATATATATATAAAACTATGTTAAACTTTTTGTTTAACCGTTTCTGATATGTATTCCAAAATCATGAACCGAAATCAAAAACCGAAAAATATCAGTTCGGTTAACCGAAACCGAAAAATGAAAAAAATTCAGTTCGATTAACCTAAATTCGGTTCAATTCAATCGGTTTACAGTTTAGTTTTTTGGTTTCCAAATATTTTAAACACCCCTAGAGGACATGGCTTTGTGGTGACCGGGGATTTGTGGGGAATGAAAGTGTATGAGATGGGGTGAAATAGTATAAGGTTATAATTGTCAAATAAGTTTAAATACCTATGTAGGAATTAAATGTCTATGGCAAAATCACCTCTTAAAAATAAAAATTACAATGTTTGACTGTTTAGCTTCACATATTCGTTATAATGTCATTATGTCAACAACATTTTTATTTAACCTCTTTCATCACCTTTAAAAATATTTAAAGGTTTAAACTTCGTTAAAAACACTTGAAATTCATAAATATATCACAAAATTTATATATTAAACTCACTAATTATAGAAAATTAAACTTCATCAAATTTTCCCATATTTAAATTATTTTATATTTATATAATGTATTGATTATAACCAAGCAAATTCAGTTTTCGGTCTATATATCTCCTTGGACTGCAATTTATCTGAGTTTCACTAATCATTTTGTAACCTCATACGAGGTTTACAACTTTACTTTTAGCGACTTAATCAAAAAGGTATTGTTTGCCCATTACTGTAACTACTAGACGTCGACCATGCATTTCACCATAACCTTTACATTCCCCCGTAGATTCGATTATAACGTATAAAATAAAGTGAAAAACTGTAAATATTAAATAAACTAGAGGGTGTAAAGTGTAAATATTTAAATCGTTCGGATATAATTAGAATAAAATATTAGTAGTTAACATATTATGGCAAATTTAAACTAGTAAACTACCTTAAAACTAGTAAACTACCTTAAAATGAAAAATCGAAATATATCGGTTCGATCGGTTAACCAAAACTGAAAAATGAAAAAAATTTAGTTCGGTTAACCTAAATTCGGTTCAATTCAACCGATTTACAGTTTAGTTTTTCGGTTTCGAAATATTTTGAACACCCCTAGAGCACATAGCTTTGTGGTGACCGGGGATTTGTGGGGAATGAAAGTGTATGAGATGGGGTAACATAGTATAAGGTTATAATTGTCAAATAAGTTTAAATACTTGTGTAGAAATTAAATATCCATGTGGCAAAATCACCTCCCAAAGATAAAATTATAATGTTTTCGTTCTATATATCTCCTTGGACTTCCATTTATCTGAGTTTCACAAATCATTTTGTAAACTCATACGAGGTTTACAACTTTACTTTTAGCGACTTAATCAAAAAGGTATTGTTTGCCCATTACTGTAACTACTAGACGTCGACCATGCATTTAACCATAACCATAAACACTCCCCCGTAGATTCGATTATAACGTATAATTTAAAGTGGAAAACTGTAAATATTAAAAACATTAGAGGGTGTAAAGTGTAAATAATTCAGAATTGGAACCATTATTAACAGAAACCTCCACCTCTCACCTGCAACCCAAATTCAACTCCTCTTCCTTCTCTTTCTCTCAAAATAAAAATGGCAACAGTTCCTCTTGGAACTCATCTTCACAATTCTTCTCCCTTACAAAACCCTAAATTCCTTATTAATCCCATTGTTCATAAATATAAACAATCTCGTTTCGATTACAGCAGGAAACAGAGTTTCATGCTCAAAAATGGCGCCAAAACCTGTAATTTCGGACCTTGTTTTGATTCTAGGGTTCCGAACGGTAATTCAACCATCAGAGCTGCTGCTACTAGCTCCGATACAGCTCTTCTTGATGCTGCCGTCTCCGATGACGTCATCTATCAACAAACGTTTCCGTTACAACGCATTCAAAAGGTTCGTTTCAACTCAATTGAGTATGTGTTTGCGTGCGGATGCAGGGTGGGGGAAGTGTACGCTGCTGCCCCCACTATACATTTTAAATTACATAAAAAAGAAATTTTTTAAGGTATTAATTGACATTTAAATTTTCGCTACCACAAAAGTATAATTTAAATATAAAAAATAATTTTTTTGACCGCCTCCATTCGAATTTTCAAGCTCCGCTTCTGTCTATATGCTTTTGGGGTTTGTTGAAGTGGAAGCCTTAAGTTGGAGATTGATAGATTAAATAGTTGAAAGTGCATTGTATTGATTAGCTGCTTAATAGTAAGAATAGTTTAATTTTAGCAGGTATCAGTGTATCACACCAAATTCATGAAATTTAAAATTGAGAGATATAAAATTAAAGTAAATGTGTAAATTGAATGACATTCTGAATTTCACACGGTCCAACTATCAAACGAAGGGTGGGGTTCAAATTATAATAGAAATTTGTGTGAGAATAAGGGAATCAATAATATCATGCAATGTGTGGAAAGAGAATGCTCACATGTACAAAACTCATTTACCCCTAACATCAATTGTCTCACAAACGACAAATCGAAAAATCATGAAAATTGCACCATTAAATTCGGCGTTTTCTCCTCTTCGATTTTCCGTCGATCAAGGCATACTTTCGACGAGAATTTTTTTTCCATTTTTTTGGTGGGTTTCACATTTACTAACACATGTGTTAAAGTGTTGCGTTTAGAGTTTGGGGTTTAGGGTTTAGGGGTTAGGGTTTAGGGTTTGAGGGGTTTCTCGCCGAAACCTCAAACCCTAAACCCCAAACCCCTAACCCTAAATCATACTAAACCCTAAACCTTAAACCCTACTAAACCCTAAATACTACTAAACCCTAAACCCTAAACCTTGCTAAACCCTAACCCTAACCTTAAACTCTAACCTTAACCCCAAATTAAATGTATAATCAATCACTAACACATGTGTTATTAATTTGTAAGACCCACTAAAAAATGGAAGAAAAAAAAGTTATCGAAAGTATGCCTTGAGGGATGGAAAATCGAAGAGGAGAAAACGCTGAATTTTATGGTGCAATTTTCATGATTTTTCGACTTACCGTTTGTGAGATATTTAATTTTTAAAAATGTGGAGGAGAGAGAATAAAGTGACACATGACAGAAATCTGTGGGTTCCCCATTCTCACTCAAAGTTGGTGTACTCATTTGAGCGTTACTCATCAAACGAAAATCAAATAACGTCTAAAAACTAAGGAAAAGGTAAAAATTGGGATTTACATGAAGGAAATTGGGCAAGAGTGTTGGGGAAACCTCTTGCGCCTGTTTACCGCTAGGTCTGGCTCGTCAAGACCTTTGCGTTCATATAATAGAGGTCCTGTAACTCCTAACTGATTAGAAGTTAGAATTCTTTCCAGCGCGTTCATATAATGGAGGTCCTGTAACTCCTGTAACTCCCACTGATACATGAAACAGTCTGCCAACTCTGGGATCAAATGTATTTTTTCGTTGTATTTTTTTCTTGTAGACAACATGTTGTATGTTTAGCATTCTTCTTGGGGTGTTATTGTTGATGATGGTTGACTATTATAAACTGACAGGAGGAAGGAAAAATATTAATCAGATTAGATAGTGGTAAGGATGATGAAAATTGGCAGCTAACTATAGGATGTAACCTTCCAGGGAAATGGGTTCTTCATTGGGGAGTTAATTACGTCGACGACATTGGCAGGTTTGGTTGACCCTGTACTTATACTTTTGATCTAAAATATTAGGTCACTTTTTAAAATGTGAAATTATATGTCTCAAGAGTTTCGAGACGAACTTTGTGTTGTTCAATGATTGTAGTGAATGGGATCAGCCTCCTGTTGAGATGCGACCCCAGGGCTCTATTACCGTAAAGGTATTCTAATTTGCTCAATTTTATCATTGTTAATCGCACTTTAACCTTAGCTAATAGTATACTTATGTATTTTATACCTCATCTTTCAGGACTACGCAATTGATACCCCTTTGACAAAATCATCAACAGCGGCAGAAGCAGATTCCCTTTATGAAGTCAAGATTGATATTAATGCTAAAAGTTCACTTGCAGCTATAAATTTTGTATTAAAGGTACTAGTTGAAGTTGTTGGTTTAGGATTTTCATTTTCTTTGTAATTATGGCTCTTGCACTTAATTAATCAATTTTTAGTGATTTAGGACGAGGAAACCGGATCTTGGTATCAGTACAGAGGGAGAGATTTTAAGGTGCCACTTGTCGATTTCCATAAGGATGATGACAATGCTGTAGGAGCTAACCAGGGCTTTGCCACATGGCCAGGTTGGATTACACAATTTCTTCTCTAATCGTTATATTTTTGTTAATTTAAGAATCTTCCATTTTATATGATATTTTTCAGGGCAATTTCCCAGCATGACAATCCAATCAAAAGGCGTAAATTCTGAAGATGAAATTAAGAACGGTAACTTGAAGGAATCTGTCAAAAGTTTCTATGAAGAGCATTTGATCGTAAAAGACACCGTTGTTGAGAACACTATGAATGTGTACTTGAAGAAATGTTCAGAGGAATCTAATCACGTTGTGCATATAGAAACTGATATTCCTGGTGATGTTATTGTTCATTGGGGAGTCTGCATGGATGAGGAGAGTAAGATGTGGGAACTTCCTTCTGGACCGTATCCCGATAATACTTCTGTATTTAAAAACAAGGCTTTGCGCACTCAATTGCAGCAAAGGGAAGGTGGTCAAGGTTGCTCTGGAGTATTTCCGTTAGTTGAAGGAATCGCAGGTTTTGTTTATGTTTTGAAACTTAGTGATAATACATGGATTAATTATATGGGCAATGACTTTTACATACCTATTTCCGCATTCCAGAAACTAGAAAAGAGTGTTTCTGGAACTGTGGGGGAAGACTTAAAGGTGGTTGAAGAAGGTTCCGAATATACTGATGATATAATCAATGAAATTAGACATCTTGTAAGTGGCATATCCTCTGAAGGGAACCAAAAAACAAAAAGTAAAGAAGCACAAGAAATGATTCTTCAAGAGATTGAAAAGTTAGCTGCCGAAGCATATGGTATCTTCAGAAGCTCTGTGAAAATTCTACCGGAAATGATAGAGACCGAAGTCGAAGATGATGAATCACCCGCTATAATAAAGTCTGCCACCGGTTCCGGTTTTGAAATTCTGTTTCAGGGCTTTAATTGGGAGTCTAACAAGTCTGGGAAATGGTATGTGGAACTAGAAGAAAAAGCAGCTGAATTGGCTTCGCTTGGGTTCACCGTGGTTTGGTTGCCTCCACCAACAGAATCCATATCGGCTGAAGGCTATATGCCTAGAGATCTTTATAATTTAAACTCCAGGTAGTTTTGTGTGCGCCTGCGTGTGTTTTATTTGATATTTTGTTCAACAAATAGACTATCAAGATGATGAGATATAAATTTTTTGATCAGATATGGGAGTGTTGATGAGTTGAAGAACGTGGTCAAGAAATTCCATCAAGTTGGTATTAAAGTTCTAGGGGATGCTGTCATAAATCATCGATGCGCACATTATCAGAATCAAAATGGTATTTGGAACATTTTTGGTGGTCTATTAAATTGGGATGATCGTGCAGTTGTTGGTGACGATCCTCATTTTCAGGTATGATATCTATTAATATTTACTGCTTTCTTAATGGTGGTGTTATAGAAATATTTTAGAACCGTCTTAATTGTCTTGTAGGGCCGTGGAAATAAGAGTAGTGGTGATAATTTCCATGCTGCCCCAAATATTGATCATTCACAAGAGTTTGTGAGAAAAGATCTCTGTGAATGGTTACGCTGGCTTAGGTTACTCATCTCATCTCACCTTAATTCCATTTCATATTTTTTATGAGTAAAATTCGTATGTTATAAAGTGTTTAATGTTACAGGAAAGAGATCGGATATGATGGATGGAGGTTGGATTATGTGAGGGGATTTTGGGGTGGTTATGTAAAGGAGTACATGGAGGCAAGTGAGCCGTATTTTACTGTTGGTGAGTATTGGGATTCTCTAAGTTACACGTATGGTGAGATGGATCATAATCAAGATGCACATAGACAAAGGATTGTTGACTGGATTAATGATACCAGTGGAACCGCTGGAGCCTTTGATGTCACAACAAAAGGAATTCTTCATTCTGTAAGGAAAAATGCTTGACATGTCTTACGATATTGACCTAAAACTAAACCCAAAAAATTGAATGGTGCATATGTTAAAATGATCAGTGCAATCCATATGTCAAAAATGTATCATTAGTCACAAATTTAGGTCTATATTTTTAGTCATATTTAGCATTACTTTCCAACTTAAAATTGGATTACATGAGATTTCATGTCATAGTTTGTTGTATACAATTAATTACAGGCAATTGAAAGATGTGAATATTGGAGATTAAGTGATTCTAGAGGAAAACCTCCAGGGGTTGTTGGTTGGTGGCCGTCTCGTGCTGTCACGTTTATTGAAAATCATGACACTGGTTCTACGCAGGTATTCTCCCTTTAGTGTATGTATGAATGTGTATAAATTTCGGTCAACACACTTCTTAAGTTTATTTTTCTTTTTTAGGGTCACTGGAGATTTCCAGGTGGAAAGGAGATGCAAGGATATGCTTACATCCTGACTCACCCGGGGACACCATCTGTTTTCTATGATCACTTGTTCTCCCGTTACAAGAATGAAATTGCCGCACTTATCTCACTCAGGAATCGCAACAAGATAAACTGCCGGAGTGGAGTAAGTATCCTAGACGTTACTTTTTGCCACATCCTATATATTTCGTGTCAAATCTAATAGGCTTTCTTTTTGTCATGTATTTAATATGTAGGTTAAAATCGTCAAGTCAGAAAGAGATGTATATGCAGCCATAATTGATGAAAAGGTTGCAATGAAGATTGGACCGGGTCATTACGAACCTCAAAGTGGGTCCCAGAAATGGTCATTGGCGGTTCAGGGAAATGATTACAAGGTATGGGAAGCGTCATAAACCCCACATCACCTCTTTTGTTCACTTTCCTAGATGAGCAAATTTTCATATGTACACATGGCACTGAACTGTATTTTTTTAGAAACCGAAATAGTGTATACTAAGAGTAATAACAGATTATGAGTTTGTAACAAAACAAATAATATTGAGTTGTAAATTCCGATAAACCTCATCCTTATGTTTGGGTTAGTTGTGCTTCAACTAGGTTCAGGAGTTTGAATATAAGCTATCTTTTGCTATGATAAATAGAGACCAAAATAAGTCAGCATTCTTCTTCAGTTTCTTTAGTAGTTGAAGCAAGTTTGACTACACTTAAACATGCCGGTTTGTTGCAGAATTATTTTTATTATCTTTTTAACATTTTGTCTCCATTTTTAGAGAATGAGATGTGTTTTCTTAAAACCTAATGAAAATATTGAAAACGTGCTAAAATGTTTTCGTCTTTCAGTGTACAAAAACAAGTGTTTTTGATCAAGGAGTTACTCGAAAATCACTCGCTCCGTCCGTCTAGTTTAGTTTTAAAACAATAATTTTAGAGTCTATTTATCTATTAGTTTTAAGACCCGTGAAAACACGGGTTTTTATTACTCCTTCTGTCCCATTAAAAATGTTCACTGTTCACTTTTGAATTTTTTTTACAACTTTGACTTTGAATATTTTTTGTTGTGTTATATAATATTTAATGCAAAATACAAGAATGTTTTCATTGATATAACCTTCCTCATGTATTATATAACACAAATAATAATATTTAAGGTCAAAGTAGATATAGAAGTACTTCAAAAAGTCAATAGTGAATATTTTAACTGAGACAGAGGTAGTAATAAAATGATTAAATAAATGACAATGAAATATAACATTATAAGTGTAGTTGGTAAATTATGTAAGTAAAATAATTGTAGAAAGAATGATATTTGTATTATATATTTTGTATACAATTTAGTCATACATTTGAGTAAGATTGTGGTGTATTTATTTACAAAGTTCATCTTATACATTAGACATACATGAAAAGAAAAACAAAGAAAAATAGTAAATATATCATACGACGCACAATCATAAATCCCCAAAAGCATGTGATACCCAATATTCGTAAGTAAAAATATACATAGAAGTTTCATCTTCTTTAGGTAAAGCACACAAAAAACTAGATAAATAAATAACTTCGTCTCAATCTTTATTCCTTCTATTTAAGCTGCAATAGAGCTGCAAACAAATGAAGGCACATCAAGTGGTTTCTTGAATACATTGAGACAGCTTCACAACTATTTTTGTCACCTTCAAAGCACATGTAATTAGCTTTAAACAAATCTTTCAACTCAACTTTTGCATTCCAAGGCTCAACATTAAAATACCTAAGATTAGCCTAATAATAACTTAATAAGTCTTTTAATCATATCGCCTGTAGAGCCCTTACTATTGCATCAGCATATCATGATGTTTAGTAAGGACCTATTGCATCAGCATATCATGATGTTTAGTAAGGACATGTATATACAGTCATTATTTATACCAAATATCTCCAATACAAATTAGCTATGACTTTATTTGGTTGATATGTTGATTACCTATTTCCAAATATTAGAATTACCCTATCAAATGCACCTTTAAAACTAAAACCCGATGTAAACGTACTTATAATACCTTTGAAAATACTTGATAACCTAGCTAGCCATCAAAATCTTCCAACAAAAATAAATAATTCCCTAGGCTGTCTAAATCAAAACTAATAGAAACATAACCCAGCTTCAGAACAAAAAAACACCAATATATTACAATCAAAACTGTCGTTAGATAAGGATGGAAGCATCAGTTATATATAAAACCGAAAATGGATTAATAATGCAGATTGAGAAAACAAAAACTCAAGCTAAGCAACATTATAGATCAAACCAAAAGCCATGCTGCTAAAACCCAAAAATCATAATCGGCATTATAGCAACTCATTCTCATTGGCATGTTGAGGTTCTATTTCTAGGTCTCATTGATATCTCTAACAATGATAAATATATATGAACTAAAATACGGGCTTTCAAATGAGAAAACTTACCCTTCAACCTTAATCATATTGATGTGGGAATGAAAGTTGTTGCTGCAAACCATATTCATTCACTCTTAAAAATTGTGACACCCATTTGCCCAGTAGCTTTAGCCTAAGATTGGTGTTATCACTGCCCGACATAACATAACTTGCATAACAACTGAACTTAACACAAAAAACGTGCATAGATTCAACATGCACATCAGGAGATTAATTTACATTACTACATTTTGTAACCTAGTTATGCCGCAAAATCTCTGAACATTGTAATTATTGGGTGATGAGTGTCAGAGCCTAAGATATACTAATACAAAGACATAGCATAAATATGGGTAATGGCAAATGTTGTAAGCTCAAAAACCACAAAAAGGAGAACTTAACTGAAATAACAGTAGGTTAAAAAAAATAAATTATGAACTACTACAAAGAAGAGTAAAACTTAGCATTTGTTAAGGTTCTGTCTATTAAATCCATTTTCAAAGCCTAGTTCTAATTTCACTCAAACTAAAGATTTTTTAATAAGGCATAAAACGTTTCAATTATACTGACATTAGTAAGAAGAAAAATGAAAAATGCAATTGACACCATATCCTACTTTTAAATGTTTCAAATTAAGCCTGGCACCAATTTACTTGGTATAAAGTATTAGTAGACCTTGTTGTATAACGTATTATACATATTGTGTAGTATAGTTCTCAGTTCTGTATTTTGTGTTCTCGGCCCAATGGCTTAGGCCCATCATGTATAGTTTTGTAGGGCTTTGTGTATTGTTCGTGTATATATATGTTCTCTAATGAGATTTCACATTATGGGAAAATCACTCCCTTTTATGGTATCAGAGCGGTGAATTAATTCCCTAACAAACTCTCCCGTCTATCACGCTATTTCCTAATCTCCTTCATCTCTCCTTCTGCGTCTCACAAACCCTAACCTCCATGGCAGTCGAATCTAATTCTCCACCAACTAATAACACCGAGAAACCTTTCGGTGTAACCAACATCAAAACACACGTACCTCTTGTTCTCGACCTTGATCAACTAAACTACGATGCATGGAGTGAGTTATTCGTGACTCACTGTGAAAGTTTTGGTCTCCTGAAACACCTTGAAGACACCGACACTAGTGCTGCTGCTACGGATCCAGAATGGAAGAAGACTTATTCCTTGATCAGGGTTTGGATCTATGGCACTCTTTCTACTTCTCTTCTCCAAACCGTCTTGAAGAAAAATGTTACAGCCGCAAGTGTGTGGAAAAGTCTCAAAGATATTTTTCACGATAATAAAGAAGCAAGGGCATTGGAACTCGAAAATGAACTTCGTTCAATGGACCTTGGGTGGTCTGTCCATCTCAGAGTACTTCAAAAAAGATAAAGGTAATTGCAGATCTTTTGGCTAATATTGATAACCCGATTGAAGAGAAAACTTTGGTTATGTATGCCATTAATGGTTTAGATGATAAGTACGAGCACGTTACAAGTATCATTCATCACAGCACCAAACGTCCCACCCTTCTTGAGACACGCTCCATGCTTTGGTTGAAGAATCCCGATTGAACCGTAAAAACAAACACTCTGCCTCGCGTGACAACACCTCATCACCTACTGTTTTGGTGGCTGGAAACTCCTCCAGCCGTGCTACTAATGGACAACAATCAAACAATGCTCGTGGTTCTCATGAATTGAACAGAAATTTTCAGAAAGGGCGGTGCACTCATGGAGAGAGATGCCGGTTTGTTCATAGTAAGGCAAGCAGACAGCCTGCTAACAATAATGGGAGACAACACTATGCATGGAATCGGTCTGCACCAAATCACTCGGCCCAACAGTGGGCTTGGACTCCTCAGGCCCAATTGAACAAACTAGTAATCGAACAACAGAATACTCAGATATCATAAGAATACCTTGAATAATCAACAAACCAAACCGACACAAAAGGCCAAAAACAAGACTAAAGACCCAATTTCACATACAAGAAAAACACTCTATGAATCATACACCGATAGGTGTAGATCATACACTCAAACCAACCAAACTAAAGTATCAAGATGATACACAACAATCTTGAAAATACAGAGAAATAATACAGGCGAGAGAGATGATAATGAATAATACAAATTAGGGTTTTATAACAATCCTTATATACTAGGCTAGGATAAGGAAATAGCAGAAATAACCCTCAACTTCTTTTCTTCATAAAAAGAGCACCAACAAATCTTGAAAGGATAACAACTTCTGGAAATAACAATTTGAACCTTGAAAACAATAAACCTTAACAAAACAAGTTATAACCAACTTGTACAAAGATAATTAGATTGATTACTTTTAACACCCCTCCTCAATCTAATTATTTGAACAAATTAAAAAGTTTCAACTTTTTACACAAATAATTATGTTGATAAACAGATAAACCTTTTGTGAAAACATCAACAACATTTTCTATAGAGTTTACCTTAATAGTTTCAATTATACCTGTTTCGATTTTTTCCTTAACAAAATGAAGATCAATTTCAAAAATGCTTTGTTCTTTCATGAAAAACTGAATTTGCTGCAATCTGAATAACAGCTTTATTGTCAATAAAAACCTTAACTGGAATCAAATTCTTAATTCTGAAATCATTTAAAAGTTTAAGAATCCATATAATTTCACAAACAACAGCAGCTAATGCTCTGTACTCTGCTTCTGCAGAGAATCTAGAGACAGTAGCTTGTTTCTTGCTTTTCCAAGAAACTAATGAACCATTTAAAAAAACACAAAAACCAGTAACAAATTTCCTAATCATCATAGCTTTACCCCAATCAGAATCTACATATGCATGTAAATCAAAACTAGAATTCTTAGAAATAACTAATCATTTAACTGGATTTCCTTTCAAGTACCTCAAAATTCTTAAAGCATGCTTTAAATGAGATTCTAAAGGCTTATGCATAAACTGACTCAACACATGAACTGCATAGCTTATATCTGGTCTTGTTAAAGTCAAATAAATAAGCTTATCAATCAATCTTTGATATTCATTAATATTTAACAAAACAGAATCATTAGCAGTCATATTATCACCATTATTAACAATCAAATTAGCTTCCATGGGAGTTTGATTTGGTTTGCACCCAAGTAAACCAAACTCATTTAAAAGTTCCAAACAATACTTTCTTTGTGAAAGACATAACCCATTTTCAGATTTAAGAACCTCAATTCCAAGAAAATACTTCAAATTTCCTAAATCCTTAATTATGAACTTAGAACTAAGAAATTGTTTAACCTTCTTAATTTCTTCAACATTGTTCCCAATTAAAACAATATCATCAACATAAACCAAGAGAGCTATAAACACATCTTTTTCACACTTAATAAACAAAGAGTAATCATTTTTGCTTCTTTCAAAACCATTTTCAAGAAGAGCACAAGTTAATTTTTCATTCCATTTTCTTGGTGTCTGTTTTAGCCCATAAAGAGACTTAACCAATTTACATACTTTATTACTTGATTGATCATAATAACCAGGAGGCAAAGTCATATAAACATCTTCACTTAAATCATCATATAGAAAAGCATTATTTATATCTAATTGATATAATTCCCAATCATTTTGAATAGCAATATTAAGCATACATCTAACAGTAACTATTTTCACAATAGGAGAGAAGGTTTCATCAAAATCTATTCCTTCCCTTTGATTAAAACCTTTAGCCACTAACCTAGCTTTAAACCTATATATTTCACCTATTGATTTATATTTAGCCTTATAAACCCATTTACAACCGATTGGTTTCCTACCCTGAGGTAAATCTGTAATTACCCAAGTACCCTTTCTGTGTAAAGCTTCCATTTCAGCATTCATAGCATCAACCCATTTACTGTCCTTACAGGCTTCCCAAAAATTACTAGGTTCAGTGGTTTTGTTTAAGTTTGAAACAATACAAAGACTTTCAGATGACAAATTAGAATAGTTAACAACCTTTTATATACCATATTTTACTTTCCCTTCAACAACATATTCATTAAATTTCCTAGGGATTACAGTATTTCTGGTAGACCTTCTTAAGTTTGTATTACTAGCATTATCACTATGAGTAGGTGCATTCTGTGGAGTACCAACATTGCCCTCAGGGGTGATTGTTTCATTATCAAATGTTGCATTAGATGTTTCATCATCAGTATGCTTAGAAGAGTTATGCTCTTGAAAACTATCTGAAGATTCAACTTCTATGCCATCACTTTCAATGTCAACATCTTTCCCTTCATCCTTGGGACTTGAGGTTTGATTGTCATTTAAAAAAGAATCAAAGAAATTTAAGTGATTAATTTCATTATTGTTTTCCAAATTTTGATCAACAGAATTAATCTTAAATGGAAACACATTTTCATAAAACTTTACATCTCTTGAGTAAAAAATTGACTTTTGTTCTAAACTTAACAATTTATATCCTTTTTTAACAGAAGAATAACCAATCATAACACATTTTTCAGACCTTTTTGAAAACTTATCAAAATTATTTAAAATGGTTGAAAAACACAAACAACCAAACACTCTTAGGTGGGAAAGATTAGGCTTATTGCCATACACCAACTCATAGGGACATTTACCATGTAAAACAGAAGAAGGCAACCTGTTAATCAGATAAGTAGCAGTTAAGATACATTCACTCCAAAATCTTAAAGGTAACCCCCCTTGAAACATAAGAGATCTTGCAACATTTAGCAAGTGTCTATGTTTCCTTTCCACAATCCCATTCTGTTGTGGAGTATAAACACAAGAAGTTTGATGAATAATCCCATGAGAATTAGTAAAAATTTTCATTTTCACATTTATAAATTCCATTATCACTTCTAAACTTTTACAACTTTATTAAATTGAGTGTAAAGCTGATTATAAAAAACCTCAACATTTTCAAACACTTCTTCTTTACCTGTTAACAAAAAAAACCCAAACTGCTCTAGTGAAATCCTCTACAATGGTTAAAAAATACTTATATCCTTCACTGCTTGAAATCCTATAAGGACCCCAAACATCTAAATGTACAAGATCTCCTAACCCAGTAGATTTATGATCACTTAAAGGAAAAGGTTCCCTTGTCTGTTTAGCCTTATGGCAAACATCACAAGGATCAATTTCAGATCCTATTTCAAAATTTAAATCATTTTTAAGAACATCTAAAACCTGCTCAGCAGGATGACCAAGCCTATTATGCCATATTATTTTAGACACATAACAACACTTTAGATTCATAGACATCAAACTAGTACCTCCAGAATCACTATCAAACACATATAGACCATCAAACTGATTACCAGTCCCCAATGTTTTTCTTGAATTCAAATCCTGTATATAACACTTATTTTCATCAAAACCAATAAACAACTTACTATCTCTAGCAAGACAACATACAGAAAGCAAACTTACATTATATCCAGGAACAATTAAGAAATCATATAAAACTATTACTTCTAATTGGTTGATATTCATTAAAACAATTAAGATATTCATCATCCAATCCCATTAAAAATTGCATAAGTTTAAGCAGACTATTATGATCTTGAAAATTTTTTGCTGCTGCACAAGTGCAAGCAGGTAATTTTAACAAAATATCATATTGTTTCCATAATGAATTTAACCTATGATAATAATCAGAAACTGAAATACCATTTTGACTTAATGAATTAATTTTTTGATGCAGATTAAATACCACAGATCCATCTACTTTATCATAAGTTTCTTTTAATTCTTCACAAACATCAGATGCAATTTTTGAAAAAATTTGACCATGATATAACTCCTCAGATATTGATCCCAGAATCCAAGACAAAACAACAGCATTACATCTTTCCCATTGTCTACCCAAAACATCATCATCAACAGACTTTTCTAAACTACCATCAATAAATCCCATTTTATTCTTAGTATATAAAGCTAATTCCATTGCACAAGCCCATGATTTATAATTTTCAGTTCCTTTTAGTTTAAATGTTATTAATGGTGTACTATTAATATCACTAGCATGCAGATATAAAGGATCACCAAAATCCAACTTACTAATTTCAGTATTACCAGAACCACTAGGTTTATCATTACTAGGTGGTTTATCACTTTCTTTAGTCATTTTTCCAGATTAACAACAAGTTTTACACAATCAATATCACACAACAAATAATAAAAACAAATACAGATCAACAATCAAATAAAAGAAAACAAATATTCCCTAAAAGGTTGGCCTAAGCAGGGTCCGTACAAGTGGTTTCTCAAAGGGATCCCACTCTAGGTCTTACTTAGGGACCTCTCTTCTACAAGAGAAATTGATTAGTATACACAATAATCAAGTAATCACAATTTATTCAAGTAATCAAGCAAGCACAGAATAAACAAAAAATGAGAAAGAGATAGAACGTTCTCACAGAGTACTCCGTGCAAGCTTAATAGAAAAAGAATTAACAGCGGAAGACTTAATACAAACTCTAAAACATCCAAGAGTAACACCATATGAAGAAGAAAGAATCTTCAACAATCTTCAGAAAGAACGAGAACCCACAAACCCGAATTTTGAAAAAAAAATAGGGTTTCTGTGTAAAAAATATCACACCAACCAAATAGCGTCTAATAATAGCCAACATAACCCTATCGAGGTTTAATCACCCCAACAACGACTGATCAGAAGAAATAATCTCAAATCGAAACCCTAATTTTGAAATTAGGAACAAACGAATCAACAAACCCTTAGAGCCGTAGCTTTGATACCATGAACAAACTAGTAATCGAACAACAAAATACTCAGATATCAAAAGAATACCTTGAATAATCAACAAACCAAACCGGCACAAAAGGCCAAAAACAACACTAAACACCCAATCTCACATACAAGAAAAACACTCTATGAATCATACACCGATAGGTGTAGATCATACACTCAAACCAACCAAACTAAAGTATCAAGATGATACACAACAATCTGGAAAATACAGAGAAATAATACAGCCAAGAGAGATGATAATGAATAATACAAATTAGGGTTTTATAACAATCCTTATACACTAGGCTAGAATAAGGAAATAGCAGAAATAACCCTCAACTTGTAACACCCCCAATTTGTTGATTTGGATTAGCGGAAGCATTTAGTTAAGTATGGGGGGTGCCACAATACACAGTACATGCATACGTATCAGAGCTTATGATTACAACAGAACATAATATATTAAGATGCCAAATGCATTAGTTACAAAGTTTACGATTCCTTGAATCTTACAAGTTAAAAGTATTAAGTTTACAAAAGTAGATTTCGTAAATATGACTAAACAGTTTCAGTTATATGAAAGAAATCCAGTTGTCAAAAGTTGGCATCCTATTCATCGTGGGTCGCCTATGTTCCAACGTGCAAGCGGTTCTTACATGCGCAGCTAATTCCCTGAAAAACATAGTAAAAGTCAACAACGAGGTTGAGTGAATTCACGGGTTTCATGTTGCAAATACAGTTTGTTTAACCAAATACGTCCGTAAACAGTTGTTGAATATCAAATATGTTCACAAGTAGTATTGCCATAATAATTGAATAAATGTTTTGTGGAATGCTATCCAAATATAGTTCGGTTGGGATGTTGCCCAAAATACAGTTCGCGTGGGATGTTACTCAAAATACAGTTTAAAATACGTAGCTGGTCGTTCTCCAGCATTTTCCAAAACAGTACCGGTCGTTCTCCGGTCAAAAGACGCACGGGTCGTTCTCCCGTCCAATAAAACAGTTTACCGGTCGTTCTCCGGTCTAGTTTCGCAGGGGTCGTTCTCCCGTCCAAACACAGCTGGTCGTTCTCCAGCAAAATACGCACCGGTTGTTCTCCGGTCCAGATACGCACGGGTCATTCTCCCGTCCACTTGGCCAGTCGTTCTCTGGCACCAAAATACATAGCTAGTCGTTCTCCAGCATTTTTATAAAAGTACCGGTCGTTCTCCGGTATACCAAACAAAGTTTAACACGACATTCGTATGAAAATGTTGTATCATAAATTCCAGTTTTTGTGTATGAGTTTAACAGTTCAAGCACTCTAATCGTGTGAGCAAACAAGTATGATAAACAATCATATGAGTAAAAGCAGTTATGGCAATAAGTAAAACAGTTGACTATGATTTCCACCCCTGTTCAAAAGCAGTTGAAACAGTAAAAGTAGGGGCTGTGAACTCACCTGTTGAGTAGAGTACGTTCGAGTGCTAGCAAAGCCTAAAGCCCAAGAAGTCTAGTCGAAATCTCCTAACGCCCTAAACGTATGAGATTTAGTAAGTATGTGGAGGTTTAAGTTTAACCATCCATTCCAGTATTTGCGTTTGTATTTCATAGTTGTGAAAATGTGTATGACTCGTTGGTGTTGGTTTAAAATCAACGTTTCAATAAAATAAGTGTTTTCGTAATGTTACTAAAGTTTGTGTTTCGTATCGTATGTAAATGTTCGTTCTCGGTTAAGTCCAACACTTAGTGAAATTTTTTTTGAAAGTTTCTGTTTTAGGCGACACTAGGCAAGTGACGCTACAGGCGTCACTAAGGGCGTCACTGGGGAAGTGACGCTACAGGCGTCACTAAGGGACGTCACTGGGGAAGTGATGCTATAGGCGTCACTAAGGGACGTCACTGGGGAAGTGACGCTACAGGCGTCACTAAGAGACGTCACTGGGGAAGTGACGCTACAGGCGTCACTAAGGGGCGTCACTTACATGCGTCACTTAAGCAAGTGACGCTATACTGTGCGTCTGTGGGCGACACTTCCGTCTGTTCGACGGGTTTTCACCCAAAAACGCAATCTAACCCATTTTTAGGCCGAATCTTGTTGTTATAATGTTAATACATGATATATTAAGTGTTTTTAACAAGAAATCATAAGAATAAGTTAAGAAATCCTTACGATTTGAAGATTGGGGTTTTGAAAATGGTGATGATGAACTTTGAAGATGAAGAGGATGAAGATGACGATGATGGATTGCTTGTTGTTGCTCTTGATGATGATGATTCCGAAAACACAAGTGATGGAGATGATGTTGTTGTTGTTGATTGTTGTTTGTTGGTTGATTTTTGGTGTTGGATGATTTGAGAGAAAAGAAAGTTTGAGAGGGTTTGGAAATGAGATGAAGAATGAGAAGTGAGATTGGGGGTGAGGGTTTGGGGGTGTTTGGGTCAGCTGACCAAAGGGGCAAGGGAGGGGACTTTGTCCCAAACTTGTGGTATTTTACCCGTGTTCGTTTACCCGATCGCTAAATGTTAAAACGTTTTTAAATGGTAGGTTTTTAAATACGTTTTCGATTATTCTTTTAGTTGTTTTATTTTATTTAAAATAATGTAGTTGAGTAATAAAATTATAACTTTGTTTTATTTTAAATTTTGCAAATGGGTTTTAAGTTGTTTTAGTTGTACGAAATAAACCTTATTTACAACGAAATACTTCGTAAATATTATAAACATAATATTTAATAAATAAATATCGTTATTTAATAATTTTCATATTATCAAATAATTTGTTCACCAACGGTCGTATATTTTTGTCGCGTTTGTTTCCGAATGTTTTGTACGTAATTATACTAATTACGAAATGTGTAATACTACGCGTAACAACTAGTTGGGCTTTGCTAGACTTACCTCTAAAATGGGTTGTGAATTCACTCAAAGTAGGGAATTAGCCTAATAATGTAAATGTTTAATGCTCGTAATTACGTTTAAATTTGCGAGTTGTTACATTCTCCCCCTGTTAGAGAAATCTCATCCCGAGATTTAAATTCAAGTCGGAACGCCCGTCGCGTATGTTTTCCGAAATGTCATTTTGTTAGAAATAGTAATAGTTTACGTGGCGCTCGAGTGTTGCCATAAAAGTTTTAACAATCAATGTATACTCGCGGTATAGTTCGGTAAGTGGTACGTTTCGAAACATAGTCTACGTTTGGTCTGCATCAGGTTTCATCAACATCCGGATAACGTATCGTTAAAACGTAATAATGGTTGTTTAAGACGTACCGTACTGGTTCAGGGAACCACAGGCGCGTCCCGCGCTCCAATGATGTATGCGCGTCCGTGAGCGTTTGGAACGTTGGCGATGCGGTTGTTGTTGTTGTTGAGTTGTGGGCATTGGTTTCGGTAGTGCCCCGGTTCACCGTATTCAAAACACCCATTGTTCGTTCGAGCGGGAGGGTTGGTTTTACAGTTTTGGGCCAAGTGACCCCAGTTCCGACAGTCTTGGCAAAAGGCGCAATCGCCTGCATGGTGCTTTCCGCACTTGTCACATTTCGGTTTGTTGCCAAGGTAGGGTTTGGGTCCAGTTGGGGCGGTGGCAACGTAAGCCCGGGAGTTACCCGTAGGTTTCTTGTTTGCTTGGTTCTGGTTGCTGTTTCCCTCGTTGATCCATTTCCGTTTTTCTCCCCCGTGACCAACGATCTCAGTGTTGCTCGGTTCATTCTTCCCAGTAGCAGCTTTCAACGTGCCAATCAGAATGGCATCGTCGGTCAAACTCTGAGCCAGGTCAACTGCGCTCCTAAAGGTGGTTGGTTTGGAGGACATCACCATGCCTCTGATTTGTGGGGCCAAACCTCTGATGTATCGTTTGATGCGTTCCTTCTCAGGAGTCACCATGTGGGGCACAAGACGTGCAAGCTCTTGAAATCTGGCTGTATAACATGTAATGTCAGCGCCGGTCATTTGGATGTTCCACAGTTCAGTCTCGAGTTTCTGAACCTTAGTGGGAGAGCAAAACTCTTCTGTCATCATCTGTTTCAAAGTCTCCCACGAGATAGAGTAAGCAATTGTGCGTCTAAGGATTTGGACCTGAGAGTTCCACCAGGTCAACGCCTTGTCGACGAGAGTACACGTGGCGTATTTCACCATGTTGTTGGTAGCGCAGTCGCTGATATCGAAGACCGATTCCATTTTCTCGATCCAGTGAATTAGGCCAATGGCCCCTTCAGTCCCGGTGAAGGTGCTAGGTTTGCAGGCCTGGAAGGTTTTGTAAGAACACCCTTGTTGGGTATTCGCAGGAGTTTCGTTGTTGACAGGAGTGGTTCCACTGTTGTGCACCACGTTATCGCGATTGCAGCTTGCCTCATACTGGGCAATTGCTTCAGCCACACGTCGTTCGATGATCTGTTCGGTAGTTTCGACGACAGGAGGTGTAGGCGCTCGGCGACTGTTTCGGGTATTTCTTCGTTTAGGTGGCATGATGACGTTCTGCGATGAAGGAATGCAGAAGTCAATGCCAATAAAAAGGATGTGAAGAATAAAGTTTCACATGTTTTCAGCTTTCGAGTATCAAGAAAAGTTGCCAAGAATCCCCATCACATATCTCGCGACTATGAAACGCCCATATGTACTTAGTATAATATAATCACGTTGGCCAGGCGTCATTATATGATGCTAAATACATACTTCTTTTCATCAACCACTTAATACGATCAGGTTCTCATGAGATCAGAGTGAGTTTGAACGAATCGAATGTAGTACGGTTCAAATAATAGATTGCTCGTATCGATGAGTCGTAGATTAGTTAGACGTATGCAAATGTGTGTATGCATGTGCGTTCTAGCCAAGGCTATAGTCTAGGTCTCTAAGGTCTCTAAGTCACCTAAGAAATCTAGTTCGCTATAACCAATGGCTCTGATACCAATCTGTAACATCCCCAATTTGTTGATTTGGATTAGCGGAAGCATTTAGTTAAGTATGGGGGGTGCCACAATACACAGTACATGCATACGTATCAGAGCTTATGATTACAACAGAACATAATATATTAAGATGCCAAATGCATTAGTTACAAAATTTACGATTCCTTGAATCTTACAAGTTAAAAGTATTAAGTTTACAAAAGTAGATTTCGTAAATATGACTAAACAGTTTCAGTTATATGAAATAAATCCAGTTGTCAAAAGTTGGCATCCTATTCATCGTGGGTCGCCTATGTTCCAACGTGCAAGCGGTTCTTACATGCGCAGCTAATTCCCTGAAAAACATAGTAAAAGTCAACAACGAGGTTGAGTGAATTCACAGGCTTCATGTTGCAAATACAGTTTGTTTAACCAAATACGTTCGTAAACAGTTGTTGAATATCAAATATGTTCACAAGTAGTATTGCCATAATAATTGAATAATCGTTTTGTGGAATGCTATCCAAATATAGTTCGGTTGGGATGTTTCCCAAAATACAGTTTAAAATACGTAGCTGGTCGTTCTCCAGCATTTTCCAAAACAGTACCGGTCGTTCTCCGGTCAAAAGACGCACGGGTCGTTCTCCCGTCCAATAAAATAGTTTACCGGTCGTTCTCCGGTCTAGTTACGCACGGGTCGTTCTCCCGTCCAAACACAGCTGGTCGTTCTCCAGCGAAATACGCACCGGTTGTTCTCCGGTCCAGATACGCACGGGTCATTCTCCCGTCCACTTGGCCAGTCGTTCTCTGGCACCAAAATACATAGCTAGTCGTTCTCCAGCATTTTTATAAAAGTACCGGTCGTTCTCCGGTATACCAAACAAAGTTTAACACGACATTCGTATGAAAATGTTGTATCATAAATTCCAGTTTTTGTGTATGAGTTTAACAGTTCAAGCACTCTAATCGTGTGAGCAAACAAGTATGATAAACAATCATATGAGTAAAAGCAGTTATGGCAATAAGTAAAACAGTTGACTATGATTTCCACCCCTGTTCAAAAGCAGTTGAAACAGTAAAAGTAGGGGCTGTGAACTCACCTGTTGAGTAGAGTACGTTCGAGTGCTAGCAAAGCCTAAAGCCCAAGAAGTCTAGTCGAAATCTCCTAACGCCCTAAACGTATGAGATTTAGTAAGTATGTGGAGGTTTAAGTTTAACCATCCATTCCAGTATTTGCGTTTGTATTTCATAGTTGTGAAAATGTATACGACTCGTTGGTGTTGGTTTAAAATCAACATTTTAATAAAATAAGTGTTTTCGTAATGTCACTAAAGTTTGTGTTTCGTATCGTATGTAAATGTTCGTTCTCGGTTAAGTCCAACACTTAGTGAAATTTTTTTTGAAAGTTTCTGTTTTAGGCGACACTAGGCAAGTGACGCTACAGGCGTCACTAAGGGCGTCACTGGGGAAGTGACGCTACAGGCGTCACTAAGGGACGTCACTGGGGAAGTGACACTATGTTGGGAAATAAGATTTCTACTGTTACTACTGTTGATTACAGAATGCACAAGGCATTAACACTGTTAGTGTTAAGGACTACCACTGTCTTCACAAGTTACAACTGTTAGTTCAAGGCTTCAAAGATTATCACTGTTAGTGATGGTTACCACTGTTATCAGAAGATTACAACTGTTATTGAAGATTGAAGTGAAGACAAGAGTTTCAACTGTTAGTAATTGTTTCAACTGTTAGAGTGTTATTACTGTTAGCTTGTTTACAACAGTTAACACTGCTTAGGCTAAGTTACCACTGTTGGTATATTAGTCTAGTAAATTGTACAAGTGTTAACACTGTTATAGGAATTACCACTGTTTGTATAGTTGTGGTAGTTAACACTGTTTATGTATAGAATAGGCGGAAAAGTAAAGTTTGAATAATTATGGAATGTAACTGTTTCCATGATTATAGGAGATTGTTTAGCAGGACTCTATGAGATATAAATAGAGATCCTAAACCTAGATTAGGTTAAGTAGTTTTTGCGCAGCTTCAAGGTTTTGTAACCGTAATACAATTCAGTGTATTCGTCTTATATCATTAATAAGATTGAAGCTTTCTATTAGTCTGTCTTGATATATTGTTATTGATCTTCATTTTATTACTAAGTGTTATTCCGCAAACTTATTAGTAATCATCCAAAACTGTGTTTATCTAATAGTTTATTAGATAGATCTTGGTACATCAAGTGGTATCAGAGCAGGTTTAGTTTTGAATCCAGGAAGATCAATTTTCACTGTTTTATTGATCATTTTTATTATCAACAAATCAAATCAATGGCAGAAGGTAGTGAAGGAATTCAGGTCACTAAGATCCCAATGCTTAGACCAGATGAGTTTGATCTGTGGAAAAACAGAATCAGACAATATATGCTTCTCACAGATTATCAGATGTGGGAAGTAGTGGTTAATGGTCCTCCAGTGACACTTAACAGTGATGGTGTTCCACAGGCAAGATCACCACCAACTTCTGAGGCAGAAAGGAAGATCAGATCAATAGAGTACAAAGCTTTAAGTACTCTATTACTAGCTATACCAAATGAATATCAGAGGCGGTTTGAGGCATGTCAACATGCTAAAGTGTTAATGGAAGCAATTGAAAAAAGGTTTGGTGGTAATGATAACACCAAAAAGAATAAAAGATATCTACTTAAGCAACAGTATGAGAATTTTAATTCTACAAGGTCAGAAACGTTGACCCAAACCTTTGATAGGTTTTCTAAACTGGTTGGAGATCTGGAAAATCATCAAGTGAAGATAGATAGAGATGATTTAAACAGGAAGTTTTTGAGGTCCTTGGGTGATGAATGGACCATGTATACTGTTGGGTTAAGACAGAGTACAGATCTGGAATCAAAAGAGCTAGAAGACATATATAATGATCTGAGAAACTTTGAAGCTGAAGTGGAGAACAAGAAGATTGGATCAGGAAGTAACAACAACAATTCTGCATTTATGTCAATGGCTGGAACAAAAGCAGAATCAAGTCAGAAAGGTTTTTCTTGTGGGTCTGGTGGAGTTGGATCATCATCAAATTATTCTAATGATCAAATCTTAGAATCTTTCTTTGCTAGTAATGTGAACTCTTCACTTACTAATGAAGACTTAGATCAATTTGAGTCAGATGATCTAGAAGAGATGGATATTAAGTTACAAATTGCCCTGATCACACAAAGAGCAAAAAGGTTTATGCAAAGAACTGGTAGAAATAACTTTGCACAGAAGAGGAGTGATGCTAGCTGGTTTGACAAGAGCAAAGTTGAATGTTTCAACTGTCACAAGTTGGGACATTTTGCTAGGGAATGCAGAAGCCCAAAGGTTGATCAGAATGAGAGAGGAAATGGCCAGAGAAGTGGAGGAAATGTGGGCCAAAAGAAGAATGTGCCAATTCAAGATACTTCATCAAATGCACTGGTATCTGTTGATGGATGTGGATGGGATTGGAGTGATCAGGAAGAGCATGCAGTGAAGAATCAATGCTTCATGGCAACAGCTGAATCAGATAAGCAATCTGAGGTACCTTATGAGGTACAAATAAAATTGTGCTCAACTGTGTGTAAACAAACTGTGAAACATTATAGGGATCATAACCAGAAAGTGTGTGATGAGTTAAAACAATGTGAAATCAAAAGTAGACACACAATCTCTGTAATAGAAAATCTTGAAAAACAGATTCAGGCATTTGAAGAAAATGCAACACAGTTTAAGTATGACATTGAGTATGCTAGGTGGGAGAGAGATACTCTTAAGGATAAGGTAGAAGTATTAACTAAGAAACTTGCTGAGGTCACATGTGAAAGAGATAGCATAAGACTTAATGTAAGTAATTTAGAAAATGCATCTAAGAGTGTCCATAAACTTATCAATTCACAGATTCATGATAAACTTAAGACTGGGTTAGGATACAGTAATGTACCTCCTCCTTATAACAACAACTACTTTCCTTCAAAAACTGAAATTGATTTAAATTTACTTAAAGAAGGATTGAATGAGGATCTTAAAAAGGTTGACCCAGTTAAAAGTTTAAAAGAAGATGTGAACATTGATGGAGTTGAAATTCATGAGTGGAGTGAGGAAGATGATGATGAGTGTGTTATATCTGAATGTGAGGGTAATGTAATGAATAAATCTGTTACAACACCTAGTGAGAGCAGCAATCAAGTTACTGGTCTAGCTTCAGATCTTAAGGATAAAAAGCTAGAAGAGGGTAAAAGAATGTTCATTGAAAAGGATAAACATAAGATAGAAAATGTAAGAGCCACACCTAACACTTCTAGGAATGTTCAAAGGAAGATTAGAAATGCAATGAAATCATCTGTTTCTGTGAATCATGTATCTGCATTGAATAAATGTGATCATTGCAAATGTAAGGATAACTCTTCTACTTCACAAAATCTTCAAAAACATATTCCCAGAGGTAATCAAAGAAATTGGAATCAAATGGTAACTCAAAAACTGGGAAATAATGTAACAGTGATAAGAGAAAAGTTATGTCTTATATGTGGCAGAAATAATCATCTTCAACATGACTGTTATCATAATCCAAAATCCGTTCAACAGAAGGTGATACAGCCATGGACAACAGCTAATATGATTAACAAACAAAATTTTAAATCTAAAGTTGATCATAAAACTGCTGCAAGAAAGATGAACAATAAGGCAAATCAAGCTAAGGTTACTGCAAAGGTTTCCACTGCAGGAACAAAAGTTACAGATTTAGCCAACAATAAAAAGGCTAAAACAGTGGAAAAAGAGTATAATGTAAACAGTGGTAAATCTTTTAAAACTGTTAGAACAGTTAATTCAACTGTTACCACTGGTAGAGTAAATAACACTGTGAGGAATACTAACAGTGTTAATTATTGTACCACTGCTAGACATAATAACAGTTATAACAGGTTTAACACTGTTAGGCATTATAACTATGGTTATTCAGTTAACACTGTTAGATCAAAACCCACTGCTAGGTCTAAAACTAGTTGGATTTGGACACCTATTCAGAATAATTTATCCAGAGGTTCAAAATCCAACAATGTATCAAAATCAATGATCTTCAAGAAAGTTGATTACTTTGATACATATGGGAAACCCAAAGCCAAATTGGTTTGGGTTCCCAAGAGAAATTAATTTTTCTCTGTTTTTGTTTGTGTGCAGGGCAAGCCAAGAAGTTTATGGCATATTGATAGTGGCTGCTCAAGGCATATGACTGGAGATAAGGAAAAGCTACAGAACTTCAAGTCTTTTGATGGTGGATATGTAGCATTTGGAAGCAATCCCAAAGGAGGAAAGATCACAGGCAAAGGAACTGTTCAAAGTGCCAAGTTAAGCTTTGAAAATGTTTACTATGTGGAACAGTTGAGGTACAATTTGCTAAGTGTGAGTCAAATCACAGATAAAAAGAATCCTGTTCATTTTACTGACACTGAATGTCTTATTCTGTCAAAGGAATTCAAAATTCCAGAAAGTATGATTTTAATGAGAATTCCTAGGCAGGATAATGTCTATAAGTGTGACTTAGCAAACATGGCACCTCAACCTGATTTAAACTGCTTGATTTCTAAAACAAATTTAAATGAGTCTAATTTGTGGCATAGAAGGATGTGTCACATGAATTACAAAACCATTAATAAACTTGTCAAAAACAAGCTTGTTAGGGGTTTACCTGAGAAGGTCTATTCATGTGATGATCATTGTGTTTCTTGTCTAAAGGGGAAGCAACACAAAACTTCTTTTAAGTCTAAAACAGTGAATTCAAACTGTACTCCTTTATACTTATTGCATATGGACTTATTTGGACCAACAAGTATAAGTAGTATGGGAAAAAGATCTTATTGCCTTGTTGTAATTGATGATTATACCAGATTTACATGGGTTTTCTTTCTTAGAACAAAAGATGAGACAGGTGAAATACTTAGATCATTTATAACTAAGATAGAGAACCAATTAGATAAAAAGGTTAAAATCATCAGGAGTGATAATGGAACAGAATTTAAAAATTATGAGATGGACAAATTCTGTGATGAAAAAGGCATTAAGAGAGAGTTTAGTGCTCCTAGAACCCTTAACAGAATGGAGTTGCTGAAAGAAGGAATATGACACTAATTGAGGCTGCAAGAACCATGCTAGCTGATGCAAAACTACCTATGTCTTTTTGGGCAGAAGCAGTTAGCACAGCTTGTTATGTTCAGAATAGGGTAACTGTAGTTAAGCCTTATTTCAAAACCCCATATGAGTTGTTGTTTAAGAACAAACCACTGGTTAGTTTCTTAAAATCTTTTAGATGTCCTTGTACTATTTTGAATACCAAAGATCACCTAGGAAAGTTTGAAAGCAAAGCAGATGAGGGTGTATTTGTAGGATATTCTATTCAGAGTAAAGCATATAGGGTTTTCAATCATAGGACCAGAGTCATAGAAGAATCAATGAATGTCACTTTTAATGAGAATATCATTAATCCAGATGGAATAGGTCCTAAGTCTTTGTTTGATATTGATACTCTTAACACTGCTTTTAGATATACAACTGTCAATTCTAGTACAGGTACATGCACTGGTACCACATCAAGTAAAGCAGATAGAATTTGTGAGGATACATCAGAAATGTCCTCAGAAAAGAATAAAGAGTCTTTGGAGTACATTATCTTTCCAATCTGGACTCCTGATCCTCCAGAGGTATTTTCTTCTGATCTGCCACAGTCATCACAACATATGGAGACAGAAGAACCAACAGAAACATCATCTCAGATTATGGAGGATTCAGAACAAATTGAAACACCATCCAATGAAAGTTCTGAGCAGAATGGTAATCTTACCAATTTGGAGGAAATCATTCCAGAGACATCAACATCTAACTTTCATGTTCACAAAGATCATCCTCTGGAACAGGTGATTGGAAATGTTGATTCTGGTGTACAAACTAGACAGCAAACTACTGTCACTGAAGAAGAAATACATACATCTCTATATGTGTGTTTTCTATCTCAAGTAGAACCTAAAAAGGTAGTAGAAGCTCTTAAACACCCTAGTTGGATTGAGGCAATGCAAGAGGAGTTACTACAGTTCAAGATTCAGAATGTGTGGACACTAGTTGATCTGCCAAAGGGAAAAAGGGCAATTGGCACCAAATGGATCTTCAAGAACAAGAAGGATGAAAGAGGGATTGTAATCAAGAACAAGGCAAGGTTGGTGGCACAAGGTTATACACAGGAAGAAGGGATTGATTATGATGATGTCTTTGCTCCTGTTGCAAGGATAGAAGCCATTAGACTATTCCTAGCCTATGCTACATATAAAGGTTTCACAGTCTATGAAATGGATGTCAAGAGTGCTTTTCTGTATGGCATGATTGATGATGAGGTGTATGTGTGTCAACCACCTAGATTTGAAGATCCTAGCTATCCAGATAGAGTTTGCATATTGGATAAGGCATTATATGGTCTGCATCAAGCCCCCAGGGCTTGGTATGAGACTTTATCTGTGTATCTATTAGAGAATGGGTTCAAAAGAGGCACTATTGATAAGACTCTGTTCACCAAAAGGGATCAAAGTGATATTTTGCTGGTGCAAGTCTATGTTGATGACATCATTTTTGGATCTACAAATGATGGTATGTGCAAGGAGTTTGAAAAATTAATGCATCAAAAGTTCCAGATGAGTTCAATGGGGGAACTCACTTTCTTTTTGGGACTTCAAGTCAAGCAGAGTTCAGATGGTACTTTCATAAATCAGAGTAAATATGTAAAAGACATACTTACTAAATTTGGATATTCTGAATCAAAAGTGGCTAGTACACCAATGGAGACACACAAGCCACTATCTGCAGACCCTGAGGGGGAGGAAGTTGATGTACATCTGTACAGATCAATGATTGGATCATTGATGTACTTAACTTCTTCCAGGCCAGATATCATGTTTGCTGTTTGTATCTGTGCCAGATTTCAAACCTGTCCAAAACAATCACATCTGTATGCTGTCAAGAGAATCTTTAGATACTTAAAAGGACAATCTGATCTAGGTCTTTGGTATCCAAAAGATTCCCCTTTTGACTTAAAAGCATATTCAGATAGTGATTATGGGGGAGCTAGCATGGACAGAAAGTCTACATCAGGAGGATGTCAATTTCTAGGAGAAAGGTTAATCTCATGGCAATGCAAGAAACAGACAACTGTATCAACATCTACAGCTGAAGCTGAGTATGTAGCTGCTGCAAGTTGCTGTGCTCAGGTCTTATGGATTCAGAATCAGATGCTTGATTATGGTTTAACTTTCTTAAATACTCCTATTTATATTGATAATACTTCTGCTATCAGCATCATCAATAATCCTGTTAAACATTCTAAAACTAAGCATATAGAGATTCGTTATCATTTTATCAGAGATTGTAATGAAAAACGACTTATTCAGATTATAAAAGTCCATACTAACAATCAAATTGCAGATCCGTTCACCAAAGCCTTTGATGTAGGCAGATTTACATTTCTGATTACAAGTATTGGTCTGATTAAATCTCTTTAAGTTGTTTTTCCATAACTATTTTATAAAACATCTCTATAATGCTTAAGGATTAGATGCTGGTAGATGTAATTGATACTAACAGTGATAATAGTCTTACAACTGTTTGGCTTTCCTAATTATCACTGTTATTATTAAATTGCCACTGTATATGTTAGTTACTTTATTTTCACTGCTAGTTATTTTGTTTTCACTGTTAGCTATATGGTTATCACTGTTTGAGAAGCAATTAACACTGTTAGTGTACACAGTTTCCACTGTTTTCACTATTCTGTTATAACTGTTTTGAACACTGTTAGTGAAATTTTTAACACTGTTAGTATATCAGTTTCCACTGTTTATACTATCAAGTTGAAATTTCACTATCATTTTTTATCTTTGTTTTTCTTTGTGCAGGTACAATTAAAAAAAAAAAATTAATTAAGTGTGAGAAAATTATAGATTGGTCTGTTGAAAATTTTTCATTTCCAATTAAGTGTGAGAAAATTAGACTTGAAAGAGCAGATTCTTCTGTTTCATTTTGGAGATCATTTAAAGAGTTGATCAGGGTGCTTGTTAGAGAAGACTTGAACAGAATGTATGAGATTGGATCTGAGAAAGGACTGAGCACCAAGAAGTTTGATAGTGTTTATGAATTGAGTGTTTGGTCTGGGATTTCAATGATGTATGAACCAGAAAGATTTCGGTTTGAGTTCAATACTTTCAGAAATGTAAAGCATTAGATCTATCTCAGCAATCCAAGTGTTCATCAGGTTATTTTTGATGATGCTACTATTATTTGGATGCTCACTGACAGAGAATATGATATGAGTTTGAGTTTGTTAAGAAGCTTAAGGCATGCTAAATTATCTGTCTCATTCAACAATGATTTGGCAGAGGATTTGGTATATATGATCTTGAATCAGATTCATAAGAAAGAAGAGTATGAGAGAAGACACAGAGATCAAAGATAGTTATTCTGAAAGAGTATTGGAAAGAGGTCAACTTGAAAAATCAAGAGAAACTTAATTCTGTTGGGGACAGATTAAGTTTAGGGGGAGATTGTTGGGAAATAAGATTTCTACTGTTACTACTGTTGATTACAGAATGCATAAGGCATTAACACTGTTAGTGTTAATGTTACTACTGGTATTAACACTGTTAGTGTTAAGGACTACCACTGTCTTCACAAGTTACAACTGTTAGTTCAAGGCTTCAAAGATTATCACTGTTAGTGATGGTTACCACTGTTATCAGAAGATTACAACTGTTATTGAAGATTGAAGTGAAGACAAGAGTTTCAACTGTTAGTAATTGTTTCAACTGTTAGAGTGTTATTACTGTTAGCTTGTTTACAACAGTTAACACTGCTTAGGCTAAGTTACCACTGTTGGTATATTAGTCTAGTAAATTGTACAAGTGTTAACACTGTTATAGGAATTACCACTGTTTGTATAGTTGTGGTAGTTAACACTGTTTATGTATAGAATAGGCGGAAAAGTAAAGTTTGAATAATTATGGAATGTAACTGTTTCCATGATTATAGGAGATTGTTTAGCAGGACTCTATGAGATATAAATAGAGATCCTAAACCTAGATTAGGTTAAGTAGTTTTTGCGCAGCTTCAAGGTTTTGTAACCGTAATACAATTCAGTGTATTCGTCTTATATCATTAATAAGATTGAAGCTTTCTATTAGTCTGTCTTGATATATTGTTATTGATCTTCATTTTATTACTAAGTGTTATTCCGCAAACTTATTAGTAATCATTCAAAACTGTGTTTATCTAATAGTTAATTAGATAGATCTTGGTTCATCACGCTACAGGCGTCACTAAGGGACGTCACTGGGGAAGTGACGCTACAGGCGTCACTAAGGGGCATCACTTACATGCGTCACTTAAGCAAGTGACGCTATACTGTGCGTCTGTGGGCGACACTTCCGTCTGTTTGACGGGTTTTCACCCAAAAACGCAATCTAACCCATTTTTAGGCCGAATCTTGTTGTTATAATGTTAATACATGATATATTAAGTGTTTTTAACAAGAAATCATAAGAAAAAGTTAAGAAATCCTTACGATTTGAAGATTGGGGTTTTGAAAATGGTGATGATGAACTTTGAAGATGAAGAGGATGAAGATGACGATGATGGATTGCTTGTTGTTGCTCTTGATGATGATGATTCCGAAAACACAAGTGATGGAGATGATGTTGTTGTTGTTGATTGTTGTTTGTTGGTTGATTTTTGGTGTTGGATGATTTGAGAGAAAAGAAAGTTTGAGAGGGTTTGGAAATGAGATGAAGAATGAGAAGTGAGATTGGGGGTGAGGGTTTGGGGGTGTTTGGGTCAGCTGACCAAAGGGGCAAGGGAGGGGACTTTGTCCCAAACTTGTGGTATTTTACCCGTGTTCGTTTACCCGATCGCTAAATGTTAAAACGTTTTTAAATGGTAGGTTTTTAAATACGTTTTCGATTATTCTTTTAGTTGTTTTATTTTATTTAAAATAATGTAGTTGAGTAATAAAATTATAACTTTGTTTTATTTTAAATTTTGCAAATGGGTTTTAAGTTGTTTTAGTTGTACGAAATAAACGTTATTTGCAACGAAATACTTCGTAAATATTATAAACATAATATTTAATAAATAAATATCGTTATTTAATAATTTTCATATTATCAAATAATTTGTTCACCAACGGTCGTATATTTTTGTCGCGTTTGTTTCCGAATATTTTGTACGTAATTATACTAATTACGAAATGTGTAATACTACGCGTAACAACTAGTTGGGCTTTGCTAGACTTACCTCTAAAATGGGTTGTGAATTCACTCAAAGTAGGGAATTAGCCTAATAATGCAAATGTTTAATGCTCGTAATTACGTTTAAATTTGCAAGTTGTTACACAACTTCTTTTCTTCATAAAAAGAGCACCAACAAATCCTGAAAGGATAACAACTTCTGGAAATAACAATTTGAACCCTGAAAACAATAAACCTTAACAAAACAAGTTATAACCAACTTGTACAAAGATAATTAGATTGATTACTTTTAACACCAATACAGCAGGCCCACTCCTAGGCCACAGTGGGTCGGCCCACCTCCTACCACAAGTAATGTTTCTGCTGCAGCCCACTCTTTTGGTCCAACGGGATCTGGGATTCTCGGGTCAGGCCCAAATCAGGCCCAATACTCTGTTTATGGTGGGTCAACACCTCGGCCAGGTTCTAGCATGGGCTATTGGGAGTATGGTACGCATGTTGATCAAGCCACCACACTTCCACAAGCATTCAACACCATGAGTTTTAGGCGTGCAGATAACAGTGAGGACTCTAGTTGGTACATGTATACCAGAGCTACATCTCACCTATCTGCGGATACAGGTAATCTCACGAATATTTATAATGAAAGATTAATTTCGTCTATCTTTGTTGGTAATGGGGCTTCTATCCCGGTTACCAACACTGGTCGTAGCATTTTGCCATCACTTCATCGTCCCTTATATCTACAAAACGTACTGGTCACACCCCAAATAATTAAAAATCTTATTTTCGTACGGCAATTCACTCGTGATAATAAATGTAGTATTGAATTTGATGAATTTGGTTTTTCTGTGAAGGATTACCGGACTCGTCAACTGCTCCTCCGATGTAATAGCACCGGAGATCTTTATCCTTTTTGCACATCCACCAACACACCTACAGCTCTTTTGTCGTCAAGTCAGTCTACGTGGTGTAACATCCTCCTTACTGGTCTGGTAAAATCCTATTTTAAATTGATTATTTAAAGGTGTTAGAAATTATTTAATATTAATTGTTTACTTGTGAAACTTAAGTAAATAAGCCTCAGGACTTATTATGAATAGTAAACTATGAATTGTTTTAAGTTGTTATAGATGATGGTAAAATAAAGTAATAGTTCTCGCAAATGATTTTTAGGTTCCAGACAATAGATTTAGGACGGGTATAAAATTAAAAGCAATCAAATAATGAGTCGGTATGTAAACCGACCTTAATACCTATATGTTTCCAAAGTTTTCTTCATTCTTCATATTGAAAACCTCTCAAACCATAACCAAATTAGCAATCAAATTACTTTCTGTGACTTTGATTTCAACATCAACTCTGTATCATCTAATCCTTTCATCTCTATCAAAGAAGTGAGTTTGATTCTTTGAACTATAGGATTTAGTTATATGGGTTATTGAGTGATTTTATGAAATTGAGAGTAGTTTGTTGTTCTTTGATGTTATAAATCGATTTTAGAGGTTATATGATGTGTAGAATGAGTTAGAAAACCTGAGTTTTGGTGTTATGATGAAATTGGTTCGAAAATCAGATTACAGCAGCGAAGTTCGCAGTCTCAGTTCGTCCTGCGAACTGAGTTTATGTTACGAAGCGAGTTGAGGTTCTGCAAAGCGAACCGAGATCTTGCGAACTGAGATTTTGGTGTTGCGAACCGAGTCGCTGCGATGCGAGTTGAACTTGCGAAGCGAGTTGAATAGCTATGAGAATTGAAATTTTGCGAAGCGAACTGAAATGCTGCGAACCGAGTTGACTCTGCGAACTGAGATCACCGTGAACCGAGTTTTTTTAAAACTTTTTGTTTTGTAAATTTTGAAAATGCATCGCATGGTCACTCGGAAATGGCCTAATGATCCTGGCTCTATTCTAAGAGTCTAGGCAGTTTTTGGCCATTCGGGGTCATCTAGTGGCCGAAAATGGCATTTTTCAGTTTTTAAACGTCATTTCGGGATTTTCTAATCTTTATTCTGATTGAACATTTGTTTGCCTAGACTTTAGAGATTACCTGATTGAATAAATATGCTAGAATAATGATTATAAAACAAGTTACTAATTTGTGTATTATGTGGTGTTTCAGATACTCCGAAGACTCGGTAATATAAGATTTCTGAGTGTGGAATCTGCAGAGGTATCGGTGAGTGGATTTAGAACTCACCTTTTGATTTAGTTGTAACTATTTGGTTACAACAAGTGAACGTAGATGTGTTTGTTTAATTATTTAATCTGAGTTATTGATTATAAATCTACGTGCGATGTGGCCTTCGGGCATCAGTTGTTATTGAGGTCAACTGGATAGTTGGGCTATTTGGTTATTGTGTGAATTACACAGGGTCTTGATTCATTCGTTGTGTGTAGAACCTGTGTTTGAGTATAATAACCGTTAGCTATCGGTCTATTTTGTATTGGCCTTACGGATTGTTGGATAAGTATTCTTGAGAGCCACCACAGCAGTAAGGTTTCTCAAGAGCCACCGATCCTCATTATTGAATTGTTGTACTGTGTAATACGTGTTTACGATTATTTGATGTAAATAGGTGATTAAGCTAAGTTGAATTGTGGGTGACGAATTCATTCACTTAGCTTCGTGCTAATCTCTCATTTTACTTCCTGCATGTTATATTTTGGGAAGTGGGTAGCAGGAAGATGATGCTCTAGAAGCAGAGAATGTTTGACAAACTGTGCTACTCTGATATGTTTTGATAAACTCTGTTTAGAATTATATAACACCTCGGTTGTGTAATATCTGTTTTTATGGATTTTAATAACTTTTAAATGTGATATAATAATTATGTAAACAGTTTATGTACATTATCTTGAATGTACAGTAATGAAATATGTTTATAACTGATCGCGCCCCGAACGGTCGGTCAGGAAATCGCTTCCATGTCGTTGCGGACCTTCCAGTCGGAGGCAGGTAATCAGTGGGTTTTTAAATTTATAATAGTCGGGGGGAGCCAAAACCTTCCGAACTACTTACTATTACTATGTATAAATACCTGATATTAGTACGTGGTAAGGATGATCCAGGGTCGTTCCTCACGACGGTAGAATTGAAAAAGAGCTAAGTCTGATAACTTAGTAATTAAGCTGGGGTTTTTATAGATTGAAGGGTGATTGTTTTTGGGTTTTTATTTATTTAAAATACTAAGAAAGCATAAAAGTAAAGGGAGGCTAGCAGATATGTAACACTTAAGGATAACAAATACGTGGTTCACCATGATTTAAGATAGCGTATTATTGGAATGATGATTATTGGGGACACATTCAGCTAACAGACAAATAAACTTCGGTGTAAACACTAGGACCCTACTTATTTAGTTCCGGTTCTAAAATAGTATGTCACTGAGTACCTAGGCTATCATGATTCTGATCAGATCAGGTTGCTCAACCCCCAACACTATCCGATAAGGACGAGTGACCCTTCTTGGAGATATCTCCTGGGTGCATGAATAAGGTAGCAAACCACCATTACAGGATATTCTGACCGTTCTTAACACCTATGTCTAAATGTTATTACCTAATTGTGTATTAGTTGTTTACGTTGTTACTCTAAACTATCGGCAAAGTGGAATTAAGGGGTTTAAGCATCTTAGACCACTGACGAGTCTTCGCTTTCTTTTCAAAATTCCTTTTTTACTTATTTTAAACTCAAATCCTTCCATCATGAAATAGACCCTCCTTTACGATCAGACGTTCATCCCTAGGTATACTTACGGTGTATAATGCATTCAGTATTTCCACAGCTTGTATAAATCTAAGTATACTCACGGTGTATAATACTGTTAAGGTTTAGCATTTCCACAGCTTATATCCTAGACCATGTTCAGGAAGGGTAACTTCCAGGTATCCATGGTGTCATATGCTTACGAACGGTCCGTAGCTTCCACACATTTGTACTTCACCAGAGGTGTTTCCAACGCTATACTAAGTACTGGGCCATTTTACAGCATGTCAACAGCTTCATACCAAAACACAGATAACTATATCTACGTAGTATTAGGGTTTGCAAAGTCCTACCCTAAGGGCAATAGTCATGTGAAAGCCTAGATAGGGTGAATGATAAGATCTATTTATGTAAAGTTTAGACCGATAACAAAGTATAACAACTCCCATTTATACAGATAGATAACTAATGTAACATCATTCATAACTATCTAAATCATGGCAAACATACAAGCAACTAATCACAAAGAATACCAATAAACATTTCTATCATTAATAAATCACAAACATCAAACAAAACATTATGACAAATTAATTGTAACACCCCCAAATTCATTGTTTAGCGGAAGCAAGATTTGGGTGTTACTAATCAATAATCAAAGCACACAGATATATAGCAAACGACTCTATATGCGTCATATTAACAAAATATATTGATATTAAAAGGTTTACAATAGTTTGAACCCGTACATAGCTCGTGTTCGTAATATAAGAGATTTAAATACATAATTAGTTATACAAAATCTAATAATGCAATGAAATCTCTGAAGTTTACATGGAGACTCGAGCTAATATGTATCCTGATGGGCAGTCCAAATCTACTGCTGAGTACCTGTGATACATGTTAAAATGGGTCAGCTAACGCTGGTGAGCTCACAGGTTTAGATATCAAATAATAGTGTGTGAACCGCAATATTTAAATGTTGATTTGCATCCAGCAAATGATACTGATAGCGTATACAACCATGAGTGCATAGTCTGAGCTTAACTCGAGGGTCGGGTCCCATATAGAGAATTCCGAGCGAGGTGCCTCCACGAGTGCCTAATCTACACTCGTTTTCCCAAATATTAGTACGTCCATTGCAGAGGTTAGCGCGACTAACCCGGACGAGGTGGGTCAATCCTATATGGTACCATATACTAATATTCACGCTACTTTCGTATTACCAGACTATACTCACGGAGGACTTTGATTTGATTAGATGAAAACAACTCATGTAGTATATGTACTCGCGTTCAGGTGTTAAAAATAGAGCAATGTATCACACCCCTAGTAAAACAGTAAAAAGAGGGGCCATGAGACTCACCTGAGCCTGAAGAGTTTATCTTAATAAACTGAGATTGATTAGCCAATAATCGAAGTCCAAAGACTTGTAACCTGAGGGTGTCCACGACATGCGATGGTTATAAACATGTGAAGACATCTAATAAGGCTACCTTGTAGTTGTTTGTCCAACTAGAATGTCCAAATGATTACAATTTGGTTGATTGTCTAAGTGTTTGAAAATGTGTACGGCCCGTTGGTGTTTGTTTGTAATAATAATCTTGATGTTATCATATTGATTCGAAGTGTTTATACTTGAAAAACATGTCTTACAATGTTTTAGGAGTCATATTGTATAAAAATTCGAGGTTGTATAAGTTCCACACTTAGTGTAAAAATAGTTTGAAACCATCTGTTTTATGCGTCACTTATAGCGTCACTTGGGGCTTAGGCGTCACTTAGGAAGTGACGCATGAAATGGAAAATTCTGAGTAAGGGCGTCACTTATGGAAGTGACGCATACTTAGGCGTCACTAAGGTAGCTTGGGCGGAACTTAGGAATTGTCGCATAAGATGTGAAATTCTGAGTTCAGGGCGTCACTTATGGAAGTGACGCATACTAAGGCGTCACTAAGGTAGTGTCGATTGTAAGTGTCAGATAAGGGTTCTAGGCGTCACTAGACAAGTGACGGAGGTAAGTGTCGGGAAAAAGGGGTTTTATGCGGCACTTATGCAAGTGACGCAAGATTAGGGCTTTTAGCGACACTCGATGCGTCACTTAAGTGACGCATGAAGTGACGCTATACTGCAGTCATCGTTGCGACACTTAAGGCTATTGACGAATTTTTGAGCCAAAAACAAGTTTTTCGGTTTCTGTTTGGTCTGATTCTTTTACCCAACCCTTATATGGACATTTTAAGCTTAAAGAAACAACTAAAACTTAAAAACACTTGAAATCGAAAGGTTTCGAGTTTTTGTCGGAACTTACAAAGTGGTGAATCGAGAATCCGAAAAGATGGAAATGTAGATCGTTGCGAGGTAGTTCTTTTTCTTCAAACGAGCGATGAAAACCAAGGTCGTTTGGTGGTGTAATTTGGAGGATTTTGGTGTTAGTGGTTTGGAGGTGAAATGAGAGAAAAATAGATGAGGAGGTAGAAAGTGGTGGAGGAAAATGAGGAGGAAAGAGGGGGAAGGTGGGGTTTTGTTGGAAGCCCCACTTTCACGGCTCCTGCAATCGCGCTCCGTGCGGTGTTCGTTCACCGAATTGTTTAAACTTTTTAAGTACTTTAATACACGTCTAATTGTGAGTTTTTAAAATACGAATGTTTTATCAATAATATTTAATAATGGTGTCATAAAATACAACTTAACTTTATTTCGGCTGTTTGCGCGTTTATCATTTAATCGCGTAAGCGTTTATTCATATAATACATAATATGTCTGGAATATTATCAAAATAATATTTTTGGGTATAATATTGTTATTAAATAATGTCTTATTATTTAATGAAATTGTTCACCAACGTCCGTATTTACTTGAACCGAATTGTATTCGATTTAAAGAGCGTACGATTTAATCAAATAGCATATTTGTATATATTCAACAATATATATATAGATACATTAGTTAGCCTAACACATAACTATTTACATATAATAACAGAGAATTAGGCGCTAATTACTAGTCCTAATTTGGCGGGTGTTACACTAATAATAGAAAGGATAGATAATACCGATACGTATTGCGAGCAGAATAACAGCTTGTATTTCTTCGAATAATATCCAAATATTACAACCGCTATCCTCTACTAATTATATTACATAGCTATTCTAAGAAGAAAGGATTCTCTCCTAATCTTCCACTAGTTCCCTAGAGAGAGAAACTAGAGAGAGACTAGAGAGAGAACCTAGAGAGAGAAATTCTAGAGAGAGTGAAATGTGTGTGAAATGAGTTGTGCATTGTGAGGGATGGATTGAATTGTGAGGTTTAAGCCTCTATTTATAGGCATCCAAGACTCGATTTTACACTTAACACCCTCGCTCCAGTTTAATACTGAAATACACCCCCGAGCTATGAAATTCGACACCAAAGAGGGCTTATTCGACACCAAATAGGGCATATTCGACCCCAAATATGGCGTATTCGGTAGCAAATAAGGCGTATTCGGTAGCAAATGGGGCGTATACGGCACCGTAGATGGGGTATACCAACCCTACAGGGGGTATACGGCCCCAAAGAGGGGGTATACGGACTCTATAGGAGCGTATATGGACCCTAGAGGGTGGTATACGGCCCCTGTGGGGGTGGTGTACCCTGGGTCATGATCTTGTGTGCTGGATCATAAGTCTTGTGCACTGGTCGAAATTCGTTTGGCCCTAACTTCTTCATTCTTGATCCGTTTTCAGCGTTCTTTATATCCACGTGATCGTAATTACCTGAAGATCATAATGAACTAATCAAAGAATAATTTCAAGGTAATATGCTAAAAAGTTCTTGTAGAACGTGACCGTATCATTTATGCTTTGTTTTGTACGTTATTTAGCCATTTTACTTGATTTTTGAAGCAATGCCTTATTTTTAGCCTTAATAATGATTTATGGTGAAAAAGTATTGATATTGAATGATTTCATCCATTTTAGGGCTAAAAAGGTGAGAATTATGTACGCAAAAATGTGACTTTTTACGTCAAATCAAATATCTCACACTTAGACATTGCTTGTCCTCAAGCAATACTTCAACTATCCTCACTTTAAAAAGATGTTTTAGGTCCGATTTTTGCGAATTAAAATATTTCTAAAAACAACCATTCTTCATACAAGTAACTTGTTTCAGAAAATCGAGACAAATAAGATATTTGTTCCAAAACTTAGAAATGAATATCTTTGGGCATGCTTCTGATTCTCGTGATCTTTGGCATACACATGACTTAGGCAATCTCACTAGGTGGTCACTCAATTCACTCAAAAGTGCATCGGGTTTCCTATCATTCTAAACAAACGAAATCGCTCAAAAGCCAGTCATGCAACATTCATCGTCATAGGCTTGATCGAGAATCAAATCTCCACCACTTAGGTGAGGACGGTGCTAATTATCCCAGGACATTCATCGGGTTTTTGTGTGAGGTGAGGGTTAAAGGGTAAGGATAGTGGATATTTTTAAGGTTTTAAAGGGGGTATGCTTATCTCAGGACTTTTAAACTTATGAAAAACTTTATTTAGATACGCTTTTTAATGAAAACGAAAACGGATAACGGTAAGGAAGTAAAGATAGCTGACTTCTATCTTTTGAAAACACACGGAATATATATTTTTCAAAGATCAGAGTTTTCGAGAGATTTTAAGCATTTAGCTTTATTTCTATGATATATTTTTGGCTTAGAATTTCTTTGCCAAGGAGATTCTAAGATTTTTTATTTTTTTTTGAGATCCTTTCTTACTTTCATTTTTTCAAATCTCTTGACATTTCAAATTTTAATTGGTGTCAATTTTTCACACCTTCAGACTTTCTCCTCGATATTTTTGAGATTTTGATTTTTGAAATGCACACGAGAAACTTTGAGTAAAACACAAAATTTATGATTTTTGAGTGAAATCAAAAAGAATACCTAAATAGCATTTTTCAAAAATTTAAAAATTCTAAGATAAGGTTTTGGTGGGTATGGAAGTGAGTGGGTTTTAAAACTTGGGTTTTCAAGAAACGAAAAGGTTAAGGCTCAACAGGGTTTACTAAGCGGATCATCGATACTGAAAATGAGCATCGACAGGGTTAGGCTTGAAGAGATATGAGAAAATGGGTTTATTTCCTAAGGAATGTCAAGGTCATCTAATTGCACCTATAACGCGTACGGTACTCATCAATATGGTCTCAAAATGCATACCAGGAGCAAGTTCTAATTCAGAAATGCATACATCAGCACACACAAGAAATGAATAGTGAAACATTTAAAATGAATGCTTATATAGGCTCAAGATACCTCACTGCAATTAATATGGGTTGTATGTGCTTATTCATGCGCTGCCCCTAAGATTATCATTTCTTAATTTGAGAAATTCCTACCTTATTTACACTACTTTCCAAAATAACTTACTCATATTTAAAATGGATCCTCTTAGAAATATTAAAATTCAAAGAAATAGCAGAGCTAACTGAATGAGTTGCTATCTACTGTCGAAGTTAAGCTCATGCTTTTCTTTGTTTTATGCAAAAATTTTAATAATTTTAATCAATTTTTAAAGTGAGGAACATTTTCTGAGTTGCTATTTGGACACAAAAATCTATCTAAGGTATTCTATACCGCTATCCTACACTTAGAGGAACATTGTCCCTAATGTTCTTTTCAGTGGAAATTTTACTGGAAGTAAAATCCCACACTTAGAGTTTAAACATATGAGAAAATGTTTCTCAAGTGTTTGTTTTGGGCTGGAATCCCACACTTAGTGATAAACTTAGGATATGGTATAGATTACTTTGATTAATTAACAATACTAAGTAAAGCAAAATGATAAAAACGGAGAAATGATGAAGAAACTCCCCAGATAGCTAAAAGCTGAAGGTCTGAATATGTGCTGATAAGAAAAGTCTTTCTTTTGCAGCAGCTCCATGAGGATTATTCGGCTTTTAGGGGGATTGCCTTTAAATGAGAACCTTGCCTTCCATTTCAACCATCATTTGTGAATCAATCTCTTAAGTGTGAACACGTTGGATATACCTTTTAACTCCATATTTTTGCAATGAAAAAGAATCACTGTCTCAGAATGAAAAGATGTTTTCTATTACAAATCATTTTGTAGAACATATGTTTTTAAACGAGTTCGAGCATAATGCATAAAAGTAGTATGCAGGTACCTCAAATGGTCGAAACATATGAACTAATTTTTGAAAAGTGTTTCCTATTTATCCGAGACAAAAGATGAGTTGTGGCTTTAAAATATTTTGAAAATATTTTTAAGGTTTATCCAAGTGTGAAGGATATTCAGAGATTTTCTTCACTTACCAACACACAACTTATCAACACGTCTTATTGCACGGGTTGCCTCCCGAGAAGCGCTGCTGTTATAGTTGAGAGCTCGACTTGGATAGATTGTAGAAAATAAAGTGAAGTGATGGCATCCTCCGGATACTGGAAGAGTGAAGGCCTCTCCTTGATAAACTAGTCATAGACAACTAGAAATCATATACGTGTCTGAAAGCACCATCTCTTCCCCTGCAAGGTAATGCTCCAAAGATTTCCAAATTTAATAAACTGTAAGCTCCCCTTGTTGCCCTTCCATCATTCTCAAAGATTCTTTATCCATAGGCGTCAATCCTTGCTTGTTAGGCATTTGTACAAGTAGAACGAGCAAACGTGATCTAACAAACAAGTGATTATCCTCCAAATCAGAGATTCAATGGTTTGCAAAAAAACTATCAAAGTGAGTACTTTGAAGATGAAACAAACCAGTATATGACTTGGAGTCTAATCTTACACTAAAAGTGTTAGTTGCCTAAAACTTCACCGTAGCAGATATGGAAATACTAGTATTATTAGTTGAATTAGGTAGCCAAGAATAGAGATATCCAAAGCACACATTTTTAAACGAGTTTAAGCATAATACACATATTGACATACAGATCAGGATATCAGATTAAGCATTAGTATCTCATGTATGTTCACATAAATATATGTAAGTACCTCAAATGCTCAAAACATGCCAGTGGTTATGACTAATGCTCCTAACTCCTAGTAGGTTTCCATGAGAGTGAAAGGGATACTGAGAACTTGAGATCTTAGATAATGGTAAAAATTAGATCAATAAAGTTCAAACAAGTGGGAGTAGGAAGTTTTAAGGTTTTGACAAAAATTTCAATGAAGTAATTTCGCAAACCATCCTTTTTGTTCATAAAAATAAAGAAAACTTGGAAAAATTTTTAGGGATCTACTTATTTGGTTAGCTTACGACTCATCCTAAATTAACTACTATTAAAACTACGTTAGACACGGGTTACCTCCCGAGAAGCGCTTGTTTTTGTTCGAGTCACTAGCTTGACTCTAGCACTACTTATCAGGCAATCCTAGGGGTTTCCTTGCATCCATCAGTAGACACAAGGGGTAATATTGGTACATACCTAAAAGTTTAAAGTAGGTTAAGGCTAGGGTATGTCCAATATAAGGAGATGGTTCAAAGTGAGGAAATGGTTCTACCGAAGGTATAACAGATCTCTCAACTTCTAATACCTCCTTGGGTTGGATTGACAGAATGGGTTGGTCAAAAGAATCTTCACCTCTCAATTATGTATAAGACATTATATGGTGGAGAGATAGTTTGAAGGGAAACCATGACGCATATCCCTCCTTTCTTCCTATGGTCTTTTGGTCAATGATAATGTTGTACTCTGGGCATGGAGGTGGGACATAGTCCATTAACGTCTCCAATCTTGTAGCAACATTCTCATTGACAACTTGGGCAACTGGCTGGTCTAAGGTAGAAGGTTCAACCAGATCAAGGGGTGATTCATCCGGGAAGATATGTGGGACATCATTAAACACAACTTGTTGCCGGATGTTGTCAACCACGTCGGTTTGAGTTTGCATGAAATCACTTCTCAGAGATGGTGCGCATTCCTCCGGTCCTTCTGAAGCTGGGTCTTCTGTATAAATCTCCACCTCCAGGATATCTATTTCTATCTCTTCGTCTACCTCATCATACTCGTCACTCTGGACAGTAGTTTTGAGTTTCAGTGGTTCGGAGAGTTCCTCTAGAATGAACTCCTCGTCGGTCTCGGACGTAGATAGGTTAAGAATGGGTGGAAGTGTGGATTTAGAAGACTGGTTAGGTGTAGGGGTGGAAGGAATTTTGCAACTGGACTCATGAGAATAAAAGTGTATCAAATGATGTAGATGTGGTGTGTGGGTTCCTTTCATCTTCCTGTAGCCTATAATCAGTTGTAACTTGACTCCTAGTTTTCTCACTTCTCACTTGGACTAGTGCATCTATTTCAGACAGCTTATCAGAACATCTTTTAAGCATGTCATCTTGTTCTTTCATTAGTTGTTCAAGTGTGGTTTGAGAGGGTGAAGGAGTAGCATTATTGCTGAGATAAGCTATGGGCATATCTCTCAAGTCAGAACTTTCATACGGTAGTGGTTTGTGTACAGGGTAAGATGAGTGTGGATAGATATTGAATGGTTTAGGATAGTAATACTGGTTTTGATGTGTTTCGAAAGCATAAGGGTCATAATGATATTGTAATTTAGGATCTAAGTACCCTATGTTATCCGAATAAATCATACTATTCCTTTGACATTCGTTATGTAAGTGGGCATCACTCCTACGTCTATCTCGGATTGATTTAGCAAGACTATCAATTTGATCTTTTAGTTGTTGTAGAGTAGCCATTTCCAAGTTAAAAGACAACACACGAAGAAGGTTTTAGAATTTAAGTTGGGGTGAGAAGGGAATTTAAACTATGCTAATCTAATCTAACCACACTAATCTATGGGCAGAAAGTAACTTCGGATAGGGATGGTGAATCCCAATCCAAAAGGATCGCTTAAAAACTAAATTTGTCTAAACAAGATCTAAATCGTACTACCGTCCCCGGCAGTAGCGTCAAAAACCTGATCGCGCCCCAAACGGTCGGTCAGGAAATCGCTTCCCTGTCGTTGCGGACCTCACGATCAAGGCGGGCGATCGGTGGGTGGTTTTAAATTTATAATAGTCGGGGGAGCCAAAACCTTCCGAACTACTTACTATTACTAGGTACGAATACCTGATATTAGTACGTGGTAAGGATGATCCAGGGTCTTTCCTCACGACGGTAGAATTGAAACAGAGTTAGTTCTGATAACTTAGTAATTAAGCTGGGGTTTTTATAGATTGAAGGGTGATTGTTTTTGGGTTTTTCTTTATTTAAAATACTAAGAAAGGATTCACTGAGTACCTAGGCTATCATGATTCTGATCAGATCAGGTTGCTTAACCCCCAACACTACCCGATAAGGACAAGTGATCCTTCTTGGAGATATCTCCTGGGTGCATGAATAAGGTAGCAAACCACCATTACATGATATTCTGACCGTTCTTAACACCTATGTCTAAATGTTATTACCTAATTGTGTACTGGTTGTTTACCTTGTTACTCTAAACTATCGGCAAAGTGGAACTAAGGGGTTTAAGCATCTTAGACCATTGACGAGTCTTCGCTTTCTTTTCAAAATTCCTTTTTTACTTATTTTAAGATCAAATCCTTCCGTCATGAAATAGACCCTTCTTTACGATCAGACGTTCATCCCTAGGTATACTTACGGTGTATAATGCATTCAGTATTTCCACAACTTGTATAAATCTAAGTATACTCACGGTGTATAATACTGTTAAGGTTTAGCATTTCCACAGCTTATATCCTAGACCATGTTCAGGAAGGGTAACTTCCAGTTATCCACAGTGTCATATGCTTACGACCGGTCCGTAGCTTCCACGCATTTGTACTTCACCAGAGGTTTTCCAGTGCTATACTAAGTACTGGGCCATTTTACAGCATGTCCACAGCTTCATACAAAAACACAGATAACTATATCTACATAGTATTCGGGTTTGCAAAGTCCTATCCTAAGGGCAATTGTCACGTGAAAGCCTGGAAAGAGTGAATGATAAGATCTATTTATTTAAAGTTTAGACCGATAACAAAGTATAACAACTCCCATTTATACAGATAGATAATTAATGTAACATCATTCATAACTATCTAAATCATGGCAAACATATAAAAAACTAATCACAAAGCATACTAATAAACATTTCTATCATTAATAAATCACAAACATCAAACAAGAACATTATGACAAATTAATAATAGAAAGGATAGATAATACCGATACGTATTGCGAGCAGAATAACAGCTTGTATTTCTTCGAATAATATCCAAATATTACAACCGCTAGCCTCTACTAATTATATTACATAGCTATTCTAAGAAGAAAGGATTCTCTCCTAATCTTCCCACTAGTTCCCTAGAGAGAGAAACTACAGAGAGACTAGAGAGAGAACCTACAAAGAGAAAGTCTAGAGAGAGAAACTCTGGAGAGAGTGAAGTGTGTGTGAAATGAGTTGTGTGTTGTGAGGGATGGATTGAATTGTGAGGTTTAAGCCTCTATTTATAGGCATCCAAGACTCGATTTTACACTTAACACCCTCGCTCCAATTTAATACTGAAATACACCCCCGAGCTATGAAATTCGACACCAAAGAGGGCGTATTCGACACCAAATAGGGCGTATTCGACACCAAATAGGGTGTATTCGGTAGCAAACGGGGAGTATCCGGCACCGTAGAGGTGGTATACCACCCCTACAGGTGGGTATACGGCCCCAAAGAGGGGGTATACGGCCCCAAAGAGGGGGTATACGGCCTCTATAGGGGCGTATACGGCCCCTGTGGGGGTAGTGTACCCTGGGTCATGGTCTTGTGTGCTGGATCGTAAGTCTTGTGCACTGGTCGAACTTGGTTTGGCCATAACTTCTTCATTCTTGATTCGTTTTCAGCGTTCTTTATATCCACGTGATCGTAATTACCTGAAGATCATAATGAACTAATCAAAGAATAATTTCATGGTAATATGCTAAAAAGTGCTTCTAGAAATTGACCGTATCGTATATTCTTTATTTTCTATATTATTTAGCCATTTTACTTGATTTTTGAAGCAATGCCTTATTTTTAGCCTTACTAATGAATTATGGTGAAAAAGTATTGATATTGAATGATTTCATCCATTTTGGGGCTAAAAAGGTGGGAATTATGTACGCAAAAACGTGACTTTTTACGTCAAATCAATAACCTACGCTTCCAAGATAAATAATATTATATTCATGTATTGAACGAGGGGTGTTATACGTGGCATCGAAGACTCGGGCATCCCGGAGATGATGTATTATGTTTTTTAGTTTCTAATAATATAATTTCTTGTAATAAAGCGAAGTCTTCGACTTTGTGTCATGCTTGCCAACTTGGAAAGCATATTAGACATCCTTTTTATCTTTCTACTTCAGTTGTTGTAAACATCTTTGATATTGTTCATTCGGATTTGTGGACTTCTCCAATTCCGAGTGTTGGTGGATTTCAATATTTTAGATCATTTCTCTCATTTTATTTGGATTTATCCGCTTAAAAAGAAATCTGATGCATTTAATAAATTCTTATAATTTCGTGCCTATGTAAAAACTCAATTTAATATAGAAATTAAAGCGTTCCAATGTGACCATGGGGGCGAATTTGATAACTCTCAACAACACACCCTTTTTCCGAAATAATGGAATTCAATTCCGATTTTCATGTCCCAAAACATCACAACAAAATGGTACATCTGAAAGAATGATTCGAACCATCAATAACTTCATACGCACTTTATTATTCCAAGCACATCTACCCCTCAATATTGGGCAGAGGCACTCTTTATGGCAACTCATCTTCTAATTATTCTACCATCATCAGCTATTAAAAATTAAATACCATTCACAAAACTTTTTAACAAAACACCAACTTACAAACACTTACATACCTTCGGTTATCTTTGTTACCCTTACATACACACAACCCACAAATTACAACCTAGATCAACACCATGTGTATTTTTAGGATACCTAACCGACCATCGCGGCTATAGATGTCTCAATCTTTTCACAAACAAAATAATAATCTCACGACACGTTAACTTTGATGAATCGGTTTTCCCATTCGGTTCAATGACACCCACATCTCCTCCATCTTATAATTTTCTTGAACTTGAGACTGCTCCTTCACAGATCTCTCTCAAACTTCTAACTTCATGTACCAAAAATTCCAATAACACCACTACCTCCTCACTTACTAATCAATCTGACCAATCCTCACAGTCCACCTCCTCTCGGCCCAACTCCACAATTCAGCCCATCTCTACATCTCCCCAATCTCACCAGGACCCTCTCGCTACTGACCCTATCTCCACAGCCCACGGTCCTTTAGATCAGACCCATCAGCCCTCTACATCACCATCTAGCCACCCGCAACCCAACACCACCTCTCGCCACCCAATGGTCACTCATTCTCAAGACGGCACAACCAAACCGACATAACGATTAAATCTTCATGTCACTACCACTTCCGCAATTCCAAAATCTCACACTCAAGCTCTTCAAAATCCGGATTGGCAAAATGCTATGAAAGACGAATTTAATGCTTTACTTAAAAATGGTACGTGGGTTCTTGTTCCGCGTCCACCTAATGTTAACATTGTGAGGTCTATGTGGCTATTCAAGCACAAATTTAATGCCGATGGATCCTTAAGCTTGTAGAAAGCCCAACTTGTTGCTAATGACCGTAGTCAACAACCCGACATCGACTGTGATGAGACTTTTAGCCCAGTTGTCAAGCCGGCTACCATAAGGACCGTTCTCAGCTTAGCAGTCTCTCGCCAATGACCTATACATCAGCTCGACGTGAAGAATGCTTTTCTTCATGGTCATCTTTCTGAGACCGTCTACATGCACCAACCACCCGGATTCACTGATCCTGTTCATCCTGATTATGTCTGCCATTTGCAGAAGTACCTCTATGGCCACAAACAGGCTCCCCGTGCTTTGTTCCAACACTTCACTAGCTATGCTACACGAGTCAATTTTCTTCACAGCAAAACAGACTCCTCACTGTTTATATTCAGACGGGGAGCCGAGCTTGCGTACCTGCTCCTTTATGTGGATGATATTATTCTCACGGCCTCTTCTCTGACACTACTTCAGCATATCATCTCTTCCCTTCATGATGAATTTGCTATGACGGATCTTGGCCCGCTTAACTATTTCCTTGGCATCTTGGCTGTTCGCACATCATCTGGACTGTTTCTCTCACAGTCCAAGTATGCTACTGAAATACTTGAGTGGGCCCATATGCTCCATTGTAACCCATGCTGAACCCCCATTGATAGTGAGAAGAAGCTTGGACCAGAAGGCACATCTATTGCTGATCCCACTCTGTACCGCAGTCTCGCTGGATCTCTTCAGTATCTCACTTTTACTAGACCGGATCTATCTTATGCTGTTCAATATCTATGTCTTTACATGCATGACCCCCAAGAGCCGCACCTCAACACTCTCAAGCGAGTTCTCAGATACGTATGCGACACCACTGATCTTGGTCTACAGTTGTATCAGTCACCCACCTCTCAGCTTACTGCCTACACGGATGCAGACTGGGCTGGTTGTCCAGCCACCAGGCGATCTACTTCTGGATACTGCATATTTTTAGGGGATAACATTTTGACGTGGTCGTCCAAACGTCAGAACACCCTGTCCCGATCTAGTGCCGAGGCAGATTACCGTGGGGTTGCGAATGTGGTCGCCGAAATGGCTTGGATTCGCAACCTCCTTCGTGAGCTTCATATGCCGCTATCTACTGCTACTTTGGTGTATTGTGATAATGTGAGTGCTGTTTATATGTCTGCCAACCCCGTACAACACCAACGCACAAAGCACAATCAGATTGATATATATTTTGTTCGCGATAAGGTTGCAGCCGGCGATGTTTGTGTTCTCCATGTACCGTCTCGTTATCAGTACGTGGACATCTTCACCAAGGGACTCACGTATCCTCTCTTTTCAAATTTTGGATCCAGTTTGAGCGTACGTAGCTCCCCTGCTAAAACTGCGGGGGCATATTAGTAGACCTTGTTGTATAAGTACTATACATGTTGTGTAGTATAGTTCTCAGTTCTGTATTTTGTATTCTCAGCCCAATGGCTTAGGCCCATCATGTATAGTTTAGTAGGGCTTTGTGTATTGTTCGTGTATATGTATGTTCTCTAATGAGATTTCACATTATGGGAAAATCACTCCCTTTTATAAAGTTGCAATACTAACATAGACATTTAAACAAACAGTTGGAGTGCATTAAAAATCAAAGTCTTGATTGAAATTCGAATTTTACCTGAAACTCTCTACAGTAATTTGGCTCGAAAATTAGCTGCAAAAAAAAAAAAAGATTAAGCTCTAATTACATGAATAAGCATAGGTTATAAGAAAGTTGGGGTTCATAGGTGGTTAAAACTCTAGCAATCAGCAAGTTAAATTAAACCCTACACTGCCACAGATAAAAGAATTAGATGGTGGTTTCCGATGGTCGACTGTCAGCAAGGGAGCACCGGTTACAAAATTCACCGATTAAACCCCAAAAGCACAATCGGTAAGAAAGAGAAGCAAAAGAAGCAACATGGAGACACTTTGAAACCAAAAAACTCATTAAAATTACAATCTAAACTAAAAAATAATTAGATTATGACTAACCTCACCACAACATTTAAAGATATCATATCTCAATCTGCAGCAAACAAAGCTTTCATTACTCATTATTAATAGAGGTTCAAGTTCAGATCGTACATCCTTTAACTCATGTAATTGAATATTTACATTAGAGTTTTATTAGGAAACCAGCCTAGTTTTGTTCATCTTTTTTCAACTTCTGAATACATTTCATGAACATCTTGTGTTCGTCTCTCTCACACTTCTTTATAACCGGGATCCATAACCTGCAAAAGTAAATTAAAGTGAAGAAAGATAACATTAGAGATGAGTATATATGTAAAATCGAAACCCACTGTAAAAACCCTAAAAACTGAAATTAGAAAACGATATGACCAGGAACATACAAAAATAAAATGAAGAGGAAGAAGATCTAGATAGAGATGATTGTAAAACTTAAAGGATGGAATGCCCAAATCAAATTAAAATGGAGAGAATATCTGCTAGATGAATCAATTTGAAAAATGGTGATGTCCAAGGGAATGATTTCCTGTTACTGAAAATGGCAGATAAACCAACCACATTAAAGCTTGTTGGGTATGTTTTACCATATCGATATGGCTCTCTCTTTTTTTCAAAAAAGGGAAATAGAACAATCAAAATACAAATCAAAATACAGTAATAAATACTAACAACTTTATTTTAGGTAAATTTTTAATCCATTTTAAAACCTCAATATTACATATTTATGACATCATCCTTTTAACCAAAGTGTGACACATCAGCATGAAAACCTACCTAATAAGTCGCCAAGTCAGCTTCACGATGTCAGTTGAACCCCCTTTGTTAGATAAGACTAGTATAGTGACCCGTGATTACACGGGTTTTATTTAAAGAAAAATTGGAATAGATATATGAGTATACACATATTATAATCGAAATTATATATATTGTTTCAGTTGTGTTTGATGAAGGATGGGTTGCATTTTTTAAAAAAGTGGTATATGTGAGAAATCGTTCTGTTGGTCCCTAATGTCATATTTGGACTATATTGTTGGGCTGTATTTATACATGTTCAGCCATTTAAAAAAATTATACATGGGAAAAAAATCGTTCAAATATATGAGTTACAAAATGAAGGTATAAAATAAATTAAGAAGTACTTGTTAGTTATTTAAGTAATAAATATTTAGAAATTAGTTTTAGGGATATCAATTATGTTTATGCCATAAATAACAGAAAAAAACACCGAGTTATATAACATTAGATATATGAAGTGCTTAATAATTCAAATCAGTGAAACCAAAACATGTGTAGGTGAAACTTTAAATTGAAAACAAACATTTCCTTCGTAATTATAACACAACGCGATGAAATCAAACTACAGAGACAAAGTAACAAACCAACTCATAAACCTGTTACAAAATCATAAAAACTGAACAACAAACAAACTTGCCACATGTAAATACATTAAAAGTGAATTCTTATAAATACATACCTGAAACAACCAAAAATCGAAACTTACCATCTTAAAAATCGAGTGAAAACCCTGTACAAATAATATCGAAAAAACTTATTACTTTAAAGATTATAATTTTGAAGGTAAAACCCACGAAGTAGACACAAGCATAAACATATTGTAGGTTTTTAAGAAAGTATGTTTATGGAAACATATTGATAAAGAAAATTGAAACCTTACCGGAGAATCGATTGAAAGAAACCCGCAGAATCGATGGAAACATAAACCCTAATTTGCATAATAACATGATGAAGATGACGTTTTGAGAGATGAAGTTATTATATTGATTTACCTTAAATAGATCTATGAAGAAGCTCAAAGAAATGTAGAGAAAACCTGGAGAAAGAGGAGGATGGAGAACATGATAATTCGTGAATTTTGAATGGGTATACGGAGATTTATTAGATAAAAGTATTTTACAAATTTGAATTCTTGGTTGAAGGGATGCCAATAGAAAGAAAACAGGTATGCAAAACTTTTTCAAAAGCAAGCATGCTTATTACGTTTATTGTACAGTGGACCATGTCTAGGAAATGACAAAATTAAACTATTTTCTGAATTATTAAGAAAAACTCAAAATAACCACAAAATTTCTTCCTTCTCAATGTGCAACGTCATCATGATTATTGCTTTAGAATTCGACAAATCAGCTTTATGACATAACTCCCTTTTATTAGATAGGAAAGATAGAATAGATGTTCATGTTTATGGCTCTTGTGTATTTTTACACATATAATTTTAAAATTTATTATTTAAATGAAAAAAGTCAACAAAAGTCAAAATCCGACTAGTCCCTGACTAGTCCTTCTGAGGTCCCGACCGACTCGCCCCTGACTTCCGACTTTTTCAACCTTGAACTACAGTTAATCAAACAAAAAAACTAATACTTACGCATCATACAGTAAGCAAAAAAACTAATACTTACACATCATACAATAAGCTAAATGACATCTTTTTAACCTATTCAAAACTTAATTAATCAAACAATTCGGTTTGAGGAGAACCTGAGGATTTAGAAATCTCACATGCCCATTTTGCATGACAACAAACACACATACAATTAAAATGTAAGAATCAGTAATTAAATATTTTTCTTTTATACCTGTATCTACTAGCGAAGAAGTACGACAAAGGTAGAAATACTACTGCAAAGGTCAAAATACATTTCCCTGATTGTTGTGTGTTGGTGAATATACCCTTAAACTTTCTTGAAGGGCTTTGGTGCGCTGCTCACCTTCCTCAATGTTAGCATCATCATCATGTAATATTCAAAGCAATATATAAAATAGAATTAACTTTTGCAAATACTTTATTCTTTCTTGAATAATTACACATTTCAACTTACAATTACTTCGTTGTCTTTATATTCTTCTTCGGATGGGAAGTTTGAGTATGTTCATCTCCTTCTATGGATAATCACTTGATTTGTTGTGGCATTTTGCACTGTAAAATCAAATAAACTAATTAGAAACTCGAAATCCAAGAACAAACTTGTTGTATAACTACATAATAAAACTATAATACCTACAACAAAGAAAAAAAATATCCTTTAACTTAGCAATGAAGCATAATACAATAAAGTGATGAACATCATTTGTACATTTATAGGAAAATTAAAATCATCTGTAAATGTAATACCCGCTTTAAGAGTCTAGTGGTTATTGGGTAATTTCCCGACTTTAAATTATTTGTTTAATGTGTTAGGAAATTAAATTTATTATTTCATTATGTTTATTGTGAAATTGGATAAAAGGTCAAATGACTAGTACATAATTGTTTGTTTTAACTTTATACAGTTAAAGGTAAAATAAAATTGTTGGAATCGTAAATGGTTTCTTAGGTTCCAGATAATAGGTTTAAAAGGGGGACTAATTTTAAATGGTATACTAAATCGGTTTGGGAGGGAGCCGACTTAAGTTTCTTAACTTTCCCAAATTACTTCATTTTCTTGTTTCCTTTGAAAAAATTCACAACAAAAGAAAATCAAACACAAAACTTGAAACAAGATAGAGCTAGGATTTGATTAGTTTCATCAACATCATCATCTTCTTTATTTCATCTTAATCAATTTGTAAGTTTGACTTCTTTGAATTGATGTTCACAAATTTGCTTTGATCTAATTTGATGGATAAATGATTTTAGATGATATTGAAGTTGGTATTGATGTTATATGTTGTTAGTGATTACTAGTTACTGTATTTAATTGAATTAGAACATGGATTTGTGATGATTTTTGGAAAATTTCGGGTTGTGGGTTTTAAACAGACTTGCAGGTTGCTGGACAGGATGAACTACCCGGCGGGTACGTTGGGTTGTTGGTTACCCGACGGAGGCAACCCAATTCGGCGGGTAAACTGAGTTAGTAGGGTCACCGACGGGTAAAGACCTACCCGGCGGGTAAATGAGTAAATGGGCCGGGTAAAATTTTATCCAACAGGTAAATGAGAGAGGGGCAAAATTAATTTGGTTGGATCAAAACTGGAGCTGGGAAAGACATAAGTACCCGGCGGGTACTTTGATTACCCGACTGGTAACCCTTGTGGTGTGGAGACTTTTATTCAGCTAAATACTTGTGTATTTTGGTTATATAATCGCATCTAGTTATAAACTAAATATAAAATGATGAGTTGTTTATCATTATTAATCAATGATTTGACTGGGTTGTTATAACTAATTACTGCTTAGTATTTTGATACTGGGTTTATAAGATGAGTTATATGTTATGAGATGGATTACTAACTCATTATTTATTTGTATTCTCAGATGTAACACCCCCAAATTTAAGGTTTAGCGGAAGCAAGATTTGGGTGTTACTAATCAATAACAAAACACATAAGATAAAGCGAACGACTCTAAATGCGTCGTTTTAAACATTACATATATAATATAAAGGTTTTACATTGTTGTTCTTGTTACAAAAGCTTGCAGCTAAATGTAAAAGATTCTAAGGCATATCTAATTTTACAAAATGTAGAAATGCATGTGAATCTTCTGTAATCTGAATGCGACTCGAGCTAATATATCCTGAGCAGGTCTACTACTGCTGGGTACCTGAGAATACATGCTAAAAGGTCAGCTAAAAAGCTGGTGAGCTCACAGGTGTAAGTTGATGAAATCCATGTTGTGAACCACAAGATTTAGTTTAGTGATTTGCAAACATGCAAATAAAATATAAGTGTATATTATTGCCATGAGCACATAGTTTGAGCTTAACTGAGTGTGCCAGGATCCACATTCAAGGACCTGATCGAGTTTGCCCCCGGCATGTGCCTAATCTACACATGTATGAACAAATGAAAATGCGTCCGTTCGACCGCAGTCGTGGTAGCGCGACTACCCCGGACGGGGATTGTCAATCCCATATGGTACCATACACTAACATTCACGCTATCGCAATATAAACAAACTATGTTGTGAGGGACTTCATGATTAGATAAAACAAACTCATGCAATCAATATATCGTGGTTTTTGTACTTGTGTTCACATGTAAAACAAATCTGAGCATGTATCCCCACCCCTGGGTAAAAACACTAAAGAGGGGCTATGAGACTCACCTGAGTCTTTGCGTTTATGTCAATAAACGTGAGTCGAGTGCTAAACAGCTGGTAGGTTCTCCGAACCCGTAACCTCTAATGTCCTAGACATATAAGGTTATATAAGTAGATGTCCCGTAAGACCATTCATGCTAGTGTTCATCCCACTAGTTATGTCCAAATACATTTGGTTTGTGTTTGATTGATTAGTTTGAGTTTTGAAAATATGTACGGCCCGTTGGTAATGGGTGGTAAAAATCAACTTTATGCATTTATTGATCTTATTACCACTGTTTGATTATTCTGGTTTCCACTGTTAGTTCGTTAACTTGTTACACTGTTTTATTTATTTAACTCGTTATCACGGTTAATTTAGTTAACGCTTACCAGTTTTAGTTTATATATACATACATGTAATTACATTCATCCGACAATGAGGGTTCTGTGTGTGTTTAATCATCCGACAATAGGAGTTTGGATCCGTGAATATGGAATCACGGATGCATTTTGTCCGACAATAAGATTTGATTTAGATTCGTTTATCCGACAATCATAACATACGACAATGATGAGGATTTTATTCAAGTTTTATTCCGACAATGATAATGGTATTTCGTTCCGTGAGTATTGGTCCGACAATGAGCATTCACGGAGTGGTTTTTATATGATAATACGAGGATTGTCGGACTAATTAATCCGTGATTAAGGGATTCACGGACTACACTATCCGACAATAAGGATTCACGGTTTGTTTGTTTCGACAATTATGGTATTCACGGAGAGCATTATTCACGGAATTAGGGATTCACGGATTGTTTGTTTATGGATTGTTATTCACGGATTGTGACAGTGAGTTGTGCGACGTTAAGTCATGCGGCATTGAGTTACAAAGTATATATGTTATGTATCACTAAAGTTATGGTCCGAAAGTGTAAAATTTGCAACTTAGGGTCCAAAAGTGTAGTTTTTCTAAAGTTATTCCGACAATCCAAGTCATTCCGTGAATCAAAAAGTCGAATTGTCGGAGTCATTGTCGGAGGTTATTGTCGGATTTTTAGTATTGTCGGACTCAGATTTCACCCGTATTAAGACATTAATTTGGTTAAGTAAAACTTAACGAATCGTCCTGAAATTTTTACACAAGATTCCCCTATGTCTTAGCTTTCCAAAACATATTTTTTCATTGATTTTAACTAAGCACAACTCGAGATATAATTTTTCAAAGTGAAAGTGGTCCAACAGCTCTTTTAGTTGACATATGTGTACCAATCTGGTCATATCTCAAGTTTTACAAAACTTCACAAAACGTTCCAGTATAATTTGGAAAGCTAACAAAATTTGTAATCTTTTCCAACTGGTCTAAGGTTCTAATTCGTTCCATAGCCCAAGATATACCCATTTTGATTTGGTCAAAGTTCTGGTCAGATTCATCAGATCTGCTATATGCTTTTATTTCGGTAACTAAAAATAGCAATTGAGCTTATATTTTTATGAGGCTTATGGATTTGAAAAGTAGACTTCTTAAACTTGATTTTAGGCCCAAGAAACGTTCAATTTCATGTTTTAATGATTTTTATATAATTTGTTGAAGTGAGAACAGAAATCTGGGCAGAAAACAAAACTCAAGATTTCAAGTTCTAAAATGCGATTCGACTTATGTTTTGGACATTTTCTAGTTAAATGAGCAACTAAACATGTATACAAGTGTATTCCAAGTGAATCTAGTAAAAGATCAAGAGTTCTTACAAGAAAATGATGGAGAGGTGAAGAAATGAAGTCGAAAGCTTGTTTTCTTGCGTTTTCTTGATTTCCGGCGTGGCGGTCCGTGGTGGCACTATGGTGGTGGAATGGTGGACTTGTGGTGGAGTGAAGGTGGTGTGGTGACTGACCCCTGGTCGTTTTTAGAGAGAGAGGGACAAGTAGAGAGAGGCTAGAGGAGGTATGGGTTGGTTGGTGATTGAAATGAAAGAGTGTGGAGGTGTTGGAGTGAAGTAGAAGGAAGGAAAGGAGGTCAAAGGGGTATGGGTGGAGATTTCCAGCAGAATTTCAGTGGGTCCCACCCCCATGTAATGTTTAATTCATTTTTCTAAAGCTATGTTACGCGCTGTGTTCGTTTACCCGTTCGTTTCGACGTTTGTTTAGACGTTAAACGTTTGATACGCATGTTTAACTAACGATTTAAATCTCGATACTTTTATGTGAAAGTATTATTCTAAATACTTTAATTTGAGTTACTAAAATGTTGTCGGGTCTCGGTTTGCGCGTTCGTTGCGTAGTTGTACGTTTATTTAATTCGTGTAACGTTTTTAAACGTTTTATTCGTGCGCGTGTAATCGTAATATTTTTACTCGAGGTATTTTGTCAAAATACTTAATAATGAATAATAAAAATATAATTTGTGTTTATTTCGTTTGTCGGGCGCGTTTCACGCGTTTTTGGTCGTTTCCGAGCATTATATGTGATACGAAATGTTTATGAAACATTATCGCATTAACATTTTGAAATGAGTATGTTTATCAAATAATCTCATATTATTTAATAGATAGAGTTCACCAACGTCCGCATTAATGTATCGGGATCCGCCCGATATGAAAATGCACGATTTATCAAATCGCGTACGTGTGTATTTATATAAATATATCAATACACATAATGATACATATAATTAATCCTACTTACATGTATTTACACATATGATTAGGCACTAAATATAGTCCTAATTTGACGGGTGTTACATTCTCCCCTTGTTAAAAGAATTTCGTCCCGAAATTTAACTCTGAGTCGTGGTAAGAGGGGAGTCTATGAACAAGTGTGGATATTTGAGTCGCGTTTGGTCTTCCCGTTCCCAAGTGAATTCCGGACCACGCCGCGAATTCCACCGGACTCTGACAATGGGAATACGACTTTGTTTAAGTTGTTTGACCTCACGGTCCATGATTTCAACAGGTTCTTCAACAAAGTGAAGCTTTTCGTTGACGCGAATCTCGTCAAGGGGAATAATAAGTGTCTCATCAGACAGACATTTCTTTAAATTTGAAATGTGAAAGGTAGGGTGCACACTGCTGAGTTCGGACGGCAGTTGCAATCGATAAGCCACTGGGCCGATCCTTTCAAGGATCTCGAAGGGTCCAATGTACCTTGGGTTTAGCTTTCCGCGTTTGCCAAAACGAATCACGCCTTTCCAAGGCGATACTTTCAAGAGTACTCGATCCCCAACTTGGAACTCGAGTGGTTTGCGTCTCACATCAGCATAACTTTTCTGACGATCACGGGCAGCTTTGAGTCGGTTCTGAATCTCAGAGATTTTCTCTGTGGTTTCGTGTATGAGCTCGGGACCAGTGAGTTGGCTGTCTCCCACTTCGGTCCAACAAATCGGTGATCGGCACTTACGACCGTACAGTGCCTCGAATGGTGCAGCCTTTATGCTGGCATGATAGCTGTTGTTGTAGGAAAACTCGCACAATGGCAGGTGTCTTTCCCAGTTGGCACCGAAATCAACTACGCAAGCTCGTAGCATATCTTCCAGTGTCTGGATGGTTCGTTCACTTTGGCCATCGGTTTGAGGATGGTATGCGGTACTCATATCGAGGCGAGTACCCAATGATTTCTGAAGTGATTGCCAAAAGTGAGATGTGAAACGAGCGTCTCTGTCAGAGATAATTGAGATTGGGACACCGTGTCGGGTAACGATCTCCTTGACATAGATCTGTGAAAGGCGCTCCATTTTATCGGTTTCCTTGATTGCAAGGAAGTGAGCGGATTTAGTAAGACGATCGACGATCACCCAAATGGTATCGCAACCGCTCGGTGACTTTGGTAACTTAGTTATGAAGTCCATAGTGATTTGCTCCCATTTCCACTCGGGAATGTTGGGTTGTTGGAGCAATCCGGAAGGTTTTTGATGTTCAACCTTGACCTTGGAACAGGTAAGGCACTTGCTGACATAGTCGGCAATTTCGGCTTTCATGTTCGGCCACCAATAGAATTCCTTGATGCCGTGATACATTTTATCGGATCCAGGATGGATAGAATATTTGGACTTGTGAGCTTCATCCATCACTAAGTCTCGCAGGTTTCCAAAGGCAGGCAACCAGATTCGGTTCATGAAGTACCTAACTCCGTTAGGTTTGATTTCAAATTGCTTATCCATGCCTCGCAAGGCTTCATTCTTAACATTCTCGGGCTTCAAAGCTTCGAGTTGAGCAGCGTGAATCTGAGCGGTGAGGTCATTATGAATGGTCATACTGAGTGCTCGAACTCGAAGTGGTTTCACACGCTCCTTACGGCTGAGGGCATCGGCAACGACATTTGCCTTGCCAGGATGATAACGGATCTCGCAGTCATAATCAGTGAGTAACTCGACCCACCGACGTTGTCTCATGTTGAGATCCTTTTGGTCAAAGATGTGCTGGAGGCTTTTATGGTCGGTAAAGATTGTGCACTTAGTGCCGTAGAGGTAATGCCTCCAGATTTTGAGAGCAAAGACAACAGCTCCCAATTCGAGATCGTGGGTGGTGTAGTTCTTTTCATGGATTTTGAGTTGTCGCGAAGCATAAGCGATAACTTTGTCTCGTTGCATCAGCACGCAACCGAGACCTTGATGAGAAGCATCGCAGTATACCACGAAGTCATCAGTGCCTTCGGGTAAAGATAGAATCGGAGCACTGCAAAGCTTTTGTTTCAGAAGTTGGAATGCTGACTCTTGTTTATCAGTCCAGTTGAACTTTTTGTCTTTCTGAGTCAGGGTTGTGAGTGGTTGAGCTATTTTTGAGAAATTCTCAATGAATCGCCGATAGTACCCGGCCAATCCTAAGAATTGGCGTACCTCGGTGGGAGTAGTTGGCGCTTGCCAGTTTTTGATGGCTTCTATTTTTGATGGATCAACATGGATTCCTTGACTATTGACAACATGCCCAAGGAATTGAACGGATTCTATCCAGAATTCACACTTGGAGAATTTAGCATATAACTCCTCGTGTCTGAGTAATTCTAGAATGGTTTTGAGATGTTGCGCATGTTCTTGCTCGTTTCGCGAGTATATGAGGATGTCATCGATAAAGATAATGACGAATTTGTCAAGATAAGGTTTGCACACCCGATTCATCAGATCCATGAATACCGCCGGTGCGTTGGTTAAGCCAAAGGGCATCACTTGGAATTCGTAATGCCCGTAGCGAGTTCTGAAAGCAGTCTTCGGAATGTCGGTGTCGCGAACTCGAAGTTGATGATAACCCGACCGTAGGTCGATCTTCGAATAAATACTCGACCCTTGTAGTTGGTCAAACAGGTCATCAATACGTGGAAGTGGGTATCGGTTTTTGACAGTCAATTTGTTCAACTCCCGGTAGTCGATACACATTCGGAAGGAACCGTCCTTCTTTTTCACAAACAAGACCGGAGCTCCCCAAGGTGAAGAACTCGGCCTAATGAATCCTCGATCCAGGAGCTCCTGTAGTTGGGTAGAAAGCTCCTGTAGTTCAGATGGGGCTAAGCGGTAAGGTGCTCGGGCTACTGGCGCGGCACCCGGTATAAGATCGATTGAGAACTCAACCTGTCTAGTCGGAGGTAGACCAGGTAGTTCTTCCGGAAAGACTTCGGGAAAGTCTCTAACGATTGGCACATCCTTGATTCGTTTCTCTTCTGACTTTTCCTCTGTGATGTGTGCGAGGATGGCAGGATATCCCTTTCTGAGAAACTTTCGGGTTTTCAGACAAGAGATGATGTTCAGTCCCGTTCTGCCGGTCTCCCCTTGTATGACTAAGGTTCTACCAGCAGCGAGGGGAATACGGACGACTTTTTCAAAACAAACGATCTCAGCTCGGTGTTTGGACAACCAGTCCATCCCGACAATGATGTCAAAGCTTCCGATCTTGACGGGTATAAGGTCAATAGAGAAAAGTTCGTCGGCGAGATTTAGAGTGCAATTAGGTATCACACTGTCGGTCTCAATGAGTTTACCATTAGCTAATTCAACCATATACTTTTCTTTTAATGCAACATGGATGATGTCAAGTAATGGGCAAAATTCATGGGAAATAAAACTTCTATCAGCACCGGTATCAAAAAGAACAGAGGCAGTAAGATTGTTGAGGAGAAACATACCCGTGACCACGTTCGGGTCTTGACGGGCATCTCCCGAATTCAGAACAAAGGCTCTTCCCCTTGCATTGTTGTTGTTATTGTTTCCATTCTTCAGTTTTGGGCAGTCATTCCTGAGGTGCCCGGTGAGACCGCATTCAAAGCAGGCCTTGGGTTGGTTGGAGTTGTTACTGGTGTTGCGGTTGTTGTTGTGGTTGTTATTGTTGTTGTTTGTGTTGTTGTTGGTTCTAGGGGCTCGGCAGTCTTTGCTAGAATGCCCGTACCTCTTGCAGTGGTTGCAAGGAGTACTGCAAAGACCCTCGTGGTGACGGTCACACTTGGAGCAATGGGGTTTGCTCCCAGTGTAACCCTTCTTTTCCCCAGTTCCAGAGGAGTAAGCCCTGACAGTTTCGGACTTCTTGAAGGTTGGTGGGTTGTTAGGGTTTCCAGAAAATTTCCTCTTGTTGTTAGAGGAAGTAGTTGATGTTTCACGGCCGACAATCAAAGCCATGAGTTCATGTGCCAGCCGAATGGCACTGTGGATGGTGGTTGGTCGTGATGAGGCGACATTTCCCTGAATGCTCTTGGGAAGGCCGCGGATGTACTTCTTGATGCGTTTTTCGTCCGTGTCAACCAAACCCGGACATAGGAGAGCAAGTTGCTGGAATTTGGTGGTGTAACCAGCAATATCGTTAGCTTGCACAGTTAAGTGCCAGAATTCTTCCTCCAACCTGTGGAGTTCTTCAGTGGGACAATATTCATCCCGTAGCATTTTCTTCAGCTCTGTCCAGGGAAGTTGGTTAGCTACCGCAATCCCCACAGAACTGGCATGAGTGTTCCACCAGGTTAGAGCACCTTCTTGAAAGGTGTAAGCAGCAAATTTGACCTTGTTGTCCTCCGTGCAGTTGCACAAGCCAAAGACAGACTCGGTCCTTTCGATCCATTTGATTAGACCGATGGCACCTTCTGTGCCCTTGAAGTTCAGCGGTTTGCAGCTGAGGAAGTCCTTGTAGGAACAAGGTTTGACAACAGGTGTGACTTCGGGAGTCTCAGTATTCCTGCTTGAGTTCTGAGGGGAGTCTCGAGTGGCTAGGGCTTCAGCCACAGCTCGGGATACTATGGCAGCAAGCTCAGCATCACTGTAACTCTTCTTCTTTGGCGGCATAGTTCTTCAAAAGATAAATGAAAGGTACATAAGAAGTTGTACCAAAATAATAAGCTTGATGGGTGTACACATATTTAAGCGGTAATATGCGACATTATAAGAAATAATCATAAAGTAGAAACAGTGGAAGAAACTGTCAGTACATAACATAAAGCTGATTGATCATAGAAATTCTCTAGTTAGAGTCTCGAGAGTCATGACTTAAAAGTCTTACAAAAGTATCAGAAATTGTTACATCCGGTTCGCATTACATAGGTCCTATGAAAGCATAATAAGGTACACGTTCAGCCTAAGCTAATCCTGGCGTAGATTGAGTTGTGGCAGTAGTGTGGTGAGATGGTCCACAGATTCTGCAAGTCTGCTAACCATTCGGAGGGCGTCCTCGGCTTCCCTTAGACGCGTCTCGCACTGGTTCAGCCTTGACTGTAGGATGGAGATTTCATTTCGGTTGCCAATCACTTGATTGTGGACAACCTCCATGGTTTCGATGGTTTCACCCAGACGATTGTCAAGGGTGTTCATGTGGTTGATTGTGTGTTCGTGATCCTCGGAGACTTGATTGATGCGTTCAAGTGATGTGAGTCTCCAGTTTTCGTTGGTTTCTTGAAGTTCGATATCCATAGCACCAAGTCGTTGTTCCTGACGGTCTAGTCTAGCGGCCAAGGCCGATAGAGTGAGGTTGTTTGGATATGGGCCAGCTCGAGGCAACCTGTTGTTCCTCCTAGCTACCCTCGGGTTCTGTAACCCAGACTGAGTGTGTGACGAATTGTGTGGTGTGTTTGCCATTCTGAGACAAAGCGTTAGAAAGAGTGAGGCCTATATTCATATAATACATATATAATATAGCCTAAGATATTTAGCGAGAACGAGGCCTATCTATGTATGTATATATATATATATATATCACATAATAGCCTAGGGTGTCTAACACAGACAAGTTTGAGTCCCGGTTTCTCTCGTGGTCAGAGTCAACCAGTGTATCCTGTTCAGTCATGATTCCTTTCAGGTTTCACATCATATTCTTTTAATTGTACATAGTTGATCAGGCTATGTTAAATTAAACTAATACAATGCAGTCACTGAACCTAATCATACCTAATGAGGAATACTGCCTAACGGTCATAGTCTAGGCTCACTAAATGCAACCTAGTTCACTATAACCTTAGGCTCTGATACCAATCTGTAACACCCCCAAATTTAAGGTTTAGCGGAAGCAAGATTTGGGTGTTACTAATCAATAACAAAACACATAAGATAAAGCGAACGACTCTAAATGCGTCGTTTTAAACATTACATATATAATATAAAGGTTTTACATTGTTGTTCTTGTTACAAAAGCTTGCAGCTAAATGTAAAAGATTCTAAGGCATATCTAATTTTACAAAATGTAGAAATGCATGTGAATCTTCTGTAATCTGAATGCGACTCGAGCTAATATATCCTGAGCAGGTCTACTACTGCTGGGTACCTGAGAATACATGCTAAAAGGTCAGCTAAAAAGCTGGTGAGCTCACAGGTGTAAGTTGATGAAATCCATGTTGTGAACCACAAGATTTAGTTTAGTGATTTGCAAACATGCAAATAAAATATAAGTGTATATTATTGCCATGAGCACATAGTTTGAGCTTAACTGAGTGTGCCAGGATCCACATTCAAGGACCTGATCGAGTTTGCCCCCGGCATGTGCCTAATCTACACATGTATGAACAAATGAAAATGCGTCCGTTCGACCGCAGTCGTGGTAGCGCGACTACCCCGGACGGGGATTGTCAATCCCATATGGTACCATACACTAACATTCACGCTATCGCAATATAAACAAACTATGTTGTGAGGGACTTCATGATTAGATAAAACAAACTCATGCAATCAATATATCGTGGTTTTTGTACTTGTGTTCACATGTAAAACAAATCTGAGCATGTATCCCCACCCCTGGGTAAAAACACTAAAGAGGGGCTATGAGACTCACCTGAGTCTTTGCGTTTATGTCAATAAACGTGAGTCGAGTGCTAAACAGCTGGTAGGTTCTCCGAACCCGTAACCTTCTAATGTCCTAGACATATAAGGTTATATAAGTAGATGTCCCGTAAGACCATTCATGCTAGTGTTCATCCCACTAGTTATGTCCAAATACATTTGGTTTGTGTTTGATTGATTAGTTTGAGTTTTGAAAATATGTACGGCCCGTTGGTAATGGGTGGTAAAAATCAACTTTATGCATTTATTGATCTTATTACCACTGTTTGATTATTCTGGTTTCCACTGTTAGTTCGTTAACTTGTTACACTGTTTTATTTATTTAACTCGTTATCACGGTTAATTTAGTTAACGCTTACCAGTTTTAGTTTATATATACATACATGTAATTACATTCATCCGACAATGAGGGTTCTGTGTGTGTTTAATCATCCGACAATAGGAGTTTGGATCCGTGAATATGGAATCACGGATGCATTTTGTCCGACAATAAGATTTGATTTAGATTCGTTTATCCGACAATCATAACATACGACAATGATGAGGATTTTATTCAAGTTTTATTCCGACAATGATAATGGTATTTCGTTCCGTGAGTATTGGTCCGACAATGAGCATTCACGGAGTGGTTTTTATATGATAATACGAGGATTGTCGGACTAATTAATCCGTGATTAAGGGATTCACGGACTACACTATCCGACAATAAGGATTCACGGTTTGTTTGTTTCGACAATTATGGTATTCACGGAGAGCATTATTCACGGAATTAGGGATTCACGGATTGTTTGTTTATGGATTGTTATTCACGGATTGTGACAGTGAGTTGTGCGACGTTAAGTCATGCGGCATTGAGTTACAAAGTATATATGTTATGTATCACTAAAGTTATGGTCCGAAAGTGTAAAATTTGCAACTTAGGGTCCAAAAGTGTAGTTTTTCTAAAGTTATTCCGACAATCCAAGTCATTCCGTGAATCAAAAAGTCGAATTGTCGGAGTCATTGTCGGAGGTTATTGTCGGATTTTTAGTATTGTCGGACTCAGATTTCACCCGTATTAAGACATTAATTTGGTTAAGTAAAACTTAACGAATCGTCCTGAAATTTTTACACAAGATTCCCCTATGTCTTAGCTTTCCAAAACATATTTTTTCATTGATTTTAACTAAGCACAACTCGAGATATAATTTTTCAAAGTGAAAGTGGTCCAACAGCTCTTTTAGTTGACATATGTGTACCAATCTGGTCATATCTCAAGTTTTACAAAACTTCACAAAACGTTCCAGTATAATTTGGAAAGCTAACAAAATTTGTAATCTTTTCCAACTGGTCTAAGGTTCTAATTCGTTCCATAGCCCAAGATATACCCATTTTGATTTGGTCAAAGTTCTGGTCAGATTCATCAGATCTGCTATATGCTTTTATTTCGGTAACTAAAAATAGCAATTGAGCTTATATTTTTATGAGGCTTATGGATTTGAAAAGTAGACTTCTTAAACTTGATTTTAGGCCCAAGAAACGTTCAATTTCATGTTTTAATGATTTTTATATAATTTGTTGAAGTGAGAACAGAAATCTGGGCAGAAAACAAAACTCAAGATTTCAAGTTCTAAAATGCGATTCGACTTATGTTTTGGACATTTTCTAGTTAAATGAGCAACTAAACATGTATACAAGTGTATTCCAAGTGAATCTAGTAAAAGATCAAGAGTTCTTACAAGAAAATGATGGAGAGGTGAAGAAATGAAGTCGAAAGCTTGTTTTCTTGCGTTTTCTTGATTTCCGGCGTGGCGGTCCGTGGTGGCACTATGGTGGTGGAATGGTGGACTTGTGGTGGAGTGAAGGTGGTGTGGTGACTGACCCCTGGTCGTTTTTAGAGAGAGAGGGACAAGTAGAGAGAGGCTAGAGGAGGTATGGGTTGGTTGGTGATTGAAATGAAAGAGTGTGGAGGTGTTGGAGTGAAGTAGAAGGAAGGAAAGGAGGTCAAAGGGGTATGGGTGGAGATTTCCAGCAGAATTTCAGTGGGTCCCACCCCCATGTAATGTTTAATTCATTTTTCTAAAGCTATGTTACGCGCTGTGTTCGTTTACCCGTTCGTTTCGACGTTTGTTTAGACGTTAAACGTTTGATACGCATGTTTAACTAACGATTTAAATCTCGATACTTTTATGTGAAAGTATTATTCTAAATACTTTAATTTGAGTTACTAAAATGTTGTCGGGTCTCGGTTTGCGCGTTCGTTGCGTAGTTGTACGTTTATTTAATTCGTGTAACGTTTTTAAACGTTTTATTCGTGCGCGTGTAATCGTAATATTTTTACTCGAGGTATTTTGTCAAAATACTTAATAATGAATAATAAAAATATAATTTGTGTTTATTTCGTTTGTCGGGCGCGTTTCACGCGTTTTTGGTCGTTTCCGAGCATTATATGTGATACGAAATGTTTATGAAACATTATCGCATTAACATTTGGAAATGAGTATGTTTATCAAATAATCTCATATTATTTAATAGATAGAGTTCACCAACGTCCGCATTAATGTATCGGGATCCGCCCGATATGAAAATGCACGATTTATCAAATCGCGTACGTGTGTATTTATATAAATATATCAATACACATAATGATACATATAATTAATCCTACTTACATGTATTTACACATATGATTAGGCACTAAATATAGTCCTAATTTGACGGGTGTTACATCAGATATGGAGAAGGCTCATTAATATTAGACTTCTGAGCTAGCGGCTGAGGTAACGGTGAGTGGATCTATAACTCTCAGTGTGATTTAGTTGTAACAGGTTTGGTTACAACGGGTAAACGTAGTTTTACCATTTATAGACTGTTTAGTTTGTTATGTTGTTATTGTTGTTGATAGACTGTTTAGTCTGACATAATGCCATGATGATTATGGATTATGTGATACGTGGCCATTGGACATATGTGATTATTCAGAAGTCAACATTGGTTAGGCTTGGTTGCTATTGTTTGGCTAGCGGAGGTTCCTTGTACACATCGTTGATAGGAATCTGTGTCAAGTGAAGATACCAACAAGCTATCGGTAAACCGCTGTATAGGCCTGTAGTTGGTAGATAAGTGTTCTTGGAGGGCCACCGCGGCACGAAGCTTCCTCAAGAACCACCGATCCTCTTTAACGCTATGTGTTTACGATGTTTTGCTGTAAACAGAGTTGTTATGCTAAGTTGGACTGTTGATTATATATTCACCCACTTCGCTTTATGCTAACCCCACCACCCTACTTCTTGCAGGTTATGATTTTTATATAACAGGTTGGGCAAGAAGTTGTGACAACCGCCAAATTAGGACTAGTAATTTGTGCCTAATCAATTATTAATACATGTAATTAGTTCTGTGTTAGGCTAATTAATGTAACGGAATATATATTGATGAATATATACAAATATGCGATTTGATTAAATCGTACAAGTTTCAAAATCGAATACAATTCGATTCAATTAATACGGACGTTGGTAAACAATTTATTAAATAATATGACATTATTTAATAGCTCAATTTTATCCAAAATATTATTTAGATAATATTTCAACTCAAATTCGTATCGTACAAACAAGGATTACGCAATTAAAATATTAAGCGCGCAAACAATCAAAACGAGGTTAAATTATACCTTATAATCTTACTAAGTATTTGGTAAAAATACTTCAAACAAAATATCTATAAAACATTCGTATTTTAAAATTTACATTTAAACGTATAAAATAATTAAATTAACGTTTAAACAATCGGGAAACGAACACCGCACGGAGCGCATACACGGGGAACCAAATTTGGGACACACCCAGAAGGGGTGGGCCCCACCAAAACCGGCTCAAGGTGAGGTTCACCACCTCCCTCACCTCACTCTTTCCCATTATACACACACACACACACCTATATCTTTCTCTCTCCCTTCCCATTTTTCTCTCAAACATCACCAACACCACCATCACCATAATACCACAAAAACTACCATCAAAATCCTAGAATCACCTCGCTCGTTTGAAGAAAAAGAACCACCGCGTCACGATCTACATTTATACCTTTCCGGATTTCTCTCGCGTAAACTTGTAAGATTCCTGACAATTATCGAAAACCCTTAGATTTCATTATTTTTACTTGAAAGTGGTTTAGATAAGCTTGTAATGTCCATATATGGGTTGGGTAAAAGTTTCATGTCAAACGGAAACTGGAAAACACGTTTTCGGCCCAAATTCCGGCCAACAGCTCGTTATGTCGTAGAGGCTCCAGGCCACCTACGACACAAGCTCTTCTGTCACGAAACCATTACTTATGTCGCATATAGAGACACAAGAGACTATGTCGCAACCCCTTCAGATGTCGCATATAGCGACACAACACCTTATGTCGCATTAAATTGCGGATGTCGCACATAGCGACACAATGACTTATGTCGCAGTCATGATCTGCGACACAACAGATTATGTCGCACTAGAACTACAATGTCGCACCTAGCGACACAAGCCTTATGTCGCACTTGGTGTCGCATCCAGTGTCGCACCCAATGTCGCACAAATTAGAATCTTGAAAATATGGATTTTTTTACTAAGTGTCAAACTTGTATAACTTCAAACAACTATACCATACTGTTTTTAAAGCACATCGGAATACATTTTTGAAAATGAACACTTCGAAATCATAATAATAATAATAATAATGAGATTATTATTACAACCAATCATCAATGGGCCGTACACGTTTTCAAAACATAATCCAATCAACCAAATCGTAGTAATTTGGACAATTTAATCAACCAAGTCGTAGTAACTTGGACAAGTTAAACAACCAAATCGTAGTAATTTGGACAATTTAATCAACGAAATCGTAGTAATTTGGACATTCTAGTTGGACGAACAACTACAAAGGTAGACTTTCGAGATACCTACTCATGTTTATAACCATCGCGTGTCTTGGACACCCCCAGGTTACAAGTCTTCGGACATCAATTCACAGCTAATCAATTCAAGTTTATTTCGATAAACATTCAAGGCTCAGGTGAGTCTCATAGCCCCTATTTTACGGTTTTCATCAGGGGTGTGATTACATTGCTCGTTTTGTTTTACAATATGAACGCAAGTACAATACAAATCAAATACTACATAAGTTGTTTTCAACTAATCAATTAAAGCCCTCCACAAGCATAGTTTGGTAATACATCTGTAGCGTGAATGTTAGTATATGATATCATTTAGGATTGACAATCCTCGCCCGGGTTAGCACGCACTAACTGGTCAAACGGACGTGTTAGCATTTGGGAAGACGAGTGTAGATTAGGCACTCGTAGGAGGCACCTCCGTTGGGTTTCCTTAATTGGACCTGACATTCAACTTAAGCTCAGACTATATGTTCATGGTTGTATAACTTTTATTTTGCTTAATTGCATTTTAAATTCAATTAAATCTTGCGGTTCATACAAATATGTGTTGACATACAAACCTGTGAGCTCACCAGCGTTTCGCTGACCAATTTTAACATGTATCACAGGTACATAGCAGTAGGTTGGTTGCCCAATCAGGAATCATTAGCTCGAGTCTGCATTCAAACAATCATAGATTTAATTGCATTATTATATTTTATATAAGTTAATTATGTAATGTAAACCTCTCCATTCAAGAACTGAGCTAATGTACATTATATTTTGATGTAAACTTTTGTTTAATCAATGAAATTGTAAAACGACGCATATAGTGGTCGTTCATTATATCTTTGTGCTTGTGATTATTGATTAGTCGCGCCCCGACCCGATTCGCTTTCGCAACCCGAATTTAGGGGTACTCGTCTTGATATGAGTACCGCATACCACCCTCAAACCAATAGCCAAAGTGAACGAACGATTCAAACACTGGAAGACATGCTACGAGCTTACGTAGTTGACTTCGGTGTAAACTGGGAAAAACATCTACCATTGTGCGAGCTTTCGTATAACAACAGTTATCACTCCAGCATTAAGGCTGCACCTTTCGAGGCACTCTACGATCGTAAGTGCCACTCACCTATCTTTTGGACCGAAGTGGGAGACAGTCAACTCATTGGTCCTGAGATCATTCACGAAACCACTGAAAAGATCTTCGAGATCCAAAACAAACTCAAAGCCGCACGTGATCGTCAGAAAAGTTATGCTGACGTGAGACGCAAACCACTCGAGTTCCAGGTTGGGGATCGAGTGCTACTCAAAGTTTCACCTTGGAAAGGTGTTATCCGATTCGGTAAATGCGGGAAATTGAATTCCAGATACATTGGACCATTCGAGATCCTCGAGAGGATAGGTCCAGTGGCATATCGATTGCAGCTACCATCCGAGCTCAGCAGAGCTCAACAACGTGCACCCGACTTTTCATATTTCAAATTTGAAAAAGTGTCTGTCTGATGAGACACTTATTATTCCACTCGACGAGATTCGCGTCGATGACAAACTTCACTTCGTTGAGGAACCTGCAGAAATCATGGACCGTGAGGTTAAACAACTCAAATAAAGTCGTATTCCAATCGTCAAGGTTAGGTGAAATTCGCGGCGTGGGCCGGAATTCACCTGGGAACGGGAATACCAAATGCGACTCAAGTATCCTCAGCAATTTGTTGACGCTACTTCAAACACGACTTCAAGTTAAATTTCGGGACGAAATTCTCCTAATAGGGGGAGAATATGACACCCGCAAAATTAGGACTAGTAATTTGTGCCTAATCAATTATTAATACATGTAATTAGTTCTGTGTTAGGCTAATTAATGTAACGGAATATATACAGAACTAATTACATGTATTAATAATTGATTAGGCACAAATTACTAGTCCTAATTTTGCGGGTGTCATATTCTCCCCCTGTTAGGAGAATTTCGTCCCGAAATTTAACTTGAAGTCGTGTTTGAAGTAGCGTCAACAAATTGCTGAGGATACTTGAGTCGCATTTGGTATTCCCGTTCCCAGGTGAATTCCGGCCCACGCCGCGAATTTCACCTAACCTTGACGATTGGAATACGACTTTATTTGAGTTGTTTAACCTCACGGTCCATGATTTCTGCAGGTTCCTCAACGAAGTGAAGTTTGTCATCGACGCGAATCTCGTCGAGTGGAATAATAAGTGTCTCATCAGACAGACACTTTTTCAAATTTGAAATATGAAAAGTCGGGTGCACGTTGTTGAGCTCTGCTGAGCTCGGATGGTAGCTGCAATCGATATGCCACTGGACCTATCCTCTCGAGGATCTCGAATGGTCCAATGTATCTGGAATTCAATTTCCCGCATTTACCGAATCGGATAACACCTTTCCAAGGTGAAACTTTGAGTAGCACTCGATCCCCAACCTGGAACTCGAGTGGTTTGCGTCTCACGTCAGCATAACTTTTCTGACGATCACGTGCGGCTTTGAGTTTGTTTTGGATCTCGAAGATCTTTTCAGTGGTTTCGTGAATGATCTCAGGACCAATGAGTTGACTGTCTCCCACTTCGGTCCAAAAGATAGGTGAGTGGCACTTACGATCGTAGAGTGCCTCGAAAGGTGCAGCCTTAATGCTGGAGTGATAACTGTTGTTATACGAAAGCTCGCACAATGGTAGATGTTTTTCCCAGTTTACACCGAAGTCAACTACGTAAGCTCGTAGCATGTCTTCCAGTGTTTGAATCGTTCGTTCACTTTGGCTATTGGTTTGAGGGTGGTATGCGGTACTCATATCAAGACGAGTACCCAGTGATTTCTGAAGTGACTGCCAAAAGTGAGATGTGAAGCGACTATCCCTATCTGAGATAATCGATATTGAAATGCCGTGTCGAGAAACAATTTCTTTGATGTAGATTCGGGTAAGGTGTTCCATTTTATCGGTTTCCTTGATCGGAAGGAAGTGGACAGATTTTGTGAGACGATCGACGATCACCCAAATGGTATCGCAACCGCTCGTTGACTTTGGTAGTTTGGATATGAAATCTATGAAAATTTGTTCCCATTTCCATTCAGGAATGCTGGGCTGTTGGAGTAAACCAGAAGGTTTTTAGTATTTGGCTTTGACTTTGGAGCAAGTGAGACACTTGCCGACGTATCTGGCAATTTCGTCTTTCATGTTCGGCCACCAGTAAAAATCTTTGATACCGTGATACATTTTATCAGATCCCGGATGAATAGAATACTTTGACTTGTGAGCTTCGTCCATCATCAAGTCTCGCTGGTTCCCAAAACTAGGCAACCAGATTCGGTTAGAGAGGTACCTAACCGTGTTAGGTTTGATTTCGAATTGTTTATCCATGCCTCGTAAGGCTTCGTTTTTGACATTGTCGGGTTTCAGAGCTTCGAGTTGAGCAGCGAGAATCTGAATGTTCAGATCGTTGTGAATGGTCATACTGAGGGCTCGGACTCGAAGTGGTTTTGTTCGTTCCTTTCGACCGAGGGCATTGGCAACAACATTTGCCTTACCCGGATGGTATTTGATTTCGCAATCGTAATCGGTAAGCAACTCGACCCATCGACGTTGACTCATATTGAGATCCTTCTGATCGAATATGTGTTGGAGACTTTTGTGGTCGGTAAAGATTGTGCACTTAGTGCCATAGAGGTAACGTCTCCAGACTTTGAGGGCAAAGATGACAGCCCCAAGCTCGAGATCGTGAGTGGTGTAGTTCTTTTCATGGATTTTGAGCTTTCGCGAAGCGTAAGCAATGACTTTGTCTCGTTGCATCAGCACGCAACCGAGACCTTGATGAGAAGCATCGCAGTATACCACGATCGGTGCCTTCGGGTAATGATAGAATAGGAGCACTACAGAGCTTCTGTTTCAGGAGTTGGAATGCTGACTCTTGTTTATCAGTCCAGTCGAACTTTTTATCTTTTTGAGTCAGTGTCGTGAGTGGTTGAGCTATTTTTGAGAAATTTTCGATGAACCGACGATAATACCCCGCCAATCCCAAGAATTGGCGTACCTCGGTCGGAGTGGTTGGCGATTGCCAGTCTTTGATAGCCTCGATTTTTGATGGATCGACATGGATTCCTTGACTATCGATAACATGTCCATGGAATTGAACGGTTTGCATCCAGAACTCACACTTAGAGAATTTGGCGTAAAGCTCCTCGTGCTTAAGTAGTTCTAGGGTGGTTCTGAGGTGTTGCGCATGTTCCTGTTCATTGCACGAGTAAATGAGAATGTCATCAATGAAGACAATGACAAACTTGTCGAGGTGTGGCTTGCACACCCGATTCATAAGATCCATGAATACAGCCGGTGCGTTGGTTAGACCGAATGGCATCACTTGAAATTGTAATGCCCATACCGGGTTCTGAAAGTAGTTTTCGGAATATCGGAGTTGCGAACATGTAGTTGGTGATAACCTGACCGGAGATCGATCTTTGAATAAAAACTCGATCCTTGTAGTTGGTCAAACAGGTCATCAATACGAAGAAGTGGATTCCGGTTCTTGACAGTTAGCTTGTTCAACTCTCGGTAGTCGATACACATTCGGAAAGAACCTTCTTTCTTTTTGACAAATAGGACCGGAGCTCCCCAAGGTGAAGAACTCGGCCTAATGAATCCTCTTTCCAGGAGTTCCTATAATTGGTTGGACAACTCCTGAAGTTCGGATGGGGCTAAGTGATATGGTGCTCGGGCCACAGGTGCGGCACTTAGCACGAGGTCGATTGAGAACTCAACCTGTCTTGGTGGTGGTAGACCAGGTAGTTCCTCAGGAAAGACTTCTGGAAAGTCTCAAACGATGGGCACATCCTCAAGTTCCTTCTCCTCCGACTTTTTCTCCATGATATGCGCGAGGATTGCTGGATAACCCTTTCTCGGAAATTTCCAAGTTTTCAAACAGGATATGATGTTTAGTCTCGTCCCACCGGTTTCCCCCTGTATGACCAAGGTTCTACCGACGGCGAGAGGAATACCAACGATTTTATCGTAACAAATGATTTCGGCACGATGCTTGGACAACCAGTCCATACCAATGATGACGTCAAAACTTCCAATTTCAACAGCCATAAGGTCGATTGAGAAAGTCTCATCGGCTAGTTTTAAGGTGCAATTAGGTATCACACTATCGGTTTCTATGAGTTTACCATTTGCAAGTTCTACGGTGTTCTTAACATCTAGAGCAATAGGTGCGATATCAAGTAGGGGGCAAAACTCATCAGAAATAAAGCTTCTATCGGAACCAGTATCAAACGGAATAGAAGCAGATAAGTTGTTGAGAAAGAACATACCCGTGACCACATTCGGGTCCTAACGGGCATCCCCGGAGTTGAGTACGAATGCTCTTCCCCTTGCGTTGTTGTTGTTATTTTTGTTGCCCTTGTTCTTGTTTTTGGGACATTCATTTCTGAAATGTCCCGCTTCTCCACACCCAAAGCAGGATTTGGGTTGTCTGGCATTGTTGTGAGAGGTGTTGTTGTTGGATTTTGGGGCTCGGCAATCTTTGGTCAAGTGCCCATACCTCCTGCAGTTGTTGCAGAGAGTACTGCATGGACCGTCGTGGTGGTAGTTACACTTGGAGCATTATGGCTTGTCCCCAGTGTATCCACGCTTTGGTTCAGAATTGGTAGTGTAAACTTGGATGGCATTGGGTTTCTTGTTCTGGTTGTTGTGGGGTTCGGATGACTTGCGTTTGTTGTTGTTGGAGGAGGATGTGTTGGATGTCTCACGACTGATAACCATGGCCGTGAGTTCATGTGTCAACCGGATTGCACTTTCAACGGTGGTTGGTTTGGATGAGGTGACGTTCCCCTGAATGTTCTCAGGGAGGCCGCAGATGAACCTCTTGATGCATTTCTCCTCCGGGTCAACCAAACCCATGTATAACAAAGTGAATTGCTGAAATTTGGTGGTATATCCAACAATGTCAGTTCCCTGCACTGTTAAGTGCCAAAATTCTTCCTCCATACGGTGCAGTTCTTCTTCGGGACAGTATTTTTCCCTAAGCTTTTTTTTCAGTTCAGCCCAAAGAAGTTGGTTTGCTTTCTCGATGCCCACAGAGTTTGTGTGGGTATTCCACCACGTAAGTGCATCTTCTTGAAAGGTGTAGGCAGCAAACTTGACTTTGTTATCCTCCGTACAGTTGCAGAGGTTAAAAACGGATTCCATACGTTCAATCCACCTTATTAGACCAATAGCACCTTCCGTGCCTTTGAAGTAGAGCGGTTTGCAGCTAAGAAAATCCTTGTAAGAGCAAGGTTTGATAACATGGGTATTGATTGGGGTTCGTCATTACTTTGGGAGTTTCGAGGTGAATCCCGAGCAGCCAAAGCATCGGCCACTACTCGAGATACTACAGCAGCAAGTTCGGCATCACTGTAGCTTTTCCTCTTTGGTGGCATGATTCTTCAAGAAAGAAAGAAGCGGCAATGAGAAGTTGTACCAGAATGATAATTCGATAGATATACATATATTAAAACGGTAATATACAACATCACAAAGTGAAAATTAACAATGTAAGATAGTCGAGAGAAATTGTCGATTGATATTACGATGTTAAACGATTATAGAGAATTTCGAGTTACGTGTCCCAAAAGTTACAGGATTAGATTTTTAACAAAAGGTGCCGGGAATTGTTACATCCGGTCGAATTACATAGGTCCTACGAAAACATAATAAAATACGGATTTAGCAAAATGGGGTGTTATAGTAAATTTTAAAACCAGGCAACTAATTGATCTACAAAATCAGAACCCTAATATTGATGCTACTATAATATATGAGATTTTCTCATAATCAACAAATTTACATTAAAAAAATAAAAACAGTATTAACAATTAGAACATTATAATGAAAAGTTGGGAGATAATAATATTAACATACCCTCAAATTATCGAAAAAGTATCGAAAAAGAAGAACATGAAATTTGTATAACATGGAATTTTGATTAGTATACAAAAACTTGCAAATAAAACTAATCATTCTAAGCGTAAAAATTTAATCATCAGTTCATCAATGAATTCGTATATCTAGATGTCAAATAGGGAATAGTTGTTACTTAATCTACAATTGAACTCATATTATATTGAAAGAAAGTTCACTGGCATTTGGATTCATAAAAAAGCGATTCAAGAGGGTTCATTGAGAAGCCATAGAAGATTTTGTTACAGGTAAAGAGAATCGATAGAAGATGTGTATTGCATTTTTTATTTTTTAATGCTCCGTATAAACTAATTAAGGAGGTTAACTTCCTAAAGTTATGGATAATATTCACCAAAATAAGTTCCTAAAATGATGGTATATATCCATATATTGATTTGTGATTGGAAAATTTAAACGGATATTTATTAATAATTTTTAAATTGAATAGTTGTGTGGCATTTAGTCTTTTAATCAATCATAATCCACTATTTAAATTGTCATTATATCATAATTTAATGAAGGTTCCTTAATTAAAAGTCTAATTGATTGAAAGATTATGATTAATTTATAAGTAGCTATTTCATTAATGACAACCTGATAAACACTTTGTTATTGTTATTATAACATATAAGAGAGATCGAAGAATCGGAGATTGAGAGGTATTTTATTATCCCGTTTAATCACAATTCAGTTTATAAGTTTTAATCATTTTAATTTGAGAGTACAAGAACATTCTTAAATTACATTACGGTTTATGTAGAAAAGTAGTGACTTTTGTAAGAACATGAATGTATACATATTTCCTTTGTATCCAAAAAGTAGAAAGTTAATACTTCATCTATCTCATCCCAAATGTCTTCCTTTTTTATTTAAAGATAAGTGTCATGAAATGCTATCAACTTTCACTCCATATATATTGTGTGTAACCTACTTAACTTAAGGTTAAGTGTAAGAATGTAAGTAACATGCTAAATCTAATTTTTGATGTAATTAAACTACAAAAATCCTGTGTCATCTCGGTTATCATTTTTTCACGAATGCAGATTATTTAAATAATTCAAAAGGTTAAAAATTAAATTTAGGGTAGATTATTTAATAAAAAAGACTGATTCTTATTATTCACATATTTAATTCATCTTTATGATTTTCTAAACCTCCATTAATTGATTTTAATAAAAAAGACTGATTCTTATTATTCACCTATTTAATTGACTTCATAATTCATCAATCATCTAGCGGGATCATTGGCCGTGACTGAATTATAACGACAATCATCCACGTAATTCAACTTTACATTTAAATAGATTTTGGGACAAATATTCTCTTTTAAATGTAAAGTTGAATTACGAATTTACGTAATTCAACTTTACATTTAAATAGATTTTGAGAGTAAGTTGCATTCTTATACCCACCTGTAAGTAGGTTACAAATAATAGATTTTGGGTGAAAGTTAGTAGCATTTCAGGACACTTATCCCTTTTATTTATATTTTGAGTAAAAGTTAGTAGCATTTCAGGACACTTATCCCTTTTATTTATAATTGTCCCAACACTAATATTCATTTCATAACTTAACTAATCAAAATAGCTTTTAGTGGATACATATGATATATGATTAATGAATATTGTAGTTAGTATTGTAGAAAAATATGTTACTGTACTTTGCAAAAATGTTCAAGTAGGTTACTAGACAATTTTATTAAATTGCTCAATTGAATTACCAAACTATTTTCATATATAAATTAGGCTTTTTACGTTTAAGTAACCTAATTGAATTCACAAACTAAGTAAAGTGATCTTAGTGTTAATATCTATTAAAGTAAAGTAACCTACATATTACGATTTTTGAAGTTTAGTTATTAAATCAAACAAATTAATAGTTCAATAACTTAGTTGAACATTTTTACAAAGTACAGTAACATATTTGTACATTAACCCTATTGGGATTGGTGGAGAATACTACAGTTTTAAGCCTCAAAGGATACTTTTAACTTGGACGGAGGCAGGAAATCATACATACATGAGTAAATATGATGTTAGCATTAGAAATACATGTAGTAACTTAATATCATTGATTTAGGATACAAGTTGGTGGAGTAGGGTTCAAATGAGTACATCAATTTTGAATGAGAATAGAGGAATCAATCAGAATGTGCCACGTGTCACAAAACCCATGTTCCTCCACGTTTTTCACCCGTAAAAATCTCTCAAATGGTAAGTCAAAAAATCATGAAAATTGCACCATTAAAATCATCGTTTTATTCTCTTCGATTAAAGATGTGACAAGGTATAATTTCGACGAACTTTTTTTTTTGTTTTTCGGTGGTTTTTGAAAACATCTAACACATGTGTTACCGGCAACTAATACATGTTAGGGGTGTTCAAAATGTACCGAAACCGAAAAACCGAGCCGAAAACCGGTAGATTCGAACCGGATTTCGGTTAACCGAACTGACTTTTTTTCGTTTCCGATTTCGGTTAACCGAACCGATGTTTTTTTGGTATTTGTTTCGGTTCATAATTTTGGGATGAACGTGATAAACTGTTAACCGAAAAAACCGAAAATGTTATATATAGTTTTAAATATTTGTATATATATTGTACATTTGATACTTATATATAAATACTTACACTTGTATTTTGATAAAATCATTTATATTTCCTTTTCACTCATTTTAATGTAATATACTAGCTTATATTTGGCCTAATATGGTAATTATTACTACTAAGTTTCTAATTATTCAGACGATTTATGTACGTATAACTTAAATACACGATTATAAAGAGTAAAATGGTTATCGTTTGATATTAATATCATCAAAATATTTTAAATATAGTGAACACTAATATATATATATATATATATATATATATTGGCATGATCCAGAGGGAAGTGTATTTTTTTGGGGAAGGGGGGAAGCGTTAGTATGCATCAGGAAGCATATTACCTTCATTCATACAAATCTCGAAAAAAGCTAACTGAATTTAGTAAATGTTAATCAGAATCGATGCTATGAATGTTAAACTTCCTTGATAAATTATTTCTTCAAGTGATAGCATCGATTTATGAATATTAGATCCAAATTCGTTAATATGCATCGCGGTGCATATTAGTTAATATGCATTGTGATGCATATTAACAATAAAAATATTTTTCAAATAATGTGAAGTTTTAATATGCATCGTGATGCATATTAGTTAATATGCATCACACTGCATATTAACAATTTATTAAATAAATATTCATCAATTAATGTTATTACTTAAAAATGAAATTCATTCGTTAAAATATACTTTATAGCATCGATTTTGATTACTATTTACCGATAAAAATAATTTTTTGTTGACGTTTTGATTGATAATTGTAATATGTTTCTTGATGCATACTAACGCTTCCCCCTTCCCCCCAAAAAGGCGCTTCCCTCTCGATCACTACCCTATATATATATATATATATATATATATATATATATATATATATATATATTTGTGTGTTATTAATTACTTTTTAAATATGTATTAATTAATAAACGGTTAATTTGGTTAACCGACTAACCGAACCGAAAAAATGGTTAACCGATTTCCGGTTAACTGAATTTTCCGGTTTAGGTTTAGGTTCAAAAATATTTTGAACCGGGACTCCAGTTAACCGGTCTCCGGTTAACCGAGTCTCCGGTTAACCGTCCACGAACACCCCTAATATATGTGTTATGGACGAGTAACATATGTGATACCGACTATTTGTATAACCCAAAAAAATAAAAGTTATCGAAAGTATACCTTGTGAGATGACAAATTGAAGTGAAAAAAATGCTGATTTTTATGGTGTAATTTTTATAATTTTTCGACTTACCGTTTGTGAGATATTTGAAGTTTAAAAACGTGAGAGGAAATTCATTTTGTGACACGTGTAATTGATTCCTTCATTCTCACTCAAAGTTGCTCTACTCTACTCGGTAATAAAGGTAAATTACCTAATTACATCCAATATGTGGCTGGTTCACCAGTTGACCAAAATCAACACATAAAGTTTTACCAAATGTGTTTCTTGGTGATCGCCTATTTTTTTGGCCCGTATTTTTTGTTGCATAAATATTGACCGAGTATTCTCTTGGTAAACCGCTCATTACTGAATATATATAAACAGTTTTTGTTATTTATACGATAGATATCTCTACCAAGAAACATAATAATAAGCAAGTCATTGGCTTGTTTTGTGAAATGATTCTCTTCTACGAATCATAATAAAGAATAAAAAAAAAGAAACAATAAAAAAAATCACACCAAATAAAAAATCTTGAAAAAAATAATCATACAATGGGGAAGCATTGTTTCTTTGTATTTTTTACCTTAGCCTTTGTTTTCTCGGCCCAAGCGGTACGTCTGAGTGAGCTCGAAGCGTGAGTATTTCATCTTTAACCTTCTTTAGCATTTACGGAACATGTAAGCAATATGATGTGTTACTAATTATATGACTAATTTTCTTATAGGGCGGCTTTCGAAGATTCCAATTCAACAAGGAGGGTGTTACAAGGATGTACAGCAAATAACATAATAGACAAATGCTGGAGGTGCAAACCAGATTGGGAGGCAAACCGACAAGCATTAGCTGACTGTGCACAAGGTTATGCTAAAGGAACGACCGGTGGCAAAGGTGGGGAAGTGTACAAGGTGACCGATAACACAGATGATGACGCTGCAAATCCAAAAGAAGGAACATTGCGTTTTGGTGTCACCCAAAATAGACCTTTGTGGATCATCTTTGAAAAAGATATGGTCATTACTTTAAAACACGAGCTTGTGATGCAAAGCGACAAGACAATTGATGGTAGAGGTGCGAAAGTTGAGTTAACTGGTGCAGGTCTTACTATGATGAACGTTAAAAATATCATTGTTCATTCGATACAAATCCATGATGTTAAAGTAACCCAAGGTGGAATGATTAAGAATTCGGATGGTCCACCAGGACTTAGACAACAGAGTGACGGTGATGCTATTTGCATTACTGGTTCTACCAATATATGGATTGATCACTGCTCAATCAGCAAGGGTTACGATGGACTCGTTGATATCACCTTGGGTAGCACAGCTGTTACCATTTCCAACTGCAAATTCACCAACCACGAAAAGGTAAGAAGCATGTATGTAGATTGACATTTATGCATCTCAAATATGTGTTGAAAAATAGATGTGCATGATTTAAAAAATGGAAAAATGATAGATTCACAATTTTAGATGAGATCACAAGATTGTGCATCCATCGTTTTTTCGACTTTTGCATTTTGGTAAGTGCACATTCCCTTTTCTTGATGTATGCATGTCTATCTACTTATTTTATTGAATATGTTTGTGAATCGGTGGTGTTCTTACCATTCTTATTCTTAAAGTGTTCTTATTTGATCCTTTCTATATTATTTTGCTACTAAAGTTTATATTACATAAACAGCTCATTTTACTTGGGGCTGACGATTCACATGGTCATCACGATGATAATATGTTAGCAACTGTCGCATTTAACCACTTCGGCGAAGGATGTGGTCAAAGAATGCCTAGATGTCGATTTGGATTTTTCCAAGTTGTTAACAACAACTACGAAAAATGGGGAACCTACGCCATTGGTGGTAGCTCCAACCCAACCATCCTCAGCCATGGCAACCGATTCGTGGCTCCTGATGACCCTAACAAAAAAAATGTATTCCGTCTAACTTTCATCTGCTTTACATATTTCTTAATATTAACGGAACTAATGGTTACATATTAATATTGAAATTTTGATACAATTTCTTAGGTGTTGGTGAGGGCTGACGCACCAGAGGCAGAATCAATGAAATGGAATTGGAGAACAGAAAAAGATGTTCTTGAAAACGGGGCCGTGTTCACACCATCCGGGTCGGATCCTCAGCTTAGCCCTGAACAAAAAGAAGGCCTGATTGAAGCTGAACCAGGAGAATCTGTTCCACAACTCACTAGTTCTGCTGGTGCACTTTCATGCGTAGCTGGACAACCTTGTTAAACAGTAGCACCCCGTTAATTCTTGGATCTATAACTTGTATATTCTCTAAAAAAAAATGTTTTTGATCTTTTGTATTTGTTAATGGAATGAACCATTACATTGTATTACATCTGGATTGTCACATTCAAAAGCATCCGGTTTTGTAATCATAATTAACATGCGAATTAAATTACGCTGATGAATATATATGTACATAACAGTTTATTGGGTGAAGGGGACGGTATCCCCAGACAAACATATACTCCGTATTAAACAAAGTCAACTTTAAATTGGGCATACCTAATTGAAACATATTTGTCTGCCCAGGACATGTTTTGGGTACATGTAAATGAGATAAATCTATACAATATGTACACATATGAAATTTCCTATATTACTATGAATTTCACTATACCTATAAGAACAATTACAATCATTGATTTCATCATACTCAAAATAATCCGAACCAGAAATGGCACAAAAAGCAGTAGTAACCTCATCATCATCCTGGGCTCAACTTGATTAGAAAAATTGATAAGCCAAAGTTTTCTGTTCTGCCCATTCAAAACTCTGAACCAAGTTCTTTTATCTTCTTGATTTTTCTTCATGACATCAGTAAACCATCCATTCCAATAAACCCTTTAAACAATCTGCATAATGATTTTGGTCATTAAGTGCCATTTTGTTCACATTTGCGTTTTGACTTTCATCAATCAACTTCCATTTTAGAATTCCAGCAGTCATCTAAATCATATTTTGAGTTTCTTTTCTGGAACATCTGCAGCTTTGAGTTAGATCAATCTTCCTCAAATGAAATATTCCTTCTCACTCTTCCTCACGCTCTTTTGAACATTCTGACTTTTGTAAGTCAAAAACATCTTTGTAGCACCAATATATCTTCTTAGATTCCAATCTCACCACTGCAGCAAATTGACTATAGGGCATTCTGTTTTGGTCAATTTGACGAAATTTAGTCAAAATAAACAAATGTTGCATCCATTCAGACCCCATATCAATGCAAATTAGATTCTCATAATTTGACACTGTCATTCTAGCATTAAAAAGAGCCTTCACATCATACCAGCATTCACCTAACTTATCCTGGAGGCTCCACCATAAAACAATTTGAACTTCTAATCTTTGTCTCGTCAAACTCAAATACCATAACCTATCCTTAAATCCAGAACAGCAACAGTATTGTGTATACCAATAAGAAAGGGATCCCAATCAAAAGATTCCTCCCATCCCATTTGCCATATTTAATTGCTTAGTTTCTGAGAAACACCCAAACATTGTAGGTACCATGTATGACCACAAAAAGGCAGAATTTACTAGACATTCCAAACAAATAACAATGCTGATAAATACAACACTGATGGTAAGACATGGACAAAACTGACATCAAACTTACTGCACTGAATGGCAAAATAAGATAGTGAGACCAACTTCCAATGATCATTTGATAATAGAAAGTTATCAAATGATGACAAGCAGCCTAGCTCACATCTGATTATCATGAACTCCTGAAACCACACCATGATTTCACAGTAATTTCTACTACTCTTTATGTAGGCAGTTATGAGGTTTAACCCAGAAGTAGCTAATAGCTATCTCACTATCCAAATAAAAACTATGCTCAGAAGGAGTAAAATAGATAGAAAAAAAGATTATTAGAAAGGAAAAGCCAACTATTTCACCTTGTCACTTCTATAGGAATATCAAGAGTGCAAAACATCTGCACATAACAAAGAATTAACCGACCTAACCAATTGGACTTCGAATTCACGACAGAAAAATTTTAGCTAGACTTTTGACTAAAACCAGTGAACAAGACACCGGACTTAACATAATCAGAAGACCATGACCATAACCAGAAATGAAAGCGAATTTGTATGCATTAGAGAGTAGCCTAACTCAATCCAGTAATTCAAAGACCCCTACACAAGCACCATAATATATATGAAGTAAACTACCACCTTTTGAAAGGCAATCTTAATAATGGATTAGTTATCTCACCAACAAAAGAAAACACAGGCTCAAAGTTACCAGAAAAGAAAGGGTTGGCTTTAGTGTAACACAAACTTAATAATAAAATCCTTACAACTCCAAGGGTTACAACTGATGTGACATACCCCTAAAGGGGTGTTTGGCCTGACTTTTTTAGGGAGCTTTTTAGCTTATTGTATTATGATACAGCTAAAAAACTCTTTTGAAGGTGTTTGGATGATCTTTTCTGAAAGAGTTCTTTAGAATTTAAAGTGTGAATAAGCTAAAAAGCCAAAAGCCCCATATTTCAGGCTTTTAGATAACACCATAAAACTTAAAGCCATAAGCTAGGCCAAACAACCCGTAACAAATTAAAATCTCCAAAATTGATGGAGAAACACTCTTTGATAGAAAAACAAAGTGATATATCCCATCACATACTCTAAAAGCACAGTTCCAATTTAATGAACATAAAAAGCCTCAATCATGTCATCTGTCTATCATCTCATCAAATTTGTCGCACCCCCAAATTTACTGTGCGGAAGCGAATCGAGTCGGGACGCGGCTAATACGGTAATCACATCACATAAGATATATAATGAACGACTCTACATGTGTCGTTTACAATTACATTGATAATACAAAAGTATTACATTGTTATACTAATTTCAAAAGCTCGTAAGCCAAATGATAGAGATTCTAGGGCATATCTAATTTTACAAAAAGTAGAAATGTAAGGAAATCTCTTGATGTCTGTATGCGACTCGAGCTAAGATATCCTGATAGAGCAGACCTACTGCTGCCGAGAACCTGAGAATATATGCTAAAAGGTCAGCTAAAAGCTGGTGAGCTCACAGGTTTGTATGTATAAACATAATGTATGAACCGTAAGATTTATTATGTTTGAAATCAATCAAATAAATGAATGAGTGCATATCACTGTCACGAGCACATAGTCTGAGCTTAACTGAGGTGTCAGGATCACAATCAAATGCCTAGTGGAGTATATGTCCTCTGGTAGGTCCGTGATGGCTTTGGTGGAGTATATGTTCGGCTTCTTTCCCATCGACACATCTTCTCACAATTTGGTTGGGACAGACTTTGAACAAATATGGATCATCTCAAAAATAATGTTTGACGTCGTGGAAGAATTTCTGTCTCCGCTATGATATCATCCCCTTTCTTGTGATCCCTCCAACTACGAAATTGGCAATGTCTGCAAATCAAAGGTCGTCAGTGAATTGCGAACCTTGCATTTGTTCTCCTAAACTCATTAACTGCTCATCTGGAAATCGATCTTTAATATCTCTTTCTGCAAGTTGTTCCATTGATGGGTTTTCTAGTCGACTTAAATGATCTGCGGCGACATTTTCTGCTCCTTTCTTATCTTTTATTTCGATGTCGAATTCTTGAAGGAGTAGAATCCATCGTAACAATCTGGGCTTTGCGTCTTGCTTTTTGAAGAGGTATTTTAGAGCTGAGTGATCCGTGTATACTATCATTTTGGACAGTATCAGGTAGGATCTGAATTCGTCAAAGGCAAACACTACGGCTAGCAGCTCCTTCTTGGTGGTTGTGTAGTTCTCTTGAGCGTATGTGAGTGTTTTGCTAGCGTAGTAGATTGGTCGAAAGTGATTGTCCTTCCTTTGCCCTAGAACATCTCCAACTGCGAAGTCACTAGCATCGCACATGATCTCAAATGGTAGACTCCAATCTGGAGCGATCATGATTGGTGCATTAGTTAGCTCCTTTTTCAGGTAATTGAAAGCTTTCATGCAGTTCTCATCAAATATGAAGTTGATGTCTTTTCTTAGCAGGTGGGTGATGGGTGGTGATATCTTGGAGAAATCCTTGATAAAACGGCGGTAGAACCCAGCGTGTCCTAGAAAGCTTCGAATGGCCTTAACGTTGGTTGGTGGTGGTAGTTTGGCAATGGTTTCGACTTTTGCTTTGTCTAGTTCGATTCCTGACCTTGATATTCGGTGTCCTAAAACTATTCCTTCCTTCACCATAAAGTGACATTTCTCCCAATTCAAGACGAGATTTGATTCTTCACACTTGGCGAGCATTCTATCGAGGTTAGACAGACATGATGCGAAAGAGTCTCTGAAGACCGAAAAATCATCCATAAAGACCCCCATGCATTGTTCAATCATGTCATGGAAAATTGCAACCATGCATCTCTGAAATTTGTCTTCTCCTGGTCCTTCGGATCGAGTGGGATTTGGAAATACCCAGAGATACCATCAAGGAAACAATAAAATTCATTCCCTGATAGCCTTTCGAGCATTTGATCAATAAATGGAAACGGGAAGTGATCCTTACGAGTTGCTTCGTTTAACTTCCGGTAATCGATGCAAACTCTCCAACCGGTAACTGTCCGTGTTGGAATAACTTCATTTTCTTCATTTATAAAGACCGTTATTCCTCCCTTCTTCGAGACGACTTGAACAGGGCTAACCCAAGGTGAGTCAGATATTGGGTAAATCAGTCCAGCATCCAAGAGTTTAATAACCTTTTGCTTAACCACGTCCTGAATCTTAGGATTTACCCTCCTTTGCCTTTGTACGGATGATTTGAAATTGTTTTCCATGAGTATCTTGTGTGTGTAATAGTTGGGACTGATTCCTTGTATATCAGAAATTTTCCATGCGATTGCCTTCTTGTGCGATTTCAGAACTTCGATGAGTTAAGCCTTCTCCTCGGGTTTTAACTATTTTGATATCATTACCGGGAGTTGTGATGCTCTGTGGCGGTAAGCATACTCAAGGTGGGGTGGTAATTCTTTTAATTTGAGGTTTGGCGGTTCTTCAATAGACGGCTTCATTCTAGCTATCTCGTCTCTATGCAGTTTCTCATATTCAGCTTGAAATGGCGTATCGTCTATCTCGGGTTCAGATGTGGAGATTGATGCTATTTCAACCCATTCAGTTTTATTTGAGAATTCTTCCGTCTTTAGCTCGTATTTGTTGACTGATGATGAGGAAACTTCATCATCTCTGGTGAGGATGATCTCTCCATCGTTGGTGAATTGGAATTCTTGAAATTGAGCGAATAAGGATTGGTTTATGGTGATTTCAGGGTTTGGAAATGGTAGTGGTATGGGTTGGTTGGCTAATTGTGTTTTAAATGGTGGTGGCTCAACACTCATTCCCTAGAATGAATCTAGGATTTCTTCAATTGAAGGAAATGGGTTTGTCTGTTGAATATGGGTTTATCTCTTTTTAGCCAAGGTATTGGTGTACCACATCCTAATGGAACAGCGATTGTTTTGCCATCGGTGTGAGAAGACTTCTTTTCAAACAGGGGAAATAGTAGTTCGTCGGATGTTGTTGGCGAAGTGATTGCGGATTGTAGCCCAGGGTCCTCGTTATATGCTTCCGAACGGTGATTATGGTGTTGGGTATCGGATCCTGGCTAGATAGTGCTAGCACTTCGTGGAGATGTTCATCAAAAATATCCTGCATGGTATCACACAAACCAAGGTCCTCTTCCAGAGGTTGCTTCATTAATCGATCGACATTAAAGGTGACCTCCTCTTTCCCAACTCTTAGTTTTAAAGATTTTTAATTAACGTCGATTACGGCCTTGGCAGTATTTAGAAATGGTCTGCCTAGGATGAACGGGATATGGGTGTCTTCCTCTATGTCCATGGCAATAAAGTCTACTGGAAAAATGAACTTATCGACTTTGACCATGACATCTTCAGCAATTCCTCGAGGGAGCTTATCTGATCTGTTAGCTAATTGGATGGTCATATGAGTAGGCAATAGATCATCTAGTCCTAATTTCTTATAAAGGGAATAAGGCATAAGATTAACACTAGCACCTAGGTCCATGACAATAAAGGTGACCTCCTCTTTCCCAACTCTTAGTTTTAAAGATTTTTAATTAACGTCGATTACGGCCTTGGCAGTATTTAGAAATGGTCTGCCTAGGATGAGCGGGATATGGGTGTCTTCCTCTATGTCCATGACAATAAAGTCTACTGGAAAAATGAACTTATCGACTTTGACCATGACATCTTCAGCAATTCCTCGAGGGAGCTTAACTGATCTGTTAGCTAATTGGATGGTCATACGTGTACGCAATAGGTCATCTAGTCCTAATTTCTTATAAAGGGAATAAGGCATAAGATTAACACTAGCACCTAGGTCTGCTAAGGCATTACCAATTTGAATTCCTTGGAGAAAACAGGGTATAGTAAAGCGTCCAGTATCGCCTAATTTAGGTGGGAGACCATGTTGTACAATTAAAGAACATTCAACATTCATGGGTAAGCTAACTATTTGCCTAAGTTTTTCTTTGTTTGAAAGGAGTTCTTTAAAGAATTTGGCACAAGAGGGCATTTCTACTAAAGCATCTAATAATCTAACGTTTAAGTGTAGGCTTTTAAATATTTCTAGATATTTACCGAATTGGGCTTCTTATTTTTCCTTCTTTAGTCTACCAGGATAAGGTATTCTCGTGTGAGGTACATTATCTGGAGTTTTGGATGGGTCAGATGTTGTGACAAGGATGTCAATTGACACATTTGTACTAGGTGTAGGTGTGGGCAAAGAAGTGTTTTCGGGGGTGTTATCGGGTGGTGTGTAACACCCCCAAATTCACTGTTTGGCGGAAGCATAATTTGGGTGTTACTAACCAAAAATCAAAGCACACAGATGTATAGCAAACGACTCTATATGCGTCGTTTTAACAAAATATATTAATATTAAAATATTTACAATTGTTGAAACTGTACATAGCTCGTGTTCGATTAAATGAGAGATTCCAATACATAAATACTTGTACAAAATATACTAATGCAAGGAAATCTCTATTGTCTGCATGCTGACTCGAGCTATAGTAATCCTGAGGATATTCTGAATCTACTGCTGAGTACCTGTGATAATGCTAAAATGGGTCAGCTAACGCTAGTGTCCTCACAGGTCTGTATATCAAATAATATCGTGTGAACCGCAAGATTTAAGTACTGATTTGAATCCAGCAAATAAAGATAATGATAATGTATACAGCCATGAGCACATAGTCTGAGCTTAACTCGAGGGGTCAGGATCACAATCACTGCCTGAGCGAGGTGCCTATACGAGTGCTTAATCAACACTCGTCTGAACAAATATTAGTACATCCATTTACCCAATCAGTGCTTGCTAACTCGGATGAGGAGGGTCAACCCTATATGGTACCATATACTAATATTCACGCTACAACGTATTACCAAACTATGCTGACAGAGGACTTTGAAAAGATTAGTTGTGTAAAACTCATGTAGTATATGAAAATGTTTTTACTTGTTTTCACATGTTAAAAACGAGCAATGAATCACACCCCTGAGTAAAAACAGTAAAAGAGGGACCATAAGACTCACCTGAGTCTTGAAGCGTTTAAGCAATAAACGTGAGTTGATTAACCGAATAGTGATTGTCTGAAGACTCGTAACCTGAGGGTGTCCACGAAACGCGATGGTTATAAACATGATTGGGTATCACAAAAGATTACTCTTGTAGTTGTTCGTCTGACTAGAATGTCCAAATTACTACGATTTGGTTGATTAAATTGTGTTTTGAAAACGTGTACGGCCCGTTGGTGATTGGTTTTAATAGTAATCTCATTATTATTATTATGATTTCGAAGTGTTCATGTTCGAAAACGTATCCCGATGTTTTTAAAAAGTCGTATCGTATAAGTGTTTGGAGTTACATAAGTTTGACACTTAGTAAAAATTCATGTTTTCAAGGTTCTGATTTGTGCGACACTGGGTGCGACATAAGGCTTTGTGTCGCTAGGTGCGACATTGCAGTTCTAGTGCGACATAATTTGTTGTGTCGCAGATCATGACTGCGACATAAGTCATTGTGTCGCTATGTGCGACATCCGCAATTTAATATGACATAAGATATTGTGTCGCTATTTGCGACGGAATGAGGTCTGTGACATAGGTTTTGTGTCGCTATATGCAACATCCGAAAGTATTGCGACATTGACATTTGAGTCGTTATATGCGACATAAGAAATGGTTTTGCGACATAAGAGCTTGTGTCGCAGGTGGCCTGGAGCCTCTGCGACATAACGAGCTGTTGGCCGGATTTTGAGCCGGAAACGTGTTTTCCGGCGACCATTTGGTCCGATTCTTTTACCCAACCCTTGTATAGACATTTTAAGCATGGAGAAACAACAAACAAGTGAAAACATATGAAATTGAAGGGTTTCGAGATTTGTCGGAAACTTACAAACTTAACGCCGTAGAAATGTAGATCATGACGAGGTGAACGTTTTCTTCTAAATGAGTCTTGAATTTCGATGGCGTTTGACGGTAGTTGATAAGCATCAAATAGATACTATATTTTATACTATTTATCCCTATATTTATATACATTTTAATCCATTTATATGATTTTAGATACTTATTTTGTTAATATTTGCAGAAATGTATTTTTATTAAAGATTGAAGAAAAAGGAACGAGAACAAGCTTGAAACTGAAGAAAATGAAGTAATTGAAGAAAAGGAACTTAAAACCTTAAAGAATTGAAGACCAAAATAATAATAGTGAAGAATTTGGGTAAAATGAATATTAAAATCCGTATGAGAAAGAAGAAAGCCCAAAAATGAAGCCCAACCCGAAGTTGGAAGATTCTGGAAATCAAGCTCAACCGGCGGTTGAGACACCCAGCCGACGGTTGAATATATTTAATCTAAGGTGGTTCCAGACGAGGATTTGCAGTAGGACTCAAGTTAACCCAACCGGCGGTTGGGAGATTCAACCGGCGGTTGGACTGGTGGTTTTAAAAACTATAAATAGAGGCTTAGTTTAGGTTTAAGGATATACGATTTAAGAATACAAAACACGAATATTAGGGTTTTAGGTCGACTTTAAGTGCGATTTTGTAGGCTAAGGAGCTAGGGTTTGAAGGTTTTTAACCCTAGGAAAAGCTGGTTCGACAATTGGTTCGGTTTCTTTATCCTTGTAACTTTGTTAATCTTTTGGGTTATTTATGGATATTGTTTATTTGAATTACTTGTTAATTAGGTTTTCGTTATAAATATTTAAATGAATGATTGATTGAATTTATTATATGAATTATATGTTTATGTTGGAACTATATTATTGAACGTTTATTATGATAGAATTGTCTGTGTTATATTATATTAATAATGATTCTTGACATGATTAATTGATTTATATCATAATTTTATTAATCTTTTGGGTTTTATAAATGAAGTGATTATGTTTATGTCTTGATCTTAACCTTTGCGATAGACGAAGAATATCATTTATTAATATTAAGTAACATTGTAATTCAACCAAATCTGAAATTGTATTAATAAACTGCTGATAGATCTTAATAAATAGTAATATTTTTCTTAACCTTTGACTGTATTGCTATATGAAAATTATCTTAAGCTTTGTGATTTTCTACATTAGTAATTCACCAATAATAATAGCCAACAAAGCAAATAGTCATAAGTTAATATAATAAGTTTAATCAATAATAGTTTGAATAATTATAATCTTCTATCCAATTGAGTATTCTTAAGTTGAACCTTAGACTTATCAGTTAGAATCTGTATCAATTATAAATATGTTCGTTCGGAACTGAAACGTCCCCCTTATCTTGTATATTAATGTATATTATTATTGTATATTAATTGTAATTAGGAATAAATAGATAATTAGTTATAGATTAGAATCACGTTCCATGTGTTCGAACTTGGACTTACTTAATAAGCTATATTATACGAACAAATTAATACTTTCCTGAATTGTGTGATAGTATTATTTAGTATTCCTTAATTTAAAACTTGTGATTATAATTGCCTATACTTAGCACACATCAAAGTTTTTGGCGCCGCTGCTGGGGAGCGGTGTATTTTAATTAGACTAATTATTTAATATGTATAAATTGTAAATTTTTGTATATATTTAAGTCAATCGAAAAAATCGACTCACCCATTGGGAGTACTAACAAAAACAAAGGTATAAGGAGAGTTCAGCCCTACCTCATTGATTTATCATATAAGAGGTATGGTGCTTCTCGAAAGAAAGAGGTTTTTAATAAGCTTAGCGCTGACCTATTTCTCCGCTTTTGTGTACAATCTTTGGAGCTACCGAGGACTTTTGACTAAATTTGTTAAAATGTGTAATTATGTAAATGATGTACTTGTCTTATATGTGTTCTAAATTAAGTGATAATTTATGTATACAGAATTCGTTAACTATTAGTGAAATGGAAAATAAGCAAATGGAAATTTTGAATGAAACTGTGGAATGCAAGGATGTCTGTGTTGATGAACATTCTCTTAGGATATTTGATAACCCTACATTAGATACTCTATCTGAAGAAGAGGAAGAGGATTTAGAAAGTATATTTGAGGAAGAAGGGAGTGAGTTAGTTATTAGCACTGAGGTTGAAAATACTAATTTAGGAAGGATACCTGTGCCAGTAGTTAGTACGAGAGATGGAATGATTCAGCTTTTAGAAGTTGGAAAGGATGATACCTATTATATTATGGTTGTTATCAGGGCATCTACTATGAACTTTACACCGAACTCAAAAATACATAATTGAGAAGATTGAAAAAGAATATGGAGTGAGTTAGTTATTTATACATTATATGTGACACCCGACAAATTAGGGCTAGTTACTAGTTCCTAATCATCTGCTAATACATATAATTAGTGCTAGATTAGGCTAATTGTATGTATCAATATATATATATATATATATATATATATATATTGGTATATATATACACGTACGCGATTATGTTAAATCGTGCATTTTCATATCGGGCGGATCCCGATACATTAATATGGACGTTGGTGAACTCAATTTATTAAATAATATGAAATTATTTGATAAACATACTTATTTCCAAATATTATTGCGATAATATTTCATAAGCATTTCGTATTGTATAAAATGCTCAGAAACGACCAAAAACGCGTAAAACGCGCCCGACAAATGAAATAAACCCAAATTCTATTTTTATAATTCATTCTTAAGTAATTTGATAAAATACTCTGAGTAAAAATATTACGCTTTCTATTTTTATAATTCATTCTTAAGTATTTTGATAAAATACTCCGAGTAAAAATATTACGCTTTCACGCGTACTAATAAATCGTTTAAAAACGTTACGTGAGTCATATAAACGTACAAATACACAACGAACGTGTAAACCGAGACCCGACAACATTTAAACAACTTAAAATAAAGTATTTAGGATAATACTTTCAATAAAAATATCGAGATTTAAATCATTATTCAAACACGCGTATTAAAACGTATAACGATAATTAAACGTTCAAACGACCGGGTAAACGAGCACTGCACGGAGCACAAATTGAGGAAACAAAATTTAACAAACCCCACACCCATCTAGTCCTAGGAATTGGCATCCACCAGTGGTTGACTTCTTGTCTATGCTGCAGCCGCCATGATCTGAATCCGAATAGGCAGAAAGAGCGAAGGATTTCTCATTTGAATACCATAGACCAAGATTGGGTCTATGTTTGAGATAATCAAAGATTCGCTTTACTGCCCTCATATGAGACACCTTTGGTTTGGCTTGAAAGCGAGAGCATACGGATACCGCAAACACAATATCCAGTCGAGAAGCAGTCAAGTACATCAAAGAACCTATCATTGATCGATAGTCCTTTTCTTTGCAATCTTCTTCATCGTCAGCAAGTCTGAGATTGTGATTAAGCTCGATGGGAGTCCCATAGGTTTTACAATTGAGCAGATCATATCGAGTCAACATGTCTTTGACATACTTTGACTGATGAATATAAATACCTTTTGGAGACTGCTCAACTTGTACACCTAAAAAGAATTTGAGCTCCCCCATCGCACTCATCTCAAACTCAGATTTCATGATCTCCTCAAAGTGCTTGCACATCGCTTCATTTGTAGAGCCAAAAATAATGTCGTCCACATACACCTGCACGAGTAGCATATCCTCTCGATCGCCAGTCCGTTCTTTGCGGATGAACAGAGTACTATCGATATTCCCACGAACAAATCCATGCTTAACTAAATGGGTAGTAAGCCTCTCATACCATAATCGCGGGGCTTGATGAAGACCATATAACGCCTTGTTTAACTTGCAGACGTATTCTGGATGCTCAGGGTCTTCAAAGCCAAGAGGGTGTTTCACGTAGACATCAGTGTCCACTTTTCCATATAAAAATGCGTTCTTAACATCGAGTTGGTGAACGCGAAACTCTTTGTAAGACGCAAATGCAAGGAAGATCCGAATGGACTCAAGTCTTGCCACAGGAGCGAAGACTTCATCATAATCCAAGCCCTCGATCTGACTGAATCCTTGAACGACCAATCGGGCTTTATTCCGAATTACAATACCCCTATCATCCATCTTATTGCGAAACACCCATCGAGTGCCAGTTAAATGAGCACCTTTGGGTAATGGAACTATATCCCACACGTGCAGCTTGTTGAACTGCTGCAACTCTTCTTGCATAGCCTCGACCCAAGATGGATCTTTTAAGGCCTCATCAACCTTCTTCGGTTCAATTTGGGATAAATGACAAGAATTTATCCGGGCAACCAAATTCAACATTTCTTGATTCAGATTTTGCTGCACTTGGTGCCTTGTTTGAACAGCAGCATCAGGATCACCGATAATGTTATTGATGGGGTGATCCCTGTGTACACGTGTGACTGGGATTCGATCGGGTGCAAGTACTAACTCCAAATTATTCATGTCCCCTTCAGTGACGGGAACAGTGTTAGTTGCAGGAGCAGTAGGACTTTCAGGTTGCACATCATCTTCATTCCAGAAGAGGTGAGAATTGATCAGTTCCTCTTCTTCCTCATCTTCCTCTAACGGAGGCATGTCGGGATCATCGGGAAGATCTGCGGCATTGATAGTATTTGAAGAGGAAGGGATGTTGGTAGATGGTGGAGGAGGCGTAGTAGTAGGTGGTAGTGTGGGTGTTGTAGTAGGAGTTGGAGGTGATGGAGTGGGTGTTGGTGTAGGTGGAGATGCCGGTTTTAAAGTAGAAGTGTCTTGACACAAACTTATACCATGAAGCAAAGTAACTATCTCATCCTTGTCATCATGTCCTTCGGGTATGTCGAACGAATTGAACACGTCCTTGTAATTAAATAACCATTCAGGACCCGTTCCTTGAGGAGGATCCGTGTATCGCAAGCATTTTACCTCAAAATGCTCTTCCACCTGGTGAGTTGATTTGATGTAGACTCGTTTATTCGGAGAGTTGACTGAATATCCAAGGAAGATTCCTTCAACGGCTTTAGCTCCAAACTTCGAGACCTTGTCTTTGGAGACCATAATCAAACACGGACACCTGAAAGGTTCCAGAAACTGCAAAGTGGGCTTACGGTTGTTGAAGAGTTCATAACATGTCTTATTCTTCTTCTTAACCGTGAGCACGCGGTTCAAAACATAGCAAGCAGTACTGACTGCTTCTGCCCAAAAGATTATAGGAAGCTTAGAATCGGCCAGCATAGTCCGAGCTGTCTCGATAATAGTCCTATTTTTACGCTCAGCAACTCCGTTCTGTTGAGGAGTTTGAGGGGCACTGAACTGATGGTCAATGCCTTTCGTGGCACAGTATAACTCAAGAGTAGAGTTCTTGAATTCAGTCCCATTGTCACTTCGCAGTCTTTTCACCTTTAAGTTGCATAAGTTAGCCAACTTGTTTAACAGATACACCAGAATGTCTGGTGTTTCACTCTTCACACCCAGAAAGTACACCCATGAAAATCTCGAGTAGTCGTCGGTGACTACTAAGCAATAAGATCTTCCACCGATGCTCTTGGTCGAAATAGGACCGAATAGGTCCATGTGCAATAACTCCAATGGTGCCGCAATGGAATTCACTAATTTTGGCTTGTGGGGTTTCTTATGAAGTTTCCCTTTATGGCAGGCGACGCAGTCATCTTTTAACGCAAATGACTGTTTAGGGACTCCATTTACCAAGTCATTGTTTATCAAGAAGTTCATCTTACGAAAATGGATGTGTCCCATTCGTCTATGCCACAATAGTGATTCCTTTTCTGAAGCCTTCGAAAGGAGACATGTATACTCATCTTTAGTCTCCACGGTTCGCATATTCATAACGTAGGTGTCGTTTCTCCGTGGCGCCCTTAAAAGCACCCATTCCTCGGGGATAACGAAACCCGGCTTCAAAATCACACATTCCGTCTTTGTGAACGCTGTGGTATAGTCCTTATCACATACTTGTGAAACGCTCAGCAAGTTATGAGTCAGTTGAGCCACGTAGTTCACATTCTCGAAGCTAATTTTCCCGTTAGTTAGCGTTCCTCTACCCGAAATGGTTCCCCCTATATCTCCAGCAAATGCAACGTGTCCTCCAGAATGTGGTTTAACATCCGTCAAAAGGGACACATCGCCCGTCATGTGTCGCGAACAACCACTGTCCATAAACCATTCACTGTCTTTAACGCGTTCTGACTGCTTCAACACATAAAGTAGGAGATTAGTGAGAAACGGTGACCCAAGCCTTTACAGACTTCGGTCGACCACAGTCATCAACAATAATCACATCAGATAAGACTTTATTTTTAAACAAATCAGATTTTGTATCTGATGTGTTATTATTGATGACACTAGAGTCCACAGTAGACTCTTTTCTTTTCCAAACCTTGGATGGTTCGGAATTTGGCTTTGGAGTAATGTCAGGCTCTTGTTTTGGCAAAGGTTTTTGCCCAACATTACTCGGTTTTACAGCAGGTTTGGGAGAGACAGAGTAACGCCTAGGAGGAGATCTTGAAAATGAATTTCGGAAAACAGATGTCCTAGGCATTTCTCTCCCGTAGTTCTGATGAGACAATTTGGGACATTCACGAATTAGATGTCCTTGTCTCTTGCAGTAAAAACATGCTCTAGTCTCAACAGCTGGTTGAGGCTGAGGATTTACCACCGGAGTAGAAGAAACATTTATAGAACATACACATTTCGTGCATGTCTTAGAAGTTTCCTGTTTAGGTTGAGAGGTTGAAGTAGAAGGTTTATGTTGCAAAATATTTACAGGTTACTGTAAAGGTTGAGATTTTGATTTTAAAACCTTATTCTTTTCTTTGTTAGGTTGAACCTTAATTGTAGGTTCAACCTTTAACACTTTTTCAGCTTTTACTTCAACATTCTTTTTAAACTCAGGATACTCCTCATCGGTAATATCCTCAATCTCAACAATCTCCTCATTACTAACTGGAGATTCACATTCCGATTTAATAAACTGAGGCGAAGGATACTCTGTCCGTTTAGTTTTCTCCTTCGCCTGTTTGTTAACCTTATTAACCTTAGATTTGACCCCGTATAACAATGCATAGTCAACCGGAATCTCTTCGGTGCCTTCCTTAAAAGGCATAGGACAGTATTCAGTAGGAGGCGGGACTACATTATAACCTAGTCCCGTCTTCGTTTTGTGATCTGTCATTTGCTTGTTAAGAATTTCATTAAAGGCAACAGTAGACGAGGAGGAACCTAGAATCTTACTCTTATATTTGTCACATTCATCTTTAAGATCAGAATGTTCCTTTTTCAAACGGTCTATTTCAGCAAGATAACTATCAATAGCATCTTGTTGACTAAAAACTTTAGACTTATACCTAAGCGTGTCCTGTTGATAAGCCTCTATTTTCTTATCATACAATTGTTCATTTGCTTTTAGGTATTTGTTTGATTCACTAAGTTTTTCGACCTTTTTCCTTAAGTCTACGTTGTCTACTTGAAAGCACCTTAAGGATTCAGTTAACTTAATGCATGAGATACAGTTCAAAGGTTCTTCAGGTTCATTGCGTACCTCATTTGAAATGTGAGCCATGAGACACTGCTGATAATTCTCAGCATACATACTCCAATCTGTGTTGGTTGGCTCAAAAACGACAAGTGCGTCAGCTGTTGCTTGCTTCACTTGATCCTTCTCAGAAGTTCTGGGAGCATCAGGCTTTGTGAAATCTGACGGAGGAACCTTTGGCTTCTCACACTCTCTTGTAAAGTGTCCCAGATTTTGACAATTGTAACAGCGCACCTTGCTTTTATCAAAACCGAAAATGGTTTTGCCATCTCCCTCCAAACTCTTGCGACCAGTTCGTTGCAAGAATTTCTGAACACACCTTGATATCATGGCAATGTTCCAGTTCAAGTCCATCTGCTCAAGATCATCATCATCAAGTTGAGCATAATCCTCTTTGGCCAGTTCCAAAGTAGCATTTGGTTGTGAAACCAAATCCTTATAAGAGCTTAGAAAGGCTGTATAGATAGCAGCCTGCTCTTGAATAGCAGGAGAGACAGAAACCTGCTGTTGTGACCCCTGTGAGGGTCTAGAAGCATATACTGGATGAGGAGCACCAGTAGAATACAATGGAGCTTGAAGTGGAGAGCTCGTAGAAGAAACAAAAGCCATTCCACCATAAGTCTTGCCGGTGCTGACTTTTCCTCCATATAAGGACGGGTCTTGAACAAAACCGCCCAACTTGCATTCTCTCTTCTTCATCTCCATCGCATGAGCTTGAAGAATACCAATTAGCTCATCCAATTTCATGGTAGCTAATTCTTGACTTTCCTTGAGAAGCTGTACTTTAACATCCCAAGAACTAGGCAAGACATCCAGCAGCTTCTTATTCACTTCAAGTGGAGGAAAATTATAACCTCCCTCCGTCAACTCACTCACTAACTGTGAGTATCTAGTAAAAACTCCAGAAGCCGTTTCATTGGGTAGAGAATCAAACAGATCATACTGTTTCTTTATCAGTTCTAACTTAGCTTCTTTATACCTTTGATTTCCACCACATCTAGTTTCGATAGCTTTCCAAAGTTCGTATGTGGTTTCGTGTGATTTGAACATTCTTAACACGTCTTTGGTTAGGCACATACAGATAGCCGCATGTGCCTTTTTCTCAATATCATAGTCTTTCTTTTCCTCCGGAGTCATGGACCTGTAGACCTTGACCGGAGCAATACCAGGGAAGATTCCTTCGGCTAAGGAAGCTACATATCTTTCCCTGAGTGGACCCCATAGCTCTGGACAGTGAAAGTTTATGTACTGTTCAAATCGATCACGCCAATATGCGTAATCCATGTCAGCCGTAAACAGAGGAAGTTTATTATTAGAACCAACATCGTGATTCTGTTTTAGCATATCCCTGATTCCTCTAATATCTTCTTTATTAGCAACAGCAGCCATTGAAGATATACCTGAAACTTTACTCAAAAACAAAAGCTTGAAAACTTGTTAGTACCAAAAGGCGTCACTTAGTAAGTGACGCACTCAAGTGTCGCAACGACTAGCAGCACTTGGCAAGTGACGTTATCGAGTGACGGATGAAGTGACTCATGACACTGTAAGTAAGTGTCGCTCAATCAAGCAAGTGACGCACTTAAGTGTCGGACTTGAGTGATGTACTAAAACAAATAGGCGTCACTAGTAAAAGTGACACAATAAATCAAAAGGCGTCACTAAAGGAAGTGACGCAATAAATCAAACGGGCGTCACTAACAGAAGTGACGCTTGACACTCAAGTGACGTGCAACAGTGACGCACGTGAGTGACGGTGGATTAGAGTAAATGATACTTAAGTTAAGTGTCGTATAAACCTCAAATGACGCTCCAAGTGACGCGTTCAAGTGACGGTAAAACCCTAATTTGGAATTAGGTAGTGCCACTGTAAGTGACGCGTCCAAGTGACGGATCGAGTGTCGCAAACTTGGCTCTGATACCAGTTGAGTGTGCCCCTGACGTTGGATCTAGATGACAATTGACTACAATTGAAATGCGGAATCAATCAATTGCACGTATTGCTAACAAACACAAACTGAAACAAAAGTATTTGAACAAAGTAAACGTGTATATCAGCTTGTTTAACGAATTGGGAACGATTACAAAGTGGTTTAGTCGTCAAATGGTGCTAGGGTTTCTTCCACCCTAGCCTGAAACCCGTAGGTTTGTATTTATACTAAAAGTCTGCCGACATGCGTCACTTGTGGAAGTGTCGCATGTGGCCGCCTTCATGCGTCACTTACCTAAGTGACGCTATGCGTCACTAAGGCAAGTGACGCCTAACCTAAAACGTAAGTGTCGCATATAACAAAAACTATATTTTCACTATACGACTAACGACACTTATTACAACTCGATAGACCAACTGACAAACAACCTAATATGCATCAACAAACATGACAACGAATCTTGGTACGGACCTAGGTTTATGAGAGGTAGTTGGGTGCACAAAAGTCCCAGTGTACGCAACCTATAACCATTAGCTAGGTGACTCTAGCCACTAGATATACGGATAGTACTATCGAGTTGACAGCCCTCCCACTATTATAACTTGTTGGTCACGCCAACCGCACGATGGCAGTCTTAACGAGGAGCGTATATTTAAAATTTTAGTGTGGCAAAAACGAAAAACGTTGTGGATTGGTTATAGCACTAGGGGTCGTGACTTTAACTCATAAGGTCTAGCTAACCTTTGAGGGATCACCGTCTATGTTTCCCTACTACTATTACATACTTTTTGAGAAATAACATTTTCCTACGATTGACTACATAGGAATGCATTCCTACTATTTATACAAATGGATTGGTTTTCCAAACGTATACAAAACGATGTGTTGACATCACGAAAATGAAACGATACTTTTGGATAGTGATCCAACTAAACTGTATTTTGGGTATCCCAACGAAACTACGTTTTGGATAGTGATTCAACTAAACTATACTTTGGGTGACATCCCAACAAAATGACACTTTTGGATAACGTTCCAACAAAATGAAACCTTATTTGACATTATTTGACTTTTGAGTCCACAAACTTACAAACAAGCTGGTTTAACGAACTATACTCATAAACTTAAAACCTGTGAATTCACTCAACATTTTTGTTGACTTTTGCTATGTCTTTCAGGAAACTAGTAGCACCAGTAAGACTGCATGCATATGGAACTAAGGGACCCACGATGAAATAGGATGACATCTTAGCTACTGTTCAGCAATAATCATACGCTCTGATATGCATGACTGTCCAGCGTTAACGTCGGCACCCCCGACTATACTAATGCTTCCGCTAACCACGATTAACAAATTTGGGGGTGCGACACATAAGTTTTACAAATCCCATGGAGTTCGCATCCGATATGTAGAATTACATAACTATCATTACAAAATAAAGTAAATGCAATCTAATCCTTGGTTGTTTCAAAATATGCGACTCGAGCTAAATGCTTCCATAAGCATCCTACTGCAGCTGGTTACCTGAGAAATACATACTAAAAGGGTCAAAATAAAGTTGGTGAGTTCATAGGTTTGTTAAACAGTTGTTAAGATATTGGTATGGAACACAAGATTTAATAATGTTTGAAATCAATAAAATATGTATACTATTGCCATGAGATCATAGTTCAAGCTTAACGGGGGTGTTAGGATCACAGTCAAGTGCCCGATCGTGGTTGCCTCCTGCGAGTGCCTAATCACACACTCGTATGAACAAATGCTAATACGCCCTTTCGACCGTAGTCGTGGTATAGCTACTACCCCGGGCGGGGATTGTCAATCCCAAATGGTACCATCCATTAACATTCACGCTAAAACAATACTAACGAACTATGATGTGGAGGGATTTCATGATTAGTGAAACAACTCATGCAATCCATATATCGAGTTTTGTACTTGTATTCATAAAAACAGTTGAGTAAAAGCAGTTGTATGTATTCTCACCCCTGGTAATAAAGCAGTAAAAAGGGGCTATGAAACTCGCCTTAGATTAGCAAGTAGCAAGCAAATATCAAATAAGCAAGCAAGCCGGTGTGCAACCTTCTAACGTCCTAAAAATGTATAAGGTTGGGTATGAGTAGATGTCTCAAAGACCATCTATATCAATTGTATAAGTGGGGGTTAATGTCCACTTATACCAATTGTGTAGGTGGAGGGTTAATGTCCACCTAACGCTAGTTCACTCAACTAGTATGTTCAATTAAGTTATTAAAAGCGTGTACGACCCGTTGGTGAAGGTTTGTAATAATAATTCTTTAAGACATTATTATTAAGTTTGTTTCATTGTATACTTTGTAATAGTATATATCATGTGTGGTTATAAGTTGTTACCCAAGTTCAATACTTAGTAAAATCAAGTTTTAAACATTCTGTTTTACCCAACCCTTAGATATGTTCAAATGTTACAAAATCAGTTTTACCAACTTTACCCAAACCTTAGATATGTTCAAATAATATATGATAAATCACTTCTAAAAATAGATTTAAGTTATTTATAGAAAGGTTTTCACCAACGTTGTATAATTAGGTGGACTCAGTTCAGTTATTTCACGCGATTATAGATAAACACATAATCACGTAAGTGTATATTAAAATATACGAGTAATTACATATATTTAGCCTAATACAAACTAAATATAAGTAATTAATGTCTCAAAATATGTTTAACAGTAACTCTAAATAGTCGCGTGTCACACAATCACCAGTTCAATATTTCAACATAATAATAATTCTAACATAAATAAAACATAAAGTAAATAAGATAAACTAAAAGTCATCTAGTAAATCATCCATGTCTGGGTCAAATGCTGCAAGTGTGTCACAATCCGGAATAGAAGTCGGTGACATGGCAATAGTAGGACATGGCATCATGGGTGCAACAGGTAGATCAGGAGATATCTCAGCATCAGCTGGAAGAGTGGGCTCTGTAGTAAGGGCAGCTGGGAAAAATGACCATGGCTGGCGAGATGGTCCAGGTCCTCGACCATGTTTGAAGGACTGGTCAGGAAGTCTCGGGACTCCAATCATCTCCTTGATGTCAGAGTGAGAGTCATGCTGGATGGAGAGCTCTCGAAGAATCGCCCAAGTCATGGTTGGATTAGGTGTGGTGACCCCATATTCGAATAGTGGCACATATACTAGAGTGATCGTCACATCAGTCACATGCTCCTCTGGGACAGTGGTCAACTTCTTCTTTCCTCTGCGGTTTTTCTTCCTCTTCTGTTGAGTCTGAGTAGTGTGTCCTGATGTCTCAGCTGAAGTGTCCATCCTTAAACATAAAGAAAAATAGGTAATGCTAAAGTTTATGAACTTATAAAAATGCAGCAGAGTCAGATGACTTTTAAAATATTTTTATAAAGTTTGAGTCATCTGAATGGTTACATTTGTATAAGTAAAATAAAACTTATCTCTGATGTATATGTAAGAGTGCGGTGTTGTCGGGTATCTAGCTTATCCTGCATTTATTAGTCCAGGGATGATAGTACTAAGCAAAAATAAACATAGAAATAAAATAAAACTAATCTAAGATAAGCAATGGGATGCCTCCCAAGAGCGCTTGTTTAACGAGTCGTTAGCTTGACTCTTTTACCTACTTTGTCGGCTCAAGGTGGTTCAAAGATATAGACTTCCTCTTTGGAAGGAAAGTCTTCGATGTAGTGCTTTAAGCGGTGGCCATTGACTTTAAAATTACCGTCCGGTGCCTCTAGTTCAACTGCTCTGAAGGTAAAGACCTTTGATATCACGAATGGTCTGCTCCACCTTGATTTGAATTTGCCTGAAAACTTTTTAAAGTGTGAATTGTAGAGAAGAACTTTATCTCCAGGTTTGAACTTAGAATATTTAAGTTTGGCATCATGGATATTCTTGGTTCGCTCCTTGAAATGTAGAGAACTATCGTATGCTTGGTCTCTCAATTCGGCTAGTTCGTTCAGCTGCATCTTTCAATGTAATCCTATTATGGAAGGGTCTAGATTGCAATCTCTCAGCGCCCAGTATGCCTTGTATTCTAACTCTATCGGTAGATGACATGCTTTTCCATAGAATAGTCTGTAAGGCGTGGTCCCTAATGGTGGCTTATATGCAGTTCTGAACGCCCATAGAGCATCGTCTAATTTATCGGCCCATCTTTCCTTATGATTCACTACTGTTTGTTCTAAGATACTTTTGAGCACTCTGTTCGTCACTTTGGCTTGCCCATTCGTCTGTGGGTGGTAGGCCGTAGAGGTCTTATGGGTGACACTATAATATTGAAATGTCCTCATAAATTGAGCATTACAGAAGTGCATGCCCCGATCGCTGATGATCGCTTTTGGAGTTCCGAAACGAGAAAAGAGTTGCTTGAGGAACTTGGTCATGACTCATGAGTCATTGGTAGGAAATGCTTGTGACTCGGCCCATCTAGAGACATAGTCGACAGCTACCAGAATGTATTCTTTTCCGAAGGACTTTGGTAATGGTCCCATGAAATCCAACCCCCATATTTCAAAGTTCTTGCAGGCCTGGATGTTAGTAAGTGGTATTTCACTCCTCCGTGAGATACTTTCAAACCTTTGGCAAGCATCACAATGTTTTACCAAGTCTTGAGCGTCTCTGAATATGGTCGGCCAATAGAAGCCAGAATCGTATACCTTCCTTGCGGTCATATTTGCTCCATGATGTCCTCCTGTGGGTCCGTGATGACTCTGGTGGGGAATGTTCCTTGCTTCCCTTTCGTCTACGCATCTTCTGATGATTTGGTCCGGACATACTTTGAACAAGTATGGATCGTCCCAATAGTAATTTTTAATGTCTCTGAAGAATTTGTGCTTTCTAGAGGTGGGCGTTCCTTTTGGCACCAATCCTCCAACCAGATAATTAGCGTAGTCTGCGTACCAAGGGTTATAATTGAATTGTAATCCCTTCTGGTGGCCTCTGATATTCATGAGTTGTTCTTCAGGAAACTGATCTTGAATTTCTTTTTCATTAAGCTTTTCCATCGATGGGTTTTCCAATCGACTGAGATGATCTGCTGCGACATTTTCTGCTCCTTTTTTATCCTTGATTTCTATATCGAATTCTTGGAGACTCAGAATCCATCCAAGTAGTCTTGGTTTGTGTCTTGCTTTTTGAAAGATACTTCAAGGTTGAGTGATTTGTATAGACAATAGTTTTGTACAAGATTAAGTAAGAACGAAATTTATCAAAAGTAAATACTACCGCAAGCAGCTCTTTCTCTGTAGTAGTGTAATTCTATTGAGCATCGGTGAGTGTCTTACTGGCGTAGTATATTGGTTGAAAATGCTTATCCTTCCTTTTCCCTAAGACAGCTCCAACAGTAAAGTCACTGGCGTCGCACATGATCTCAAATGGGAGACTCCAGTCAGGAGCAACCATGATTGGTGCATGTGTGAGCTGGTCCTTTAAAATGTTGAAAGCTTTCAGGCAGTCATCTAAAAAGACAAACGGAGTGTCCTTTACGAGAAGGTGCATCATAGGTCGAGAAATCTTAGAGAAATCCTTAATAAAGCATCGGTAGAATCCGGAGTGACCTAGAAAACTGCGAATGGCTTTAACAGAAGTAGGTGGCGGAAGTTTGGCAATGGTCTCAACTTTAGCTTAATCAACTTCAATTCCAGACTTCATCATAGAGTGGCACTTCTCCCAGTTTAAGACAAGATTCGATTCTTCACATCGGGCTAATATTCGTTCAAGGTTGGAAAGATAAGACGTGAAGGAGTTTCCAAATACCGAGAAGTCGTCCATGAATACTTCCATGCATTGTTCAATCATATCGTGAAATACTGCCACCATACACCTTCGGAATGTAACAGGTGCGTTGCATAGCCCAAAAGGCATGCGTCGGTAAGTGAATGTTCCATAAGGACATGTGAAGGTCGCCTTTTCCTGGTCCTTAGGATCGAGAGGAATCTGGAAATAGCTAGAGAAACCATCAATGAAACAGTAGAACTCGTTCCCAGATAATCTCTCTAACATTTGATTAATGAACGGTAGAGGGAAATAATCTTTTCGAGTGGCTTCGTTCAGCTTCCGTTAGTCGATGCATACCCTCCAATCGGTGACGGTTCGTGTTGGAATAAGCTCATTCTCTTCGTTAGCGATAACCGTCATTCCTCCTTTCTTGGGGACAACCTGAAATGGGCTGACCCATGGGGAATCTGAAATAGGATAAATCAAGCCAACATCCAAGAGTTTGATAACCTCCTTCTTGACCACATCTTAAATCTTTGGGTTGACTTTCCACTGTCTCTGTATAGAAGGTTTGAAGTTGTTTTCCATGAGTATCTTGTGCATGCAGTAGTTTGGACTAATCCCTTGAATATCAGAGATTTTCCATGCAATCGCCTTCTTATGTGACTTCAACACTTGGATGAGTTTTGCTTTCTCTTTGGGTGCAAGACCTTTTGCAAGTATGATAGGTAAGTGTGAGGTTCCTTTAAGAAATGCATACTCTAGATGAGAGGGTAGTTCCTTCAGATCCAAATCTGGTGGTTCTTCAGTGGAAGGTTTCATTCGAGCGATCTCGTCTCTTCGTAATTCGTTATACTCCATTTGGAACTGGGGTTCGTTTGGAGATGAGTCAGCTGCAGTGGTTGATGCTATTTCTACTAATTCTGTTTTATTAGAGAGTGCATTCATCTTCAGCTCTTATTTGCTTGTAGATGATGACAAGGTTGCATTATCTTCAGTAAAGATGATATCGTTGTTGTCGGTGCATGCAAACCTCTGAAATTGAGATGTTGAAGATGTGCTTACGGTGATTTCTGGATTTTGAGGCGCACAACCTTCAGATAGTTGTGGCTCAGTTGAAATTTTTGATTCCATCTCCTTAAAATATTTGAGAATTTCAACTACTGAAGGAGATGAATCAGTTTGACTCCTTTAGAAGATTGGTAGAGGGATGCCTTCGCCTAAGGGAGCAGCAACAAAAGAGTTGTTCATGGGAGTGCTGTCAGGCGGTGCAAGAGGATACTTCATTTCAGGTAAAGGAAATAGCATTTCCCCAGAGTGTGCTGGTTTGTCAGAGATAGCTGAGTAGAGTCCAACATCGTCCTGGCATAGTCTTCTTGTAGTGATGACTGTGTTGGGAAGAGGGTCGGGATTGCTAACTGCTAGAATCTCCTCCATATGCTCGTCATATATTTTCTGCATGGAATCCACAAGATCAAGATTCTCTCCCACAGGTTGTTTCATCAGTTTATCAACATTAAAGGTGACTTCCTCTGCTCCGACTCTCAGTTTTAAAGATTTTTCATTTACATCAATAACAGCCTTGGCAGTGTTTAGGAAAGGTCTTCCAAGGATGAGGGGAACATGGGCATCTTCCTCAATATCGATAATGGCAAAGTCAACTGGGAAGATGAATTTTCCTACTCGGACCATAATATCTTCAGCAATCCCCTGAAGGAGTTTATCTGATCTATCAGCTAATTGGATGGTCATATGAGTGGGTAGCAGTTCTCCTAATCCTAGTTTCTTATATAGTGAGTAAGGCATAAGGTTGACACTAGAACCTAGGTCATCTAAGGCATTACTAACTTGGGTATTTTGAAGATAACAAGGAATAGTAAAACGGCCAGTATCTCCTAGTTTTGGTGGAAGGCCATGTATCATGATTGCAGAGCATTCAGCATTTAAGGGTATATCAACTATTTGCCTTAATTTTTCCTTATTTGAAAGAAGTTCTTTGAAGAATTTTGCACCACTAGGCATTTCTACTAAAGTGTTTAATGATCTAACGTTTAAGTACAGGCTTTTAAACATATCGAGATATTTCCCAAACTGCCCTTCTTGCTTCTCCTTCTTAAGTCAACCAGGAAATGGAATTCGAGTACGTGGAATGATTTCTGGAACTTGAGTGGACACTGGATCTGGTGCAGTTAAAGGGGTGTCACTAGGCACTGGATCAGTAGGTGGTTCAGTAGAAGTAGAAGGTTTGTTTGAAGGATTATCCAAGGTTTATTCAACTCTGGTTTCTTTTCCTCCTCTAGTAACAACTAGGATGTCGTTACCGATCATGATTTCTCTTTGACTCTCCTCAACTTTTGAACATATTTGTTTAAGACTAACTTCCAGGTTTTTGATTAAATCTTCGAAAATTCTAAGTAAAGCATCGATTTTGTCTTGAAAAGTTGTTACTTTTCTATTAACATTATTTTGTTTAATCATGAAGTTAGTCAAAGTTTTGTTATAGTGTTGTTGAGAGTTGATAGAGGAATTGGATAAGTAGACAGAGGTTGAATGGGCCACTGAACAAAAGATGTTGAATGAAAGTTTGGTTCAGGGCTTTTGAAAGTTGTAACAAGAATTTCTTCCTTACCTTTACGAGCGGATGATCTTTGGAAATCATTCCTTTGTTTAAGTTTAGAAGAATCTTGTAGACCTTCGAATACTTTGGTAAGATTATCTATTTGAGCTTGCAATGTTTCTAGGGTTTGATCGGAAGTACTATTTAACTCCTTAGTGGGTTCGCCAGACTCCCAGTCATGTTGATGCATCGCCATCGTCTCAACTAGCTCCCATGCTTCTTCTGAAGTGTGTGACATGAAGTTTCCTAACGAAACAGCATCGAGGGTTAATTTGTGATGAGGGTTCAGACCATCATAGAATGTGTAGATAAGGTTCATCTTAACCATCTGATGATTCGGACATCTATGAAGTAATTTATTAAATCTCTCCCATGCTGCGGATAATGATTCATCGTTGCCTTGGTGGAAGTTGATGATGTCATCTTTAAGCCTGGTTTGTTTGGAAGGAGGGAAAAACTTAGTCATAAACTTAGTAGCCAACTCCTCCCAAGTATGAATCGAATTGGGTTCGAGTTCATCAAACCATACCCGAGCACGTGAAGATAAAGAGTAAGGGAAAAGATAGAGTCGAATGACATCTCTAGGAGTTCCTAACTGTTCATAGGAGTCAGAAAGATTGATGAATATGTCCAAATGTAAGTTTGGATCATCAAGCGGAAAACTGTGAAATTGGCAGAAGGTTTTGAGTAATTTGATAATGGTCGGCTTAATTTTGAAGTTTCCGTCAGGTGGTAATACGATAGGTTCTCCTCTTCCCTCCGGTAGTGGTATGCAGGTTGATGCGAGAGTGATACGATTCGTCATGGCTGGTGGAAGTTTGGGTGTGGTAGAAAAGAGATTTTTGGAAAGGAAAGGGTACTGAAAAGGAAAGAACAGAAAAGGAACTTTCAGATGATATTGATCTTCCAAAAGGATCGCTAGATAACTAAGATAACTAAATTCCTAAATCGGTCATTAGTCCCCGGCAGCGGCGCCAAAAACTTGATGCGGACTGAACGTTCAGGTTGTGAAGTTCTCTCCTTGTGAAGGGGGAGAACCGTCCTCGTCATCAAAGGACTAACCAAACAGCATCGGGCTGCGATCAGCGGGTTTTAAAATTTATGTTTGTGGGGCCTAAGTATACTAAAGCTATGTGTGAGTACAGCGATAGGTATGACCTAGGGTCGTTCTTCTAACTACAACTGGCATGGGATCTAGGAATTTTTATTATCTTTCGTAATTTAGCTGGATTATCAAGAGTTTGATAGGGTTTTTTTTCTTTTCTGTTCTAACTACCTAATTTAAAACAAAACTAAAGTAATGCAGGTGAAGTGGCTACGAGAACTACAGATTAACGCGAGTGTTTACGATGACAATCGTTTATACTATTTAGGGGTAGTTATTTTAGTTATGGTTTTAGTTATGATGACAGGAATCAGGATTTAACAGATGTACTTCGAACAATCAATGATAACAAAGTAATATACCTACAGCTTTTTCATGGCTTCCACGTATTTGTACTACACCAGTAGTGTTTCAAACGCTATACCATGTATTCAACTGTTATACGGTATTTCCGTTGCTACATTAAAAGATCCTTGTTGTCTATCCTGGATTGGATATATATGTCCTAATGAGCCATAGCTCCTAACCTATTGTCTATCTAACGTAGACTTTTCCGCAATCAGATAAATGACATGTCACGAAGATAACAGCTATGGAATGTAAACTACACCGGAAGTTCTCCCAAATGCAGCAACCAATTTAACCAACAACCATCCTCGTATCCTGTTCCCCAATCTCGAACATCTGAGATATCCGAATCATGGCATGACTTGTCGAATAAAGAAAAACATGAATAGGGGTTTCCCACCAGAACAAGTTGGGATGGTCTAGTCTAACGGCTGATTAAATTGTTCATCATTATTTCATATAATCAGCATAACTATTCTACGCATATTAACCTGGTGTATGCAGTCAATTTATATTCAAAAACCGAATCATATATCCAATAGCACAAGTGATACTAGCATGCAAACCCTAAAGCAACAATCAGGCAAGAACATGCAGCAAAGCAGCACACAGGGATCAGTTTTATTTGTGCAGAGTAACTGGATAAGTGGCTAAGTCACAAATGTTCCGAAAGTTCTCTCAAAAAAATTTGTTATATAAAGTGAATCTAATCTATCTCTAAGCCAACACTCTGTGTCTCCCTCCGGTGTATTTCAACCAGGAGAATACCGGCCATGTCGAGTTCAACGATCATCAGGCACAAAATAATAAGTGGCGTACCACTAGTTAAGTTCTAGCGGTAAGTAACAAACCACAACATAGGTTAGATAGATAAACAATGGAGATTCAATTCATATATTCAAATATATATCAACAGTATACAGACAAAGTAACAGCATAATTAAAGCATAACTACCATAGCATAACGACTATCATAGCAAACACATATTTGTTTAGCTAAGCATGGAAATAATTCTAGCAAGCATTTCTAAATAATCATGGCGGCAGCACAACATTATTAAAAATAACAAGATAGAGATTATAATAGAACTTGACAAAGCGTTATTACAAATCATGCACAATCCCAGTCTCGGAGCACCTCTGTTACAACTAAGCTAGAAGCTAATCTACTAGCTTAATTATACTAACCTAATCTAATTATTTTTAGAGAGAGAGTAGAGAGAGAAATGAAAGAAAGAATGAAAACATTATTTGAAATGAGGAGGTGGTGGTGGGTATTTATAGATTTGGCTCAACCGTATTCCTACCTCCAAAATCTCAGCCGTATTTCCCAACCGTATCAAAATCCAACCTTGTACGGGCAAAACATAGGATACGGGCGAGATAGGCCGTATACGGGAGAGAATGGGTGTGATATCGGAGAGACTCAACTGTATACGGGCAAGACAAGCCGTATACGGTTGAACCTTGGTTGTACACGGCTGGGCAAGGGCGTATACAACCTTGTCTTGGTCGTATACGGCTGAGCTTGGCCGTATTCAGCTTGGCTCTCCCGTATTGTTGCTCTTCGGTTACTTAGAATCTTCGTTCGGGCGTAACTTCTTAGTCGTTTATCCGTTTTGAGCGTTCTTTATATCCACGCATTCGTAATTTCCTAACAAAGAAAATGGCATAAGTTAGAGGTCATAATTCCAAGTGGAACTCAGAAAGTGCTTAAAAGCATGAACGGGAATGCTTATGATCGTATTCGTTACATTTATCATGTTTTTCGATCATTTTTAGATGATTTTCGAAACGTTGTCTATATTTTAGCCTAAATGATGAGTTAGAATGATAAGGTGTTGATTTCGGGTATATTCATCATGATTCGGGCTAAAAAGATGAGATAATGACACATAAAAACTTGACTTTTTACGTGTCATCAACCACCCATTTCACACTTTCCAAACTTTCACATGGATATTACTTTAGTATTAGGACTTGATCAACCCTAGAATCGGTAGATATTTATCTTTGTTTTTGCATTAAACTGCGGACATGCTGTAAAATGGCCCAGTACTTAGTATAGCACTGGAAATACCTCTGGTGAAGTACAAATGTGTGGAAGCTACGGACCGATCGTAAGCATAAGACACTGTGGATACCTGGAAGTTACCCTTCCTGAACATGGTCTAGGTATATATTAAAGCTGTGGAATTACTGAAAAACGTGGTATACACCATGAAACAAACCTAGGGATGAACGTTTGATCGCAAAGGAGGGTCTACCCCTTGACAGAAGTATTTGCGATCCTCAAATAAATTTAAGTGATCTTGAAAAGAAAGCAAACATTTAGCTGTAGTGTAGGATGCTTAAACCCCTTGATCCAACATAACTGATAGTTTAACATTCATTAGCACGCAACTAGTACAAACCTTAATAAAATCGATTAGAACTAGGTGTTAAGAACGGTCAGAAATTAAATATTGGTCTGTTGCCTTATTCATGCGTCGAGGAGATAACTGCAAGAAGGGTCACTTGTCCTTATTGGACAGTGTTGGGGGCTGAGCAGTCTGATCTGATCAGAATTATGATATCCTAGTAATTAGTGACATACGACTTAGGATTTCTACTTAAATCGTTGGATGCTAGTGTTTACACCAAACCTCTGTAGATTATAATTAAGGCAAGTCTCCAATCACCTCTATAATGAACTTCATCCCGAAACATGAATATTGAACTTCAACAATCACAATCTCTATCTATCTGCTTACCCTTTCCATAGTTTAGAATTTACTTTCCTGCATTTTAATTAAAACCAAAAACAAACCCTACATGCTCTATAAAACGCATCCTATTAACTACTATACTCTGAGGTATCCACTTCATTTTGATTCGCTCCAATTTTAAGAACGACACCTGAGTCAGATTTACCGCTTACTACCCTAATACCCTTAGAGCAGTAGGTAGTAATAAAGCTTAGGCTTCCTTGCAAATATAAATTTAAAACATTCGCAACAGATCACCCCGTCGACGGTTGATCCGAAATGACAACCGGCCGTTGGCGGCGGATCAGTACTTAAATAGAGATTTCATCATTGAGCATCTGGTCATGAAAATTTTGAAACCAAATTAACAACTTTAGCATATTAAGTATCAATATTATGCATTTTCAAACACACACACATAGCATGTAATTAAGCAGTTAGACATTTAAGCATGATTCAAGCATATAATAATATAACATATTTCCCTAAATAATGGGCGGCTGTTGGGGATACATAACCGTCTTGTAAAACCATGTACACCACCCTTTAATAATTAGATTCAAGTCGGCTTCCGTAAGTGTAGTAGTATTGGACCACAACTTTGAAACATATATTCAAATTTATTGAAAAGTTTATTTGAATATTATGATATAAATAATACTTACATTGTTAGGAAAGACAAAGTGTTGTTTCTACACGAAGTCAAATATGAATTTTATGACATAATAGCCACGTTTCCATCCTCCCTTTTGTTGATTTCAGACAACCATATGGTATTTGACATTAGGTGGTGTTTGAAATTATAATAAGATGCATTTCAAGCTTATATATTGTTATATGTGTATGAAAATCCTAACTCGTTAATACACACCATAGGGTATTAATGTTTTTCGCTGGAGGTATTATTTAAGGCAACCACGGAGTCGAGTATGTACACCGAGTGGCAACCAGGGTGTAAGATATAACCCAATGTTTACTACTATATTTTATTAATGTTGTTTACTATTATATTTTATTAATGTTAATATAAAACAATAAACATACATAACAAAACAATAAAAATTAAATTTTTGATTATACACATGCCAAAACGGTACTAAGAGAATGGACTTTGAAGGAAATGAAAGTCCATACATTCACCGATGAAGCTAGTAACCATATCTTTTTTTGAATCTAATGATATCACCAGTAATCCCATAGGGATCGATGAATCTAATGATATCACTAGTAATCCCTATATTTAACACATCGGTGAGTAACTTCAAGTAGATGTCCGGTTATACATTCAGCAACCACATTATGCTTAGGGGTCTACGCATAGAATATTTAACTTCATGACTGATCCATGCAACAGAAAAACTCTTTGGAGCACTGAAAAACTCTTCGGAGCAATATTCTTTAGCATCATCACTTCGAAGTGTTTTAATTTGGACACAAAATTGATTAGTTTTGAACATAGGCATAAAATTTGCTGAAGATAGAAAAGACTTTCGCACGTGAATGAAGTAAATAAATCCAAGTAACCCTAGAGTAATTGTCAATGAATGAAACAAAGTATTTAAAATCTTTAATAATGCTATTGACAAAATATGGAACCTAAACAATGTGCACGAGTGCAAAGGTATGTTGTACGAATATGTTTGCCAATCTGACGTTCCTCACAATGAAAGCTAGGCATGGATTTTATTTTCAGTTTCAATTTCTTCAACTGTTCGAATGAAGGATGACCTAAAGGACTATGAATATCATGAATACCCCTCACTCGAGTATGCTTTAGGATGATCTATCTCTAACCGATATAGCCCATGATGTTCATGACCGATTCCAATAATATGAGAAGTTCCAAGCTCTTGAAAGACACAATGATTAGGAAAGTAGGTCACTGAAAAATTCTTTTCATGAGTAATTGTACTTACAGATAATAGACCTCCACGAAATGTAGGCATATACAAAACATTTAAAAGATTCATTTTAGAGTTGACATTTAGTGAACCTGTGTCTCCTACAGGTATACTATATCTAGTACGTACCATTTGCTAGTTTGACCAAAGGATGATTAGATGATGAAATACTAGTAAATGTATTTTTTTCCCCGTCAGGTGATAACTTACACCGAAGTATATAATCCACGATGAAGTATGTAAGGCCCCTAGGTCTGGATCGATAACGAGGATATCTTAAGTATTAAGGCATAGGATTCCTCAATACGTGTTATATGATATATAACTGGTTGTGTCACATTTATAGCGTGATTAGGTAAACTAATATGCTTTATTTTGATCATCACAAGTGTTAATCAATCAAAACTAGGCCTTTAGTTTGTTTTCTTTTCTCTAGAATGTCTCTGAATTTAATGTGTGATTAATGGCTCAAGTCTTAGGTCTTCCAAGTCTAAAACCCAATTTCAACCATCTCGGTTCGTGGGTGAGTGGGACTCGCAAATTGAATCAGTTTGCAACCCATCTTGACCTTCCGAGCTGACTCGGTTCGCAACCAAATTTGGCCTTGCGAACTGATTTGGTTCACAACCTAATTTCCTTTGCGAGCTGAGATCTCAGTTCGTGGTCAACCTTGGTCAACATTTTCTGCACTTTATATTTTAACTCAAATGTTTACCAAACGATAATATTTTCTCATTACTACATACAAACTTGATTACAATCACATAAAACTATAACAAACAATAATTGTTGTCACAAAAAATGTCTCAACAGACTCCCCCTTGATAATAGCTCTAGTTGTCTTTGTCTTCAAGTTGTCTTCAACTTTTACTTGTAAATATGGATCTCTAACTTCATATAAGTCTTTACCATCAATTGATAATATCTAGCAACATCATTCCATCCTTCAGTCATCATGATTTTATGTAACACCTGGTCAAAAAGTCAATTTTCGCGCTAAATTTAAACTTCAAATAATTGTATTTTATATGCGATTATAACAAAGTGTTCAAAAATGTAAGTCGTTTTGATTTAAAACGCATTCTAATTATTGAGACCACTCGAAAACAAGTATAAATTTTAATTCCAAAATAGTATTTTTATAAAATACTTTCACTCGAAAACATTTCGAAAGAATATAAATAAATTTGTAGAATTTAAAATATTACATTTTTATACGATCGGGTACGCAAACACGGGCATTTAACGTAACAATTGGGGACAACCAAACCCACCAAAAATGATGGGTCGGCCATCCCTTTTCCCCCTCCCCATTTTTGTGTTTCACAAAACCATAAAACACACACATCTATATCTCCATCTCTCTCTTTTCTCTCTTTCACCAACAAATAACAACAACAACAATAATCAACAACAACAACATCACCATCATCATTTCAGAATCATCATCATCATCATCAGGAACAACAACAACAGCCGCATCATCATCATCTTCTCCATCTTCATCATCTCCATTTTTACTTCTAATGTAAGACTTCTCACTTTCTCTCTCTAGAAACCATTTCCCTCACTAGAAATTACTTAGATTTAATGTTTATACATGTTAGAAGCTTTCTATAACATCAAAACGCCCAAAAATCGAGCCAAAACTCGATTTGGATCTTGAAATCGTCGAACAGATCGTTGTGTCGCAGGGACCAAAAATAGTACTGCGACACAACCTGTGTCGCAGGTTTATGTCGCAAGCCTTTATGTCGCAGAAAATCCGAACGTCGCATATAGCGACACAACACACTATGTCGCATTAAATTGTGGATGTCGCACATAGCGACATAACCCTTATGTCGCAGAACCATTTAGTGACATAACCCTTATGTCGCAAAACACAGGAGCTTAAAAACCTATGATTTCCACTAAGTGTCGAAACCTAAATTCATACTCAGCTTGACCCCAGCCAGGGGCTAAACCGATTTAGGTATGAGATACCTTGTAGGATGTATACACATTGGTGTTACAACTTTAATGCACTACCTATCAAAATTGTAGATTTTGAATTACTTTTCAAAACATAAAAGGTTTATACTATATGTATCCACTAACAATCCTATGAACTCACCAGCTTTATAGCTGACTTGTTTTAGCATGTGTTCTCAGGTGCCCAGCAGGATTAGGATTGCCGCAAGATAAGCTAGCTCGAGTCGTATATTTTCAAACAATGGGGACCACTCTGCATTTACTTTTGTATTTTTAAATTATGTAATTGAAACTTCTATTAAACTCGCAACGTTGTAAACGTTTTACTTTGGAAAATGTATAATTATTTTCAAATGTCTCATTTAGAGTCGTTCATTATGTATCTTATGTTGTGATATTTGATTTGGTAACACCCGACCCGACCGCTTCCGCAACCCGAAATTTGAGGGTGTTACATTTTATTCTTGTATAACATCAATAGATCATTCTTCGAGGGATTCATTAAGTGACGATGATCATAGATTCTCAAAATTTCCTTCTCACCATCTTCACATTCATCATCAGATTGAGTAGAATCCCCCTGAATTATAGCTTGCTTACCAGTCGTTGTTGAAGGACTAGCCAGCTCACTATCTTTCAGTACATTGGGATCATCATCTCCATCATCTTCCTTTTTCTTCTTTCTCAACTCATCTTCTCTACACGACTCTTGATAATTCAATATCTCCGCCTGAGATGGCTTGTCTTTCAACATATTTGTAACCAGTCTATCTAACCGGTCAATATGCTTCTCCTTATTATCAACATCTTTAACCAAAGTATTATTAATCTTAAGCAAAAGACTATAAGCCTCTCCCTGAGTCGTGATTCCAACTGCCAAACTCTAGATTCCAAAGAAATAATCCATTATGAGTCAGTAGCAGGAGTGGATTGCGAAGTAGATGGTTGTGCTGGCTGTAAAGTCGATGGTGTCTCAGGTTGAACTCCCGCCTTAGCTATCTTCGTAGCTACATCCTCAAGAAGTTTACTGGAAGTCCGACTGGATTTGGAAGTCTCAAGAGTAGTTGGACAAATAATATTAGCAACAGTCACCTGTCCAATCGGACAAGTAATATCAGTAACAATGACAAAAATATATGTCTCAATCTCTGATTCATTTATTACCACAACATCAATCAAACTTATATTTCTAACCTGTCTAGGTCTAGACACATGTCCAATCGTCAACTGTGGAGTAAGAGCTCGAGCACGTTTCATGTGTCAAGTCTCAAGAGGTTCTTCATCTACATTAGTATCCTCATTATCCAAGTCTTTATCATCATCAACTTTTCATTTCAACTTCAAAGCTGGATCCATAATCAACTTTGATCCTTTTAAGTATCATACCCAGTGGAGGACCTTGTGGATCAACATCATCATCAGAATCAGTCTCACTATCAATGATATCAACATTACCAGCAGCTCCTGATGTATCAGCATTAGTAAAAGGTACATTCTCCTGATATCGTACATCCTCGGGCCTAACAACCTTTGGACCAACAGCTTCAGGAATCGTAGCCGGAACCAGTACATCGTCAACTGAACGATAATTATCCATCTCATTCAGCAGTGGATCAACAACATCATCATTTTGAGCTAACACCTCATCAACTAACTGAGCTGCGATATCCTGGATAATCACATTCGGGCCTTGTTGTGCATCCTAAATCAAGACGTCCTCTTTCATTTCTTGTGGCTCAGGATTTGGAACCACAACTGCAGTGTCAGCTGTTGCCACCACATCTAGCCAACCATTATTTGGCGGAGCCATATAATTCTCATCAATGAGATAACCAAATAAATCTCGTACTTATGGTTTCAAATATTGATCACGTATAGCAGCATTCAGAAAACATGTGTTTAACTTGTCAATGTACAAGTCTCAAGTCTAATATGCATAAGTTGGAATTAACTTGTCAACATAAGGTTCACAAGTCTAAAACCTATAATTTGTAATTAACTGGTCAACCTAAAGTTCTCAAGTCGAAAATGTATAAGTCATAATTAGCTTGTCAACCTAAAGTTTTCAAGTCGAAAACGTATAAGTCATAATTAACTTGTCAACCTAAAGTTTTCAAGTCGAAAACGTATAAGTCATAAGTAACTTGTTAACCTAAAGTTCTCAAGTTGAAAACGAGTTAAAAGAAAAAGTTTGTAAAACAATTTGACTTGGTCAACACGTTCAGATCGCAGTGTTGACCAGTCAACAAATCCATTCGCACTCTTTACTATTGAATTCAATTCGCAGGGGGAGTTTGGAAAGTAAGAATTGGACTTGTCAAAGATTGTCCCTTTTATACTCTAGGCCCAATTGCATTCAAGTTTACAAGTTTGACCAAAAACATGAATTTGTTAACAAGTAAAAGAAAACAATTTCCATCTCGTTTATTTACGTATATTCAACATGAAATAATTAATTACTCAGTTTAACTTAATTTCAAAGGATAGAAACTTAGTTTAAAAATAAACGGAAAAGTAAAAATTAAAAATAAATGGAAAAGTAAACTAGAATTAATAATAAACTATGATATAAAGTTAATAGAATGAAAAATTAACTAAACGAACGAACAGTGGTAACGAGTACCTTTATATTAATAAACAACTTAAACTAAAAATTACATATTTTTGATGAATAAGAATTTACCTGCTTAGGAATCATATTAGAAAGAATAAGCGATACTTTATTAATTTACAACAAGTCTAAGAAGATTTTTAGTATACATACTTCATGAAATTCACATAAGTGACAACTTAACCATACTTCAACTTATATTTATATAATTATAATTTAGTTACCTTTATCCACATGATATAAAGGGTTCTTTAAAAACAACTTAAAATTAGTTGTGAACTAATTATTCACATAAGTGAACGTTCATTTTTCCTAGACAGTTCAAGACGATGACCAATATTATGATCTACATAAAAAAGTTATACACAGTTGTCTGAGCAAACCTATTATTGTTAGTATGACTACTATACAGTGTGTTCCAATATACAACATACTGAGAAATCAAGTAAACCACATAGCACTATATCTTTTATGGACATGGTAGAGGTTACTAAATGATGTTCTTTATATAACATGTAGCATACACTTGACTTTTAAATTTAGACAAACATCAAACATATTATGAAGATACTAATGGCCCAGGTCTGTACTTAGTACAACAAAGGAACCCTTAGTAAAAATAGGTTTGAGACTATTGGCAACACTAATAGCTTCAGATCTGTACTTAGTACAACAAATTCACCATTAATTGAGATAATATCAATATAAAAACTATTTGCCCATTTATGCAATAATCATATCATGATAACAGTGTATGGCTATATTATCATTCAACAATTAAGTTAAATGTCATACCTCATTAAGTCAAATGTCATACCTCATATAGCAGTTCACACAAGATAATAAAATGAAAATTAGAACTTCTTAAATGCTCTGAAAATGTAGCATAAATTTCCTACCAGTACATATTACAATGAAGTTGTCTAGACTTATGTTATTCTTAATAATAGATTATCATAATGTAAATTATAACATGTGGAGTAAGGTGTATAATGATATAAATATAAGTAAAGTCATGTCACGTTAATGAACCTACTAACACATCAAACTTAGGTTTTGTAATTATTATTATTATTCAGCTTATTCTCCAAATTTACTATCATCTCCCAATATTTAACAGACAAAACTTAAACATTTTCTAAATTATATTGATTTCGTATTTTTATAAGAGGTGATTCTCCGCAGGTAACAAACAAATGAATGCCATATGCCTCCACTTTTTTTAATAATGAGAGATAAATGAAAGACATACTACTAACTATTACATACACCTTTGGAAGATTAGTCACTCTGGATTCCTCATTCCATTCGGTTGAACTAACATCTCAAAACGTACTCTGTCGAAAGCCTTAGTGTATAGGTAAGCTAAGTTATCAGTTAATGGAATTTTAACTAATCGTATCAGCTTCTTCTCCGCACATACTCTAATAAATGATGTCGGATATCAATGTGCTTAGTCTTACTATGCTTAACCGGATTGTTGGTTATTGACATCGTGGATTCATTATAAATCATCATAGGAGTGTTTGTTAAATTCAAACCATAGTCTCGCAGTTGCTGGTGTATCCATAACACTTGAGAACAACAGCTACCAGCTGCTTCATACTCAGCTTTACACGTGGAAATGGCTACTAAGGTTTGCTTCTTACACTGCCAAGACATGAGTCTTCCTCCTAAAAATTGACATACACCAGTTGTAGACTTTCTATTATGTCTGTATCCTCCATAATCCGAATCAGTGTAAGCAACAAAATCTAAGTCTCCATCAGTCTGATACCAAAGTCCCAGCTTCAGCTTCCCCTTGAGGTAACGAAAGATTCATTTAACTTATTACATATGAGACTCTTTCAAATTAGCCTGATATCTTGCGCAAACACATACAACAAACATTATATCTGGCCTTGATACAGTAAGATACATTAGTGATCCGATCATGGCCTTAGAGAGAGTAGGATCCATATCTTTTTCACTCGATGCATCGGGACCAAGTCCGTGAGCTTCTAGGATAGGAGTGTGGTAAATACGAGTTTCATCCATCTTGAATCGTTCTAAAAGCTCATTTGTGTACTTTGTTTGATGGATGAAAAAGCCGTCTTCTTTCTAATCAACTATTAATCCTAAGAAGAAGTTCAATTCTCCCATAGCAGACATCTCAAACTTTCTCTTCATAACTTGTTCAAATTCACTACACATCTTTTCATCGGATGACCCAAAGATGATGTCATCAACATAGACCTGAACAAACAGAAAGTCTTTCCTTTTCCATTTAACAAAAATGTACTATCAGTCTTTCCACTTGTAAAACCATTCTCAAGAAGATGCGTTGATAGAGTCTCATAGCACGCCCTAGTTGCTTGATGTAATCCATTGATATCGTGTAAGAAGTCACGTTTTTACCATCGATATCTATCTCATTCTTAAACAATACTTTGCATTTAGACTCAAATAATACACAAATCATTGAAAATCTGCCAAGAAGGTCAAAATGAAGTTGCACGAGAAAAATGAAGCAAAACAAACAAAAGATGAAGATTCCACACACGTTTGAAGATTCAAGACATCAAAACAAGATTTAGAGAAAAAGTACCCATCACCAAGATCCATCTTATCCAAGATTTTTATTTTCAAAATACGAATCCAACAGAAGAAGAATCAGCAAAAACGGATGAAGAATGAAGATTCTACGTACACCGGAAGATTCAAATGATTCGTACGAGACATCCAAAGATAAGAGACACTTTTTAGGGATTTCTTTTAATCAAAGTCTTCATTTTTGAAAAACAAATCCAATGCAAAAAGAATCGATGAAAACAGACGCATAACAAACAAGATATGCGTGAATTAAGAAACGAAGCGAAAGACGGTGAACCGGGACGGGAGCATGGCAGTCGCCGCCAGCCACCATGCAGCCGCCGCCGGCTGCACTCCTCCTGTCCCCCGGCTGCTTTTTCATCCTTACTCGTACTCGCCTGGTACACGTGCTAGACCTTTTCCGCAACTTTAGGGTACACATGCTAGACCTTTTCACGCTTTAGGTACATGTGCTAGCAACTTTACCACCTTTTGCTAACATGTGCTCCTAGTTGCTAACGTGCACCAAATTTCAAGTATAAATAGGTGCCTTTGGTTCATTTGAAAAATACATCATTCCAATCACACATTTCTTAGGAAAAACTGTTTCATGCTTTTCTTTAGACTAATAATACTCTCTATTTATTGGTTCTACTTTCTCCTTCTATTTTCTTATTCCAAATTAGTTAGGCTAGTTTAGGAAACTTGTTTAGAATCGAACGAAAGCAAGGAACGCATTGTAATCTTCGGTATACGCTCGGAATTGTGTCAATTAATTCAAGTCTATTCTCTCTCGCATTTAATCCTGGTTCTTTCTATCCTTATCTATCTTAATTAATTACGTTTATATTGATTATGCTAGATTTAGTTATTGTCATGATTAGAGAGTAGTATATTCATTGTGTTTGTTTGCTATGTAGTTAGTAAATTATGGGATGATTTATAATTAAATATTAAAGATCGATAGTATTTCTTTGATCGTCTTATTGCATGTTCTTGTTTGATTGTTGCCTTAGGATCATCATAGTGGTAAAATATAAACGGTCTTAATTATTGTAAAGTAATATGACGGCCCCTATTAGACTGTTACTCAATATAGTACTGGAAACACTTCAAGGTGTAGTACAAATGTATGGAAGTCAAGGAACGACCGAAGGTAGTCATATTACTAAACGGTACAATATTACAAAATAATATGACGGCCTCTATTCGACTGTTACTCGTTATAGTACTGGAAACACTTCAAGGTGGAGTACAAATGTATGGAAGTCGAGTAACGACCAAAGGTAGTTATATTACGGACTAATATATAAAATGAGAAACCTCGTTTAATTAACCTTTCTAAATAGACTCTAAAACTTCAAATTAATCTATCGCCTTTCCACCAATAAACGTGATTACAACGTCTTTTTAATGACGTCCAATTAAAAGGTAGTAAGTCATCTGTGTCAATATAATTTGTCAAAGGTATGAAACTATGGAACCGCAAGGCTACATGGGGGATTATCATAGGACAAGACATGGCCAAGGTTTGAAGTGGCGGAACCGCTCTAAGTGAGGAACGATGTGGATAATTAGGGGATTTATTGGATAGTCTTAAGAAAGGGGTGGTTTAAAGTCATAAATGAACTTTTTAAATATACGAATCTGTTAGGATGACGAGGAATCGTTATATGATTCAGTTTTGTCTAGTCCTTTAGATTTTGTTCCCATTCATATGAAAGTATTATTAAACCATAATTAAGATTTTGCTTATCATTATAAATACTTTGTAATGTTACCATAACCTAGCTCCCGGTGTGACATGCTAATGGAACTTTAATTAGTAAAGCAATCTAGTATTTACATCACAAGTATCCAAGAGTAACAATTAACAAATATCTTTTAAGATAGTTTCTCCAAACATCATGCCATAACTTAATTAACGAAGTCTCAGCAAACACTATCTTTATCTTATCTGCTTTATCTTTTTATTTTTATTTCGCTTTTATTTATTTACTTGCCTAAGTTAGTTAATATAAAAACTAAAACTCCCCCACTATTTTATAAACCCTTCACTAGTTTGGAAGCCCTCATCTGCCATGCCTTTGTTTCAATTCAGTCGGTTTGAAGAACGACTCTAGGTCATACCTACCACTTGCTCACCCTTAGGTATAGCATTGTTAGGGAAAATTTAGGCCCCGCAATTAAAAATATAAAACAACCACTGATCGCCGTCGCCATTAGCCGGTGCAACGACAAGGGTAAAATCCTTACCGACCGCTGGTGACACATCAAGTTTTTGGCGCCGTTTCGGGGGAACCAACTGTACGATCCATAGGCGTCAAGATGAACTTACTCGCTAGTGAACCTTTAGGATTAATTGTTTTCCTTAGACCCCTACGTCTTTCTTTATTTTTCCTTCCTTTTACTACTTTCACAAATTACGCTATCCCTATCCACTCAACTAGTCAACCACCTGCCAATGAGACTATGACAGCTACACGTATAACTCTCACTGAAGACTCTAAACCTTTGATCGAAGGTCGAGGAGGACCAATTGTCTATCCGGAAATTGGTAGAGGATCATTCGAATAAATCTACACATTGTTCTGTTAGTCCAAAACCTCTATCAATTCCATGGCCTACCAAATGATGATCCCAACTCCCACCTTGACAAATTCATTTCCTTATCCAACTCCTTTAAACCGATTAGGGTTAATCAGGACATAGTCTATCTATACCTATTTCCCTATTCACTCACTCTTCATGCACAAACCTGGTTTGAGGGATTAGAGATTAACTCTATAACCTCCTGGGTAGAATTAGCAACCAAACTTTTGGCCAAATATTTCCCCCCATCGAAACAAGCCACGTTTAGGTCCAACATCATAAACTACCGTCAAGTGCTTGATGAATCAATCTACGATGCATGGGAACGCTTTAATGGATTGCTTAAGAAATGTCCAAATCATCGATTTGAGTGCTCAGACCAGTTGCGCATTTTCTACTTCCCACATCACCGTCCTTTACTTGATATCGCCTCTCGAGGCAGTTTCATGAATTGTATGACCAATGACGCTTGGAGCCTTATTGAGAAAATGACCGTACACAACCATGAATGGAACAGTGAAAAGCACTCCTCAATAGTGAATTCACCTACTACAATCGGGAATGAAGCTATCAAAACCCTCTCTCACTAAGTGAAAGAACTAACCAAAGAGATCAAGGAATTGAAAAATCAACCACAACAAGTCTGTCAAGCTCAAACCTGCCTTAATTGTGCTAATCTGAACTACTCAGCCTAAATTCCTCACTCTCATCTAACTCCTCCTAATACTAACCCTTCCTTTAACCCACCTAGGAATAGCCCACTAACTTACCAACCCAATTGTCTGAATCCTCTTCCTCACAAACCTCTAGTTTTGATGACACCCTGATACAAGTCATTCAAGGAATCTAAGCTAGACAAGACCTGGCTGATCTCATCTTACGAGATCAACTGAGTTTGTTAAAAGCTTTCAAATCCCAATTAGAACAATTAGCACAACGTATTAGTGCTAAACCTCAGGACAGTCTAACTAGTTGCCATAAGGAGGCTTCCCATATTCAAGACTCTCAGGTAGTACATAGCCCACCATCGGTTTCTTCTCCGCTGAAGGAACCGCCTATTTTCCCATCGACAATAGATTTAGAGTCTACACCAAATACAAAAGTAAACATTCCATTTCCGGCTCATCTTAAACAATGACCCGACAAGCTTAAGTCTTTTAAGCTTGATAGGAAATTCCTAGATATCGCATCCGAAGTTCATTCCAAAAAGTACTTCAGAAGGCTTCTTACAACCAAGGATAAGTTACCCGAAGTACCCAATGTCCCGCTAAATGAGGAATGTTCAGCTATCTTGAAAAATACTATTCCAGAAAAAATCGGAGATACCAGGCATTTTACTCTGTCCTGTTCTATCTACAATTCAGGCATCATCTGTTCTCTTGCCGATTTAGGATCTAGTCTTAACCTTATGCCATACTCGCTTTTCAAGAGGCTTGAGTTAGAAAGGCTTCGACCTACAAAAATGACCATACAACTTACTGACCACTTGGTCAAATACCCTAGGGGAATAGCTGAAAATGTTTTAGTTAGGATTGACAAAAATTTATTAACCCATCAGATTTTGTAGTAACAGATATGCAGGGAGACGTACACATCCCAATCATACTAGGAAGACTTTTCATGAATACGGCTAAGGCAATCATCAACGTCTTCGCACAAACCATCAGCTTGTAGTCCCAGGGAGAAACCATCACTTTCCATATCGACAATCCTAACGCTGGAGACCAAGCTGATATGTACATGATCTCCATGAAAACGACCACAGAGGACAAAGAAACTGCAAGATCAACAAGTGAAAGTAAATCTAATAAGGAAATGGCAATCACGCCATATTTCCCAATTGACCTCCGACAAATAGGACAAGAGATACCGCCAACTAATCCGTTTACCACAAAAAAAATGGCGGAAAGTAACCACAACCATCCCACGAGAGGAGAAACCTTGGAGGAATATTCCAAACACACTGGATACCAACCACAAACCATTGCAGATCCCAAAGTGCTCATCCAAAGATTCGACAAAGCAGTAGGAGGAATAAGTAGCAAAATCAACATGCTTACCCTTTCCCCTACTCATGTAGATCCCCTGTGGTCGGACCTAATCGAATCCCAATACTCAATCAACGTGCGGAATCCAATAATTGAATATAAATGTTTAAACAATTAAAACGAACAAACACAAATTATATCAATACTCAAAAGATTACCAATCAGATTATATGCAATAGCTCGAGTATAATATACTGAAACTTCACCTAGGTTCATCAACCCTAGCGATGAGCCGAACTAGCCTATTTATACTCGAAACCTAATCTGATCTATGCAACACAAGCTGTGTCGCAACAGACAGACACACTAAGATGCACCAACAAACTCCCCCGTGTCTTCAGCTTGGTCTTCAAAATTTCTTCAATTTAAACCCAGCCTGCGGGAAACCTGCCTCCAGCATGAATCCTATGCGTAACACACACAGTCACAACCTTTTGAAATTGTCTTGCAAGAATCGAATTCACTACATTTCTTACGTTGAAGCGAATTGAACTATCAAACAATTTCCTCAAATCTTTCTGTGACAGATTTATCAAGCTCATAGGATCAAATACTTTGAATTGAGCTTTCTTCAAACCATACAGCGAAGTCGTCTCCGGATGCTCAGATTCTGGAACAAAAACAAATATTGCTTCGCCAGTATGCGGATCAAGTTCCCAATGATGAAATCTTCTAAGAAAATTAATGGGAACAGTCTCAAGGGCAATCTCAGTCAAACAATCAGCTGGCGGATAGTGTACTTTGCAAATCGGTTGTCTTGTTACTGGATCAAGCTTTTTCTTGAATATATATCTCGTTACAAGCGTCGGTTTGATAAAGTTGTAACGTTTACTCTTCACTTTAGGATGCAAAACCGTTTGTATGAAATCAGCTTACGAATCTCTGGTTGGATTAATCAATTCCAATTGAGCTAGAAGATTTATCTCTCCTTTAGGCAATGTACTCAGCTTCTTTAATGAACGTTTGATATACTGGATACCATCACTCCTCTTAATCATGAAGATGCCCTTGTAGGTCTTCTAACTTTTAATAATTCCCGTGTAATTCTCACTAACTTTATATGACTTGCAAGTAACAGGAATAGGTTCACCAGGATTAAAGCTTATCACAAGTCGTTCAGAAGTTGATGTAGAAGCAGTTTCAGAAGCTGGTGTAGTCTCTGGAACAGTTTGTGAGGTTCCAGTTGGCTCTGCTTCATCTTCAGAAGAATCAGTCTCGATTGTCGGAGCATCATCATAAAATTGATCAGAAATCATCTCCTCTTCCTCAATCTCAACATCATCATTAACTTCAAAGTCAAATTCAGGTTCAAATGTCTGACCTTCCTCATTAACCATTCGCTGAATAAATGATAGATTAGCATGAGAATAATCTACAGCTAGCAGTCTTGGTTGACCTGGCATGTCGTCGACCAAAAAGTAATCCAAATGAAGAGTTTCATTATCATCCGAAGCATTTACATTATCGTTTACATTATCAGTCTGTGTTCTGGCTGAAGTCCTAGTTGTTGTTTCAATGGCAGGTAGGCCTGACTCCCCCAAAACAGCAGCTAGGGATTCTAACTCTGACACCCTAGTATTCAAAGTAGGAACTAAAGCCGTCATTTCTTCTAAAGCCTTAATCTGCGCAGCTTGAACCTCAAAAACCGATGCCTGAGACTGAATCAATTGAGCTTGATTATCCATTGTCTACTGCATAGCATCCATTCATTTCAGTAGCTCTAGGATGACAGAAGGCAAAGGTTGAACTGGAACCTCAACACGGGGAATGTCGAACCGTGGCCTTGAAGAAGAAGAAGTAGAGATACGACAGGTAGCTAGGGTGGAACCCAATCTTCATCAGTAGGATCTTCTTCTCTTGGTCGTTATCCAGTATCAGGTCGCACAGATGTCGTACCCTGACGAATACGATGTTGAATACGTTTGAACTATCGTGGATCAAAACGTTGAATATTTTGCAACGCATTCTCCGAAGGCACAATCCTTGGAGAGGTAGAAGGAGTAGAACCCCCATCCGAATTCTCAACAACTGGTTCCTCAAGATTAGGCTAAGCAGCCTGTCCACCAGCTGGAAAAATGTCAATTTCCTGTAACAGGTCATCAACCTGTATCTGTGCCTCATAGAGATGTAATTCCTCCTGAGGTTGCTGCACTGGTGCAACCAAAACAACCATAAACCCATCGTTGCGCGAAGCAACATAAGCTTCATCAACTATGTGCCCAAAAAGCGCAAACCTACCCTTGCTCGTACTCACAGGGTACACGTGCTAGGCCTTTTCTGCAACTTTAGGGTTCACGTGCTAGACCTTTACGCGCTTTAGGGTACATGTGCTAACAACTTTTTCACATGTTGCTAACATATGCCCCAAGTTGATAAAATGCACCAATTTTCTCCTATAAATAGGAGGCTCCATTGTTCATTTCAACACACACTATTATACACCTCTCACACCTTATATCTCACAAATCTCATTCCAAATTCTCTTGTATTTTATAGTTTTTCTCATTCTAGGATTATTGTAATTAATCTACGGATTAGTATAGGAGCTAGAACGGATGATAGTGATTCGGAGATAAATCTTTGTACGTGTGAAAGAGTTGTCAATCATAATAATATGCTGCTACACATTTATTTCCGGGTGATATCTAAACCTTTATCATACTTGTTTTATTTCGTATTTTAAATATGTATTATTACTTGGTATGTGATTTACTTGTTGCTATGAATTGCGAGTAGTTAATTATTGTGATTGTTGATGATGTAGATAATTATAAGTAGGGATAACATTACATAATTAGTGATAATCGTAAAGTGATATGATGGCCCATATTCGACTGTTTATTCGATATAGTACTTGAAATGCTTTCGAGCAAAGTACAAATGTATGGAAGTCATAAACGACTGAAGGTAGTCATATCACTGGAATCAGCTCTGGTTTAACAGTTGGAATTCTGAAAGGATAATACAACTTCACAACTAAAGTCAACGCACTGTAAAGTAATGTTCATATAAAACATTCAGAAAAAATAGGAATTAGTAACCCTTGTACTGTTAAGACTTTATGGACTTAAGTTTAATCCATGGAGTACCCTTTCTGGTTATCAACGTGACTGCAACCTAGTAATTGGGACCTGATCAACCTTAATTATGGTAAGTAATTATCTGTGCCCAATTCATGCAATAAGTAAGACACGGTGAAACCACTCATTTTATATATTAGGTTTACATTTCTGCACTACTTTAAAATTAATTAGTTTAGAGAGTCGTTCTCACTGTCAATTACTCTAGACCGCGTGTTGGATGTAAGAAGACGTGGAACTACCCTGTAAAGTACACGGTCTAACTACAGAAAGGCATGGTCTGCATATGAAACATGTTTTAATAATTTGTGAATAATCCAGGGATGTATAACTATTTGAAAAGGAGAGATTTAAGTCATAAGTCGAAGAAACCGGGATCTAGTTAATTATAAATAAGACTTAGGAATGAAAGTAAAAGTCCAAGTGACTTAGGATACTTAAACCTCTAGGTCTTATAAAATAGGCGGGCTAAACATACAAAGTTATTAATCTGCATGCTAATAGAATAGTAAACTATCTTAGGGGTTAAGAACGGTCAGACCTATGAGACGATACGCTGTTGATTCATGCACCTCGGTATAAAACCAAAATAGGTTCCTTATCTCTTAACCATATAGGTATTGGAAGTTGGCGTATTGCTCCGATCAGAATCATGATAACCTAGTTCCTAGTGACATGCCAACGGGAAATTTAGTTGGTAGGGTTCTAGAGTTTACACCTAATAGTTTACCTATTATATTAAGTACTGCCCCTATTTAGTCTGTCATCCCGAAACATTAGTTATCGAAATCTTAGCAATCACATATTTATCTTTATCTGCTTTCCTGCAATTTACTTTCCTGTAATTTACTTTCCTGCACTTTAATTATTTGTCTTTAGTTTAAAAATCCCCAAACCTACCTACTTTGTTCCATCCTAAATACTTCCCTACCGAAAGCACCAGCTTTAATCACCCACACGTTTTGATTCATAGAACGATCTTAGGTTATACTTACCGCTTACTAACCAGAGTAGGTAGTACATATAATTTAAGCCCCGCTATTTATAAATTTTAAAACCAGTGTTGGCGCCCGATTAGTTACCATCAACGACACCGACGCTTCGGGCGACATCAAGTTTTTGGCGCCGCTGCCAGGGAATCGTAAATGTACGATTCAAGCTGCCTTAAGTAGTAGTATTTAGGAGATCCTTCCGATCGAAATCTTCTCAGAAATCCTTCAAAAGTTAATTTTAGTAATTAAGTAGTAATTAAGTATTAGTTAATTAGGATAAATATTAGTTTAAATATGACAACTCGAAAACCCGCTTCTTGCCTCATTTTAAAGGATAAAATTGAAGGTAATGGATGATGCGGAGTTCTTTAACTACTTAGAAAAAGAGATAGGATCTGATTTCTTTTCACCTTCTTCCTCTAAAGCTAAGGAAACTTCGAAAATGATTATGAAGTAAAACCTCCAAAATCATGTGACTTAATCACCCTCATTCCTAAAACATGAGTGTATGCTCAGACTCTTTCCAATTCTTGTAATGGCGGCATCTCTCCATTCCTTTCACATGAACACAAATACACCATTTATCGAGTGGTGGATAAGGTTCCATTAGTCGAGTCAGAACAACCTTGTTTTGAAGAACACCATCTTAGTGCTTCTTTCCATCCTTCCCATAGGGTAGATGTCTACAAAGCATTCGTTAGGCAATTAAAATGTTCCGACCTCCCATTTTCATACGAACAACGAGAGACGATTGCCAATTTAGAAAAACAAGTAGAATTCCTTCTTAGACTGTCCAATAATGAATGCGAGATAACTTTCACAAATTTCCGACACCAAGAAAAGTTCAAAGAAGATTTAGATCTACTTTTTGAATCATTTGCCGACATGGATTTCCTTCCAATATTTATGATATTAATCAATCACAATGTCGCTGCAATGATCAACAAACTTGAGTTCTGGATAGAACGAGACCCGATGATTCCCATCATCATTCCTGGTAAAATTCCATTCTTTGTTGACCCCGCCTCTTACTTGATCTCAAAATTGTGAGATGTTTTTCCTGATTCCACCAAGGAAAGAATCAACATAGCCCTCTTCTCTAAAAGAAAAGACCTTCACATTAAGCTTGTTCGAATCTTTGCCTTTACCAAATACTCCTTCACGTCCACACAAAAATCCATAATCAGTGAACTTCTTAGGGTAGTTAAATCTACAATCGGAGAAACTGATTCACAAGAAGAGAAATCATTTATGGATGTAATGAATGAACTCACTCACAATCTAAATTATAAAGAACAAGGACCATGCGATGGCTTGTCAAACCCTAAAAAGATAAGGAAGATATACAATAAGTTCATCAGCGATCTTGTCAATTTAGGATACGAGGAACGAAAAGTCCTAGAGAAAATAGAGGATAGTCATTACTATTTAATTTACAATGTCATTTGGGAGCTTTCAAAAAGTTTTATACCTAAAAACGTTCGCATAAGGGAGCAAATCTCAACCCTTTCCCTATATAGGGATCAGAACAAATCATAAAACAATTCACTCCGAAAAGGTCGAGGCTCGCGACTTTAAAAGAGCATATTTTAGTATACATATATTAATAAATAAATTCTTGAAAGCAACCTTTAAGAAAAAGTTTTTAATTATTGTCTGAAAAACACGCGCATGTCGAAATGAATACGCAATTTCAAGCTTTTAGCCGAAACAGGTACATTCCATAGACCCGCGTCAGACAAAAATTTTAAAACACCCAAAAATACACTAAGTTTAATACCTTAGATTGATTATAGTTGTCCCACAAAAATTTGCGCGTTTCTTAAATTATTTATAATTTAACAAGGAACCAACAAGTAACTAGTTACAATAAGTATACTTAAGATTCGTACTTACGATTAATAGGACATTAGAAATTAATCTAGAAGCATTAGGCTTAATCCTAGGGTACACTAGGGACCATGTGTAAGGAATATGGTACTTAGGAACATGACACATATTCCTAGGGACCACTAAACCTTCCATATATCCCTATAATTCAAAAGTAAGAAGAAAACTTCTTCTTCCTCCCTCCCTACACCCAAAAACCGGCCAACCCATCACCACCATGAAGCCACCATCAAAACTCCACCAAAACTTGTAATCTTGTATTTTGAATTCCTCTTTACATGTTCTTCACGGTTGTACGATTATTTTCAAGTTTTGTTCATAAAATCTAAGGTATGATCATCAAAACCCACCTTAAACTTAAAAGTGCTTGCTTAGATGCTTAGAATAATTAAATGCTACTACCATGCTAGTATCTAGATATTTAAGTTTATTTGTGAAGCTTTGAATAATTATTACATGATGATTGTACCATGTGGTTAGCTTATGGTTGTAAATTGCAAGTTTGACTCTTAAAGTCAACAAAAAGTTAACTAGCTAGCATGAATAGAATAATGGATTAAAATTGCTTGACCATTCTTGCTTACTAGGATGCTTGTACTTGCTTGACTAGTCAAAATAGGCAATATAACTAGAGAATCATCATTTTAAAAATAAAAGTCTTGAATTAAACCGAACACATGGGCATGATGACTTTTTATGCATAACCTAGCTTGTTTACCAATTAGGAAATGCTTAAAATAGTTTAGATCATGTATACATGAATAGGCTATAAATTTGCCATGCAGATACTTGAAAATATCATTTAAGGAAAGCTTTGACTTGAAAAGTCAACTTGAAGTATTGATTTCTCTTTATAAATCATTTTTATTCAAAAACCTTACTTCAACTTGAGCTCCTAAAAAGTCAAACTCTACTGATAACGATATGATCAAGAATTGTGAAATCTTGATATTTCAAAATCGGGTAATGCCAAACTTGTAAATGACAATATTTCACAATAACACAATCACCATTTCTTGACTTTACATTTTCATATGTTCATTACCAACCACACTACATGTCACCTTAGTATGATTAAAAATAATTATTTGTTGCTTGGGAACATTGGATATTTGATGTAATCTATGGACTGTCACAAATTTAAAGCCCTCATTTCGAATTTTCTTTAAGAAATTTCGAAAATGCTTTATATTTTCTCTTTCCTGAGAATCCATTACTTTAAATTTTCATGTTCTCAGGTACCATGAAGAAATCAAAGCTAAACCCAGCACGACCACTTGCAGGATCTCTTGCCTACCTCAGTGCCACACCCGAGTACGACCGGATGGCACGAATATGGAGAGATAAATCATTTAGCCATTTCAGATACATAGATTGGGATAAGCTGCAGATATTGGGGTTTAGACAAAGATTAGAAAGTCTGCTCAGTTACTCAGTAGAGGGTCAGTAGTTTGAGCCGCTCAAAAGTCTGTTCAGCATTGATGAGCCGGTATACATGGAAATGATTACCGAGTTCATGACCATGTATACATTTGAGACAGGGAGTAGAGTTGGTAGTGGTTCGATTACATTTCGCTATATGGGCAGCTTGTTCACCTTGTCACTAGCTCAGTTTGTGTCGCACCCCCAAATTCGGGTTGCGGAAGCGAATTGGGTCGGGGCACGACTAATCAATAATCACAGCACAAAGATATAATGAACGACTCTATATGCGCCATTTTACAACTTGTATTAATAAAATCAAAGTTTACATCAAAATATAGTTTACAATAGCTCAGTTCCTGGATTGAGAGATTTACATACACAATTAATCTATACAAAATATAATAATGCAGCTAAATCTCTGAATGTTTTGGATGATGACTCGAGCTAATGATATCCTGAATGGCAGTCCAACCTACTGCTGAGTACCTGTGATACATGCTAAAATGGGTCAGCGAAATGCTGGTGAGCTCACGGGTTTGTATGTCAACACATATTGTATGAACCGCAAGATTTTATTGAATTTAAATTGCAATTAAGCAAAATAAAAGTTTTACATCCATGAGCACATAGTCTGAGCTTAACTCGAGGTGTCAGGTCCACATTTAAGGAATCCTGATCGAGGTGCCTCCCACGAGTGCCTAATCTACACTCGTCTAAACAAATATTAGTACATCCGTTTACCCAGTTAGTGCATGCTAACCCGGACGAGGAGGGTCAATCCTATATGGTAACATATACTAATATTCACGTTACAACGTATTACCAAACTATGCTGAGGAGGGCTTTAAAAGATTAGTGAGATAACTCATGTAGTAATCGTTTGTTTTCGTACTTGCGTTCATATAGTTAAAATAAAATGAGCAGTATATCACACCCCTAAGTAAAACAGTAAAATAGGGGCTATGAGACTCACCTGAGTCTGGAGAGTTTAACTAATTAAACTTGAGTTGATTAGCCGAGAATCGATGTCCGAAGACTTGTAACCTGAGGGTGTCCACGACACGTGATGGTTATAAATGTGAGAAGGTATCTATAAAGACTACCTTTGTAGTTGTTCTTTCAACTAGAATGTCCAAATTACTACGACTTGGTTGATTTGGTTATGTTTTGAAAACGTGTACGGCCCGTTGGTGATTTGTTTGTAATAATAATCCCACATTATTATTTTGATTTTCGAAAGGTGTTATACTTAGAAAGTATTTGTAAACTTTAAGTGACGGGGGTTCGGGGGCAGCACCCCTAGTTAGCGGGGTCCCAGGGATGGCAACCCCTGGCGGGGTCCAAGGGGCTGTCCCCTGGTTGGGGTCGAGATGCTTTGGTTAAAATTTTTTATTTCTATTATATTGCTTTGGTGAAAAACACACCTAGACTTAAATTTGGGTGGAATCAAGTGATAAAATTTTAGGTCTCGACACTTAGTAAAATCTGAGTTTTCTAAGTTCTGTTATCTGCGACATTAGGTGCGACATTAGGCGTAGTATCACAGGCCGTGACTGCGACATTGATCATGGCATCGCTAAGTGCGACATTCGCAATTTAATGCGACGTTGAGTCTGATGTCTCTATATGCGACGTTGTTGGTCTTTGCGACGTAGGGGTCGATGTCGCTATGTGCGACGTTAGCAATTTAATGCGACATTGAGGTTGATGTCGCACCATGCGACATTGTGGGGGGAGATTTGCGACATTGTGGCTGATGTCGCAATTTGCCTGGGACAAATGCGACATCGGAGTCTGATCGGACTCCAGTGGCCGGAAACATGGCCGGACGACTTTGGTTTGGTCCGAAACTTTTACCAAACCCTTATATGGACATTTTAAGCCTAGACAAATAATTATAAGTTAAAAACAATAGAAAACGAGAGGTGTCAGGATTTGTCGGAAACTTACGAAGTTAACGCCGTGAAAATTCGGAAAGATGGGGTTATAGATCGCAGGGAGGTGGTTCTTTTCTTCCAAATGAGCTAAATGATTTAAGGTTGTTTGGTGGTAGCTTTTAAGGATTTAAGGTGGATGGTGGTGGTGGATTTGAGAGAAAATGAGAAGGAGAGAGAGATGGTAAAGATGAGAATGATGATGAATTGAGAAAGAGTGGGGTCCCCCCCCCCTCTTTTGGCTGATTCGGTGGGGGGCCACCGGGTGTGGGTCTCCACTTCTTACTCTCGTGTATCCGCGCTTCGTGCGGTGTTCGTTTCCCCGGTCGTTTAAACGTTTAAGTAATTTTATACGCGTTCAATTATATGTTCTAAAATACGATTAATTATTCGACATTTTAGTTGAAGTATTTAACCGAATCCTTTAGAAGTTAAGTTATAAAAATATAACTTATACTTGTTTCGTTTGTTCGCGTGTTAAATGCTTAAGTCGCGTAGACGTTTATTATACGATACGAAATGTAATTGAAATATTATCAAATAATATTTTGGGTATGATATCGTTATTAAATAATTTTATATTATTTAATAAAATTGATCACCAACGTTCGTATTTAATTGAACCGAATTACATTCGATTTGAATTGAGTACGATTTAATCAAATCGTATACTTATATGTATTCAACAATATGTACATTTGATATATTAATTAGCCTAACACAGAACTAATTACATGTATTAACAATCGATTAGGTACTAATTACTAGTCCTAATTTGGCGGGTGTCACAGTTTGCACAGCACCTAGATCTCTACACTCCAGAAGAGATACGATCCCCTCTGTTCACCAGTGGAGCTACCACAGTTTCCCTCACGACTATAGCCGTAGAGGCATGGAGTCATTGGTCGTTAATGCAGTCTTCTCGGGTATTAAGGCTACCCAACTCAAAGACCCAGTCCTACAGATTCTACACAAGCTATTAGCCTGTTCGATTGATGGGAAACATACGACTAATGGTCGAGTTGCCAAGTTTGATGTTGCTTTGATGGCATCTATCCTCAGCAGGAGGAACATTCAGGTTGCCCACTTGGTTGCTCAGCGAATTCTTGAGGAGAAAAGTTATGAGTCAAAAAGGTCATTCATGGGCCCTGTGGTTACAAGGTTGATTAGAAAAATGGGACTGTTCAGAACAGCAGAAGTGGAGAAATTCAAGAGTCTAACAAATTGGAGTGCCCAACCAATAGATTACAAGTTTCTGAGATTGATGGGGATAATCAAGATTTTGAGAGATGGCATAGTTTATATTAGAGCACAACCAGCAGATCCCGATAGTGTTGACACCGTGGTGCCAGATTTAGTTCTACTTAGAGGGACGAGAAAGAGAAAGCGGTCAGGAGAGCCCAGAGATTCAGAGTCAGATGAGGATGAGGATGAAGATGATCCCATAGACTCCGTTCCACCTAGACCACAACCACCTCCAGCACAGGTTCCTATTATGAGAGAGCATGTCCCCTCAGCAGTTGGTTCAGTCAGAGGACAGACTTTGAGAGAGAATGGCAGATGCAGAGTTTCTAGGCGAGTTGCCACTGCACATAGCCGCAGGAGTCTCAAACAGTCCGATCTCACCATCGTAGTACAGGCTCCAGTATCTTCCCACAGACAAACAGACTTATTCAGGGAACACACTCAGCATAGATCACATGTTATTCCACTTAACAGTTTTGGAATGCCTGCAGAGCAATTTGTTGACCAATTGATACACGATGGAGTTTTTATAGACACATGAGCTATGCAGGATGCATCAGATGAAGGTACCCAACATCAGCATAATCTAGAAGATGACTCCTCATCAGATTAGACCTCCTATGCACCTATCAAATCTTCATCAGCAGTATCACGAGCACCAACAGCCGAGCAATAGATTGCTCTGATTTCTGACTTCTTACTACTTTCTACCAGACTTTATTATTACTATTTGTATTTGATGTACTGTGGATGCATAGACATCACCTCTATCCAATTATTACTTTATTATGCTATCACTTGATTATTGAGTGGCATGTTAGTTTGAATCCAAACACTATTTATCGAAGACCATAACGGAGGAAGCTGTCGACCACGCCATGAAGGATGCCGGAAGCCGAAAACTGCAAACCAGCAATCTTCTACAAGTAGCCAAAAGTACGCATAACGTATCACGAAGCGGTAACCCGTTCCAGACTTTCTATTCGTTGAAATGCCTTGATTATCTCATCCGATATTCCAAAAATAAGTGTGGGATCTCCAAACCACACTACACTTATGTAACAATCCGAAAATAAGTAGAATCTCTAAGTGTGGGATACTTCGACAAGAGGTGTTCAATACATAGATTCGAACATTAGGGACAATGTTCCTCTAAGTGTGGGATATACGGTCTGCAACCGAAAGTTTAACCTCTTGTCCGTAATATAAAAAATATTTTCATTAAAAGGCTAAAAATAGAGAAATATCCAAAAAATTTGGATTCAAAAGCAACATTCTTTAAGAACCTCTATTTTTCAAAAATATAAATTACAGCAAGAAATGAGTTTTTAAAGAAATGAACCGGTTTTCTTAGGATAAGATATGGACGAAAGGGCAACACATGGCTAGGCACACATTGACCAAAACATTCGATTCGAGAGGTTTGATCCCTGATTAGCATTCATCTTTAAAATGCTTCACTTTTCATTCCATGTGTGTGCCGATGTATGCATTTGAATTAGAACTTTCTCTTGTAATTCATTTCGAGATCACATCAATGAGTGCCATACGTGGCATAGGTACAACCTATCTCGATACTTCTTAAGGAATCCAAACACCTACTTACCACCAATCATGCACTCACTCTTCACTTTTCACACCCAAACAAAACTTCCCTTAATATCTTCATCCCGAACCTAGGGAAGCCACTTCTTCCAATATTCCCAGAAACACTCTCAATTTCCCAAGCCTTCCGCAAGAAAAGCCCATACAACCTCACAACCCAAAACCATACGGAACCTTTTGGACAAAATATCCATCGATAGGGACGGCATGATAAAAATAAAGAAAAGAAAAATGAAAAAAAAAACATACGTGCCGGCACTACCCAAAAAGTCCATAAAAGGAAAATTCAAATCCGAAAAAGGGTTGCACAATTAAGTCTTATCAAGTCTGAGAAATTCCAAAAGAGACTTTCTCGGAAAGACACCCGAGCTTCAAGAAAGATACGAGGAATGAATAAACCATAATCTTCCTTTTATACACCTTCTTCAATTCCCCAAGAACAAAAACCCGATTCCTTTCTAAAATATATTGAAAGATTAGTATCGTCCTCATCCAAAGTGATGGAGATTTGATTCTTGATCAAGCCTATGACGAGAATGCTGCATGACTGGCTATCTGAGTGATTGACACTAGCAAGTAGGAACCCTAAACACCTGAGTGATTTGAGTGACCCACTGCAAGGATTGCCTAGTCATGATTACCATTTAAGTTGCTTGAATAAAGTATCAACTTCTATACACCCTTAGTTTCTCATAAGAACTTTTTCATGATTGGAGCTTTATGTTCTTTGGAAATGGTATTTCTAGAAGATACGTGTAACTAGAATCTTCCAAAAGGCCTTTTATGAATGAGTTTGCTTGAGGACAAGCAAAGTTTAAAGTGTGGGATACTTGATATCGTGTAAAAGTCACATTTTTACCACTGATATCTCTCTCATTCTGGAACAATACTTGGCAAATAGACTCAGATAATGTTCACATCAATGAAACTTTGCCAAGAAGGTCAAAATAGAGTTGCACGAGAAAAATCAAGCAAAACGGACGGAAAAATGAAGATTCCACACACGTTTGAAGATTCAAGGCCTCAAAGACAAGAATTAGAGACAAATTACCCATCACTGAGATTTCTCTTAACCAAGATATTCGTTTTCAAAATACGAATCTATCAGAAGAAGAATCAACAAAAACGGATGAAGAATGAAAATTCTACGTACGCCGGAAGATTCAAACGATTCATACGAGATATCCAAAGATCAGAGACATATTTTTGGAATTTATTTTCATCAAAGTCTTCATTTTTTAAAAATGAATCCAACGAAAAAAGAATCGACGAAAACGGACGCATAACGAAGAAGATACGCATGAATCGAGAAACGAAGCGAAAGACGGTGAACCGGGGTGGCAGGCTTCCAGCCGCCACCGGCTGCAGTGGTGGCGGCGCTGGCTGCCTGCCCCCCGTCCCCCGTCCACTTTTTCGTCCTTGCTCGTACTCGCAGGGTACACGTGTAAGGCCTTTTCCGCAACTTTAGGGTACACCTGTTAGACCTTTACGCGCTTTAGGGTACATGTGCTAGGAACTTTTCCACCTTTTGCTAACTGACGCGCCACCAACCGTCACGTGTCGTCAATGCGATCGTATGGCAGCACATCGGAGTAAGTTTTAAAATTTTATATTTTGCTGGTCTCAAACTATGCTAGCTACCTACCTTGTGGGTAAGGTTGCAAGTATAACTCGAGTGTCGTCCAAAATCGAAACGAATTGAATTGAATTGGAACCTACCAAAGATAACTTGACAATAGGATGGGTTTAGAAACAACGTAGGTATGGGTTTGGTTTTATCTAATCTAATCTAAAGACGGGAATTAAAATGCAGGAAAGTAAACGAGAATATAAGCAGCAGGTAGAGAGTGATTGCTGAAACTTCGACGATTAGGGTTTCGGGATGATATTATATTGATGATAGGTGATTACTCTAGCTAAGAATCTTCTAAACGGTCGGTGTAAACACTAGGACCCTACGTTTAGGTGTAACCCTAAAGCATATGCCACTGAATCCTAGGCTATCCTAATTCTGATCAGATGGGACTGTCTTCAGACCCACCTCACTGTCTCTTTCAGAGACCAAGCGACTCTCTAAATGGAGTTAAGGAATAAGGCGATAGTCCACAACACTGACTTTTCTTAACACCTATGTCTATCCAATTTTAACAGAGTAATACTGGTTGTATGCTGAATAAGTTAAACTATCGGTTAAGTAGAGATTAGGGGTTTTAAGCATCTGGGAACACAGCCGGCATCCTTGTTTTCATTTCCTAACTCATGTTTTATCTGTTTTAGTTCTAATACTTCTGTCATGGATTAGACCCTCCTTTGCCATCGGTCGTTCATCCCTAGGCATGCGTACAGTGTATAGTGTCCTTATTTTCCACGGTACTCTAACCCTAGGTATATCTACGGTGTTTTAAAGACTTAATGTATCTTTACACAGCTTTATAACCAGAGGTAGTTTAACGGTGTACTATAGCATTTTCATGGTTTAACAAGACCTAGACCCGTGTCTGGAAGATTGGCTTCCAGGTAATCCACGGTGAGATAGACATCGGCATTTCCTTGGCTTCCACGTATTTGTACTCTACCAGCGGTATTTCCAACGTTATACCAAGTATTCAGCCGTATTACAGCGATCCCACAGTTTCATACAAACAGGAGATAACTGTGTATTCGTAGTTAGGGTTAATCAGATCCTATCACCGGATTAGAAGAGTAATACTGAGGATTACAACAGTCTGACTTGAATAACCTTGCCACAACTTGATTATCCAATTACAACTTTCCTCTAGCTCTAACCGCTAACTTATATCTCTCTAGTTCTCCTCTAACTCCTAAGAGTAGTGCTAGAGAGAGAAACTAGAGAGAAGAACTACTATAAGAACAATTCTCCTCTAACTCCTAAGAGTAGTGCTAGAGAGATAATTCTAGAGAGAGAAAGAGAAATGTGAAATGAGAGGTGTGTGAAATGGTGGAATGAAGCTTGGTATTTATAGAGGAAGGGAGGTAGCCTTGGTACAAGTCTTGAAGCATCAAATACAAGCATCAAAGCAGCATACGGGGCAAGCGGACCAAGGGGGGTCAAACGGCACCCATCAAGGCTAACACCCCCGTATACGGCACCCTAATGGCCGTATACGGAACCTAGGGTACCGTATATGGTACCTAGGTGTCCGGGGGGGTTGGTGCTTGGTTTGGCCTCCGCTGACTTCTCGGTTGCTTGGTTCGTCCGTATCTTCTTCGTTTGGAGTCCATTTTACTTGATTCTTGTACCGTTGGCTTCGTTTCTCCGTTACGCTTCTAATGATACTAAGTTTGCCAAATTTGGAATTGTTTGACTTTTGCGTGTTCTGGATGACGATCGGCGGGCTTCCAGACTGCACATCTTCTTCGTTCTTTACCCGTTTCTCTTGATTCTTTCACCTCCAATCTTGGATTTTCCTATTGAATCATAAAATATGCATTAAGATCTATCTTCATAGGATAATCAAGAATGGAATATTTAAGGTGATTGTTTTTGCCTCGGTTTGCATGTAAATTGGATGTTTTTAGCTGATTTTTGTAGCAACGCTCGTATTTAGACTACCTTGGTGATTTTTGACGATAAATGATTGTTTTGAAATGTTTTCACCAGAGAATAGTCCAAGAAGTGCAGAAATAAGTACTTAAAAACATGACTTTTTGAGTCACATCACTAACATATGCCCTAAGTTGCTAAAATGCACCAATTTTCTCCTATAAATAGGAGGCTCCATGGTTCATTTCAACACACACTCTTATACACCTCTCATACCTTATATCTCACAATCTCACATCTTCTTCTTCATAATCGGCTCATCAATTACCATTGTCTTCTTGACTCCGTTTCAAATTTTAATTCGTAAGGAAACTCAAACTTTACTTTAATTTCGCGTTTATAATACTTATATTATCATATACTAGTGTTTTATATATGAGAATTTGGTTAAAAATGAAGTTAAAAATTAGTTTGGGGATGACCTGCACGAACAGACCTGCAACACCTGAAATTGGTCCCTAAGCCGAACGGCTGGAAATCATCAGCCGAACGGCTAGGTTACCTTAGCCGAACGGCTGGACTTCCATAGCCGAACGGCTAGGTCCTCCATAGCCGAACAGCTAGACTTTTATAGCCGAACAGCTAGATTACTCATACAGAACAGTTTTTGTAAAAATGTCGAAGAATTTCACAATTGCTTAGGGTAGCTTCTCGATGAAAAAATTTATTATAACGGATTGGGCTAAAAGTCACTCAAAAACGGGCCAATGATTAAGGCTATGTAGCATAGCCTAGGCGGTTTTAGGCCTTTCAGGGTCGTCTAGGGGTCGAAAATGACATATTTCATTTTTTGGACCTCGTACCAAATTTCGTAACTTATGAAATAAAATATAACGAATATAAGGATAATTGTAAACAATACGATACATCCATGAATGAGTTATATAAATGCAAAAACACACGTTATATATCTTTAGAATATAATTTAATCTGTCACCAACGGTCCGTACATTTTATAAACTATAATCGAAAGTACAAATATAATCACTTGGACATAATCAAAATGGATAAACATTAATACGGGGAAATATTATATAATCAAATGCTCATTAGAATCTCGCGTGTTTAGGACACTAGGAGATTCGGGGATTATCTATTCCACGTCGGACATATTCATTGCTCGGATAGACTCATGTGAGTCTCACATCCCCATTTTTACTGTTTTTAAATATTGGGGTGAGATACAATGCTTACTTCTTTTCGTGATCACTGCTATTCGGTTAGTTAATTTAATTATTAACTCTGTTAAACATGTTGGTTATCATTGTCGGTCTTGATTTTCATTGTTCGGGTATTGCATCAATGTTTTAATACGGGAAAGTCCTCATCATTGCATGGTTCGTTAATTTAATAAGGCGCGATTACTGAAAGATAGATCTATCATGGGAGTGACATCCCCGTCCGGGTTGCTAGCTACAACCATGTACAAATGGGCATTTTAGTAATTGTTATGGGTGTTGACATCGTTCGGGAGGCACAAATCGGGTTAGGCCTCGAACCATGGCTTAATGCAATACAAATGTCATTGTCGGTAAATCTAGTCGGTAACCTTAATTGGTTAATCAATGTTCGGAAACCTTAATTGGTTTATCATTGTTCAGTTATTTTATTTAATCATTGTCGGTATTAAATCGTCAGATAATCATGTTGATCACATCAATGTTTTATGTTAAACCTGTGAGATTCGCCAGCTTTATAGCTAACCTTTTAGTGTTGTATTCTCAGGTGATCTATAATAGAAGGATGGCCCTTAGGATAAGCTATCTACTTACGAGTCGCATGCATCTATTTGGACAGGAAGATTTTCTTGCATTATGTTTTGTATTAATGGTTATGTATTAAAATCTTCAAAAAAATCAAATGTGAACTCGCTGTTATTATAAACTTATAACTTATGACTTAAAACTTTGTACTACTTTTGTAATATATTTATAAACGTCTCATGTAGAGTCGTTTGTTGTAATCTTGGTGTTTTGATATTTAATTAGTCACACCTAAATTGTCTCTTCCGCAAATCTTGAAATCGGGGGCGTGACAAACAATTAACAAATATCTTTTAAGACAATTTCTCCAAACATCATCTCATAACTTAATTAACGAAGTCTCAACAAATATTATCTTTATCTTATCTGCTTTATCTTATATTTTATTTTTCGTTTTTATTTATTTACTTGCCTAATTTAGTTAATATAAAAACCAAAACTCCCCCACTATTTTACAAACCCTTCACTAGTTTTGAAGCCCTCATCTGCCACGCCTTAGTTTCAATTCAGTCGGTTTGAAAAATGACTCTAGGTCATACCTACCACTTGCTCACCCTTATGATTAGCATTGTTGTGGAAAACTTAGGCACCGCAATTACAAATTTAAAACACCCACTGATCGTCGTCGCCAGTAGCCGGTGTAACGACAAGGGTAAAATCCTTACCGACCGCTGGTGACGCATCATCCATACAGAGCCTTATCAAGATGATATACTCTATCTTGATAGCTTGGATCGGCAAACCCTGGCGGTCGAGAAACATACACCATTTCTTTGACTATGCGATACAAAAAGGCACTCTTAACATCCAGATGATAAACTTTCATTTCCTTATATGACGCAAATGTTAAGAATATCCTAATTGCTTCAAACCGAGCCATTGGTGCAAACACTTCATTGTAATCAATCGCTTCTTGTTGATTAAAACCTTGAAGAACTAGACGAGCTTTATTACGAGTCACGGTTCCATGATCGTCTCTCTTGAACTTAAAAACCCATCTAGTTCCAATGGGATAATCGCCAACGGGTAAATCAACCAACTCCCAGACTTGTATTTTTGTGAACTGAGATAACTCTTCCTGCACTACTTCTACCCACGAACTGTCTTTCAAAGTCATTTGGACATTCTTAGTCTCAACTTGTGAGATAAAGCACGAGTAAAGACACTTATGTGTGATCCCAGTCTCCCTGATTGCAATGTACAAGTTAGAGTACTCAGATGTACTATCCCTAGTTTGATCCCTAGTTTGAACAGGAGCATCTGGATCACCGATTATATTCTTAATCAGATGATCTTTACTATTTCGCGTTGACGCTATCAAGTCAACTGGTACATCGATATCCAAATTATATCATATTTTCTCCAACTGTTGCATATCCTTATCAGTACTATATTCCTTCTTGAGGTATGTCTACTGGGGTTTGTTGTGAAGCACTTGTAGATGCTCTAAAAGGATCTACAGTAGTCTCTTCATTGATAGTCATATGAATTCTTGAAGTAGGAGTTAACCAATATCGACGTCTCCATATGATAAATTTTCATAAATTACCAGATTGACTATGTCTTCACTGAGAGGAACATTGAATGACTTGAAAAGATCTGTGTAATTAAATTGCCAAAATAGTCCCTTATGAGTATCATGTGTGTAGCTTGTGACCTCAATGTTGTACACAGTTTCCACACGTCCAACGATTTTGTTTAAAACCCATCGATAGATAGTAACCAAAGCACACATAAAATCTGGTCTTGAACTTAAATGTTTTGTTTAGATTAAAGTATTCTTGTTGGGTTAAGAAAGATCGAACATCGAGTTGGTTTGTCACCTTATTCATGCACCCAGGATTTCATTCTATATATGGGTCACTATACCTTCAGAGGTTAGTGTTGTGGGTTTGATAAACTACTCCGATCAGAATCACGATAGCCTAGTTGCTCAGTGACATAATGATCGAGAAATCTATCAGTAAAGAACTAGTGCTTACTCCACTAATACTTGAAATTAACGAAATACAAATCTTTTTAAAACCATTTTATAACTCATACATCATCCCAGTTAAGAAAGCTACCGAAGTCATAGTAAACACCTCCTCTAGATTATCTGCTAACTACCTATCTTTTATTTTGATTTATTTTGTTTTCTTCCTAAGTATACAAAAACCAAAACAAAACCCCAACTATATGTTAAAACCATTACTAGTTAGATACTTTATCTCCTGCGTCCAAAGATCCATAATAGACTGATTCAGAGAACGACCCTAGGTCATACTTACCGTTGTACACCCATAATGTTAAGTATACTTAGGCCCCGGATTTACAAGTTTTAAAACTCCACCGATCGCAGCCCGATCCTGTTCGGTCAGTCCTTCAATGACGAGGATGGTCCTCCCCCTTTACAAGGAGAGAGCTTCACGACCTGACTCTTTGAGCCGCATCATTTATCTATATTCATCGGCTTATGTATTGCATCAGACTTCTTATTAGGATAACAAGAAGCCACATGCCCCTTTTAGTGGCATTTGAAGCAAGAAATCTGCTTTCGTGATTTAAACTCTATCGCCTTCTCTCCGTTAGTCTGATTCTTAGACAATGAAGGATTACTTTCATGTTCCTTAATAATCTCAACATCTAATTCAGTATCAGTTACCATTCCACCCGAGACAAAATGTACTTTAGTGGATGGTATTGTCTTACTATTATCTGATGGTAGATCTTAGTAACAGCTTTCTATGCCTCAGAAATCTCTGACTTATCACCCAACTTCTCAGAATTACCAGGCACGTCCGTCATCTCTAAGTCAACAATAGTAGTGTAAATTGAATTAAATGGAGGAGGTACATCACTATAACGCAAATCATTTACATCCTTTACACTATGTTGTGAGCTAATTATAGAATTCAAAGTTAAAGAAGATGTTCTGTAACTTTCAAACTTACGATAAAGCTCAACTAACTTTATCTTAGACTCAGCCAACTCTGTATCTTTACTAGATATCTCTTTGTTTAAATCTCCTATGTGTAGATACAGACCATCAATTTTAACAGATTGTTCATTTATAGTATCTCTATGTATGGTCCTATCTCCCACATCAGATTTTATCTTTTCCTTAGGTGCTAGTTTATCCTTATTTAGCCTACATACAGCATGATAACATCAAATAATATTATATTTATATACTAATAATTTTATATACTTTTATTGCAATTGTGTTGATTTAGATACTTAATTTAATTATATTTGCAATATAGGTATAAAAGATGAAGAATTAAAGAAAGGAACGAAAAATCAGCTGAAATGAAGAAAATTAAGAGAAAATGAAGAATTTGAGAAGATAAAGCTTTCAAAGAAGACTTAAATCGTATTAGTTAGAGAATGGGCCAAAAAGAGAGTTAAATCTAATATTATAAAGAAGATAGCCCAAAAGAGGATCATGGCCCGTGCTTGAAATATTCTGGAAACCAAGATTAACTAGAGGTTGGCATGACTAGCCGGCGGTTGAATATAAATATTATAAGGCGGTGAAGATCGCAGAGTTATACTTGGACACCAAGTAATCCAACCGGCGATTGGAAACTCCAATCGGCGATTGTACTGGCGGTTCTGAGAAACTATAAATAGAGGGCTCGGCCAGACGATACCATATACGAATTTGAAGAGCAAAAGTCGATTGTAAGGGTTAAAGAACGACTTTAGGTCGAATTTGGAGGCTATGGATTGAGGACTTGCAACCCTAACGAAGAATAATTCGGTTTCTTTGGTTCAATTTTTGATCTAATACTATTTAGATGAACATTTATTTGTGTTTAGATCTTGTTTTCTTACTTTATGGATATCGATTATTTCTTTAACATATTTGTTTAGATAAATGATGTTTATATGATTATTTGATTATATGTTTATGTTGATTGATTCTATGAATGTTATTAAGGTTATATCTATATTGATTATATGATTATGATATTCATGCTAGAGTGTGTACCTAATTCACTTTAGTTGTTTCTTCAAAGTAAATATAAGTTCGAACGGAAATAAAACGTTCGACCTTTTATTTGTAATATTAATTGTAATTACATTGTGAATAAATGTATTATTAGTTTAGGGATTAATTAAGAATTCCACTTTCCCTGTGTTCAATACTTGGACTTACTTATAATGCTATATTATACGAATGGGTTATTCTTGCTTGTATTGTGTGATAGTATTATTTAGTATTTCCTTTATTTTAAACTTGTTATTTTAATTGACTATACTTAGCACATATCACAACACCTTTTAATGAGTCTAATTCAGATGACATAGACCTATTAGATTCTGCAAATACATTAACTTGGGACTGCAAATCAGTAACTAAGTAACACACATCAGAAAGAGTAATAGTAGCAAGACATACCATCTTTTTATCTGTTTGAATATTAGTCATTTGAGCAACAAAGTGTTCTGGACTCAAATGCTCAGTTGAATCCATGTTCAGCACATCATCTTCAACTGCTTTCACTTGAATATCTGGTACTTTGATTTGATACTCCTCATTAGTAGGCATATAAGATGTCAATTCAGTAGTCTTTTCTTGATAATCAATTTTTTCCATAAGTGCTTCCTCAGTTTGAGCACTCTAATCATAAGACCCATCGAGTTGCTAAACCACCAAAGCCTTGGAAGTTAAAGTGTTTCCTGAGCCTTGCCTTCCGGAACTTGTATCAACCTTTGTTCTTTGACATTACCTAGCAAAGTGTCCATAACCTTGACAGTTACAACACTTCACTTTGGACTTATCAAAACCAGTTTTAGTACCTACTACCTTTCTACCACTACGCTTTAAGAAATTCTTCAGTCTCCTTGACATCATTGCTAATTGCCACTGTCCATTTCTTCCAAGTCATCGGGGTCAACTTGATCATAACCTTCATCAAACAAACCAGGATCATTTACTTTCCCTTGAATGTAGTTCTCATAAGAAGCTACAGATGAAGCAAGCACGGACAATTGTTATTCAGCGGATTTCACACTCATATGCATCTTGTGATGCTCCTGAGTGGACTTCCCAGTTGATGTATCTTTGTTTCGATTCTCACTTCTAGTTGAAGTTACAAAACAGAGATCCTCAGTAACAAGTTCACCACTGCTATCAATATCTCCTAACAATAAAGCAGTAGTCGAGCTTGTTGAAGCACTAGAGGAATTAGTCTTACCAAATTATAACCCATGCTCATGTACCTAATCAGGATCCACATCCCTCGTTTTCTTATAGAAACATAACCTCTGAGCTTGTCTATAGCCTATTTCAGAGTCATTTTAACATATCTCTCTTCATTATCTTTAATCATGACTCCATACATTTCCCATTTAGAAGGCAAACCTTCAAGAAATTTGTTTGTCTTCTCCCATTCGGTATACACAATCTCATAGTTATCTAGCTCACTTAACAAATGGTAGTATCGGGTGATAAAAGCACTCAGGTCTTCAACTTTAAAGGCTTTAAAGAATGTAAATTGTTTCTTTAAGATATCCTTTTTGCCTTCTTTAACCTATTAACTACCCTCACACCTCTTGTCAAGAGCTAACAAAAGCTCTCTAGCAGTATGGAAGGATTTGAAAAGATGATTAACCGCTTTTGGCAAACTCATCTTGATGCACGAATGAGCTTTATTTTCAGCCTCATAATTATTCTTTTGCTCATCGTTCATCCTAGAATAAGGATTTTTATTCTATGAGGATTTTTATCCTCTTGATTCTCCAGAACTGCCTGATTGACAAGCATTATCTCAAGAAATCATCTGCATCCCAATCGTCTCTACTCATGAGCAAATGATTTCTGTGATAGAAGAATATGATGGCGACCCTCACGTAATAATAGCAGCTATTAGAAATTCTACCAATGATTACTCTATGCATCAAAGATGGCTAATAGCGGTTATTGAGGCAACATCCACTATCTATCTCACTAGCAAAGGAACCCAAGATCCGCTCAACCTTAGACATTGCATCAGAGTATTCACGGATGCACTCAAATCTCAGCTCAAGAAAGAAAGGAACAACGCGAATGAACTACTCTTCTACATTGAACAGAGACACATATAGCGCAAGGTGTATGATGTTCTCATGGGCTATGCGTTTCCTTATTCATCAAATCAGAGGGAGAAGTTGGGTGCTATTAGAAGAAATATTGAAGATGCTACTGACTTCATGGTGATGAGAAATCTACAAGGAGTCCTTGACTTATTAGCTGAGAAAGATCACCTGAGTGCCAAAGAAAGCAATCGATTCATTATCAAGTCTACTTAAGAACATCATATTAAATTGATAATCGAAGAGCTTAGGTACATCATAAGGGACGAAAGCAGAAGTAATCACCCTCTCATTGTTATAAATATGTCTCTATTCGATGTTTTCACTTTTGTGATAACTCGATTACACGAGATAATGAATGCAGAAGATGCTGAGAAAGTAGAGTATATCTTCTAGGCTGGATATCGCGAGATATTCAACAAAATGATTCATATTTTCAAAAACTCTGGCTTTCCTTTCACCCTTCATCAGCACCAGCTAATCAAAAGCTTGTGCAAGTCTACAACTGTATTCAAAGGAGATCCTCATAGTGAAGAATTCAAAGATTTGAAGTTGAAGTTACTAGAATTTATGGACTTTTTCAGACTTAGGTATTCGAGTATGGAATTGATCAAGATAAGAAACACAACGCAGATTGATCCCAATGGGCCAGTCACTAAGGCGGTTGATTACATCACGCAAGGATTACTAGGTCTTTCTAGAGCAGCCTCAGACCAACTTCGAAACTTCAAAGTGGATACCATGGAACCGCTAGATCTAATCTCAACCATGGCCTGCCACTTCCAAAGGATCTATCCTCCGCGGTACTCTTTCCCAAAACCCAGGGCACATAATGTCACTATCACTCGCCCTGGGAGCTCCTTCCTGTACACCTAATCTCAAAGGAGTAAAGTCGAGCTCTCGACTCTAACAACAGCACTTCTCGGGAGGAAACTCGTGGAATAAGACGTGTAGAGAGAAACGTGTCAATAAGTGGAAAAAAAATCTCTGACTATCCTTCACACTTAGTCGTACCCAAATATTTTATGAAAACTTTCTAGAATTACAACTCGTTTGCAAATAAATTACTAATCTCAGAAAATAGGAAATCACTTTCAAAAACCTGATAATTCATGTGTTTTGAGCATTTGAGGTACTTGCATACTACTTTTATGCATTATGCTCGAACTCATTTAAAAACACATGTTTAATTAAACTAATTTATAGTAGAAAACATCTTTTCAAATTTTGAGACAATGATTTCTCTTTCCATTTGCAAAAATGTTGAATTTGTAAAATGGGTACGTCCAACGTGTTCACCACTTACGAGATTAATTCACAAGAGAATGACGGATGAAGAAAGCCAATAGCAAGACACTTGAAGCCGAGCCGATCTTCATGGATGCAGAAAAGGATCTTGGCAACATCTATTTTCAGCTAATTCAGTCTCTCAGCTTCATCGCAGCTCGCTATCTGGGGAGTGTCTGAACCCTTTACCCTCTTTTGTTTATGATATATTATTTTGCTTTGTCAGTTTGTTAAGTAATCTATATTCTATCCTAAGCTTATCACTAAGTGTGGGATTCCAACCCAAAACAAACACTTGAGTAACATTTTCTTACATGTTCAAACTCTAAGTGTGGGATTTTACTTTCAGTAAATCTCAACTCAAGAGAACATTAGGGACAATGTTCCTCTAAGTGTGGGATAGCAGGTATAGAATACCTTGGTTAGTTTTTAATGACTTTTTTTTAGTATCCGAAACAGTCAGAAAATGTTCCTCAAATTTTTCAAATTTTTTCAAGAAAATTAAAAAGTACGAGCCTAATCTCTCGATTATCTCTACTATTGTGAGTTATAATATCTTTTGAGAAGAGCTATTTCAAATATGAGTTATATATTTCGGAATCTAGGGAAAATAAGGTAGAAATTTCTTAAGCAAGAAATGATAATCTAATAGGAGCATGACAAAGCACATACAACCCTATTTAGAGTGAGGTATCTTGAGCCTAAAAGCATTCATCTTGAATGCTTCACTATTCATTTCTTGTGTGTGTCGATGCATGTATCTCTGAATTAGAACTTGCTCTTGACATACACCTCGAGACCACATTGGTGTGTACCGTACGCGGTATAGGTTCAATTAGATGACCTTGACATTCCCTAGGATTTAAACCTATTTTCTCATATCTCTTAAAGCCCAAAACCCTTCTGATACTCATTTTTAGTATCGATGATCCACCTAGTAAACACTGTTGAGCCTAAACCTTTCGATTCATAAACCCCTCATACTAAAACCCTACTTCCCAAAAATATCCCCAAACTTATCTTAGAATTTCTGAGGTTATGAAGAGCATCTTTGTAGGACCCCCGTAGTCGGACCTAATCAGATCGTTAACTCGATTGGAAGTGCGGAATCCAAACAATCAAGTATTGAATGTTTAATCAATTAACAAACACAATATCTATAATCTGTTGTATGCATTAACAATTGATGAACAAGATTACAAACATTGTCTCTCTCTAGCCATGCCTCTCTCTCACTCTCTAGGGTTTGATCAACCTTGAAATGAATTTAACTCCTCTATTTATAGTTGTCCAGACCTACTAGCGACACAACCATTGTGTCGCTAAACTAACCCTTGTGACATAAACCTTATGTCGCTATTGCGACATAAGCTCTGTGTCGCATGACTAATATTCTATGTATATTATATTTCATTTACAGACTCGAATATACACACTAATCACATCACTTACTAAGACTAATTGACTTTGACAATTACAAACGTTGACCAAGTGACTGACACACAAAATGCACCAACAAACTCCCCCATATCAGCAGCTTGGTCAAATGAGCTTCAATTAGTCTTCACCAATAACCTCCTTCATGTCTTCGCTAATCAGAAACTCCCCCATTGAGATAGCATGGTCTTCAAACAATCTTGATGTCCTGATTCATGTGACTGACACACATTTATCATACAATAAGATCTTCAAACTATGTGACCATCTCTCAATCATCAGTAGCTTCTCCAATAGAATTTATCTTCACAGTCTTTGGAGAATAACCGACATCCTTTACATCTTCAATAGTTGACTTTAACAAGATATGTGATGTTTGAAGAAAATAATATAGAAATAAAATCTTTTTGTATTTTCTTTATAAAGGAAAAGTAAAGAACAAAGATTAAAATAAATTTGGAGATAGAATTGTTTAAGGTCTGCTTAGAGATCATATCAGGCCAACATGCAATTATTAGGAAATAGTAAGTGTTATTTCGATTATCAGTATATTTGTCCACTTTAAATTTACTTAGCACACTTAAAGCACCTTTTATAAAAATTATTTCAAGACGATTACTGGTATTGTTTATCCACATAAACACGTTACATCCGGGTCTGTGAGTTAACCTTTTATTGTTAGTATGAATATTTCTCCATGGTCCTCACCAATGACATACCCCTGTATCCCAGACATGAGCATAGCTTCCAAATCCAAAGAGAATATAAGAGTACCATTATTAAGAATCAAGTCAGCGGTGACAGGCCTGTACAAACGTACAACAAAGCGACATAACTTGATTCAGGTGTAAGCAAAACCAGACTTGGTCAAACCATTTTGGTGACCTTGTTAGGTATCTTATGATTTAAGACTTTTTCAAGTTCATTGACTTGCGTTTGCTTAACTTTAAGCATATGCTAATTGAGACCAGGTCTGTACTTACGTACAACAGAGGAAAAAATCAGTATAGACCCCCAAATGATTTCAGATAAACCTCAGGTATAGAAATATGTCATGCTACGTTAAGGAATTAAGACATTTAGTCGTACATCATATGGTGTTTACCACAAGATCATAGACACGTTTTTTAATTGCTTGTTAAGAACCCAGAAACTGGTGTGTATCATGCCTACCAGTACATCATATGATGAAGCTAATGTTTATAAAAGCTATTTTAAACATGATAGATAAACCTACTGACACATCAAACATAAACCTTAAAATTTCCATTTTGTGCATGTCATCAGATGTACAATCATTTCCCATGTTGTTTACAGACACAATCCAATATCTTTTTGAGGAATAAGAATCTTGCTGTTCACATTTCTGATCAAAATAATCAGAATTTTAATTACTCCCCCTGAACAACAAATTCTTTTCGAAAATCCAATTCAAAAGTACTCCCCTTAAACATTAAACATATTTTTGTAATTTTTGATTTAAGATATTTCGCAACATTGCATTTCTTTGATACTAAAAAGTACAAAGAATGACCGTTGCAAATACTGACAAATAAAAAGTTTCAAAATCACATATCAAGTCAAATCAAATGCCTTTTTAGCACTTTAACCACCTGAACTTCAGAAATTTCATCATTCCAGTCACCATTCTTCCAACAATATCCACATCCATGCAGTCACTAAAAATATCAGCTAACAAGAAACTGACTGCATCACCCCAAACAATCAAACATTAGAGTTTATGGGACACCCAAGCCTTGATAAACTTGGGTTGTCTATTATCGTCCATAATCATCACATCCATGAGTTTATGGTATTTTAAAAACTCAGTTGATTTTATAGATGTGTTGTTTGTGGATTTTGGTTTCCAAACTTGTTTAGGTTCAGATGATTTGTTTTCAACAATATTGTGCTGTTGAACTTGAGGTCTACTAGGCACAACTTTGTTTACTCTTGCCATAGGTTTTGGAGAGTTTGATGCACCACTAGATACATGCGAATACGAACGACGCCTTGAAAAAGATTTTGAAAAAGAGTTCCTAAAAGGGAATTTCTTGGCATCCCTTTACCAAACCTATCTAGGGATAATAACCTACAATCCCGAATAATATGGCCCTGTTGACTACAACGAAAGCAAGAACGTCTCTCAACATAAGATTGATTCCAATGAGTTCCCTCAAATCGTTTCGGTGGAGGACAAGACACAGAAGGTCTATTAACAGGAACATATGTTGAACATGCACTTTTAGGTGAACATGTTGAAGTAGATGTTCCTGAGGTTGAGTTACTAGATTTAGAATCCCTTTTAACATTTTTAACTTTGAAAGATTCATTATCAACTTTAGCTTTGCCTTTGCATTTAAAACAGTCTGGTTTGACAGTTATTTTCTCAACCTTAATGGTAGACATTTCAGGTATATCTTCTACCACAACAACCTCTTCAACACTGACCGGATGTTTATTTTCTGCTTTAACAAATGTAGGCCTAACAAGCTCGGCCTGTTTAACTTTCTCATCAACTGGCACATTAACAGAATTTGTGTCTACTTTTGAGGAAGAAGGCACAAAGTCTTTGATTGCATCCTTAACAGGCATTGGAAGATAGTCCATAGGAGGAGGTACATGGTTATAGACAATACCTGCCTTGCTTTTCGTATCAGTCCTTCGCTTATCAAGGATGTGATCAAATATCATGTTTGACGTAGCAAAATTTGACATTTTTCATTTAAGATCATCAGCTTCAGATTTTGAGTCAGCAAGCTCTTTGTTAAGCAAAGAAATTTCTTTCAAATAACTATCTATTTCATCTTGTTGACTATAGATTTTAGATTTGAACGCTTGAGACTCATCTTGATAGGCTTTGAATTTCTTTTCATAAGCTACTTCATTTTCTTTTATTAGCCTCTGTCAAATTTTCGATATTTGACTGCAGGGTTTCAATGTTATCCTTGTACCTGTTGTTAGAACCTGGTAATTGAATGCAAGATAAACATGTAAATGCATCAGAATCAACCTCTTTTATTTGAGCCACAAATGCACTATGTTGAGGTTCTTCTTCCTTGTTATAGCCACCATAGCGCTTTTCAATGGCAGCCCAAAGATCATACGCATTTTTGTGATGCTTAAACAACTGTAAGATCTCCGTTGATAAAGATCCTTGAATTGCTCTGAAAGTCTTCCTTTCATCATCCCATGCTTTACGTTCTTCGAGAGTCATTGATTTATATGATTTTGCAGTTCATGTTCCTTCCCTGACTAGTATTTCATATCTCTTAATCAATGGAATCCACATGTCTGGATCATTAGAAGAGATGTAGGCCTCAAAATCTCTTCTCCAGCTTGAGTATTTGGTGTTTTGAGTGAATATCGGAAGGTTGTTGCCAGCACTAGGCAAGAGTGACATCTTTTAAACAAGAACTTTAGCAAAACACAGACAACCAGATTCTCCCACCAAAATTTGTTTTGAAAATATTGAAAATTAGGCGAGTGCAACTAAACTTTTCCCAAACTAGAATTATGAACTTTTAAGCTCAAAAATAAAATTTGGTACTACAAATATTTTCGCGAATTTCCCGCCAAAAATTCAACCGAAAACGTCCAAAATTGCCTGGGTAAAATGAAACTTTTTCCAGGCTAAAATTGAACAGTTTCAAGCCTATGAACAAAATTTTTCGTGACCTTTCCTGCCTTTTTTTTTAACCTTGTTGAGGTGTTAGCGACACAATGTTTGTGTCGCAACTTTGTGTCGCAGTTTACAGTAGTGGGAAACAAAAGATGTGTCGCAATGAATAGTGGTGAGACACAAAGGTTGTGTTGCAGGTTATGTCGCACACTATGTCACGAGCTTGTGTCACAAAATAGAAAACTCCTCTATTTATAGCTGTCCAGACCTACTAGCGACACAACCATTGTGTCGCTAAACTAACCCTAGCGACATAAACCTTATGTCGCTATTGCGACACAAGCTCTGTGTCGCATGACTAATATTCTATGTATATTATATTTCGTTTAGAGACTCGAATATACACACTAATCACATCACATACTAAGACTAATTGACTTTGACAATTACAAACGTTGACCAAGTGACTGGCGCACAAAATGCACCAACAATCTTTTAGAATATCCACCTCACTTATCCTACCCTTTCGTGTTCTCCAAAAGTCATCTCTCATGAGAATCCCTGGTTTGTAAAATTGACACTGCGAAAAGACTCGAAATGTTCAAGATAAGGGATTTCTGAAAGAATCAAAAGAAGAACAATATCCTTGGAAATTCTCTGGCAAAGAAGTTCTGAAGAAGAAAAGAAAAATAGAAAAAGAAAAAAAAAATTTGTTCCGCAAGAATAAAGCTGAAAGCCCTTTGAAGTATCATCCTCACAAGAAATATCTGATAGAAGACCAATAGCTATCCCCTTCCCGTTCTAAATAAAGTTGTTCATGATCTCAGTTGTTTTAAGATAAGCATCCCCTACAACTCAAATATACCACTATCCATACCTTTTAACCCTCACCAAAAAATACAACCCTCATGAATGTCTTGGGATAATTAGCACCGTCCTCACCTAAGTTGTGGAGATCCGATTCTCAATCAAGCCTATGACGATGAGTGCTGCATGACTAGCGATTTGAGTGATTTCATTTATTCTAGATTGATAGGAAACCCAATAAACTTTGAGTGAATTGAGTGACCACCTTTTGTGAGATAGCCTAGTCATGTGTACTCCAAGATCATGAGATTTGGAAGTATGCCTAATAGAATCTTTTCTTGTTTATGAAAGGGTCATCTCATCCTTCCCTACATTCTGATATTATCCTACTTATATCTGGAAGTGGCAACTCTTAAAAATGTTTTGACTCGCTCTAAAAATGTTTTAAAATGTTTCAAAAAATGAATGTTGCTTCAGGACAAGCAACGTCTAAGTGTGGGATAACTTGATGTGTCGCAAAAAGTCATGTTTTTAAGTAAGATATTCCAAAACAATCATTATTTACTAAAATTCACTAAAGTGCTCAAAATATAGACGTTACTACTAAAATCACTAAAAACGTCCAAATAACGAGCAAAACAGAGCGAATAAACAACAACCAATTCTCACACCCTCATTTACCTTATGATAAGCACATTCTAACCTTATGGTATGTTGTAATAGGTAAAAACGAGAAAGGAGAATCAAGAATCGTGCAAATTGGGTGAAGAACGGAAGAGATACGGCTTCTACAGATCGTTAAAAGTCATTTCGGCTATGCTTGAGCTACACACATCCAATTTATATGATATTGGCACCCTTATAAGCGTAACGTAATTACGAGATCATAGGCAAAAGAGTTAGGTCAAACGGACGTATAATGAAGGAGATACGGGCATTTTAAGCAACGAACGAAAACCGAAGGAACCCGTATGTGGCCCTGGAGACCGTATACGGCCCCATGGCCCCCTTAACCCCGTATACAGCCCCTACAAGGCCGTATACATCCCCCTTAAACCCGTATACGGGCCTCCTAAGGCCAATTGGTCTCCGTTCGTGCTTCGTTTGCTTGTACGTGCGTGCTTCGCGACTTGTACGGTTGATATCACCCTTTGCCTATAAATAGGAGTCACCTCCTCCTCATTTCACACACTATTCTTCATTCCACTCATTTCCTCACTATCACTTTCTCTCTCACACACACTATCTCTCTCTTCATTTTCTCTCTCTAGAATTAGGGTTAGAGACAGTTAGTTCTCAGTTAATATTTCACTGAGACTAACGGAGGGACTACTTTTGTAATAGCGTGAGGAATAGTTTAGGGGCTTATATGTAATATTCTAGAAGATATTGCGAAGTTTCTGCTTGTGTATTCCTTCAAACGCTTATTCAATCTACGCTTTAATTACGGTTATCTCTTTCCTTATCTGTTATAATGATGATTGCTATTGTTATTATGCTAGATTTAGTACCTGTTATTATGCGTAGTGAGTAGTTATATTGTGTGTTTGTTGTTAATACGTTTTCATTTGTATAGCGCCGGAAACGTCACTAATGTGTGAAGTACGGAACGTGGAAGCAATGAAGTCGTGGGCACAATCCGTTGTGAAATAATGTTCCCAACTATATATCATAAATGAAAACTCGGTGCTTTGATTACATATTCCATCTATGATTATAAACCGCATATTCAACTAACGCCTTTCCACCAATAAACGTGGTTAAAACCTTTTGATAAGATGTCATATCGGGGGTAATTAATTATCCGTGTTTTGGTTTTAAGGTTGTGGAAATACTTTATACGTATTTTACACCGTGAATAAACTCCGGATTAAATATCTGTGTTTAAATAATATGGTCTAGTTTTGAAGCCGTGGAAATGCTGTTTTAAACAAGTATTGTATACTGTGAATAAACTAGGGATTTATTGGTTAAATATAAGTGAGGGTTGGTTTAAATCATAAATGGGGAATCTCTGATCTAAAAATACTAACTCAATTTATGAATCCAGAAAGGAAGACGAGGGATCATCTAGTATTCCAAATTTGTCTATCACCCCTGGATTCTACAAAACCATTGATGGAAAGTAATCAAACACCAACCAAGTCATAAACCTAAATGTTTTATTCAATTGAGTATCACTGTGGTGTTAAGAACGGTCGGACCATTAGAGGGTCTGTTACTCTATGCATGCGCCCAGGAATCTTCGTATTCCAGAAAAGGGTCACTGTTCCATTGCAGGGCAGTGTTGAGAGTTGAGCAGCCTCCTCTGATCAGAATCACGATAGCCTAGTTACTCAGTGACATACTGATTGAGCAATCAATCAGTAGGGTGCTAGTGCTTACACCACAAATACTTAAGACAAAAAAAATACAAATCTTTAGAAAGACGTTTTCATAACTTAAACCAAAACATCATCCCAACGCAAGGGTAATGAAGTCACAACAAACACCCCCTCTATCCTGACTGCTGTCCCTTTATTTTATTTTATTGCGTAGTTTAAATTAGTAGTATAATTTAGAAAACAAACAAAAACAAACCTCCAACTGCTTTTAAAACAACCTTCACTAGCTAGATTCGGACATCTTGATTTCTCTGTTTCACAATACCGTTGGTTTTGAAGAACGACCCTAGGTCATACTTGCTGCTATACACCTCTAGCACTAGTAAACTTAGGCCCCAACATTTTACAAATTTAAAACTCCACTGACACGTCGCCAGTAGTCGGTGCAACGACAGGTTAATTCCTAACCGACCGTTGGTGGCGCGTCAGGTCCACAAGTGTGGACTTCACCAAATTTTGTTTCCTTTTAATTTCGTGCTCCGTGCGGTGTTCGTTTTCCCCATCGTTTAAACGTTAAATTATTGTTATACGCGTTTTTATACGTGTTTTAAATAACGAATAATTATTCGATATTTTGTTGAAGTATTTCAACCAAAATACTTATAAATGAGTTATAAAAGTAAAACTTTAATTTAACTTGTTTGTCGGGCGGGAATCGCGCATTTTGTCACGTATAGTTTATTACTTTATTTGATACGATACGAATTATAAGTTAAATATAATTAAGATAATATTTAATAAATGATTTGAATATTAAATAATTTCGTATTTAATAATTGTGTGTCCACCAACGTCCACATAATTGTACCGAACTTCATTCGATATGAAACGTGCACGATTTAACCAAATCGCGTATGTATGTATATATATATTCAACTATATATATATAATGATACATTAATTAGCCTAATCAAAGAACTAATTACATGTAATACAAAGGATTAGGTACTAATCATTAATCCTAATTTGACGGGTGTCACATGTGTCCTTTATGTTTTATCTAACCATTTGTAATTTTTTTTAAAAAACTAGAAGGTGCAATGGACCCCACATTGATATGCAAGAATCGCCCCTGGTGTGTATTGTGATATTTGATCCTACTCTTTCCCAAGATATCAAGATATTGTCGAAACCAGCAAAGAGACATCAAACCAGCATGCAACAAGAAATCAAAGCCGAGCAATAAAAGGTATATCAATAGATGTATTAGACCACTTGCTATGGTGATGGGCATTCTGGGGCATTTTGGGTGCCACATCAGCGTCGACTCCACGTTAGCACGTGCAGCGGTAAACCCAGAACGCCCATCATCCCCCCTTGGCCCCACCATTTTCTTTTAATTTTGATTTATTTTAAAATACAAACTAAATTTTATTTTTAATTAAATTAAACTACAATTTAATAATTAAAAACTAATTTATTAAATATTAAAATAATAACTAAATAAAGGTCTCAAACAATGCCCCCGGTTTCTCTCTCAATTTGGTGATTTTTTAACCCTAAATATTCCAATCGGTTTCATGAATCTACTATCAATCTGGTTATATTAGTTTAATTCATATTGATTCATTGTTTAATCTTCACGATTTTCTTTGTTTCGACTTGAGTTTTTCTAATTATATCATGATCTGATCGGTTAGGTTTACGAATATATAAATTAGGGTTTTAAAATTATTAACGATTATTGTCTTTTGCTGCTTAATTTCGATTCCAACCCTAATTTCAGATCTGATTACGTCTTATTCAGTGGTTATTTTGATCATCGAGGGCCGTTTTTCACTTTCTGTTTCTAGGGTTTTCCTTTGCGGCACTTTCAACTGATCTGATTGCTTATGATCTGATCTTGTTATGCTTTTCTTTCGTGTTATTGGTTAATTAATTGATCATCGCACGAATTTAAACACATAACTTGTTCTTTGGATCGATTTTACTCAGCGGTATTAGGGTTTGTTGGTTTTAGTGATTGGCGGTATTAGCGTTTCTGTGTGGGAAGAAGGAGCGGGCAGGTCTTCTTTGCTTCTATCTATGGTCTTTACAGATTAATACCGGATTAGGGTTGCTGGGAATGGTGTACAATGGTTTCTGATTGTGGGAGACAATCGTGGATTAGGGTTTGGAGAAGATAACCGGTTGGATTCAGACTACGGTTAATTTTATGTCCAGGTTGGGTTCATTACGGGGTGGGGGTTTCATGGTTGATTGTTATGTTTTGTTCAATGGAGCGTTTTTGTTGATTGATCGTGTCATTACGATGCGTTTCATATCAACCTCCATTGATGGTTTTGTCCTTGAAGTGGAAATAGTTACGGCTTGGGTATGTATGGGTTCAGTTTGGATTCATGCTAACCTTAAGTTGTTTGGATATTTTGTGGCTATTTTTAGCCATTTCGGGAGTGCCTGGACCTTTTTCCATCATTATGTTGGTAGGGCAGGTGCTTTCTTGTTGAAGGGTTGTATACCATTCTTGGACCTTTTGCCATCTTTATTGTTGGTAGGGCAGGTTGGCGATATGACTTTAGACTTGTTTGCTGCTATTACAGCTTGGAAGTTAGTGGTGTATTCATGGGTCTTTTAATGATGATATATGAAGACAGAGTCATGCACTATGGATATGGTTTTTATTATGAAGTGTGGCTGATTTCAGCCATGTGAAGTGTGCTTGGACCTTTTGCCATCTCTATGTTGGTAGGGCAGGTCCTTTCCTGTCAACGTGTTGTATTGGTTGTCGTGGACCTTTAGCCATCTATCTATCGTATTGGTAGGGCAGGTTGCCATTATAACATTAGACGTGTTTGCTACTATTGCAGCTTGGAAGTTGGTGTTGCGTTTTGCAGGTCACTTAATGAAGATAATTGATGACTAAGGCGTTTCACTATGGATGTGGTTCTTTAAACCTGGTTTTTTACATTTATTTTATTTTATTTTATTTTTTTAAATGTATTTGGTTATGACTGTGTTTAGCAGTGTGGTTGTTCTGCGTTTAGCAGTAGTTTTGCTTTATAGGATAGTGTGTAGTGGCTTTGTCCAGTTATGTAGTCTGTTTTGTGTAACACCCGTCAAATTAGGACTATATTTAGCGCCTAATCATATGTGCAAATACATGTAATTAGGATTAATTATATGTATCATTTTGTGTATTGATATATTTTAATATATGTACACACGTACGCGATTTGATTAAATCGTGCATTTTCATATCGGGCGGATCCCGATACAATATTATGGACGTCGGTGACAAATAATCAAAAATAATGTGGATTTATCCAGACAAACATTATCTACCTTAATATATTACTTTAATATATTACACGATTACACGTTTTATTAAAACGTAACTGTAAGCAACGAAAACGTGCGAAACGCGCCCGACAGATGAGATAAAGTCAAAGTATATCTTATAACTCACTAATGAGTATTTTAAAGAAATACTTCAAGTAAAAATAGCATACTTTAAATCATTAACGAAACGCGCTGAATAAAACGTTATACGAATAACTAAAACGCAAAACGAACGAGTAAGCGGACACGAGACTTAATGAAATTTTGGGGAAACAATTTAAACACCCACATGAGGGTGTGGGACCCACGAAATCTGCATCCAAAGCATGGTAGACCATGCTTTGACCCTCCCTTCCCTTTCTTGCTTCATACTCACACAACCCACCATACTCCCTCATTTCACACACCACTCCATCCAACTCTCTCCCAACTCTTTCCTCTCTCTCCATTTCGGCTAGAGCAGCCCCAAGATCACCACCACCATCCACCACACACACCACCACGATCCACCATTGGCCACCACCTCATTCTTGAAGGAAAAACGAATCCGAAGACACCAAAACGACCGTATACGCGTGTACAACACTTCTACCATCTCCATTCCTTCATACACCATTGTGAGACTTCAAAACTCTTGTATTTTACTTATAACTCATGTATTAACATGTTATGTTGCTTATTCAACTAGCTAATGTCCAAAAGATAAGTCGAAACACAAATTAAAACTCGAAAACAGGAAGTTAACCTTCCTGTCCAGATTCTATTTCCACTTCCCCGAATTTTATAAAAATCATTACAACATCAAAATGGAAGATTCTTGAGCCTAAAACCAAGTATAAGAAGTCTACTTTCATAATCTGTAAGCCTCACAGAAATTTGAGTTCATTTGCTATTTTTAGTTACCAAAATAAAAATACATAGCAGATTTGATGAATCTGACCAGAATCTTGACCAAATAAAAATGAGTATATCTTGGGCTATGGGACGAATTAGAACTTAAGACCAACGGGAAAAGATCAAAAATTTTGTTAGTTTTCCAAATACTACTGGAACTTCTTGTGAAGTTTTGTAAAACTTAACTTATGACCAGATTATTGAGCATATGTCACAAAAACGATCTGCTGGACTTACTTCAATTTAACAATTTTCATCTCGAGTTTCGCTTGATTAAAATCGATGCAAAAGTATGTTTTGGAAAGCTAAGACATAGGAGAACCTTGTGTAAAAATCTCATAATGATTAGTTAAGTTTTACTTGACCAAATTGATGTTATAACACGGGTGAAGTATAGGTCCGACAATAGTAAAAATCCGACAATGACCTCCGACAATGACCTCCTTCTTGAGACCATATCTTGAGTTATAGACCTCAAAAACGTATGAGACCACTTGGGAAATCTTGGTAATTTTATTATGTACAAAAAGTTCTTCTTTGGCTCATTCCAGAAATGCACCCATTTCTCCAGAAAATTTAATTTGTGAGAAGTGGTCTAATCACGGACTAAAATAAACACAGACACTTTGTGAATTTTTATAAAATATCAAACGACCTCCAAAAATCATAAAAAAATTACAGAAAGTATATAACATATGTAGGAACTTTGTGTAAAAATTTCAGAACGAATTGATAACGTTTACTATTTTAGATAAAAATCACAAGTAATCCGTGAATGCATTGTCGGATGAACAGTAATCTGTGAATGTATTGTCGTATAAACTACTCCGTGAATACATACTATTGTCGTATAATTTACTCCGTGAATACATACTATTGTCGTATAATTTACTCCGTGAATACATACTATTGTCATATAATTTACTCCGTGAATACATACTATTGTCGTATAATTTACTCCGTGAATACATACTATTGTCGTATAATTTACTCCGTGAATACATACTATTGTCGTATAATTTACTCCGTGAATACATACTATTGTCGTATAATTTACTCCGTGAATACATACTATTGTCGTATAATTTACTCCGTGAATACATACTATTGTCGTATAAATTACTCCGTGAATACATACTATTGTCGCATAACTATCATCGTATAAATAAACTCCGTGAATACATATTTTCGTGTAAATAAAAGTCCGTGAGTATCCTTCCGTGAATAACTAAACTATTGTCGTATGAACAGTACCCGTGAATGATACTGTCGGAATACATATTGATGCGTGAGTAGTGATCCGTGAATACATATTGTCGGATAGATAAAACTTCGTGAAATCTATTATCGCATGAATTGAGTCCGTGAATGTCATTGTTGGAACACTTATTATCGCATGAAACAGAGAAATTGAAAATATATTTTTTATACTGAGTTTTGAATACCTACTATATCATGACATACTCGATTTAACGATTAAAAACAAACAATTAACCTATGTATATGCTTTACAAGGTATACAAACACGATGAATTACATAATAATAATATGTAAATTATTATTACCCCTCCGTCACCAACGGGTCACACTTATTTACAAAATGATTACAAACGTACAAACAAATACTTGGACATTTCCTAGTTGAGTGGACAACCAACATGAATGATCTTTTGAGACATTCACTTATACATACAACCTTATATGCTTAGGGCATTAGAAGGTTGCGGGTTCGCGGAACCTACGGATTTGTACTACTTTCAGACTTTACGTTTATTAAGTTAAACGCTTGCTTGCTTGACTCAGGTGAGTCTTACAGCCCCACTTTTACTGTTTTACTTATGGGGTGAGATGCATTGCTTACGTTTTCTTGAACACAAGTGCTAAATTACTTACTTTTCATATACGAGCTTGCATGAGTTACTTACTAATCCACTGAAGTCCCTCCATCATAGTTTCGTTAGTTATGGATTTAAGCGCGAATATTAGTTAATGGATCCATTAGGGACTGACCCTCCCCGCCCGGGGTAGTAGCGCTACCACGAACCGTTATGTATAAACGGGCGACTTTTATTTGTTTCATACGAGTGTTTGGATTGGGCACTCGCGGGGGCACTATACGGTACTTGGTTGTACCACTGATTTACGGGTTAAGCTTCGACTATGAGCTCATGGCAACGGTATATACATATTTACTTACTATTTGCTTGGTTGCAGATACTTGATTTACGCCTGCGGGCACAACTGATAAAAAAATCTTGTGTTCAAACTATTACTTACTTACAAACCTGTGAGATTCACCAACATTCGTGTTGACCCTTTTTAGCATGTATTCTCAGGTACACGTACGGAGTAGGATTACTCCAGGATAACTAGCTAGAGTCGCATGATTTCCAAACTGTATTTAACGGAGATTCTTTAGCATTATCTTTTGCAACTATGGTTATGTAATAGAATCTCCCGTTACGTACGCGGACTCTAGAGGACCTTACTTTTGTAACGAAAATATTATGTTTTCAAACCCTATTTTATAATGATATGTAACTATTTTACAAACGTCTCATTTAGAAGTCGTTTGCTATACTTTGGTGCTTAATTATTGATTAGTAACACCCAAAGCTTGCTTCCGCGAAATATTAGATTTGGGGGTGTTACAGATTGGTATCAGAGCCTAAGGTTATAGCGAACTAGGTTGCATTTAGTGGGCCTAGACTATGACCGTTAGGCAGTATCTCCCTATTAGTTATGACTGGTTCAGGAATTACATCATACGACTTTAATTTAACATAGCCTGATCAACTATGTACAATTAAAGAAAGATGATGTGAGGCCTGAAATGGTTATGATGAACAGGGATACACTAGTTGACTCTGACCACGAGAGAAACCGGGACTCAAACATGTCTGTGATTAGACACTTTAGGCTATTATGTGATATATATAAATGTATACATAGATAAGCCTCACTCTCGTTCAATATCTTAGACTATATTATATATGTATTATATGAATATAGGCCTCATTCTTCTTAAACGCTTTGTCTCAGAATGGCAAACACACCACCCAATTCATCACGCTCCCAACCGTATGGATCACAAAACCCACGGATTTCCAGGAGGACCACAATGTCGCCTCGAACTAACCCCTATTCCATACCAGCTCTAGCCGCCAGGCTAAACCACCATGAGCGACGATTTCGCGAAATGGACATAGAGCTGCAGGAGACTCGTGAGAACTGGAGACTCACAGCTCTTGAACGTATCAACCAAGTCTCCAAAGATCACGAGAACACTGTGGATAACATGGACACACTTCACGACCGACTGGGAGAAACTATCGAAACTATGGGAACTATTCACAATCAAGTGATCAGTAACCAGAATGAAATCTCAAATCTGCAAACAAGGCTGCAAGAATATGAGACGCGTCTACGGGAAACCGAGGATGCTCTCCGAATGGTCAGCAGGCTTGCAGAATCTGTTAACCATCTCACTTCTCTGTTGGCACAACTCGACCTACATCAAGATTAGTGCAGTGGTTATCATGTAACCTATTAGCTAGCTATGTAAACTCTTGTAACCCGACCGGATGTAACATTCCCGGCATCTTTTGTGAACTTAGAATTCTAAAATCTTTTGAACTCACACCTTGAGTGGTTGCAAATATATCTATCTTATGTTATTGATTGTCCTATAGTGATGTTGTATATTACCCCTTTTATATATGCATCCGTGATAATCATACTCCTTGTACAAAATCTCACATACCTCGTAACTTTTTATTAAAGGAACATGCCGCCAAGGAAACAGACTTTCACCGCTGCTGAACTTGCCAAGTTCGTTGCGCAAGGAGTAGCCGATGCCCTGGCTGCTCAAGAGGCACAGCGAAACAGTGGTTCAAATCCGAACCAGGGTAGCGAAAATACCTCCAACACAGTACCAACTGCCAAACCTTGCACATACAAGGATTTTCTGAACTGCAAACCATTAAGCTTCAAGGGAACTGAAGGAGCCATTGGCTTACTGAGATGGATTGAGAAATTGGAATCTGTTTTTCGAATCTGCAACTGCACCGAGGATTGCAAGGTTAAGTACTCTACCTGCACCTTCATGGATGGTGCTCTTACCTGGTGGAATACCTACGCCCAAACTGTGGGGATTGATGTCGCTTATCAACTCCCTTGGGAAGACCTAAAGAAGAGGTTGACAGATGAGTACTGTCCAAGAGAAGAGCTACAACAGCTTGAGGTTGAATTCTGGAACCTCACAGCGAGAGGTGATGATATCACCGGTTACACTACCCGCTTCCACCAGCTGGCACTTCTGTGCCCAACAATGGTCGATCCTGAATACAAGAGGATCGAAAGGTATATCTGGGGACTCCCAGCCAAGATTCAGGGGATGGTAACTGCGTCCAACCCGGGGACTATTCAGAGTGCCGTCCGTATGGCTCATAACTTAATGGCTCAGGTAGTCCGCCGTGGAACATCCGCTGGAAAGGATACTGGAAACCGATCTGGGGATAACAAACGGAAATGGAATCCCAACCACAACCAAAACCAAGGTCAACAACAAAACAAGAGGCCAGATACTACAAAGGCCTATGCTGCTGGTACCGATGAAAAGAAAGGATACAGTGGGAGCAAACCCTATTGCTCCAAATGCAACCGGCACCACGATGGTTCTTGCCCTTGCAGTAAGTGCAAACGTTTCGGGCACTTAGCTAAAGATTGTCGAACCAACGCCACAATCCCAAACTCTAACACACCAAAGGCCTGCTTTGAGTGTGGAAACACCGGACATTACAGGAATGATTGTTCAAAGCTGAGAAGTAATAATAAGGACAACAACACCAACGCTCGCGGCAGAGCTTTTGTGTTGAACTCGGGGGAAGCCCGCCAAGACCCGAACGTTGTTACGGGTATGTTTCTTCTCAACGACTTAACCGCTTCAGTGTTATTTGATACTGGTGCCGATAAAAGTTTCATATCTAATGAATTTAGCCCACTGCTCAATGCTACCTCCACTGCCTTAGATGCTAAGTACATTGTAGAATTAGCAAATGGAAAACTAATTGAGGCCGATAGTATAATATGCAATTGCACCCTAAACCTAGCTAGTGAGCTATTCTCTATTGACCTTATACCTGTCGAAATCGGCAGCTTTGACATAATCGTCGGTATGGATTGGTTATCCAAACACCGCGCCGAGATTATTTGTTTTGAGAAAATTGTTCGTATTCCTCTCGTCTCCGGTGGAACTTTAATCGTACAAGGGGAGACCGATGGGACGAGACTTAACATTATTTCTTGCATAAAAACCCGGAAATACTTGAGAAAAGGGTACCAGGCAATTCTCGCACACGTTATAGAGAAACAGTCGGAGGAGAAGCGACTTGAGGATGTGCCTATTGTTCGAGACTTCCCAGAAGTCTTTCCTGAAGACTTGCCTGGCCTACCGCCAACTAGACAAGTCGAATTTTCTATTGACCTTGTGCCCGGCGCAGCACCCGTGGCACGAGCACCGTACCGTTTAGCCCCCTCTGAACTTCAGGAGTTGTCTACTCAATTGCAAGAACTCCTGGATAAAGGCTTTATCCGACCGAGTTCCTCGCCTTGGGGAGCCCCGGTCCTGTTTGTGAAAAAGAAAGACGGTTCTTTCCGCATGTGCATCGACTACCGTGAACTCAACAAATTAACCGTTAAGAACCGTTACCCACTGCCACGCATTGATGACCTGTTTGACCAACTCCAAGGGTCGAGTGTTTACTCAAAGATTGATCTACGGTCAGGCTATCACCAACTACGAGTTCGTGATACTGACATTCCTAAAACAGCTTTCCGAACTCGCTACGGGCATTACGAATTCCAAGTGATGCCATTCGGCTTGACCAACGCACCGGCAGTATTCATGGACCTTATGAATCGGGTGTGTAAGCCTTACCTCGACAAGTTTGTCATCGTCTTCATTGACGATATTCTGATTTACTCGCGTAATGAACGAGAACACGCACAACACCTGAAAACCATCTTAGAACTACTCAAGCACGAGGAGTTATATGCCAAATTCTCCAAGTGTAAGTTCTGGATGCAAACTGTACAATTCCTTGGACACGTGATTGACAGTCAAGGAATTCGTGTTGATCCTTCAAAAATTGAAGCCATCAAGTGCTGGCAAGCACCTACTACACCTACCGAGGTACGACAATTTTTAGGACTCGCCGGATACTATAGGCGATTCATTGAGAACTTTTCAAAAATAGCTCAACCCCTCACTGCACTGACCCAAAAGGAAAAGAAATTTGATTGGACTGATAAGCAGGAGTCAGCCTTCCAGCTGCTCAAACAAAAACTCTGCAGTGCACCTATCTTATCTCTACCCGAAGGCAACGATGGCTTCGTGGTATACTGTGACGCTTCACACCAAGGTCTCGGTTGCGTGCTGATGCAACGAGACAAAGTCATTGCTTATGCCTCTCGACAACTCAAGGTCCACGAAAAGAATTACACTACTCATGACCTAGAGTTGGGGGCAGTGATATTCGCTCTAAAAATCTGGAGACACTACTTATACGGTACCAAGTGTACAATTTTCACCGACCACAAAAGTCTCCAACACATCTTCGACCAAAAAGACCTAAACATGAGACAACGCCGTTGGGTCGAACTACTTACTGATTACGACTGCGAAATACGTTACCATCCAGGCAAGGCAAACGTTGTTGCTGATGCCTTAAGTCGTAAGGAACGAGTGAAACCCCTTCGGGTCCGAGCACTTAGTATGACCATACACAACGACCTGATAACCCAAATTCTTACCGCTCAACTCGAAGCACTCAAAGCTGAAAACGTGAAACACGAGGCCTTGCGAGGCATGAACAAACAATTTGAAACCAAATCCAACGGAGCCAAATACTTTTCAAACCGAATCTGGTTGCCAAATTTTGGGAACCTACGAGACTTGGTGATGGATGAAGCTCACAAGTCTAAGTACTCTATACACCCTGGTGCCGACAAAATGTACCATGGCATCAAGGAGTTGTATTGGTGGCCCAATATGAAAGTCGACATTGCTACCTACGTTGGCAAGTGTCTCACTTGTTCTAAGGTTAAAGCCGAACATCAGAAACCTTCCGGTTTACTACACCAACCGGAAATCCCCGAATGGAAATGGGAGCAAATCACCATGGATTTCATTACCAAACTCCCAAAAACCTCTAGCGGTTGCGATACCATTTGGGTGATCGTAGACCGACTCACTAAATCTGCTCATTTCCTAGCCATCAGGGAAACTGACAAGATGGAACGTTTGACACGGATTTACCTGAAAGAGATCGTGTCAAGACACGGTGTGCCCATCTCGATTATCTCTGACCGAGATGCTCGATTCACTTCTCGCTTCTGGCAATCACTGCAAAAATCTCTTGGTACTCGTCTAGATATGAGTACAGCTTATCATCCTCAAACTGACGGCCAGAGCGAACGAACTATACAAACACTGGAGGATATGCTACGAGCCTGCGTAGTTGACTTCGGTAAAAACTGGGAAAATCACTTACCTTTGTGTGAGTTTTCCTACAACAACAGTTATCACGCCAGCATCAAAGCTGCACCCTTCGAGGCACTTTACGGTCGTAAGTGTCGATCACCGATTTGTTGGACTGAGGTGGGGGATACACAACTCACTGGTCCAGAAATCATTCACGAAACCACTGAAAAGATCGTCGGCATACAAAACCGACTGAAAGCCGCGCGTGATCGTCAGAAAAGCTATGCTGACGTGAGACGCAAACACCTCGAGTTCCAAGTTGGGGATCGAGTACTCTTGAAAGTATCGCCTTGGAAAGGCGTGATTCGTTTTGGCAAACGCGGAAAGCTAAACCCCAGGTACATTGGACCTTTCGAGATCCTTGAAAGGATCGGCCCAGTGGCTTATCGATTGCAACTGCCGTCCGAACTCAGCAGTGTGCACCCTATCTTTCACATTTCAAATTTAAAGAAATGTCTGTCTGATGAGACTCTTATTATCCCCCTTGACGAGATTTGCGTCAACGAAAAGCTTCACTTTGTTGAAGAACCTATTGAAATCATGGACCGTGAGGTCAAACAACTTAAACAAAGTCGTATTCCCATCGTGAGAGTCCGGTGGAATTCGCGGCGTGGTCCGGAATTCACTTGGGAACGGGAAGACCAAATGCGACTCAAATATCCACACTTGTTCACGGACTCCCCTCATACCACGACTCAGAACTAAATTTCGGGACGAAATTCTTTTAACAAGGGGAGAATGTAACACCCGTCAAATTAGGACTATATTTAGCGCCTAATCATATGTGCAAATACATGTAATTAGGATTAATTATATGTATCATTTTGTGTATTGATATATTTTAATATATGTACACACGTACGCGATTTGATTAAATCGTGCATTTTCATATCGGGCGGATCCCGATACAATATTATGGACGTCGGTGACAAATAATCAAAAATAATGTGGATTTATCCAGACAAACATTATCTACCTTAATATATTACTTTAATATATTACACGATTACACGTTTTATTAAAACGTAACTGTAAGCAACGAAAACGTGCGAAACGCGCCCGACAGATGAGATAAAGTCAAAGTATATCTTATAACTCACTAATGAGTATTTTAAAGAAATACTTCAAGTAAAAATAGCATACTTTAAATCATTAACGAAACGCGCTGAATAAAACGTTATACGAATAACTAAAACGCAAAACGAACGAGTAAGCGGACACGAGACTTAATGAAATTTTGGGGAAACAATTTAAACACCCACATGAGGGTGTGGGACCCACGAAATCTGCATCCAAAGCATGGTAGACCATGCTTTGACCCTCCCTTCCCTTTCTTGCTTCATACTCACACAACCCACCATACTCCCTCATTTCACACACCACTCCATCCAACTCTCTCCCAACTCTTTCCTCTCTCTCCATTTCGGCTAGAGCAGCCCCAAGATCACCACCACCATCCACCACACACACCACCACGATCCACCATTGGCCACCACCTCATTCTTGAAGGAAAAACGAATCCGAAGACACCAAAACGACCGTATACGCGTGTACAACACTTCTACCATCTCCATTCCTTCATACACCATTGTGAGACTTCAAAACTCTTGTATTTTACTTATAACTCATGTATTAACATGTTATGTTGCTTATTCAACTAGCTAATGTTCAAAAGATAAGTCGAAACACAAATTAAAACTCGAAAACAGGAAGTTAACCTTCCTGTCCAGATTCTATTTCCACTTCCCCGAATTTTATAAAAATCATTACAACATCAAAATGGAAGATTCTTGAGCCTAAAACCAATTATAAGAAGTCTACTTTCATAATCTGTAAGCCTCACAGAAATTTGAGTTCATTTGCTATTTTTAGTTACCAAAATAAAAATACATAGCAGATTTGATGAATCTGACCAGAATCTTGACCAAATAAAAATGAGTATATCTTGGGCTATGGGACGAATTAGAACTTAAGACCAACGGGAAAAGATCAAAAATTTTGTTAGTTTTCCAAATCCTACTGGAACTTCTTGTGAAGTTTTGTAAAACTTAACTTATGACCAGATTATTGAGCATATGTCACAAAAACGATCTGCTGGACTTACTTCAATTTAACAATTTTCATCTCGAGTTTCGCTTGATTAAAATCGATGCAAAAGTATGTTTTGGAAAGCTAAGACATAGGAGAACCTTGTGTAAAAATCTCATAATGATTAGTTAAGTTTTACTTGACCAAATTGATGTTATAACACGGGTGAAGTATAGGTCCGACAATAGTAAAAATCCGACAATGACCTCCGACAATGACCTCCTTCTTGAGACCATATCTTGAGTTATAGACCTCAAAAACGTATGAGACCACTTGGGAAATCTTGATAATTTTATTATGTACAAAAAGTTCTTCTTTGGCTCATTCCAGAAATGCACCCATTTCTCCAGAAAATTTAATTTGTGAGAAGTGGTCTAATCACGGACTAAAATGAACACAGACACTTTGTGAATTTTTATAAAATATCAAACGACCTCCAAAAATCATAAAAAAATTACAGAAAGTACATAACATATGTATGAACTTTGTGTAAAAATTTCAGAACGAATTGATAACGTTTACTATTTTAGATAAAAATCACAAGTAATCCGTGAATGCATTGTCGGATGAACAGTAATCTGTGAATGTATTGTCGTATAAACTACTCCGTGAATACATACTATTGTCGTATAATTTACTCCGTGAATACATACTATTGTCGTATAATTTACTCTGTGAATACATACTATTGTCGTATAATTTACTCCGTGAATACATACTATTGTCGTATAATTTACTCCGTGAATACATACTATTGTCGTATAATTTACTCCGTGAATACATACTATTGTCGTATAATTTACTCCGTGAATACATACTATTGTCGTATAATTTACTCCGTGAATACATACTATTGTCGTATAATTTACTCCGTGAATACATACTATTGTCGTATAAATTACTCCGTGAATACATACTATTGTCGCATAACTATCATCGTATAAATAAACTCCGTGAATACATATTTTCGTGTAAATAAAAGTCCGTGAGTATCCTTCCGTGAATAACTAAACTATTGTCGTATGAACAGTACCCGTGAATGATACTGTCGGAATACATATTGATGCGTGAGTAGTGATCCGTGAATACATATTGTCGGATAGATAAAACTTCGTGAAATCTATTATCGCATGAATTGAGTCCGTGAATGTCATTGTTGGAACACTTATTATCGCATGAAACAGAGAAATTGAAAATATATTTTTTATACTGAGTTTTGAATACCTACTATATCATGACATACTCGATTTAACGATTAAAAACAAACAATTAACCTATGTATATGCTTTACAAGGTATACAAACACGATGAATTACATAATAATAATATGTAAATTATTATTACCCCTCCGTCACCAACGGGTCACACTTATTTACAAAATGATTACAAACGTACAAACAAATACTTGGACATTTCCTAGTTGAGTGGACAACCAACATGAATGATCTTTTGAGACATTCACTTATACATACAACCTTATATGCTTAGGGCATTAGAAGGTTGCGGGTTCGCGGAACCTACGGATTTGTACTACTTTCAGACTTTACGTTTATTAAGTTAAACGCTTGCTTGCTTGACTCAGGTGAGTCTTACAGCCCCACTTTTACTGTTTTACTTATGGGGTGAGATGCATTGCTTACGTTTTCTTGAACACAAGTGCTAAATTACTTACTTTTCATATACGGGCTTGCATGAGTTACTTACTAATCCACTGAAGTCCCTCCATCATAGTTTCGTTAGTTATGGATTTAAGCGCGAATATTAGTTAATGGATCCATTAGGGACTGACCCTCCCCGCCCGGGGTAGTAGCGCTACCACGAACCGTTATGTATAAACGGGCGACTTTTATTTGTTTCATACGAGTGTTTGGATTGGGCACTCGCGGGGGCACTATACGGTACTTGGTTGTACCACTGATTTACGGGTTAAGCTTCGACTATGAGCTCATGGCAACGGTATATACATATTTACTTACTATTTGCTTGGTTGCAGATACTTGATTTACGCCTGCGGGCACAACTGATAAAAAAATCTTGTGTTCAAACTATTACTTACTTACAAACCTGTGAGATTCACCAACATTCGTGTTGACCCTTTTTAGCATGTATTCTCAGGTACACGTACGGAGTAGGATTACTCCAGGATAACTAGCTAGAGTCGCATGATTTCCAAACTGTATTTAACGGAGATTCTTTAGCATTATCTTTTGCAACTATGGTTATGTAATAGAATCTCCCGTTACGTACACGGACTCTAGAGGACCTTACTTTTGTAACGAAAATATTATGTTTTCAAACCCTATTTTATAATGATATGTAACTATTTTACAAACGTCTCATTTAGAAGTCGTTTGCTATACTTTGGTGCTTAATTATTGATTAGTAACACCCAAAGCTTGCTTCCGCGAAATATTAGATTTGGGGGTGTTACATTTTGCCTATGTAACGGGCTGAGATGTGGGATTCATTCACATCCATTGTACTTCAACGCTTTTGAAAATATATTTACCGGGTAAAATTTTACCCTTTACCCAAAAAAAAAATAATACTAACTAAACTACTCATCATCAGAATCTTCATCACCACCTTCCTCACCGCCTCCGTTTCCGCCTTCCTCTTCGTCGTACGATTCATACAAGTGTGCAAACTGTTCCATAATCTTTTTGCACATCTTGTTATGTGCTCGTAAGGTTTTTGCATCCATGTGGGAGGTGTCGATTGAAAGGAATTGTATACCTTGCATCGCAGTCCACTCAGAACGCCCCATTGTCGACGGTCTGGGGCGTTCTGAGTTGTCATCTCCGCCAGCACGCCTGCGTTGCAGGTGGTCTTAGAATAAAGTGAAGACATAAGCTTCCCATCGTATTAACCAATAGTAATTATATTCAAATTATACAGTAGCAAAGTTATCTAAGTTGAACGTGACCGACACTAATATCCAAACATCAGGTGCCACTCTTAGTACAAGAAAGATAAAGTTGAGCGAGCAAGAACACATCAGCATTATCCGTTGGGAAGATATTTCAAAAACATAAAACAAGTGGATCAATTTTTTTTCTTTATAACCGAAACAGTAGTGAGTACGACAAAATTGTCAGGGTTTCGAATAAGTGACACTTGAGAAATCAGAATGACAGGACCAACATCAAGATATTGAATTCATTACCAAACACAAGATGAACAAACAAGATGCCCACTCTGTTGAGGGCACACCCAGAAATATAGGGTTTTTACAAAGACCAAAAAAGCCGTTGCTCTATTACATGAAATCATGTGAAGAATATTTTTTTTTTTTGTGTATTTCATTTAGCAAACTAGTTGGGTATTTATACATGAGTTTATTATCTATATTAGGAAGCGTACTTAAATACTATAGTTAATTGCAGCTTCTATGTGCTGTGTACTTATTGTCTACCTCTAATACACTTATTATCATACCACTAGGGGTGTTAATCGGGTCAACCCGACCCTAATAAGAGTTAGTCGGGTCGGGTTAGTCGGGTTTTTCAGAAATAAATATATACCCGTAACCCGACCCTAATAAGAGTTAGTCGGGTCGGGTTAGTCGGGTTTTTCAGAAATAAATATATACTCGTAACCCGACCCTATTAGGTAATCGGGTTATCGGGTTTGGGTTAATAGGGTAGCGGGTTAGTCGGGTTGGGTTAATCGGGTAGCGGGTTAACCCGTATAACTTTATAGTTTTCTAATAATTGTTAAAATAAATATATAGATGAGTTTGAATTTTGGGATAATACACTAAAATATTGAATGATATATGAAGTTGAAACCACATGAATTATGTATACGTAGTATAATCATAGTTGGTAAAAATGAGTTTTGTTTTAAATTGATGTAAATATTGAATTTCAAAGCGGGTCCAAGTATACTTAAAATGTGAGTCTTGCTTATAATTAACTTTTGAAAATTTAAGAATGCAGTTATCGCACTAACACTTTGATGAAAGAATACTTGCAAGTTATGTTACAATTAATATACAATACTAAATCTTCTGTTCTCCATAATCATATTTATATACATTGCTACACTTTACACTAATGTTATTATATGGTTATAGCTACTATTATTAATTAGATTCTAGTCTTAGACTCTTTTTTATATAGAAAAATGTCTCAATATTAAATTAACATATTCAACTTATGTTATTTTATAGGAAAGTTTAACTATAAAAATTAATAGAAAAATTAATACTTGGTTAAATCGGGTTAATCGGGTCAACCCGCACCCGCATAAATTTATCTATTTTAACCCGTAATCCGACCCTAATAAGCATTCGGGTTAATCGGGTTAACCCGTCTATCCCGATTAAACTTTTTAACCCTATTAAACCAGACCCGAATAGTCTTAATAGGGTTCGGGTCGGGTCGGGTCGGGTGCGGGTCGGGTCGGGTTTTTTTGACACCCTACATACCACTACGTATGATGACGTAACGCTAAAAATGTTTTTGTATAAATTTTATATTATAAATATTGTTGGGACATTTTTCACTTACTCTAATTGTTTCAAGAAAAGATTCTAAAAATTGTATCTTTTAATTTAGGGTGCTAAGTTGTGTAGTAAAGGCGTGAAAAACTTAAGTTTTTAATAAGTTCAGATCAATTTTCAAAAGTTTTTTCATAAAAAAATTTGGATTAGGAAATCTACTTCAATGTGGTGTGTTTGGCCGACGAGAATCTAAAAATTACAGGGGATTGAGATTCTACTTTACAAAATCTTCGACCTTTATAAATTAGAAGCCCCGTTAAGTAACATAAAAAAGGATGAGGATTGTTGGAAAAAAGAATCTCCTAAAACGGAAGTGAATATAAGTAATTATGAAATGAAATCTCCAGCCACAATTTAGTTCCATTTCCCGCTACACCAGCTAATTTGTTGCTAAACACACCCTTAGCTTCTTTCGGAATATGGGAGCGATTTCTCATCATCTTCATTTCTGTCGATTTTTCTTACGGGTGGTAATGGAAGGCATCTTGAAAACTTTAAAGAATATATATTTACTTATAACTTATATTTATAATAATAATGTTGATGTTAATGTTAATGTTTTTGTTACTTTGTTTGGATCAGAAGGCCCTCGACAAGCAGTCTTTCCAGTCACTTTTTTGACCTGACCAAAATTAACGGATATAATATTATTGCCCTTGTATCTTGGCCTCCTATGTTTTCTCTTGGCACCCATTATTTGTTGCAAGAAAGTTTGACCAGGTATTTGTCGGTCAACCGCTTATCATTGTATCTATATAAACAAACTTTTCTTCTTTTAATGTTGAAGGTCTCCTCGAGAACAAAACAAAAATAACAAGCGAATCATTGGATTGTATTGATACATGATTCGCTGAAAGAAATCACAATAAATAGATAATAATACAGTACCATTAATTTGGTACTTTGAGAAAAAAGATCCCTAAAATCATAATCATACGATGGTGAAACTGTATTTGGTTTTCTTTGTTACCTTAGCCATTGCTTTTATGGTTGAGGGCCGAATTGAAGCGTGAGTGATCCTGTTTTTCTTTAATATTCTCGGACGTGTTCGTACATATCAATAAAATAACTGTTATTAACGTTTACTCACGATTGTTTTAGGACTCTACGCGGAACAAACTTAACAAGGAGGGCGTTACATGAATGTAAAGCAAATAACGCAATAGACAAGTGTTGGAGGTGCAAACCTGACTGGGCAGAAAACCGACAAGCATTAGCCAAATGTGCACAAGGTTTCGCTAAAGGGACAACAGGTGGTGCAGCTGGGGAAATTTACAAGGTGACCGATTGTTCTGATGATAATGCTGCAAATCCCAAGGAAGGGACTCTTCGTTATGGTGTCATCCAAAATAGACCTTTATGGATCATCTTTGAAAAAGATATGGTCATTACTCTAAAACACGAACTCGTGATAAATAAAGACACAACAATTGATGGTAGAGGTGCCAAGGTTGAGATTACTAAAGGTGGAGGTCTCACCATTTATATGGTTTGCAATGTTATCATCCATGGGATCCACATCCACGATATAAAAGTAACGGAAGGTGGATTAATTAAGCATTCGGAAGGCCCACCAGGAATGAGACATAGGAGCGATGGTGATGGTATCTGCGTTTCTGGTTCTTCCAAGATATGGATTGACCATTGCACTCTTAGTAATGGCCCAGATGGTCTCATTGATGTTACATTAGGTAGCACTGACGTAACCATTTCCAACTGCAAGTTTTCCCATCACCATAAAGTAACGTCTTTATCGAATATTTGTACAATGTATGCAGTATCTATATCGAGTTTACTGAACTTTACATAAACAGGTGATATTGCTTGGGGCACACGATAATCATGAACAAGATAAGAATATGAAAGTCACAGTTGCGTACAACAAGTTTAGCGATGGATGTGACCAAAGAATGCCTAGATGTCGACATGGGTTTTTCCAAGTGGTTAACAATGACTATGACAAATGGGGAACCTATGCTATTGGTGGTAGCGCTGCCCCAACTATCCTCAGCCATGGCAACAAATTTTTTGCTCCCAATGAACGACACAAAAAAAATGTATTCCAATTAAATTAATCATCCATATATAAATAATTACCACAAATGTGGTAGTTACATCCAGGGACGGGGCTATTTTTTCTGCTGGGTTTGAAACTAAACTAATAACATTGATATTATATATATATATATATATATATATATATATATATATATATATATATATGTATATATATATATATGTGTGTGTGTATATATATATATATAGAGGGTTTTTTGCCGAAAAATAGATCAAGACTTCATTTTTTTGCATTTTCGGGTATCATTTATTTTTTTTGCCAAAAAATGAACCAATAATTTAAAAGTTATCTTTTTCGGGTACGTGAAAATGGACCAAAAATAAGTGATACCCGAAAATGATAACTTTTAAATTATTGGTTCATTTTTTGCCAAAAAAAATAAGTGATACCAAAAAATGCAAAAAACTGAAGTTTTGATCAATTTTTCGGCAAAAAACCCATATATATATATATATATATATATATATATATATATATATATATAAATTTTTACCTGTATTAAAATCAGACTAATTCCAGAAAATCTTTTATTGCCCTCTCAACATTATCCAGATCCGTCCCTTATCACATTTATATTTACTGAATTATTTAATATATATGGTATTCTTGAAGGTACTTGTAAGGGCAGATGCCCCACCAGAAGTGTCGATGAAGTGGAATTGGAGATCCGAAAAAGACTGTCTTGAAAATGGAGCTATATTTGTACCGTCAGGGTGTGATCCACAATTAACCCCCGAAATTAAAAACCACTTGATTCAAGCAGAACCAGGAGACACTGTTCCGCAACTCACCAATTGTGCCGGTGCACTCTCATGCGTGGCTGGAAAACCTTGCTAACCCACCTTAGTTCTATTATTACTCGCACCAAGATGTCATGAAACAAGACACTGCATTTGATTAGCATGTTTGTTTGACTTGTAAAAACGAAAAAGTCATTCGAACGTGTAGTTTGGTGTACATCTTTGAGCACCTATATTAAATCAAGAGAAATCAAATTGATAAATTGTACATATAATTGTCTTTTAATTTTACTTAGTTCTGATTAATATTCAAGTTGAATCAGACTACTAAGTTATATACGAAACTATCACTACTCCAAAAAGGCTAATATAACTCAGCTCATATGACCCGCTGCCATGAATAACCGGGTTTAAAAGTCTAACAACCGGGTTTGAAAGTCAAAGAAAATTCTGCGCGCATCTTTGCATATTTAATAACCGCGTCACATTCATTAACCGGGTTTTATACTCGCTTTTAGACCCGGTTTAATTTTGCACCCGGTTAAATAAAGAGAAGGGCAATTAATTTAGACGCGGTTTAGCATTGCACCCGGGCAATTAATCTAGGTGGATCCCATTTGTAAAATTAAATTAAATTAATAATCATAAGTATCTACGGCCGAAATTCATGGTTTTATTGTTACTTTAATTTTTGCGTGAGTTGTTGATTAATAATCATCTGTTCGTTCAATACAAACCTAACAAAAAAAAATCTACATCACGACGCCTCCATTAACACTCATGTTAAACCTCATTAAAGTTGGAAAATCCAAATAGTCAATTTATAGATAGATAGTAATTTCTTGCTTTATTAACAATTCAAAATCATCGGAGCTTCTATCAATAAGGTATTTATCTAAGTATTTTCACCTATGTTAATATTAATATGCACTGTATATATATATATATATATGCGTTAGATCGATACCCGTTCAAAATTAATCTAATAGAGATTAATTTCGAATTGTCCCCGTTTGAGTATGCCTTTTGAATTCTTTATCTCATCTAGGATGTGAATATGTATTAGCATGTTGAATATTTAAAAAATTCATACATATTTACCTTACGCTCATGCGTTTACCTTTTATGTGCATAATTGGGGTTGGCGTTGATTTTTTTTTAAAATTGTATTCAATTTGTTAGTACGTAGTCACATATGAGATAAAGAATTCAAAAAGTGGGCTAGGATTAGTAACCTACTACCACTTTCTTTAAATCACGTAATAAATCCACTTTATTTTATGTGTTGTTTTCTTAATTTTCAGATGGACCGTAATACTTGGATGTACATAATACAACGTTCTAGCGAGGACTATTTGAAGAATCTGGAAGATTTTTTAAAAGCCGCTAATGATCATCGAGTTAAACAAGGAAAAAGTTGGATTTTGTGTCCTTGTAAGGATTGTCAAAATTTCTGTTATTTTACCGATTCTAATATAATTAGAAAGCATCTTATTATTTGTTGGTTTTATGGAAGGGTATACTTATTGGTCACGACATGGTGAATTGTTAACTGATCGTCCTGGTGTTCATTATGAATGTCGTGCTAATGAAAATGAGGATTTACAGAATGATGGTCATGATAATTTAGATGACATGTTACATGATTTGGGAGATGATGTTGCAGAAAAGGATTATGAAAATTTTCAACAATTATTTGTCGATTTGGAAAAGCCATTGTATATAGGTTGTTCAAAATTTACCAAACTTCCTGCTGTGTTGAAGTTGTTGAATTTGAAAGCAAATAATGGCTGGAGTGATACAAGTTTTACAAGTCTATTAAAGATTCTACATGAGATACTTCCCGAAGATAATGAGTTACCTATTTCGTTATACGAAGCAAAAAAACTAATGTGTCCAATGGGTTTGGAGATTGAAAGAATAAATGCATGTCCAAATGATTGTATGTTGTATAGAAATGAGTTTGCAAACTATAATGAATGTATTAACTATGGTACATCAAGATATAAGAGAAAGGAAACTGAAAAAGATAGTGATGTGACAAAGAATGGTCCCCCTGCTAAAGTATTATGGTATTTGCCTATTGTACCAAGATTGAAACGATTATTTGCAAATGCCAAAGATGCAAAATTGTTACGTTGGCATGCTGAAGAGCGTAAAAAAGATGAAAAAATAAGACATGTGGTTGATTCTCCTCAATGGAGAAATTTTGATTATAAATTTCAAGAATTTGGCAAGGAAATTAGAAATTTAAGGTTTGCACTTAGCTCAGACGGCATTAATCCATTTGGGAATATGAGTATTCGTCATAGCACTTGGCCGGTTCTTTTAAGCATCTATAATCTACCACCTTGGTTATGCATGAAACGAAAATACATCATGATGTCATTGTTAATTCAAGGTCCGAAACAACCAGGGAATGACATTGATGTGTATTTAGCTCCGTTAATTGAGGACATGAAAACACTATGGAGTCCGGGTATTGAAATTTATGATGCATTCATGAAAGAGAATTTTCAATTACGTGCCATGATTTTTTGCACAATAAGTGATTTTCCCGCATACGGTAATTTGTCAGGATATAGTACAAAAGGGGGAAAAGCGTGTCCAGTTTGTGAAGATGATACACATTCGTTATGGTTGAAGAATTGTAAAAAAATGGTATACATGGGACATCGCCGATCACTATCTCAGGCGCACCCATATCGTAGACTGGCCACAGTTTTTGACGGTAAAGACGAGCTACGAACACTAAGGCCACCATTGACTGGAGTGGCTACATTTTCTCGAGTTGAAAACTTAAATACTGTCTACGGAAAAAATGGTACAACTCCACCAAAAGGTATTTGGAAAAAGAAGTCAATTTTTTGGAATTTACCATATTGGAAAATTTTGCAAGTAAGACACTGTCTTGATGTTATGCATATCGAGAAAAATATTTGTGAAAGTTTGATAGGCTTATTGTTGAACATTTCGGGGAAATCAAAAGAGGGGCTTAATGCTCAAAATGATATGAAAGAAATGGGAATTCGACCGGAGCTTCAACCAAAAAAGGGCTCTAGAGAGCGCATGTATCTGCCAATAGCTTGTTATACCATGTCCAGAGTAGAGAAAACTAAATTTTGTCAATGTTTGCATGGTATTAAGGTTCCATCGGGCTATTCATCTAATATTAAGAAGTTGGTATATATGAAAGACTTGAAGTTACTTGGTATGAAGTCTCATGATTGTCATGTTTTAATGACACAGATGATCCCTATTGCTATTCATGGAATACTACCGGATCGTATCCGAAAAACAATCACAAAGCTTTGTCTATTTTTTAACAACATTAATTGAAGGTGATTGATCCAGAGGTGTTGGATTCTTGGCAAAGTGATATTATTGTTACTCTATGTCAACTTGAGATGTATTTTCCGCCTTCATTTTTTGATGTGATGGTCCATCTGATATCTCATATTGTTGGAGAAATAAAGTTATGTGGTCCTATATTCCTACGGTATATGTATCCATTCGAGAGATATATGGGTGTTTTAAAAGGATATGTAAGAAATCGAAATAAACCGGAGGGAAGTATTATTGAAGGATATACAACTGAGGAAGTCATTGAATTTTGTACAGACTATCTGGATGGTGTCACAAATATTGGAATTCCGAAATCTGGACATGAGGGTAGACTTCAAGGGGTTGGTACAGCTGGATCAAAAAATATCGTTGCAGATCGGCATGACATTAACCAAGCACATTTTACAGTCCTACAACATATGACATCTATTGATCCATACATACACGAGCATATGAGGATCTTACAAGCTAAAAACAGTAAGAAAAGTGAAAAGTGGTTGGCTACCGAGCATAATAGGACATTTGCAATGTGGTTAAAAGATAAGGTTAGGGCAAATTTGGGTGAAGAAAATATCGATGAGTTTGTTAAACGATTAGGAGAAGGTCCACAATTTGTTGTGACAACGTACCAAGGCTACGATATCAATGGATATACATTTTACACCAAACAACACGATAGAAAAGGTGCGGTACAAAATAGCGGAGTTACGATATTTGCAACAACGACGAAATTCTCTCGGGTGAATAATGATGTACGGTCTACGATCGCCAAAAACTCATTTTATGGCGTCATTCAGGAAATTTGGGAATTGGATTATAATTCTTTCACTATACCACTTTTCAAGTGTAGATGGGTCGATAACGAAAAAGGTGTTAAAGTCGATGAAGATGGTTTACAATTGTCAACCTATCCACAGATAGCTATGTATCGGAACCGTTTATTCTTGCCAAACAAGCCACACAAGTATTCTATGTTGAGGATCCGAAGGACTCGCGATGGAACATTGTATTGCAAGGAAAACGTCGTATACTTGGTGTTGAGAATGTTGTGGATGAGGAAGAATACAATCAATTTGACGAACTACCTCCATTTTCTATTGATAATTCATCCTCAAATGTAGACATTGACGATACTACTTACATAAGATCCGACCACGATGAAGTAGAATGGATTGATGATAGCTCATCAACTAAGAAACGGTAATATAACAACTTGTGTATTTATTTCGTATTATTTAATGTAGTCAATTTATCAATATAGATTGATTTGTTTGAAGGAAAAAAAAGTCGAAGAAGAAGTCGTGAATGGAAAAGACTATGGTTGCAAATCAGAGAGATGTAAGAATATATTTATACATTTTAAATCTAATTATTAGAATACTGTTTTGATCATGTTCATATATGTCAACACATATTTCAATTTTTATAATGATAGTGTTAAGTTGCTATCATAATTAAATTACTATTGTGTATTTAATTTTTTCTTATTACTTAGATATTTTAGTTTATGAAATCAATTAATAATTTAATCATTTTAGCGTATAATCATATTTTTAATTTCAATGATTTTAGCATACAAAAGACTTATCATAAAAATTTTGGCCTAAAATATTTTTGGCGCTTTTAAGTTTTTTTTTGTTTGCGCATAAAAAAGGTTAGTAGCAAAAGAAATTTTATAAAATTCACTGAAAAACCGTTTCCCCTATTTGTATATTGTTTAAAGAAAGAAGTTGGAACCCCTTTCTTCTTCACAAAGCAGACCCCAAATAGAGTTTTGATTTTTCATCTATCAACCTTTCTTCCTTAAGCATCTTCTATTAATCTCTGTAAAACCCAACAAGAATACTCAAGCATCTTCAATTAGGGATTTTTTACAAGCTGGGGGTTTAACTTCACTTCAATATCTTCATTAGAGCTATGGTAACTGCCCTAAACTCATATTTTTGTTTATTATAGGCTTTGATTATAGATTAATTTAATGGTTTTGATCCCCCAAAGTGATTTTTGTCGATTATAGTTGTGTGTATATGAATGAACATTTGTGACCCTATAAGGTAGGTGTGGGGACTGATATGTGTTCAATCACTATCATAATTTAACAGAACACTGTAATTTATTAATTTCAATTACGTTTATTATTAGCTATTAGTATTATTCATGTCTCATGTTTGAAGTAGGCAATTAGTAGGTTATAATTACTAGTGGTAGTCATGGTTGCAGGGGATCATGGGATCATGTATGTAGTAGGAGCTGTTGTTTTTGTTATAAATATTGTATGTGGTCTTTGAACAAAAGAGGGGAATGAAAAAGAGAAAAGTTGTTTAGTTAATTAGTATTGTTTCTTCCTTAGCAATTGTTGTGCAACACTTGACAACTACTTTTTTAAGTGGTTATCTTATTCTTTTAGGATTTTTTAGTTTAGATGCTCTATGTGCTATTAGGTAAGACTAGCATTTTGAATTAATGGATTTAAACACTTGAAAAGATCATAACATTGAGTAGTATTATAAAGTAGAGCTGCTAATAGAAGTTCTCACAACCTACCTTCATGTATTGTTTATTAATGGAGAAAAAGTACCAAGGAAATCTGCAATGGGGTAGACTAGGATAGAACCAAAAAGAGCTCCATACAGGGAGCTAGAGACCTGCATTTGAATAGAGCCCATAATCCTTCAGCAGTAAAATTGTAGCCCAAAGTGACCAACTTCAAGTTCCGCCACTGATCATCGCGACACACATCGCCACCCAATATGTATAACTCAGGGACAAAGTTGTGTATTTACGTATTCTAGGTATTATTAAAATTTAACTTGATTGATAAAACTCATCTACAATATTTTGGTTGCCACCTCTGCTTCCTATTTAAGATTTGTAATTGTACAAAATATACATGAAAACTTCCGTAGATGCCTCATATTTGCCAATTGCATATGTTCACCATTTGGTCTCCTGTTATAACAGATCTGCCCACCCGAATGATTACTGATATGTATACCACCCACCCATTGTATCATCCTCGATACGTGCCGTTCCTTACCAATTCAACACCCAATCCAGAAACTAGTGTTGTTAGGTCATTCACCCACTGACTCCATCGTAAAACCGTCAATTATAAGAAAAAACTAATCAATAAACTTTGGGCTGTCGAGGTAACTTGCTAATCATTTATTTTGTGTCGGTTCCCTGTTGGTTTTGAGTCATTTTGAATATCTTGAATATAAGTGTCATGCAATGTTGTTACTTATTCTTATAGGCTTCCGAAGGTGGAACGAGGAAAAAAAGAGGACCCACAATGCTGAAGAATCACAAATATAGCCTTGATTTAGAAGTTGAATTCGATCATTATAGCTTACCTTGTGGAGAAAATCAAGCTATATACAGTAGCTGGGTTGGACGTGAAGTGAAGTCAAGGATTTCTATTGTTATCTCAGAATGGGACGAAGTTGATGATCTTGAAAAAGAAGAACTATGGTTGGAAACTAAGGTACATTAATAATTAATTAACCATCAAATATATGTAGAAATATCATGTACATGTATCCCTGTTAAGGGGATATATTGGCTATATGTAATTGTAGCAAACGAGCTGCATACAGGCTCCAAACGACAACACTTATATATAAGATATTCAACTTGATTTTGTAGCAAAGACTTGCAGCTATTCCATCCACATGTCATAATTTTTATACTTGTTATTTAACATGAAACAGCGACATTGGCATATCAAAGAAGACCCGAATGGTAACATTAAGAAACAAATGCTTATACAAGCCAATAATGCTTGGAGGGGTTTCAAGAAGACCCTTATTAAGAACTACGTTCGAACCGGAAATGATCTGTGTCGCAAATATCAGTATCTTCCTAAAGAAGTATGGCAGAATTTCGTGAACTGAAAATGACACCAGAGTTTGAGGTTTGCTTTATACATTATTTATGATATTCATGTTTACTCACGTTGCGTTAATTCAAGTTCCACTGTTTGATGTGAGATTGATTTCTACTGGTCAATTATTTCATTAAATATATCGTATGGTCTTCTCGTATACATGATCAATTTACAGACCAACCAATTTAAAGTGTTTCTAATTGTTTAAGTTACTTATATGTGAAGGAAATAAGTAGAAAGGCAAGGGAGAGTGCGAACCAGAACAAGGATCTGGCCCGACTAGGTCCACATGGGTATCGTGGCAAAAGGCGTGAATGGGAAAAAGAAAGGGAGGCACAACTGAAGAAAGAAAGGGAATCAGGAGAGCCAGCCTCATTAGTCCACCATGTACAAGATGAGCAGGCATGGAACTATCTCATGGGTAGGAGAAAAAAGACTGCTACAGGGAGCTACGCGTTACCAGCTGACCTTATGACTTTAGCGAGTGACTTGGTAATACAATAATGTCAAGTTTTTAATTTTTGTATAAACTCTATTACACTCGAGTTTGTAAATTAATTATCCTAATAAATATATTGCTTTATGAATAGGCGGAGAAAGATTCGGAAAATTTGTGTGATGTTCGTGAAACACATGTACTATCAGATGCGTTAGGACGACCTGAGCACGGGGGTCGCACGAGGGGCATTGGGAGCACTGTCGGCTTGAAACAAGCCTACGCTGATAAAAAAAGAAAGTATCAAGATAAAGAAGATATGAAACATGAAGTCAGAAGGCAGGTCAAAGAAACGGTTAGGACTGTCGTTCCTGAAGTAGTTCGGGAAGAGGTTGTTACACAATGAGAGTGCCCTTAGACGTGGACCTAGATGTCAATTGACAGCAATCGAAAGGCGGAATCAATCAATTGCTAATATTGCTAACAAACACACACCGAACAAATGTATTTCAAACAAGTAAACGTGTATATCAGCTTGTATCTCTCTTTGGGAACGATTACAAGGTTGCTTAGTCGACAAATGGTACTAGGGTTTCGTCAACCCTAGCTGGAAACCCGTAGGTTTGTATTTATACTAAAAGTCAGCCGACATGCGTCACTTATGGAAGTGTCGTATGTGGCCGCCTTCATGCGTCACTTACCTAAGTGTCGCTATGCGTCACTTAACCAAGTGTCGCTATGCGTCACTCAGGCAAGTGTCGCCTAAACTAAAACACGAG